>CM042874.1:5779903-6379903 GCA_023658055.1 Thaleichthys pacificus | reverse complement strand
ACAGAGTAAGAGGAGAGGCTAGGGGACCGCCTCACACTTGACCTGCCATGAATCTTCACTGTTGACGATTTGCGGATGATAGGACGTGTAATGATGGGGGGTGGGGGGGGGGGTTCGAGTCTGAGGGACCTAATGACTCGGGAATGGCTGAGACAGTATTAGATGCTGGATGAGAGGGTTGTGTCTGTGTTCCAGGCAGTGAGCCACCTCCCCCCGGCTAGGTAACCTCTCCTCGGCCTCTCAGACAAACTATGATAAATGCAGCAGTGGAGGCCGGCATAGAGTGGTGGGCTTGTATTTTCCACCATCGCGATCCCCACGGACAAGGAATCAATCGGGGACGCGTCTGTGTTTAAATATAGAATCGATAACCCCGTCGAGAAGGCATCGACCTTGAGAACGAACGGCCCTGTTGTGGAGGGATCTAGAAAACGGCCGCTTCCCGTTCAGATGCTCAACCCAGATTAGTCCGTGCTGTGACGCATTCATCAGGCTTTCTGCCTGCCCTAGAACAGGTTCAGACCACAGCATTGAAGCTGGATCGTTTCCCACCCTCTTCGCTTGATGTAATGTGTTGTAATATGGCATATTGCATAGGCCTGTGTGCCTCTTAATTACATTTTGAACTGATACGGACCAAGTCCATTTTAGAAACTGTTAAGTCAGTTAGGCTGATTCACTCAGTTGCACTGGGCCCTTCAGTCATATAGGGAAATTAATCAAAATTCCTCAAGTGAAGTAGATAGCACTCAAACGGAATCACTAATCATTCCCAGTGCTGTCCAGAGCCTAAAGGACTATTCTCTTGATCATACTTACTCTGGTCATACTGGATCTCCTCTAAACCGGTTCTGATCCGACTGCAGTTTTAGCAGGCCTGCACACACTAACATTGTTATGTAAGCTGTTATGACTCTCTACAGCTCAGCAGTAAATGCACAGTCAAGAGGAGAGAGAGAGGGAGAAAAGCGAGGGTGAGTGATTGTCACTCCATCGTGTGGCCCAGACACATACAGTTTTCCACCCACCCACACACAGCACAGGATCAAACTCTCCTGCTGGCCTGTGGTTTGAACACGGGCTCTGCTTCTGTGGTCCTCAGCCAAGGCACCGCACAAGCTGTCGCATCCCACCGCCACTCAGACAGCTGAGACGCGTGCAATTTACAAGTCTGGCGTCGGAAAATTGAGAAGAGCTCTCGCGTGCGTTTTAATGAACCGGAGAAAACACTTTCCAACTGACAAAAACCAATCTCGGGATGAGCCTAGCTGCACCGGGGTTGGCTGCTCACGCCGGGACGCGAGGCGCACGACTCGATACTTTCCTTCACGTGATAGGCCAACGGTGTTTGTATCGCACTCTGCCTCGAGGACGCGTCGCAGCCGTCGGGCCGTGTTGGCCGAGTGGGGGGAGTGAGGAAGGGGTTGGAGTGGCCGTCCACAAGCTGGCCCTGAGGCAGCTTGGGCCTCAGGGCCTGGTGCTGGGAGGGCTGGGATGCCCCTGAACCCCTGGGCATGCCACATCACACACTCGCACAGATACACTCACGCAGGCACGCTCAGGCCCTTATAGCTACAGAAACCCACACACACACACAAGCAGCCCAGAGGAAATGTGAATGCTATTGTCTCTACCTCTCTGTGCTTCCGGGCATATTACACAAAGGAAGGGATGGCGTTTATTAAAGATTTATCAGCTGTGGATGTTCAAGAAAACCCTAGGTGCTCTTTTTTGGGGTAGCTTGTCGACTGTGCACTGTGAAATTATATCTCTTTCTTCATTCTCCACACGCGTGTGTGTGGAGGAGAGGGAGATAAAGGGAAAGAGACCAAAACAACGAGTGCCAGGCAGAATGTATTGACTCAGACAGACACAATATGTTGAAGCAGCATAATGAATGAGTGCATGAAAGGCTTACGGCTCCATCTCTGTGTGGAGGAGAGGACTGGAGGCCTGGTCTTATCTTCTAGGCTTGCAGTCTGGCTCAGTCCCAAGCCTTCTTGGACAGCATGTCTACCAGGGAAGGTCCAGCCAATAGGAATCAAGCCCAAACTCGAGGCTAGCCGTGCTGTACTTGTTCGTCGTGCTGCTTTCTCTCAAGTGTCTGAAGTCTGCCGACTATTTCCATTTACTAGGTGTAGACATGTCTTGTGGATGTAAGAAACTCGACAGAAATGTGTTGCAGTCTATAAAAGTCACTGGCCTTGTGTTAATCATACTAGTCTGAAGGTTTTTCTTCAGTGATGAGAAGCATTAGAATGACTGTTCATAGATGGTGGTGCTTCTGTTCTTGTGTGTGGCTTGTTCATTTCGAGGCTACAGACACTCCTGAACCATGAGGGCATGTTTCTAAAGCAAACACCTTTGAAATGCTTCTCTCCGGACGTTTGGTGAATAAACCATCACATAAAGCTGCAGTACACACACACACAGACACAGGCACACAGACACAGACAGACAGACCTTCTACATAAAAGGATATCAGATCTATCCTTCAGATGCAATCTGCAATTGTCCAGGGCTTTATTGAGCCTCGTGCTTGGGCCAGTCAGCTAGCCTGTTTTCACACTGTAGAATGGATACTTTCCAAATCCATTAAACCATCCTGGGCGATTCAAGTCTTTCCACCACACACCATGTAAACCCTTTACTTTGATATGTAATATTCAGCAGAGCTAAGCAGAAATCGATAGAGAGAAATCGTTCCTTGCACCTCAAGGGATGGAGGGGATTGAGGGATGGTCAGATGGAGAAGAGTCAAGGGGTAAAGAGAGCGAGTCCTTGAGTAGAGGTCAGTATCTGAATGAGACGGCTGCACAGGCGCCCACGTCTCTCCCTGCTTCCTGGGGCTGTGTGGGGCCCTGGGCCTCTCCCTGCTTCCTGGGGCTGTGTGGGGCTGTGTGGGGCCCTGGGCCTCTCCCTGCTTCCTGGGGCTGTGTGGGGCTGTGTGGGGCCCTGGGCCTCTCCCTGCTTCCTGGGGCTGTGTGGGGCCCTGGGCCTCTCCCTGCTTCCTGGGGCTGTGTGGGGCCCTGGGCCTCTCCCTGCTTCCTGGGGCTGTGTGGGGCCCTGGGCCTCTCCCTGCTTCCTGGGGCTGTGTGGGGCTGTGTGGGGCCCTGGGCCTAGCCTAGAGTAGATGTGAGCAGAGAAGGAGCCACTGTTGTGTGGTAAAGTGACATCACACACAGAGCCAGGAGCTGTGTGTCTCCCCCTGAGCGCTGCTCTCATCTCCACCACAGGCCCTGGCTCTGCTCACCGGAGGAGATAAACACACAAGCATAGGCTTCATGCCGATGGAAACCGAACACCTGAGGCCCGGTCAGGTGGACAGACCGTAGCTGAGGTCGTTCCACTGCATGTACTGTTGGTGTTTTTTTAATGACTTTGCAGCACTGCCAGTTGAGTTTCTGTTCAATCAAAGTGCAGATGTATCCAAACACAGAGAAAGGACTGATTAGTAGGCGAAGAAAGAGACTGGTTTAGGAGAGGGACAACAAAGGCTTGTTTGTCACAGTTTCTCAGCTGATGTTGTGATTTAAGAGGACCTTCTCTGGCAGATCTTACTGTAGAAACGATGTTTCACTAAATCTCATTTAGCAGGTGTTCGATCTTGTCCTTGATCACATATTCATACGAAATCACACATGCCCAACTGATTATTTAAAACTATGTCAACGGCTCATTAGCAGGATTTTGAATGATTTAAATAATTTTGCTTGGAATATTATTTGCGTCTTTCCGGATATCTTTCTCCCAAATGACATGTCATATTGGCGGTATGGAGGTGTGATTAGTTTCCTCGGTGTGAAGTCGAGGTGATTTGGGCTCCGTCGCGTCCTCCAGGCATGCAGCAGCGTCACATGCTGTCAGCTGATCTGCTGATTCATTCTGGGTTCCAGTCATCCCTCTCTGTGTGGCCGGGCGGCTCTCTCTCCCTCTCACTCCCTTGCCTGGCTCTCATTTTTTTTCATCCTTGGCTCTCGCTCTCCCTCCCTCACCCTCTTTGTCTCTCTCCCAGAGTTTCCACCACATTTCCAACACAATCACATATTGACACACACCCCAAGATAATCAATCCAACTGGATATCCAGTACCCCCCCCCCCCCCCCCGCCCTCTTCCACCTCAACCACCCCCATATTGCTTGTTCAAGAGAGAGAGAAAAACAGAGAAAATGGCTGCTACTTTGAAGCCTGATAATAATCTGCGCTATTTTAAGACCCCGGTGCCATCCAGGGCGGAGGGAGGGGGGGAGGAGTGAGGAGGGATGAAAGCTGCTGATGTCATCGCCGTTGCCGGGCAACCGTTGTGTTTCCACTCGGCAGGGTTTGGGCTGGCTCACCCGTAGTGAGAGGCGAATGAGGCTGATGAGAGGCGAAATGACAGACTGATGCAGGAGGAGTGAGGGCGGGGGGCTGGTTGGTCTGTGTGTTAAGTCCAGGGACATGGTGAATTCACCTAGCTCCCACAGGTGCCCGGGGACATGGTGAATTCACCTAGCTCCCACAGGTGCCCGGTGACATGGTGAATTCACCTAGCTCCCACAGGTGCCTGGGGACATGGTGAATTCACCTAGCTCCCACAGGTGCCTGGGGACATGGTGAATTCACCTAGCTCCCACAGGTGCCCGGTGACATGGTGAATTCAGCTAGCTCCCACAGGTGCCCGGGGACATGGTGAATTCACCTAGCTCCCACAGGTGCCCGGTGACATGGTGAATTCAGCTAGCTCCCACAGGTGCCCGGGGACATGGTGAATTCAGCTAGCTCCCACAGGTGCCCGGGGACATGGTGAATTCACCTAGCTCCCACAGGTGCCCGGGACATTGCTGTAGCAAACCTCTTCCTGCTTCCACTGTCGACTTCCAGGGATGTCAAGCGTCATCTCCAGACGTCATCCCCAAAGCCTGTCAAGCCTCTCGTGATCGCTCCTGAACCTCCCATGCCGGAGGTGCAGAGGAGCGTGGGTACGCGCCGGCGTCGCATAGCGCCGTGCCACTCACCCGCCATGTGGCCACGCCTCTTTTTCGACTTCCTCATGAAGAAGTGGCAGCGACGTCACAGGTGTGTGTCACAGGTGCCAGTTCATTCCTGGCTTGGGTTTCCCCTGTGTGTGTGTACAGGTGTGTGTGTGTGTGAGAGACCTTGACGGAGACACTGGAGAGTGAGGTGCACAGCTCACTGAGTCTGTTATCCTGCCAGAGCAATGGTCTACCTTCTGCACCCCGCTGCTTTAGGTGTGTGGAGAAGTGTGTCTGTATGTTTGCATCCATTTCCTAACTCATTGATGCAGTAATACATAGTGCTCGGAATAGACTTGAGACAGCAAATTACCCGACTCATTACCCGTGAGTGTGTCATTGTGGTGGTTATGGCTGTACGGTGTGTACATATCCCCCACAGACAGATGAAGCACAGTGAGGTTGCCGTGGCGCTGGCCACCAGAGACTTCCACAGAGCAGAGAAAACACAGGTTGTGTTTGCAGACAACCTGCAGTGCCGGTCACGCCTCCTGATGACATCCTGGTGTGAGAAGGGCACACTAACACCTCTCCGTTCCTCCCCCTCTCCTCCCCCTCTCCTGTCCCTCCTCTCTCTCTTCATCGCTCTCTCTCCTCAGCTGCCTCTTTCTGCCAGAGTACAAACAGCTCTTAGCTGGAGGGGAGGATTGATATGTTTGTGTGCTGACCACCGCCTGACCAGAGAGACAGAGAGAGAGACAGATGACGGAAAAGGACAGAGGATGAAAGAGAGAGCAGCTAGAGTCGAGAGGGGAGAGAGACCACACCTATATGATGGTGTCACCCTAGACCTCACCCATAGCTAAAAGCAATGTATTCATCCCCATTGTTCTTTTCTTGTGGTGTTCTCTTTCCCTCCCCTTTGGGCTGCCTCCTCTATCCACTGTGGCCTCTTTTGCCAAGCAATTTTGTCCATCTTTGGGAACAGAACAAAGCCAACCCACTCCCCCCCCCTCCTCTCCCAACCTCCGCCCCCCCCCCCGCTGTGACGGGGGAATATTTATTTGCCAGTAGCTGCTTCGGAAAAGCACAGCCAGTGGTAGTGTATTGATATGCCTTGTCACTGCTCACAATGTGCTCCTCCTTTCCCTGCGGGGCTGGACCGGTTATCATGGTTTGGTTTGCGTTCCGGATCCCTTGTCTTCTCTGCTACTTGTTAGTCTCCAGCTCACTGATAGGACCCCAGAGCTTTGTTAACCACACAAGCTTGTCCACCCAACCACACGGCTCTCTCTTACCTTGTAGTTCTCTTTAAATAAATAAACAAACAGTACAAGTACTGTGTGGGTGGATGTATGTATATATATATATATATATATATATATATACATCTGTGTCTCTCTCTCTCTCTCTCCCTCCCTCTCTGTCGGTGTAGCTGTATGAGGAGGAGACTTTTGAGAGTCTGTAGAGAGAGAACATCCAAGAGGAGTCGCGACAACAACAACATCGACGATATGTATTTGAAGCTGCAACACAGCAACATTCAATGAGCCTGCACAAGCAGCGCTTTACAAATAAGACACATTTCCATACAGAGACAGTCCTCGCTGTGATATCTCGAAGCCATCGGCCCTGTCACTTTCTTGCCAGGTCATTTACATTCTCTTTCATCACTAGGTGGATTGCCTGCTGTCAGCACTGACAACTACTAACAGAGCGCCGCGAATGCCGGACAGGTGGCTAGCTGTGTCTTCTCTGATGCCTCAGGACAGTTCTATCACTGTTATAGTGACAGTGTATGTGCCGATAGCTGATCAAGCCGTGGCTAAGAGGACACTCACACCTTGAACCCAGTTCTATACTTCGATACGTTCCCTGCCCGCCACCTTCACACTTGAATTGTGATTCAAGGTCAGGGCACAACTAACGAGGAAGCGGAGGGATCTTGTGAGAGTGCTGAGGGGAGTCTTATAGTGCCTGGCTGGGGTCTTTTCCCCTGACACCAGGTGAACTGAACGCCCTCAGGAAGTGTCTGATGTGTGCCTTGCACTGCACATTCCATTGGTGGAGAGCTGATTGTGGGAGCTTTTTTTTTGCTGTATTGGGTTTTAACCCTGTAGGGAGGGATTAACCTGCTGGGGATGAACGAGCACCGAGATGTGTGGAACGTCGTCTTTTAAGAGGGCACAGTGAGGGGAGCGATGGAAGACAGGCCTTCCGTTACTCTGCGCTCAGAGCTCTGTTACATTCATCTCTTGACAACACACACACACACACATACCTACCCTAAATCAGTCACCCAAACACCTCTGCGGTAGCTTTTTGATGCTGATTCTGTGGGGAGGCTCTTGCTGTGTGGACCAAGGTTGTGTGTGTGTGTGTGTGGGTAAGGGGGTTTGAGAAAACAGAGTGAGCAGAAAGAACGGAGGGATGAAAGTAGCAAGTCGTCATGGAGCGGAAGCCCTGTTGCCATGTGGAGCAGATCAGGATCAGGACTGGGAAGAGCCAGGGAAGACGGAGTGACCCAGCTCTGAGGATCCTGGAGGGGATGAACAGGATCTGGGTGTGGGCCAGGCACACTGAGCACTGAGGCTCCACACTGACAGAACCGACAGATGTGTGAAGGGGAGTGGTGGGGAGGGCTGGCTTGGTGAGTCAGACAAGCCCATAGGAGCTGTCACAGTTCTGCTAATGTAGGTTAGTATAGCACCTCCCTCCACCACTGGCCAATCACAAGCCCTTTCATTTGCAGCCATGGATTGGATTGTTTTCTGGACTCTGGTTGACACATGAACCAATTACTTCGCCGACAGTAGGTGTACGTGTACTTGTTCGGTTTGCTTTGTTTTATGGTTGAGAACTAGAATGTGTGTGTGTGCATTCGTTTTCTTTTCTCTTTTTGCACATAGTGATGAACACAACCGTGCATTAAATGAACCAAATTCCCATCCGATATAACCTTTGTCCTTTTTCTCTCTTATCTGTCCTCTCTATTTCCCTTCCTCTTTCACTTCCTCACTGCCAGAGAGTGGATCGGCCATCACCTCGTCTTGCATCGGGCTGGGAAACTCTCTTTCTCCCCCTGCTGGCCAGGCAGGCAAGCCAGTTCCAGGATACAATGGTGAGAGCCCAACCAGCCGTCACTAAATCAGCCAAACTCACTCTTAAATACAGTCCTCTCTCTCTCTGTCCCCACACATTCAAATAGGTATACACTTGGTCAAATTGTGTCGATAGTAATTAATAACAATATTGTTAAACGGATGCACTCCCCAGAGCACAGAATCCTAGCATATTAGCAGGAGAATATGCATGCCACACGATATGTGTTTATGCAGTGATAGTCTTCGACACTGCCCCATGTTGTTTAGCCCCTGTGCCTGAAGTCCAGCATAGCTCTCATAAATATCATCAGTATGCGTTTTCTCTCTCTGCCCAGTCACGGTGATTGATGATGACATGCAGGAGGTGAAGCCAAGGACCCTGGGAAACATCGTGGTGAGGTAAGCCATGCGGTCACGGTCGCACCTCAGCAAGCAGCCCACTCATTCTCCCAGACTGCCTCTGTCACCGGCAATAGCAAAGCTCTCTGTCTGCTTCATGGATGCGCACACACACACACACACACACACACACACACACTCATGCATACTCACTCACGCACACTCACAAAAACACACGGACACAGTTGGATGGACAACTGGTCCTCACACGGACAGACTCACAGCTAAGCACATTGACAGTTCTCTACACACACACAAACACAGTGAGTGACAGACATTCGCCTTTGTACCTGATAGAGAATCCCAGGTAAAGGCTGTAAAACCACTGTGAGGAGGGGAGGGGGGGGGATTAGATTGAGCTCCTCTAAGCTGTCCAGCAGACCCTCCCCCCCCTCTCTCCCCCCAGTCCTCCCGGCATTATCTGTTTTATCTCTCTCGTGTTGTTACCTGTCTTCCATCCTCTCCTCCCTCCCTCCTCTCCTCCCTTCATTACTTCCCTTCACTGGGCTCCTGTTTACCACCTCCTGGCTGCACTCAAAATGACCTGAGTAGTTAGAGAGCTTCTCAGTGGAGATTGTAATGTTTCACCCTGAAGCCGGCCACTTCCTCTGGTCAGAAACTCAACCTTTTCTGCTGAGTTTTTAATAGGCAATCCATCAAACCGAGGAGGATTATGGCAGATCCATAACACCAGGTTCTATTTTCCAGAATGTTCCTATTCCCTAGTGTGACATCAGCAAATTCTTCAGTTGTTGTTTTTTTTGCTGAGCGCCAAACAAACACTACCAACGCCATTAGCGCCTGACGAAATTCAGTTTGTTTAGGTTCTTTTTTTCAGGGGGATTCAAAAGGAAACACAAAAACATCTCTAAGCTGTGACAGCCTCATTATGTTGAAAGCCAGCGGTTGCTAATGCACATTAATGAGTGTTGCCTCTTTCATTCTCTCCAGGCCTAGTCATTGTTGGAGGTTCTCTATCTTTGGCTGCTGTCAGTAAAAACACTGACAACCGAAGCATGGGAATTAGCATCAGGTTTTACATAAAATATATTTCATGGAGTTTGACTGTCTAAAAACTGTCTATCTGGAGACAAAGAAGGATGAAACGGCAATTAAGAAGCCTATAATCTAAAGCATCTTGAAATAGTTTGATCAAAGTGTTGCTAGAATGGTGCCTGCTTGAGTCCATGTAGTCAGCTTGGGACATCGTGACCCTTGAAGATCATTCGGGTTCAAAAGGGTGATCCTTGTGACCCTCCCTAAACAAAGCATCAGTGGTCCTGTCACCCTATATCCCTGTGTGTTAGTGTGTGCGCGCGCGCCTGCGCGTGTGTGTGTGTGTATGTGAGGGTCAGGTCAGGCCCAGCAGACATTGGCACCATGTCTAGACCCACTAAGGTGTACCAAGGTAACAGTATCCCTGTTCAGACAGCTCTGCTAACCTTTAGCAGATATCTGCTTCTATCATCTTCACCTCTCCCCTCCCCCCCCCCCCCCACTAGGAAAACAACATGCAGCTCTCTTGTTCACCAACCTGCCTGTGTGCTTCTCCCCTCGCCAGACTGCCTCTACCACCGGGGGCAGCGTTGTCTCTGTGGCAGAACAGCCAGCTGTTCAGGGAGCTGTACTTCTCCAAGTTCCCCGTAGGTCATCCGTCTGTCATCGCTCACTTCTCATCTCTGTCATGTACTCGTCATTGTCATGAATGTCCATTTGACCAAGACCTGCATGAATGTCACAAAATGTAGAGCGTATTCAACTCAACCCTCGCCTGATGTTGAACGATACGTACAGCCGGTTGCCCAAACCATAAAGATAACCGTGAGATTCTGATTCACCGTTGACAGTAAATTGTCTTTGTTCTGAAAACAAGCTCATGACTGGGCTGCGGTGTGAGGTGTCCCTCTAGTGGCGGTAACGGGTCAACACCCTGATCTCTGATGCTATTTCACGTCGGTCTCATTCCCCTCTCTGCTCCTCCAGGGTTACTATGACACCATGGATGTGGGCTTTGTAGACGAGGAGGGGTTCCTTTACATCATGTCGCGCTCTGATGATGTCATCAATGTGGCAGGCCACAGGCTGTCAGCAGGGGCGTTGGAGGAGGTAGGAGAGCCAGATCTCGGGTTGCCAGATCTCTGCATCTCTCACAGATTGCCTGCTCATTTAAGAGTGCAGACTTTTGTTTTTATTGTTGAAACATCCCGTGTGTATATGTACGTGCGTGTGTGTGTGTGTACGCTTTAGTCTGTGCTTCAGCATCCAGGGGTGATGGACTGTGCTGTGGTGGGTCTTGAGGACTCTCTGAAGGGCCACGTCCCCCTGGCTCTCTGTGTGCTGAGGAAGGGTAAGACACACACACTCTCTCTCGTCTCGGAGTCAGGCTGCAGAAATCGACACCACTTTAACACTACAGTGACTCCACGTATCAAACAAGTGTGTGTGGGTGTGTGTGTCCACATGTGCGTGTGCCTCAGATCTCCAGAGGAACCCGGAGGTGATAGTGAAGGAGATTGTGAGTCTGGTGAGGGAGACTGTGGGTCCTGTGGCTGCCTTCAGGAAGGTTCTGTTTGTCAACGGACTCCCCAAGACCCGCTCTGGCAAGATCCCTCGCTCCTCTCTGGCTAATCTGGTCAACAACAAGCCTTACCAGGTACCAATACCTCACACCAAATGTGTGGCCAATGAAGCCATATCTGGTGATTCCATACCATATCATCTCATGCCAAATTGCTGATACTTGAATGTAGCTCAATCTAGAATGTAAATATTATATTTCTATGTATCTCGCTTTTTTGAAGTGGAGTTTAAAAAGAGCTTCTATACACTTCTTTGCAAGGGGAATGAACTTCAAATGTTATTTAGGAACTTTAAACACTGTATATTATAGATTTTGAGAAATATGTACAGTTGCTGCATTGTGGAGGCTGGGTAGAACAGTACTTATTTTGCTTCTAGTGTGGATGTCGTCAGGTCCAGGGTCTTAGGAAGTCAGAGGCTTAGGTCAGGTTGAAATGCAGTGTGTGTTTGTACCTTGGATCTAACAAACCTTTAGACGTGTAAGACCCTCAGGTGTTTAAACACATGTTGATTCACGGTTGTGTAGTACAATACCAGAGCCAAGGGCAGTGATTTATTCTGGTACAGATGCCAATTCAATCAGGTGTTTGATCAGTTACTCACAGATATAAATTGGACCTTAGTTTGACTAAGATTAAATTACGGGTAAATTCATTCCAAACAGAATCCAATTCTATCTGATTCTGAGGAAGGCTGAGGACTACTGAGAGGTGGAAGAGGGTTTTGATGGATGACTCTCTGTCTCCCCAGATCACTCCCACCATCGAGGACCCACAGGTGTTCAAGGATGTAGAGAGGCAGGTGGAGGAGGCCCTGAGGCCAGCTGGGCAGTGAGCGAGCACAGGGCCAGGCTACCACCTGGGCAGTGAGCGAGCACAGGGCCAGGCTACCACCTGGGCCCCCCAGAGCTCTGGAGCTCTCCTGCACTGTGAGGTGGTAATGGAGGGATGGGCCGTCGGCCTGGTTCTTCTCATCACTGTCCTCTGCTACACACTCCTAGAGCCGTGTCAAGTAAGAAAGCATACACTGTGTCCATCATGCTACAGCATTTCTGGTCAGGTATGACCACGCCTCTTACTAACCGCTTTTGGGGTTGGAATTGAGTGGATAGACCAGTGGTTCTTAACCCTGGTCCTCAGGGAACCCCTGTCCTGCATGTTTTAGATGTTTCCCTGCTCCAACACACCTGATTCACATAAATGGGTCGTTAGCTAGCTCTGTAGAAGCCTGGTAACGAACATGAATTTGAATCAGGTGTGTCAAGAAACATCTAAAACATGCAGGAGCACTGGGATAGCCTAACAATGTGACATAGAGTGCCAGGAACGTCCAAGTGAGCCTAGTTAAATGTGAAAATGCCAGTTAACTGATATTAGAGATGATTTTAAGACATTGTACTGTATGTAGAGGGTTCTGTTAAAGGCAGGTTCAGTAAATTTTGCGAACCTCGCAATTTTTGGTTTGAGTTTAGAAGGATTCAAACCAAAATATCCCACCCCCTCCTTTCAAATCCACTACTGCCGGGAGGTAGGTAGACAAGTAAAACCGTCCAATCCTTGCATTTGGTCCGAATGCCGTCCAAACGAAATGACTAGTCATGTTTGTTACAGTCCTGTGACTCCCACAGATGTCTGATTTATTTAACTTTACTGTCAAACCTTTCGATGTATTGGTTGCTATCAGGTTGGGACGTTTATTTCAGCAAATATGACAGTGTATCAACATTACCGATCCTGCCTTTAACTTCAGTATCATCCCAGTAGACAATACTGTACTATATAGCTTCCAAATGGTGTTTTGGCACGTAACAATTTAGCATGATTGCTTCATAAGACCATGTTTTAACTATTGTCACTGACAGTATTTTTTATTGACAATGAAAAGTTGTTTGATCACCACTTAGTTTTGACCAAAGTACAAGAAGTAATAAATAAAAAAAATGGACACGAAAATGATTCTTTGTTCGTGCAAATCAGGTATGTAAAAAAACAAACCAAAATAAAAACCTTGATTGACTATTGTCAGAAATAACTAAAAGACAGGTAGTAGGGCTGTACAATAGTTACCCTGGCAACTCCGACAAAAAAAAGAATTAAGTTACACCAACAAACAAAAACAAAAAATCACAGCAAGCAACAGGTTTTTAAATTCACCTCAATTCCACATGGTCATAAACACTCTACGCACACAAGGAGCTGCAGATGTCTTTCAGTTATTTCTGCTGATAAGGTGGGTGAGTGCCAGAGGTTTCTACACCTCTGGGACAAAACAAAAGGCCAGCTTGGCTGTGTTAGTGTGTATGCGCGTTCAAGTTACTACATATGGTGCTGTATGGCCTGACCCGTTGTCAAGGTAACGTGGTCCGACTGTTGTTCTCCGTGGTCTGGAGTGCGCGTCATGTAGCGCGTCATGTAGCCCGTCATTGAGTGTCCTTGGCAGTGACAGTCCAGAGTGGAGCCTGTTGTATCAAAGTGCTTTGTCACGTTAGTAGGCGCCACAGTGGTTTCCTACTATTCTTTTGTGTTCATGAAATGGGATCCTCTGAGAATGTATGAATGAGCGAATAACCTAAGGAATGTTCGAGGGTCGATGTTGAAGGTATAGATGTAGGATGTCACACGCCAAGTCCTCGCCAGTATGACCGTCCAATGTCCCCTCTCTGGAGGTACCGAACTGTCCCCATTCGACATCGACCTCCTCAACGAGATGAAAAAATAACAGTATGTACAAAATGGTCTCTCGAGGTGGGGGAGGGGCGTGCGTGGAGGGAAATGTTCAAAGAGCAGCATATTTGAATCGTGACATGGAGAAGGGAAGGAAGGGGTAGGCAAAGTTATTTGCACAAACTCTGAATATCTTTTTTTTTTAGTTGTTTTTTTTACATAGATGTGTGTATATATATTTAAAAAAACGTCATATTTATATTAATTTACATATAACCCTACACATATCTCGGGTAGAAGAAATTACACAGTAACGCTATGTTTCCGACAAGTGAAGTTTCTGTATATGTAAAAGAAGGTAAAAAGGGTGACAACAGGACATCCTGCAGGGGGGTTAGCACCAACAGCTGGTGCCCGCACGGGGGGGGGGGAGGGGGGGAGATTCTTGGCATTTAACTGTAGAGGAGGGGTGGCTTGGCAGGGGGGTCCAACCCTCTCTTTTGGCCCCCACCTCTGTCTTTCTCTTCGTTTTTTTAAGGGGGGGGTGAGAGGGTAAGGTGGTGGGGCAGTCGCTTCTTGGCAGTGTGCATCGTCAGACTTTGTTTTCGGCAGGCGGGCCAGTCCAGCAGCTTCAGGGTGCAACTCCAGCAGCGTCTGGACCTGGAACAGGGACAGGACACGGCCCACGTGGGTTAGAGAACAGCCCAGACACCAAACATGCTTCAGAGCAGTCCTCGAAAATGACAAGAAATGGATCAAACGTGGGTTTTCCTGTTTCTAGGTCGTTACAGATGGTGTTTCGTGGAATCGACAGCTTCTGACTGACTGACTTTTTTTTCTATTTCTGTCAGTCTGTGTGCCTCTGCCCTGCTTGTTTCTGTCAGTCCTGAGCCAGCTGTAGCTCTCTCCCTTGGAGAGGAGGAGAGGCTGTGTGCTCTGCCAGCTGCTCTCTACAGACAGAGTGGCTGTCTAGTCACTGGCCCCCATCTACTGGCAAACACGGCACCTTAAAAACCTGCCAAGCTCTCGAAACTAGTAGGTTTCCCACTATGCAAGTTACCCCTGTCTTTTTTCCCCTTCTAATTACTCAGGACATAGTTTATGTGCGTTCCACTCACAGCTAGTAGTCCCTCTCTCTCCCTCAGCAAGAGTAGGTCCTCACTGTGGAGCTGTCCAGGCGCTGTACTGCTGATGGTCCGACTGCAGGGGGAGACAGAGAGCAGCAGTCAGTCAGACGCCTCAGGTACTCTCCTGGCTTCAGCAGGTTAAGCTCTCCAATTTACTGTACACCCAGAACAACTGACAAGAAATCAGATCTTAAGACACTCTGTAGACTTATTCAATTTGAGTCTGCACCAAAAACAAACAAACAGACTTTGGACCGGTTGAAACACACACACACAGACAAGAACGAGGTTAGTGAAAATGTCCACCAGCTAACCCAAGCGATGACACACTGCATCACACACTCAAAGGAGAAGTGTGGGCTCGTTTTGAGTGAATCACACCTATGACGGGAGCACCTGTGTTATTCTGGGTACAATACACCAGGAACCACAGAGAAAAGAGCACAGGAAGAAGGTCCAGTTACACCGGGTCAGAACACAGTGTCAGAGCACATCGTTAAAGGAGAACTCGCGTCTAAACCTGAACGTCGGATGTCATCCTTTCATGTATCGGAACCTGTGTGTTCATGTGTCCGGCTGGTATTGCATTCAGAGTTGTAGGGTGCAGTGCAAAACCTTGACCTAGCCAGACCAATCACAAACCCAAGTTCCAATACACCTTTCATCCTTTTTTTTTTTCTATCAAAAGAAAGATTTGAGACCCGAGTCCTCCTTTAACAGCGGAGAGGGAGCGAGGGGGCGAGGGGGCAACACACATACACACAGGAAGTTTCTGAAGACTTCGCGTTTTTCTATGTAAAAACCTCCTGGTTCTAGGCCACTTACAAAGCTCACATCCTTGGTTTAGCCAAGTAACTGCATTAACTTCAAGGGTGTACCAGCAGCTAGTCACTGTCCCAAGGACAGTTATTATCCACTTAACTGACACCTTAACCAGCGTTAAGTTGCTCACTAGTTCTAATGTAACTGACCGTCAAACCATATCACTAATAATCCTGCCAAACATAAGGACCACCCTTGGAGATGGGCACTGAGGACAGAGAGAAAGAACAAAAGAGAGAGAGAGAGAGGACAGTTAATGTCAAGACCACGGAGAAGAGCAGGTACAGTGGGGGGTGTGGGCAGCACTAACGGAGGGGGGGGGGGGGGGACATCATTGGAGGCCCCCTGGCCCTACAGGGGCCCCCAGTGCCACTGGGTATGCAGTATTTATATATCTGACCTTGAAACCAGTCCAAATACATGTCGTCAGGACTGTCGTCCAACGCCTCATAGAGAACTGCAGAGCGGCAGTCCCAGGTCAGAGAGAACAACAGAGAAACAGTCAGAACTTGCCGGAGGGAAGGGAGTGTGCTGAAGACTGAGCCATCAAGTTGGCTTTCATCATAAAAGCCTCCTACACGGCACTCTTAACAGCACTGTGCAACATACAATATATCAATCTGTCATCTATGGACATGTACACTTACGGTACATGAGGGGGTGGGGTCCTAACCAGTGATGAGGTGTGTGTGTGGGGGAGGGGGTAGTCCTAACCAGTGAAGAGGTGTGTGTGTGGGGGAGGGGATAGTCCTAACCAGTGACAAGGTGTGTGTGTGGGGGAGGGGATAGTCCTAACCAGTGATGAGGTGTGTGTGTGTGTGGGGGAGGGGGTAGTCCTAACCAGTGACAAGGTGTGTGTGGGAGAGGGGGTAGTCCTAACCAGTGACAAGGTGTGTGGTGTTGGGGGCTCTCACCTTCAGGGGGTAATCTGCGGGAGTGTCCGGATGTGGTGAGCCGGAAGCCTGCTGGGAGCGTCTCCGCGGAGCCAGGCATCATGCTGATCCCGTGGACGTCCCTGGGGGGGAACTGCCTCCGCCACGACGGCCCCCGCAGGTCCCGGTCATCACACTGACATAAGGACACACATAGGGACAGCGGGTTAGAAACCCTCCCAGGAACCAACTGTAGTTCAGAGCAGTCAGAATTGAAAAAAAGCTCAACTATGGTTTGTCGTTAAAGATGCTGTTTTCATGTGATAAACAGCCTCTGATGTGTCAACAGGTGGGAACAGAACAGGTGGGAGAAACGATTGACAACAAACCCAGGTGTGTCTGTCTGTCACGGCCTGTCACCCATGGTAACCGCGGGGCGGGGGCCAGTAGTGCGGGTGACAGGTGTCACTCACCTCGTCCAGTCTCCTCTCAGTGCCCAGTGCTAGCAGGTTATTATACTCCCTCTCCAGAATCTGACGTGCCTGTTGGGAGGAGGGGGGGAAACGGCACACAGCACTTCACTAACACTTCAGACTGTCTCCGCTCACGGACAATGGAGGGGCTTGAAGTGAGAGAGTTCAGAAATGATGTACTGTTTGGGAGGAGCGAGGCATGTCTTTTGCGGAAAGGGTGTGCTTCACGTATCATGGATGAAGGTAACAGCAGTAACTGTTTCGAATGATTTAGCAGACTTCCTCAACACAAGGGATTGTGTGTGTGTGTGTGTGTATCTGACCTGTGTGCGAACACGTGTGTGTGTGTGTGTGCCATGAGCATGTGTGTTCCGACCTGAGTGTTTTGGTTGGGGATCTGAAGGAGCAGTGCCAAGCTGACGTAGTCAAAGTTGTCGTCGAGGGCGACTAGGGCACCGTGCACTCCACTCTCCAACAGGATGTTGGCGTAGTCTCTAAGACCGATACTCTGGATCCAGCGGATCACGCGCTCGTTGCTCCACACCAGCACGTCTGGACACGCACACCATCACACAGGAACAGATCAAATACCCTGCCATAACGGTTCTCTTTGCACATATGTGAGTTACATGTGGAATCCACACTGGTCGACTCGTGTTAATACACAGAGTCCTAACGGGGTCGGTCACAGGGGTGGACGTCTCCTGGGCTCCCAGTACCTCTCATCTCGTGCTGGCTGTGCTCCCTCCGCCTCTCCAGCTCCTTCCTGTCGTAGTTCAGCTTCTTCAGACACATGATGCCGTACTGCAAACTCGTCCTACAGACACACGGGACACGCCTTTTACTCGGCAACGGATACTTCCTTAGCAACAGAAACACAGTCGACCCCGCCCCCCCCTCTGCGGTAACTCCTACACACAAGCCAACGAAAGACCTGGACGTCCTCCGTGGCGATGTTGCCGTGCGGTCGTGTGGATGCGGCAGTACCTGTGAAAGCTGTCCACCATCTTCAGGTGCACCCTCAGGTCCTTCTTGGTGAGGTGGTCCAGCATGCGGGCGTCCACCAGGCACTCCATGAAGTAGGAGCGGTACTGGGGCAGGCCCAGGCTCGGGAGCCACTCGTTTCCGATCCACTCGTGGTTCATGTCGCCGTACGCCAGAGTCTTCACGACCACAGCAGCAGAACATGTTTGGTTTTTGACTTATTTTAAAGCTCTTTGGGTTAACATGTTTTTTTTTATGTGCTACTGTGTAGAAATAAACGTGACTTGGATGTTCACGACACTGTTACAAACACTGATATTTTCAGTAACATATGAAAGGAACTGAAAGATGAAATATAGAGCGAGGTAGCTAGTTCCTTACCTGCGCCCAGCTTCCTTCCTCTGAGTCAGACTTCTGTTGTTGGCCATTAAAGTCAAATAACACAAAATATGAATTATTCACTGACGAACAAAAACGGTTTTGGTCTGGATTTTGGCTCCTTTAACTACTGTAATCTACCTGCTATCAAAGGAATAATTATGAGCACGAACTCCCCTAACTGTTTCTCTAACAGAACAGAACATTCTCTCTCAAGGTCTGGTGCAAGTTTTAATAACGTTTCAAGCCAATAATGTGGAGCCAGCTTAAATATGCATGAGATATGATCTATCCAAAGTTGGAGAAGACAATTTATGGGAGTAGGAACCAAATTTTATAGAGAGGGGGGGGAAAAAACGATTTCCTTCCTTTTGACTTGTGAATGGGGCCCTGGGGAAGTGTAACACGGTTACCCCCGCAGTCCTGTCCAGTTGTAGCAGATTGCATCTGGCTCGGAGATTGGAGCTGGCGCATTACAACCGATCCGGCACCAATAATGCCCAGACGGGGGCCTCTTTCCTCAGACAATCACTACTCACTTCCATACCATAGAGCAGAGCTCGCTATTAGCCTCATTGAGCCGGAACATTCAGGAGAGATTACTGGCATGTGGAGCAAACAGCTGAGGGCCCAGATCCAGGACTCAGGAGTCTGTCTCACATGTAACATGCTATCCGTCTTCAGTGACAGCTGGAGACGGATAGTGGCTGTGGGAGATGAGTAGGACTCCTCCCACAGCCACATGACTAACGAAACACCGCTGGACAATTGGACTGTTGTGAAGACGGATCGACGGACGGATCGACAGAATCTTACAATCGGACCAAACTCCAGTCTGCAGACCTTCTTCATGTTTTGCGTGTGTACAGCCATATTAAAACACTGCCCCTGCGCAGACACACACAGCCCCCCCCCCCCTGGTGAAAGCAGACAGGAGAGACCCAGAGGATGGAAGAGGAAAGGAAGAGAAGAGGAGACTAACCGTTTTGGAGGGGGCAGCCATGGTCTCCATTTCCTCGTGGGTCACCCATACATTGCCTGACGGCTACGTGAGGGGCGGGCCCAAGAGAGACAGCAGCAGCAGTATTGGTAGTAGTAGTCCAGTGGGAGGGGCAAGCAGTGTTAAAGAAGAAGAGCAGCACCACTGTAAGCCAATAGTGTTACAGCATCACGGTCAGATGATGAAGAGGCCCCACCCCTCTGGGGTCAAAGGGCGCACACAAGTACACAACACAAATCAACAAACACACTAGCACAGAACAGCACAAGAGGACTGGTTATCTCACTGAAAGTGCACAGCAACAGCAAACACACAACAATAAAGACTACGTTTACCATGCAAGACAGCACATGGCACCTAGTGCCGTAGACGATCAGTGAATCGCAACAAAACGCGACTCCAACTGCGAGTGTGTGTTTTTGCGAACCTAAACATCCACCTCTATCCGACCTCATTTGTTTAGCCTCCGTCTGCGACATGATGACCTCCTCCTAATCTGGCAAATCTAATTTTAGCCGTGGTGATTGTTGTGCAGTTCCGTTACACATGATCAGACGGGTGTGACCTAGATAGAGAGCAGCTCTCCAAGGCATGGCTACTACTACTGCTGCCACTGTGTCTGCTTCCAACCCCGTTACAGACACAGCCTCACTCCCTCCCTCAGTATTGGATAACAGGAGGTACAGCAGTCAAGAGTGAAGCGGGTTAAATATCCCCCCCCAACCCTACCCCGCCTCCTTCACTTCCTGTCAATTTTCTGCCAGTTAGACACTTCCCTCAGTTCTACAGGGTCGATTAGACATGAGTGTTAACTGGAGGGACGTTTGGGCTTATGGAGGGCGACAGCCCCCCCCCCGCCCCTGTCACACCAGGGGGGCTGCCTGGGCAGAGAGAGAGGGCTACGGAGTCACACACTCTCCGATGAAAGATTCATGAGGTGTTTAAGTGGGCGAGTTGTTCTGGGACGGCCTTGGTGGGGAGAGGAGGGGAGTGGGAGGGGAAAGGGCCGTGCCCACTAAAGGAGAGTGAAATGTGGGTCTAGGATGTTAGCGAGGGTGTCTGATTACATCCGCGCATGAGCGGTCTGTGGAATGTGTGGGCGTACAATTAGCATATGGGATGTGGCTTAGTTTAGGGTCCAACTTCTTGAGTCTGTACAAAATCAATGGCACATTTAATCAAGTCAAGAACCTTCTATTAAGGCACAGCCGGCTGCTCAAAAGCCTTAACCAATTACCATGGCAAGTCCAAGTTGTGAAGGGGCACAGAAAAGTGTTTCACTAATAAGTGCAGGGTTCTGAACACTCACATGAACCGTACTGTCTGTTTGTATGGGTCTTTGTCCATGCCTGAACGTGTGTGTCGGTGTGTGTCACTGAACACTCACGGTTCTGGAGGTGGGCGGTGCCGAGGGGCTGGTGAGGGACACCATCTCCTGGATGGCCAGGCGCAGCTTGAGGCGGTGCAGGGGGTTGCTGATGCCGATCTCCCTCTGGATCTCCGTGTCGGACAGCGCCGACATGATGGCGCCGCTCTTCACGTTGGCGCGACACGCCGCCACGTACCAGGCCGGCATGCCCAGCCACAGCTGAGACAGGAGAGGAGGCAGACGTCAAACATGTTGGCTGACTGTCCATTTGTTATTTGAGGAGAGGGAAGCTTGCACTTATTCTATGATTCCTTGTTAATTGTGGGTGGGACATGTTTTAGAATAACCTACAAATAAACAGCAGGGGGCAGTAATGGCTTTATCTATGACTTTTACTGCGAAGTAGTAAAAGTCATGTAAAAAACCTTATTTACTTCATGCTGGCGACTGACATTGTAAACGGATTACAAATATATAAATCAATGAGTGCACGCGGACGTTTACTCTCTCTTGGAAGTCGCTTTGGATAAAAGCGTCTGCTAAATGCATAAATGTAAAATGTATAAATGTTTACAAAGTAAATACTATCTTTTGTCGTGTTTTCAAGGCCTTTCAAGGTCTTTCAATACATCTCCAGTGAGGCTAAAGACTAGCATAATGTCTGCAAGTTATTGGACCATTAGAGGGTCACGTGATGTGGCCAGAAATGAGCTAAGGAAAACACTGTCCCTTCAGCACTGAGCACAGAGGCCTACAGACACATGGACATCAGGACTGGTATCTATAATGTGTATGGGGCAAACTGAGAAGGGGTTGAACAGTCACACAGAGACTCAAAAGTACAAGCAACCAAAGTGGTGAGAGCTGGTAATGTGTTGACGAATGCTTTATTGGGTTCCCTGTTGTAATTACACCACAGGAGTGGGTGGCTTATGTAAGAAGTCTTGTGTAATTTGACATTCATTAACAGTGGTGTTTTGATTAAATGCCTGCTCACCGTGATTTGAAAATTAACTTAATTGAAAAGTAACGGACCATTAAGCCAGAGAGAGACTCGGCCTACTGAGGTGTGCTGTAATTCACTGGAAACATAAAGGTCAAAGGGCAGGGAAGAATGGTTTTCACGCTTGATTGGCTGACAGATATGTGCAGCGTGTGCAAGTAAGACCCTCCCAGGACATGAACCATAAACCATGAACTTAAACCTTGAAGCTCTGCGGGGTCCCAGTTCTATATATATGATCATTTCCTTTCTGCTCTCCTCTGTTTTCACGAAACTAGCAAACAACTTAGGTCAGAGTCTCCACAAAAAGAACGGGAGGAAAGGAAGGTTGCGCTTTCAGAAACTCTGAAGAGCCTGTCTAGTGCTTCCCAGGCACGTGTCTGATCTACACAGAAAAAAGGGTTGAACCTGTCGCAGGCCAGACTAGTCAAGCACCTACCTCTAGCCAGGCCACCACGGTAGGGCCGTCCCACTGGGCGAAGGGTAAGCCCTTTCTCCTCGCCTCCTCCAATAGCTCGTGCCTGGAGGAGGGGACAGAAGCATGGTGTTAGCATACTGTACACACACACATTCACAAGACTTCAATCCTGACTGTCACACACACACACACATTCACAAGACTTCAATCCTGACTCTCACACACACACACACACACCTCTACTTCCACAAGGCAATGCTATCGTCTCTAGTGTACCGAGTGCAGTTGTGTGTACTGTACGCTACACTGTACGCTACACTGTACCGTCTTATCTCTCGGAGCAGCCCGTGCTCCTAGAGCTCTGGAAAGGGCACTCTGCTATCATCCATCTATCTCTGAAAAGCACGTCTTCATAGCCCTGCGAGGCTGCCCCTCCCTCCACACTGCAGCTGCAACAGCCAGCTATCTGGTCCTGTAGTGTGTGAGGCGATTCAATCGTTTAGAATGTCGGTAAACGTAGGTTTAGGATTCATATTGAACTGTAAGCTTTCGAACAATACTATATTTAGGTTAGACCGCTATAGGAAAGAGTCGAAAGAAGCAATGGACCTGTGCACTCTACAAATGTCCAGATACATTTACAGTCTATATCCTGACAATGGATATGCGTTAAGCACCCTTTTACGCTGCTGAACATCCTCTCTACTCTTTCAGCCATGTGTGACAGGGATTCCTTCTGTGTGTCTGTCTTCGTGTGCTCATAACTAATGCTCCTGTTTTTGAGCTAACTTGGGTCTTGTGAGCTAAAATGGCAGAGAGGCGTGTTGCACTGCGCAGCACCAAGCTGAGCTGTGCTAAGCACACGCTCTGGCCTACTCAGCTCAAAGTAAACTACACCTTATTTTGAGAGAGAGAGAGAGAGAGAGAGAGAGAGAGAGAGAGAGAGCAGATGCAGTCCTCACACTGTAGGGCTGCCGGAGCTGTTTGTAATATGCTGATTCTGGTAAAGCTAGCACTCTGCTAGGCTGAGTGAGACAGAAGTGATGAAGGGGCTGAAAAGCCTTGATGTGACACTTGTGATAGTGCGTGTGGGTGTGTGTGTGTGTGTGTGTGTGTGCAGAAGTGAAAAAGAGAAATAAAGACAGAAAGATCATGTGTGTGCGAGGGAGAATGCGTGCGAGTGTGAACATGAGCGTGTACTGTACATCATGTACTGTCAAGAGTGAATATGAACCTAATGGTACAGTTAGCCACCAGGCATGCTGTAGTGGTGAGGTATTGAGACAGAGTGTGTGTAAATTCCTTATGACGATGAACACGTAAACCTTATTGTGCCAAGCAGTATCTAGAAGGGTTCAGTGATCAATATGGACACACGCCACCCACATGCACACGGAACACATACAGTACATGTACAGAACACTCAAAGGCTTCTAATCAGTGAGTGACTAGGTTCTCAAGGAGTCAGAACCCAGAAGCAAGTCCCCGCATATACCGTTGTCAGAACTTGGCAGATGGACAAGGAGCTAGCTACATGAGCCCCCCCGCACACACACAGTACAGCCTAACAAAGATGAAGGCCTCAGTGCAACGAAAGGGCACTTGGACAGGAAACCGAATACCGAAAGTACAAAGCCTTCATTTCCTGACAAACCTATCAATTCAATAAGAGGTTGTTTTGGCTGGAGAGGAGGAATGTTGCCTTCACAGCCTCATCAAGACACAGGGGTGAGTTATATGTTCAGCTCAGGGCGACACATGAGTCACATCCACTGAACATAGCTGGGAAGGGAAGGAAACAGTTATGACCAATCAAACGAAAAGATCTGATGATCCATAACCAGGTGTTGAAGCTGGTTATTTAAAACACACACACACACCCACACACACACAGGGAGAGGAAGTATTTGAACATTCCAGGTGAAAAACAATCGGCCACATCGACCAACATTCCTTGTCCAGCCATGGAAGCGGCTGCCAGTCAGCTGGAAGGGAGGAAACGGTCGTAGAAACGGTCAAAAGAAAAGAAAGCGAGGGATTATTGAACGGCCACATGGGACAGAGTGAGAGAGATACACAGCAGCCTTGGCACCGGTCTTTGGGGGAGGACAGACAGACAGATGGACAGACGGACAGATATGACAGACGGGGCACGGCTCTGACAAATGGAGAAATACCCAAGGGGGGGTCACACGCCCTCACACAACTTACCCGCTTGTTTAGAGTCAGAGGATGATGAGGGGGGGGGGGGGGGGGGAGAGGAAGGGAGGGAATAAGGGAGAGAGAGCGAGAGAGCAGGAGAGAGAGCGCGAGAGAGAGAGAGAGAGAGAGAGAGAGAGAAAGAATGAGGGAGAGAGGGAGAAAGGAGAGATAGAGTGACGGGAGACAAAATTACACACATGTTAATGGATAAATAAGCTTTAGACTTTCATTACCCAGCCTCCCAAACACACACACACACACACACACACACACACGCAACAGAGTCAGTACCAGGAGTATCCTCTGCTCCACAGCAAGCAAAATATATCACAAAATCTACAGGACAGACAACTGTCAGAAGATTCATCCGTACAGACCATTACATTCACTAGTCAGAGAACACAGCTAGTTGGCGAATGAGAGACATTGGTTGTGATCAGGTTAATGCCGTCTTCAACACACTGCGTGCAGCCGAGAGAAAATGCACTGCAAACGAGGCAAGACATGGTTGTGAACACTCAATCCTCACGTCGGTACATTCCTCATCATCCAAATGTCTGTGCGCCACACACACACGCGCACGCACGCACACACAATACGCATCACATGGACAGTGAACCAGCCATTATGGATTAAGAGGCTGAGATGTCAAGTCCTGCAGGCAGAAGGCAGTAGCATGCGTGGGACAGGAGGCACCAAGATGCAAGGCGGTCTGATTCCTGGAGAGATCGTCTCTGGAGGTCAGTTGCAGTGCGACAGAAATAAAGACGGGAAAAAAAAACACATCGACAGGTACAATACCTTCTACGGATCAACTGTCACGGAGGCAAGGTCGTTAGTGGGGATGACCGAATGCTCGCTTATTGGAAAGCGCGTTCGCGTTGGCACCGCAAACACACACGCACACACGCATGCAGAGGTATGTAGCACTCATGACATCCCTGTTCAAAAGAAATTGGATTCGGATGAACCTTTCAGTCGAGCCCCAAACATTCGATGAATCTACGATGTAAAAGGCCCATCGAGATGTGGCTTCTAGAAGAATTCGAGGAGCCCACAGTGACACCACACCAGTGAGATGACTAGAGCCTGCCCCTGATCAATAGTCTGGCTTGGGCTGAGTCCTTGTATTTAGTTGGGGGTGATCTCCCTATTCTGCCCCTCTCTACACGACCGTTTCTGCAGGCTGGTCTCTATCGATTCCTGCCTCTGCAGGGGCCTGTGGGGTTAGCAGGGCCTGGATCCAGACCCAGGCAGGCTTTCACGCTGGAGGCAGTGATGGATAACAACAGGAAACCAACCCTGACTCCTGTATAGGAGGGTCAGAGGTCAGATCAAGTGAAACGGTTTCCACAGTACGGTATACTGCAAAGCTGCTTGAGCGAGCTGTAGAGATGATTCTGAAGGGGTTAGCTATTCCTGGTATGTGTGTGTGTGTCCACTAACCCAGACCTGACCTCTCTGGGGCTGGCCGTGAGATGAGCCAGTCAGAGTGCTGCCTGCTCGAAGCGCACAGTGGGAGGTTCTGCCCCGGCAGGCAGCGTGTGGGCGAGGAGGGAGGGAGGAGGGGACGTGGGAGCTTACTTCTTTTTCAGCCGGCGGTCCTTCTCCGCCTGGGTCCCTAGCTTGCTCATGGCCATGTCCTGTCCCACCATGTCTGGGTCGGACATGATCCCTGTGAGGGGAGGCAGAGAGAGAAAGAGAGAGAGAGAGAGAGGGCAGAGAAGTTGAGCTACTGACTGAGTGTCTATGAATCCTGACCTGAACCCACACCTAAGCCATGTCACATCACACATCTACACACACACGGTACTTGAGGAGAACCCTATTCATAATTACACAGCCAACATCGAGCTTAGAAACCCCAATACTGTGCCCTCTACAGAATATCTACGGTTTGAATACAGCTCAGAACTTGAATATTCAATCTAGAACACAGAAACAAGAGAAATGGTTTTTCCCCCCAGAGTGGGGTGGTGGTGTTGGGTACCTTGTCCCGGCCCCACAGCCTCCCTGTGTTGCAGGTGAGCCAGCCTGCCCTTCTCCTTCTTGCCAAAGAGCCGTCCGATGGAGGATTTGATGCCTTTCTTCTTGGGCTGCTTGTGGAGGGAGTCCTGACTGCTGGCCACGCTGCTCAGAGCACTGGCCTCAGCCTCCAGGGACGCCGCCATCCTGGACACACAGCAGAGCATCAACACAGTATACCACACACACACACACACACCATGTACCACTTACATATAGACACACACACACTGTACCACACACCTGATGCATACAAATTGGATATACTGTATTTCACACAATAGCTCCCAAACGCTAGAACTCAACAAGTGACGAGACAGCAGTCCATCTTACAACACAAGTTTACGAAAACAAGAAATGTCACTCCTCTACACTATAGCAGAAGCTAGAAGTGTGTGTAGGTACGTACCCCCGTGCTTCATTGTGCGAGGAAGCCGGCAGCGTGTGTGTCATGCGCACGGTCCGCGGCGTGGAGGGGGGGGACGTCTCACACTTTATGGTGGCCTTGTCCTCGCGGCCATCTTCATCCACCGATGCTATCTGGAGGGCGAGGTGAGGAGGGTTTCGAGGTGAGGGTGAGGAACGGGGTCAGCATTAGACTACAACAGTGACAACGTCTCACTGCTTAAGCTATTAATAATATATACATATTTATACTCAGATATCTTATGAAATATTAATATTTTGATATATTAATAATTTCTCTACATCAGCGTGAGCCTATTTGACAACAGTATGTCATGGCTATGGTGCAATTCTCTACCTGAGACAGTTATCTAACAATAAATGCATCTATCAGATCATTTACTATCTACAGTCTAAACTAGGAGTCTGTGTTGCAAGGTTCAAACCATACCTTTCTTCTGTGTTTCCTCAGGTCACTGGGCTGTGAGGTGCACACACACACACACACACACACACACACACACACACACACACACACACACACACGAGTCAGAGTGTAAACAGGTTTACATTGACACACCTGCTGTACACAGAGAATACGAGCCTACTAGCTCTATAATAACCGTATTATGTGTCATCAGGGAAGACACAAGACACATCAATTACGGATTTTCAGACCCTGATCAATACTACGGAACGTGAGTGATTTGTAAACAAAACCACCCCTGGCACCGCTATTAATTTTGTGGATCAATACGATCACAAGCTCATTGCTCATGTACCCATGGGTGCAGGAGACACTTGAACACACCAGCGCTCCTCTGTCAGGGCGGATTGAGCTGGATTTGAATATTTTTAGCACAGCTATCACAGAGTAATAAGGAAGGGCTGAAAAAAACTGAATCCCCACGGCAACAACATCTGGAGGGAAAAAGCCCTAGGTCAGGTCAGTGTGCTGTCAGCCAGAGAGAGAGAGAGAGGGAAAGAAACAGGGAGAAAGAGGGGTAGGCAATCCTCTAGTGTATGTGGTGTACAGAGCAGTTCACTGATCAGATCAGAGAAGGCCAGTGGGATCTCCGACCATTTGAACACCTGGGCTCACTGAGAGACAAGAGGCACAAAGCTTGTTTTGTTCATTTCTTAACCCTTCTGAACACTAGACGTACATTTGACCTCAAAAAGAGAACAGAAAGGTCAACTCAAATTTATAATAGAATTAGAAACCAGCTGAAAAATAGAAATAAAATCAATATAACAAAGCAAACAAAATCTCCATACATGAGGCTTGAGTGACCAAACCCAACCGCATAGATAATCAATTAAATCCATCAAAGAGCGTCAAACATTATATTAATCACCTTGATGGAAAGCCAATAATGTGCTTTTTCAAGTGGCTGTTATGCAAAGAGTCCGAGCTGTCTCTTAGTAGCTGTGTATTAAATCAAAGTTCTACTACTATCAACGTCACAAATGCATCATCTAAGACTGGATCCATGTCCAAACAGACTCAGCTTTTCAGTAGGTTTAATCCAATGATACAACAAACAAAAAAACATAGTTAAATCCGTCTGACTCTACCTGCTCTGTCTTTCTCTTGCCTGGTAAAAAACCGTATCTGCTCCTAGCCAGCTGCAGGCCCTTACCCTAATTACCAGCCTCATACTGCCTGAGTGAGGTGTGCCCCTAGTGCCCCAAAAACAATGAAACAAAACGAAATACAATAAAACTAAATAACAACCGATAATAATAATAATCAAATTGTGAAATGGCTTCCACAACAGCTGCGATTTAAAAGCTTCTGCTAAATATATAAAATGTAATGCAATGTGATGTAAATGTACTCTGGTACAAGCAGGGTCATCTTTGGTCATTCTCGCCATCAAATCAACCTCTACACCATGTCAGAGCCGGTCAGATAGCCTACATGATGGGACATACGGAACAAGAGAAGGGTAAGGGGATTCAGAGCTGTAAGCCTATAGATAGGACACAATCATACAGAAACTACAATATACTGGGCTGTATTATCTGCTGAATATGGTCCTAGATTATCTGCTGTGTTGACTATTATGCACCATTTGTATTATTTGTATATTATTTGTTGATTTGCGATAAAAGTGTCTGCTGAATGAATAAATAAAATGAGATTCAAGTTAATGCTGCCTTATGAACCCACACAGTGCATTATGAATCAATGTACCCCACATCACAATAGCATGCTGCTGTACTGTACCAGGGTCATCACGCCCATGCGCTCCATGTCCCGGGCCGGGCTGCGGGGGTCCAGTTTGGGGGTAGAGTGTCCGCTGGGGGGGGAGGAGCTAGCCAGGGAGGAGGCGGTGGCTGAGGCGGTGATGCAGGCCCCGGGGTGGTGCATGCGGGCCAGGTTGAGGCCCTCCAGGCTGACGCTGGCCACGCGGTTCTCTATCTCCTCCGCACGGAGCTCCGTGGACTCCTTCTCCTCCTGGATGAGCCTGGGAGAGAGAGAGAGAGAGAGAGAGGGGGAGAGAGAGAGAGAGAGAGAGAGAGAGAGAGAGAGAGAGAGAGAGAGAGAGAGAGAGCGTGTGAGAGATACGGAGATAGAGAAAGCGAGAATAAAACAGAGTGAGTTCGGGAAGAGAAAGATAAGATTGCGAAACAAAGAGACAGAGAGAGAGAGAGATTGATGAGAGAAAGAGAGAGGCAGAAAGAGAGGGAAACGGAAAGATAGCGAGAGGTAGGTCAGGTGGTTGTAGCTGCGCTAGTCAGATACAGAGGCTCTTAGATACACTGTAAAGCTGAGGAGATAACAGGAGTCAAGTCAGCTCATTAGCCATGTCCATGCAGTGCAGCTAGCACCCTAATTAGATAAGACCATCACTATTAGGACTTATTATCATGAGCTAAATCTTGACCATTCTCACTGGTAAATACGGGGGCTGCTTTCTCAATGGACTGTGCTAGGAATGAAGGAAAGCTGATGAAAGGTATATTAACCACTGTCTCGCTAGTAAAAGAAAAAACTGTACGCATACACGCCAATGCATATTCATATACCAATAGGCTTTATGAAAAACGACTTGCAAGATTTAGAGAAAATTAGGTTTACTATACACTGATGTGATTGTAGGAAGTGACCGAATACAGCACCCTAACGTGTTGACGGTGTTTCCCAGCTACCTTATCTCTTTGTTGATGGCGTCCAGCTGCTCCTGCAGCATCATGGCGAGGGTCTGAGCGTCCGAGTGGCCCCCGGGGGACAGCAGGTCCATGGAGCTGAACATGGTCTCCCGGTCGTCATCATCGATGTCCGACATGTCCGACATCTCGCTCTCGAACTGGTGACTACCCAGAACCCCCAGCTGCTGGGAGCGCCACTCGTGCTCGCCAAGGGATTTGGCCTATCAGAGGGAGGATGGGGGAGAGGGATGATGAGAGAGATTACATGAGTTTGGTTATCAAGACCACAGTAACCAGGACAGTATCAAGACTACTTCATCCTGCTGACGCTGAAGTAAATCCTGGGCAAACTGCCATGGAAGAAGCTGGACTGGAACTCCTATACTATACATACTGTAGAGCACTTTTAGATTTATACTTTCAATATTGCATAGGATTTTTTGGTTTTCCAGACTAATTGGGAGTGTGTACATTTTGGGGGAAATCTACTTTCATTAGCAGAGGTAATGAGCCATGACTGTCTCTTGTTATGCGCCAAAAGTATTTCAACAAACCTGTAAAGAAGTTTGTAAGTAAACTTGCAAGCCTCTCAAGTAAGTAAAGCTCCTTTAAGTTATATAAGTTACTGTTAAAATGCAGCCGTGCACTCAAGCTATAAACTGTGTAAACTCAACAGTTAAACTTGATTAAACTGCACAGAACAGCACAATGACTGCCCACAATACAGTGGCAGTGAAAGAGAAAGAGAGAGAAACAAAAAGAGAGAGAAAGAGAGAGAGAGAGCGAGCGACGTAGCCTCCTAGGAGGTGATGGTTCTGACCTTGGTCTCGTCACGTCGCAGGCCCATGCGACCTCTCCTGGGCCGGCGGATCACCTTAGCCGAGCGGTAGTGGTCCGACTGGGTGTCAGCCAGGGAGCCTAGGGAGAACCGCAGCTCTGCCGACGTGTCCAGGTGAGATCTGCAAGCACGCTCGCAAAACCACACACACATACACACACACAGAGACACATGACTCCTCTAGTTAGGGGCAGTGCTTGCTTACTAGATCTGGGTGATGTCTTGAGCAGCGGCCACACACACGGAGCGCACCGTGACAGGGTGGGGTCCGTGAGGGAGCCTGCTCGCAGTCGGAACTGGTCCAGCTCCTGCCTCAGCTTGTCCATGTCATCCGCCAGGTGAGTCTGGAGGAAACAGGAAGCAGTGGGTCTCATCAACACCTCTGCTCATAACACCTCTACGGGACAATTTGACAGTTTCATGCAATGACGCTAGACATGGCGGGCCGGTTTAATACCAGAGCTAGTTCTGAATGTCATTATCTACACCGGAGCAAAGCTTGTGAATAATCAGTGTTCGGGGGTTTGTGAAAAATGAAGCTCGCGCTCAACACTCGCATCATTATCTCACTATTAAAAAGCACTCTGTTAAGCCAACCTCATGCAAAATGTAAACATTACAGTGTGTGTATGTGTGTAGATGAGTGTGTGTGGGGGGGGGGGGTACCAAAAAGTCATTTGAAATCAGTTTGACCTACTTTTTCATGGATTGAATCCTCCAACTGTTTCCTATAACCCTCAGAGTCTTGTATTAAAACATTCTGAAAGAGAAAAAGGCACCGTTGACAGGAAATCTATAGCTGTTTCCTTAAAGAAATCAGAGGGACATGTTATTGACAGGTGTGTATTGACTCGGGGGCCATGTGGACCTTTTCCTCTAGAGCCGCCATTCTCTCTTTGAGGTGGAGCTGCAATCGTTCGTTGGACTCGGTGAGGAGTCTGTCCACAGTGTCCGACAGACGCTTGTTGTGCTCCTCGTTCATCTTTTCTCTCTGTCGAGCCTGAGTTTTGCACAGAAGACACACGACAGTGACTTAGGACCACGAGGCTACCTCAAGAACTCTTATTTCTTACTGTGCAGAACATGTCTCAAGCGGCGCAAAATGTCATTCTCTTCAAACTCCGCTCACTCTGTGAGGTCATGTCAATAACAGCCTTCTTTGGCCTAGCCAACATGCTAATCAACCCATGGAAAGTGAACAGGTGGCTTGTAGCCTAGCCTAGCCTAGCATAGCAGAGCCTTGCGATGCTTAGCATAGCTCTCCCTGGATTCGACTCACTCTGAGTAGCTCCTGGTTCTTCTCCTCCAGCTGGCCCTCCAAGTGCCTCATGCGCTCCTCAATGCTGCCATGGCGCTCTTCTGCCTGCAGGGGGCACCACACAGACAAGACGTGGGGGGAGGGGGGGACACATAGGCAGCCATGTTTAGCAGCAATGGATGGCAACACATGCAAACAATACACGAGCAACAAAACCAAGCCAAAGCCTCTAGATCCCCCAAACCAGAACTCAGCAGACAGGGAACTGGAGCAGAGATGGAGGGAGGCCGGTGGGGAGAGAGAGAGAGATAGAGTGAGGGAGAGACAGCGAGAGAAAGAGAAAGAGAGAGAGAGAGAGAAACACCAAGAGAGAGAGAGTCAGCGAGACAGAGTAAGAGAGAGAGTGAGTGAAAGAGAGACAGCAAGAGAGAGAGAGAGAGACAGCGAGACAGAGAGAGAGCAGTGATGGAGAGCTGCAGCAGTTTGTCTACAGACCAGCCATGTCCAGGTAGGTCCCGCAGCTTCCCCACACTGCTAACAGACACAAGAGAGAACCAAATAGCCCCACCATCCAAAACCCTCCAAACAACAGCTCCAGAAATCCTAACAACACCATGGGCTAGACAGAAATCCGAGGTGTTCTGCTGTGGCTAGCCATCATAGCTGTGCTGCAGTGTGCTCCTGTGGGACTACCTTCCTAAGAATGGAGTTCATGTCTGGGAGTTTAGCTTTCATGACAAAGTGAGAATCGTCAGGAGAGGAGACGGAGATTGATTCAAACTACGGGACCGCAGGAGAGGAGAGGGAGACATCCAGTAGTCAGAGGTGATATATATATATATATATATATACAGTATATTGCAGGTGTATTTGTGTGATTGTAACCCCTGTGTATGCATGGTGGTTTATGTTTAAGTGTGTGTGTGTCTGTATGTGTCTATGCTTGTGTGTGTGCTCATGTGGTCGTGCTTCTACGTGTGTGTGTGTGTGCGTTACCTTGGTGAGGGCTGCTATCCTCTGAGCCAGCTCAGCCTCCACCTCTGGCAGAGTCTCAGCCTTCCTCATGGTCTGCTGCAGCTTCTGCTCTGCCAGCTCCAATCGCTCCTGCAGCTGTCTGTTCTTCTCCTCCATCTACACACACACACACACACACAGCAGACACACACACATATATATATAAATGCGCACAAACATGCATTGAGGAAAGATACCAGAGCACAGAAGCATTGTCAAGTATCTGTCAGGCCACGCAGTGGGTGCCCTTTCACACACAGTCACTCTGTGAGCATGACTTTTCCTCAGAGCTGCTCTATTTCCAGGCTTCCTGGCAGCCTTCTCCATCAGCGACAGATGCCCAGGTCCCTGTAGCTTTGGCCCTGGCAGCCCAATATGCAATAATTAGACATGAGTGGGTTGGGTGGGCACAGGGGGTGGCACAGGGCCTGGAACGCGGCTCTCTGAGATACTGTGTGGGTCTTATCAAGTCCCTCTGGCGTGGGAAACACATAAGAAGGTTTCATCTCCCCATCTTCCTCCTTCACTCCATCACTCCCTCATCTCGTCCTCCATCCCTCCATCTTCCCACTTCATCCCTCGGAGGCTTATCATCAAACGCTGGCAACAAGACCCCTGGGGGGCAAGACTGCTGGAACAGCAACAAGTAAGAGAGTGTGTGTGTGCGCGTGTGTGTGAGAGTCTACAGCCATATCTGGAGGGGGTTTGAGGGTTATTTTGGAGGGACTCTGGGGAGGATGCTAAATGGGGTGTCATTTCTTTCTGGTTGGGGCTCAGAGGTAGTTTGCCGTGGCAGGGGAGATTGGTAGTTTCTGCCTAGAATGGCATAATTACTGTATGTGTGTCCGTGTATGTGTATTTAAGCATTACAATATTATATAAGCAATCTTCCTACACCCCAGCTGGCATTTGTACCTGTTTTTTTGCAATTCACTTTTTTACTTTGAGTTTTGAGAAACATCTCCAGTTTGCAGATGATCACAGTTATTCATGGGTTTCATCCAATCAAAATTCCTAAACCTGAATACAGTGGTGCATGTCAAGCCATGTCAAGGTGCTCTCGTTCAGATCGCTCTTATGGGAGCTATTCACAGCATGTCTACCTCGCTTGTCCATTAAGTCTCAGTAGCCAGACCCACCTGCCTCTTGAAAAACCCACCATTTAAGTAATGATAATTGCCATGATTCAGTGCGAGGCAGTTTACCCTGGAGGATGAACATACTGGTAGAATATCCTCCCTATTGAGGCCACAGCAGGACACAGTTATTCACAGTGTACTTTGGTTCTAGAACACCAATACCTACATGTATATGTTTGTCAAATATACTCAAACTAACAACATACCGTACACTTCCTCTGTCCAACGGACGTTGGATCAGTTTTTTGTTCAGTAACCAATAATGTTCCTTCGGTTGGTAGTGGGCGGGGCCTACCTGTCGGAGGAAGGCCTCCTTATTGGCTAGCTCGTTCTCCAGCTTGTCGCTGATGTCGTGCAGGGAGGTGGATTCTCGCTGGGCGCTGAGGTAGCGCTTCTCCAGGGTGACAATACGTTCCTCCATGTCCTCCTTCTGACACATGGCCTGCAGGGACACACACACACACACACACAAACGTACATGCACGCACACACACACAAAAGCAGTTGGAACATCAACAACTTTGTACATCAATTTGTAATTTTCCACAAATTTCCCACCCTGACAACTCTTAAAACGTGGCTAAGATTACAAGTTAATGACTGTGCTCATAATGATGGGTTGCTTTCATGGCTGGTCTATTTTACAGAAAAGTGCTGCTGAGGCCATTACTATACGTGGAGTGAGATCATTTTACACTCAACGATGATTTCAATGCATCTGACAAGCTTGATTTTTAAATGTTGTTCCAAAAACCATTACAGATGAATGCGGACACTATATTTTGTGGTTTGAGATGAAATTGAGTGTGTGTATTAAAGTGTCTGTGTGTGTGTGTGAGTGTGTGTATGTGTGTGTGTGATGGGTACCAGCTGGTTAGACAACTGTTACCACTCTTTGATGTCACCCAGGGGCATTCATGTACCTCAGCATCCAGTGTGCGTGTGTGTGGGTGTGTCTCCTGTGTTGGTGTGTTTTCACACCAGTGTATACCTGTGCACGCGCCCACTCCTTTGATGTTTTCCTGGCATTCCTGTCTCCTGGTGTGTGTATTTGCATGTGTGTGTGTGTGTGTGTGCGCAGGCCCAGGTAGCCTCTCACCTCTCTGATGTCCCTCTGGTACTTGTTGCTCATCTCCTCTGACTTGCTGAGGTCCTTGCGGGCCGTCTCCAGCTCCTGCTCCACCTCGGAGACGCGCGACGACAGGGAGGACATTCGCTCCTTCATCTGGGCCAGCTCGTAGTTCTGCTTCTCCAGCAGGTCCTGCAGCTCCACCACCTGGCTGGCCTCGTGGGCCGACTCCATGGAGCCATTAGACAGCCGCTGGGGAGGAGGGGGACTGATTAGAATCATGGATTCTTTTAGCATTCAGGTTCATTTCTAATGCATTTCATGGTATGTATTTGGATGCAACGTACAGAGGTGGATGTGAAACGGACATTTTGATCTGCATGGGGAAATGCTCTTCCCCAGATCAATACCCATATATTAACAGTTATGTATTAAATGCTTTGCTGCTAGTCAACTGGCCACTGAGCAACAGGGTTGTGGTTGGTTAGGGAGATATTTCAGGAGGGGGTTCTGATTTCAGCCATCTCTACTTTTCAGCTGACCTGGTACTTCTGGTCCAAGTTAGTCCACGTGAGTGGACAGTTGTGGGGTGAAACGTGTCAAATGGCAGAGCTAATGTATCCCAGAGAGACTCTTCAATTCATTCAGTGAGGGAACATTGGTGTTTAGGGACAAGCTGACATGGAGAGACACAGAAAGACACAGAGAGAGCTGTGCAGATAGACAGGCTAAGACTCTAACATATTGAGCAGCTCAAGGTGTTGGCCTCAGTGTGGATCTGGACAGACAGAGACACAGAGGGGGCTGACAGAGGGACCACAGCATCCCCCAGACTTCTACACTAGTGTGGGTCTGTATTAAGAATATGACTGTGAATATGGCAAGTTTGTTCCGACTCTGCCTAGCTTGCAGGCGTCTCTGCATGAGGTTGATTAGGGGAAGAGAGAGGGGGGCAAGAGAGAGAGACAACTACAAAAGAGAGAGAGGGGAGAGAGCAAGAAAGAGCGAGAGAGAGGGAGGGAGGATAGAGAGAGGGATGAGGGAGAGAGTATGAGAGAGATCCAAGGTTTAGGATTATACATGCTGCATGAGGAACCGCAGGCAGGAACACAACATCAAAAACAACTTTATTAGCATCCTATCAAGGGTGCCTCCTGTGAGGAATGACTTGCAGTAAATATCGAAAACTCCTTGGCTTGCATAAGGGGCGCCAACTGTATTCCTCAATCTATGTCCCTCTTTCCCTCTGCGTCCCCCTCTCTCCTCCTCTTCCTCTCTCTCTCCGTCTCTCCCTTCCTCCCTCCATGCTGCCTGGGATCAATGGTTCACTCCGTGATAAAGGATCTCTCAATCCGACCTCTGATTTGAACACCGCCCCGCTGTTATAACTATGAGGATTTATCCTGTAGCTTTCTCCAAAGAAAAAAAGAGTTATGCTGCTGTGGATGTCCAATAAAAACATGTGGGGGGGAGGGGGGGGAGGGAGTTATTTAGGAGCTTGCTGGCAAAGAAACCCCATCTGGCATGGCAACATTCGGCCTAGCCCAGGACTGATGGCCCGTTTAATACTGCCACATTTATCACGTTGGACTATTACTATTCTTTTCTTTACATAGGCTTTGTTTAATCCAATCAGAGATCAGCAGCAGGTTTAAAACACAAGCTTGTGAACTATCTACCTTAGTCTCACTACAATTGTGAAATCTTTATAGAAGACCTTGTGCCTGGTTCAGAACGTAGTTGTTGATCCAGAGAGTAAAACTACAAGCCCCAGCTTTCTGACTGCATCCGCAGACGTGTCAGCAAGATCGAGCTCCACTCTCCAGCGGAGTGATGCAACATGGGTAATGTAGTCTCCGTTCTACCTGTCACTCGCCTGAGTGACAAGCAGGGGACTCAAGTCAAAGGCTCTCAAAGGACCACCGAAGAGGAGGTGAGAGCTGAGAAGTGGTGAGAAGTGACCCTGCAGATTATTTGTGTCATATCCTCTGAAAGGCACTTTAAAAGGCTGCCTGCCGCACCTAGCTCGTCAACAGTGAGTGACTAGCAAACACGCGCACACACATGCACACTTTCTAGCAGAGAGAGTGACAGTAAACAGAGGGCTTCCTGCCCAGTCAGGCTGAATGATGCAGCCTCCCCTCCCTCCTCTCCTTCTCTAGGCACAGACACTGCTCATCCACAACCCCCGGTACTCAACCCACACCCCAAAACAGAGGGGATCTACGCTCCCGAATCCAATTCACATTGATCCCCCTTCTTCTCTGGTGTTGTGCCATCTCAGTTACACAGCCTCCGTGCCATCTGCATCCTAAAGAGGAGAGCTCGGGGAGCGAGAAGGCTTCAAGGTACCGAGAGGTGTCTTTCATGCCCTCCTAATCACGAAGGGTTGAGATGAATTAGTGTATCTGGGTTTGAGTCAGTAATCCAAGGGCATTTAGTATTCAGATGTATGCAGATATATGGGGTGCTGCTGCATAATGGGGTCATAGCAATTAAAGTAAGCCGACTGTGGATGTCCTTTAAGATGCCTGTTAGACTAGCCAAAGGACTTTGAAAGAGGGTAGGTATGGTACCATTTCAACATTGACATACAAGGTCATGAAATGGTAACCCGCATGGTACACTATACCAAACCAGAGATAGTAGAGAAGAGGAGAGGCAGGCCCACCTTGCCATGGACCTTCTGTCCAGCATCACTGCCCTCCAGAGACTCCTCGCTGCCGTCTCCCGAAGACACCTTCCTCTGGATGTGGGCGTTCTGCTCCCGTAAGGCACCGATCTGTGTGGCACAGAGGGAGCAGACGAGCCTCAGCACTGGAGCTGGAGGCCGTGACGCTGGGGCACCACGTCTGCAAACATCCACTTCAATCCATCAAATTCATCATCATTCACGTTCACCTGTTGCATGACTATTATGTACACACACACACACACACACTGGACCGCACGCATACGTTGACACACGCACGGTCTCTTTTCAAGTGGGTACTTCTTAGGCAACACACACGTTCACAATGCAAATCCTCATTAGAGTTAGTAGCGGAATTCCCGGAACACGACGTGAAGCCATGTTAAGTGTGCGTGTACAGGTCTTGTCACGATGATTATAATTATCCTGCTCAGCCGACCTCGTCTTCCATTCTTTATCACCTGCACCATCTGGCGTACACTCCAACAACCATGTTGCCAGGGGTTACAGGCAGCAAGCGTAATTAGGGTTTTCCTTCACAGCAATGTGTGATTATTACTTTCATAGATAGGGAGAGAGAGAGACAGAGTGGGGAGGGAGAGAGAGAGAGACAATAAATAGTTGGGTACTGTAAGGAGTAATTGTCCTCCAAACTGGACAGCGCAAAACACTTATTCAAACAGTTTTACAGAATTATTTTGACACTGCCTAACAGCAAACAACTGAGGAGCTTGTGTGTCATTGTTTTTGTAAGCAAGTTGTTGCATCTGCAACACACCTCCTTGACTTTGAGACCAGAGAAAGGCTTCAGTTTTATGCTAACCATTAAGACTGACACAAGTGCCTATTACCAAGACTAGCTTCAAACTATTTAATACTACTTTAATTTTAAAATGCTCCTGGAAACAGGAGCATTGCTCCCTGGCTCTACATAGCGCCGAATAAGACACCATGTTAACAACACCTACAGTAGAAATCGACATGCACATAGGGGAAAGAGGGTCAGGGCAAATGGATTAAAATGACGGATTTACTTTACATGAAGTCATCCTGAACTTTATTTTTGGCAAGAGATTGCACAGGCAGACACTAAACTTGGCTGCTGTTGCATGCTGTCTCTCACCCAACACCCCCTCTGTCAATTTAATGAGCGCAATTAAGACTCCCTATGTTTTCAGGGAGCATACGGAACACTCTGTCATCTCTCTTGTTTAGATCAAACTGTGGTGTTATGTTTGTCTCTCTTCTCACACATACACACACATACTCACACACACACACACAGACACACACACACACACACAGACACACACACACGTAGCCACAGAACAAATAATAGATGCCATCCTCATCCTCGCTGTCTCCCTTGCTCTCAAATTAGAAAAATGAGGAGTTTCCAGAAGCAAAATGAAAGTGCTCCTTATTTCCCTTTGATGTCGTTCATCTGGAGTCATCAAAGCCCGGCATCTGAGGCACCATGAGAAAGGAAGGAACGGAAGAGAGAGAGAGAGAACGCGAGAGAAAACAAGAGAGACGCACAGAGCCACCGAGTGGGGGAGAGAGAGGTAGAGAAAGAGGGAGAGAGAGACTGTTTGGCTGGCGCAGAAAGGAGAGAGGCCCAGACGGCCTTTCAGACGGCCCTCCTTCACCAAGCCTTCATCCTTCTCCATCGCGACTGTTGAAGGTGAGGAGAAGAGATTGGAGGGAAACGTGGCGGCGGCAGCGGCGTGTGAGCGCGTGCGAGGGAGATAGATCTTGTCAAAGTGAGGGGCCTGGAGAACGCTGTTCCCTGGTGCAATGTGTTTGAATTCAGATCAATCACACCGAAACACCAGCAAGCAGACACACAGGGTACGCGCAAGGGCATGCACGCACACAGAAACAAACGCACACGTAGACACACACACATGCACACAGAACCCATTGGCTTTCAAGTGGAAGCAGGTGTTTCTCCATGTACAAGGTGGGTAACACCCTGGGATTTCCCTAACTAGTGAACTGGAGGACTTCACAAGAGACCAGACACCTCAGACTTCAGAAAAGCGTCACATGTTCCCCCATCTCTCTTGATAGGGTATTCCATCTTACTTAGTCTTGATTCGTCCCTACGTGGGCACGGCAGCCTATCACATTGGAGTGGTGGAAGTGGAGGGTGTTTATCGTAGAAAATGGACACGTGTGGATTTCCTGAGTAAAAAAAAGCAGACTTACTCCCTTTCTCCCTTCTGACCTCTTTCCCTGTCTAGCTTTCTCTCTCTCTCTTTTCCCTCGCCCATTTGTTTTGCCACACGTCTTCCGTCTCCCTCCCCTCCTACCCCAACATCCTCCCATGCTCATTTTTACCTCATCCAAGTTGTGCTTTGATCAGCCAGAACCCTCCCCCCCCCCTTCCCCCTTCACACACACACAGGCTTTCATTACCTAGCTCAGAAGTGGCTAGTAGGAGAAACCCAGGCGAACCGTCCTCCATTCCTGCTCTCCGGGTCTCCTTCAGCCTGCCCTGTGTTCTCCCACCGTCCCTCTCCCCTCTCCATGTTCTCCATCCCTCCTCTCTCTCTCTCTCTCTCTCTCTTTCATTTTCCATGCTAATATTCAACATTGATTCTCACTTTACTTCCATCTCTTCAGCTGACTCACTCCCTCTCTTTCACGCGTGCCTTCTGTCCCCCCCGCCCCCCGTCTGCCCCATTTATCTACCCCTCCCTCCTTCTCCTCCCTCCATCTTCTCCTCCCCCCCCCCCCCCCCCCAATCTCCCTCTTGGGGTCTAGGGCAGGGGAAGGGGGCTGGCGTGCCTCCTGCGGTGAGGCAGCCTGAGGTTCTCGCTCAGCTGGAACACGACCATCTGGACCGGCAGACCTGCGCTGGCGCGGGCCCTGGCGCAGGCCTGGCAGGGAGAGGGCGGAGAAGGGGAGGGTGAGGCCAAACTGCTAATGCCACGAGCACAGCTCTCATCTGTCAGTGCCACGCCTCCCCCCCCCGTCCCCGTCACGTGGTGTCGCGTGGCCCTTTTGGGAAGCAGAACAAGTGCACCCTAACCAGGATATGGCCTCTTGGATCTGACAGTCACAATGTAATTCGATTCCTCCCTTGATGGATGGCTCTTAATTGCTTTTAATCTGCTGTCATGTGTGTAAATAAAGGCGTTTCATCACTCCTTTGCTTCATCTAATCTTCTTCATTGATTGACACAGAACACACACGCAGGAGAAAGGGACGGGGGATTTTCCACATCAATCCATATCCTTCCAGTTGGATAGCAGACCAGATGACAGTAATGCAAATTAATGTAAATCCGAATCTCACCTCCTGATTGGCTGCTGTCAGCTCCTCCTCCAAGGCAGAGACCCTCTCTAGCGACACCCGTAGTCTCTCTCTCACCTTGGAGTAAAACAACACGAACATGAATAATGAGTCTGTCTTTTTTTTGCAAACGTCAGTGGTAGAGCATTTGACCCCAGATCAAGACGTCACAGGGTCAAAGCGTCTGCTAAGTGAATACATTATTATTATGACCTTACATGACGTCGGCACACTATGTACAGTATTTAGTGGATAGGTGTATTTCAAGGATGGTGTGAGAGTGTGACAACACAGGGATGCACTGGCTTTGATACCCAGCTCCCCCATCATCCCCCTAACATGTCATCCCAGTCCCAACAGACCATGCCGGGGTTACCAGATAGAACAGGCCACTAGTGAGAGACCAGACAGCGGCTCTCGCCTCCTTCCCTCGCCTCCTTCCCTCTCCTCCTTCCCTCGCCTCCTTCCCTCTCCTCCTTTCCTCGCCTCTTTCCCTCGCCTCTTTCCCTCGCCTCCTTCCCTCGCCTCCTTCCCTCTCCTCCTTCCCTCTCCTCCTTCCCTCGCCTCCTTCCCTCGCCTCCTTCCCTCGCCTCCTTTCCTCGCCTCCTTCCCTCTCCTCCTTCCCTCTCCTCGTCTCCTCTTCCTCAACCCCCTCAGCCGTACAATAACACCTTATGTCTCCTTTGAAGCTCCCGCTCAGCTTCTGTCCAGGGCTGAGGGCTTTCATCGCCTTTAAAAGCACGCTTTTGTGGAAGGAGACACACCAGGTTCTCCCCCTCCCCTCACTTCCACTGAAGGGAAGGATATTTATGACTTACTCTCTCCCCCTCCCCGTGTTCATGTATTTGTTGCGGTACTGATGGAGCAATTACTCGTGTGGCAGACACGCCATCCTGTGGCCCAATAGGATCGCAGACCTCCGAGGATGCTGAGCCTGGGATTACAGGCTAGCCAGGGCCCTCCGCGGGACGATCCGCCCGCCGACCGACGGACGCAGTGGCGGAAAGCGTCCCATGAATCAAAAGGGCTTTATTCCCCTGAACGGCCCGCCATGCGAGAGGCGTTGTAACTGATGGAGGCTGCTGACGTGGGGGCTGGGTGGATCCCAGCAGCGCAAGGGCGATACGCCACCGAGGGCCAGGGTCGTAAATCAACAGGCTTTGGGGCCAGGGGGAGCAGCGGGCGGAGGGACAGTGGGAGGGGAAGTGGTTTAATCGCGGAACAACGGCTCGAGCAAAAAACGGGGAGGCCATTGTGATGACAGTGCCATCTATCTCCTTGTGCTATCATCAACCCAAACTGAGCCAGCTCTCTCAGTCAGTCCAGGTCTAAACTGTAATCTGTAATTCTGTCCGTCCACAACATGGGACATCAGATGGAGTAGGAGAGAACTAAATTAGTATGATATTTGGAGAACTGGTTAGGTATGATGAGGCATTCCACAGTGGGGTGCTTGTGTTGTTGCAGCGTGGACCCTACCTTCTCGTCTAGAGCCTTGTGGTGCTCGAACAGGGATTTCAGGGCTTTCAGGACCTCCACCTCGCTGGACACTCCCGAGGGAGACTGGGCCTGCCGCTTGACCACGGTCATCCGCAGAGAGCGCTCGTGTCTGGACACCAGGCACTCCAGGTGCTCCAGGAGGAGCTGGGGAGGCAGGGAGGACAGAAGAACGTTAACATCATTACTGTCATCATCACCGTCATTATTCTCATCTTCATCAGAGTCATCATTATGGTCCTCATTACAATAACACGTGAATACATTCGGTAGCTGCCCTTTCTGTCGGAAGTCAATAAAGGTCTTTCTGGCATGTCTCTATAAAAGCTGATAAGCTATTTTGAGCCTTGTACCTGTCAACTGTTCATTTAGGGGGGACATAGAACAGTAGGCTCAGAGTGTAATAGCACGAGCCATGAGCAAATCAATTACGGAGCTGGGAACAATAAAGGCACTCTATACAAATTGGAACCCTCTGGACAGCACACAAAGAGATTATGCTAATGTGGTTAGCTAGTCGCTAGGGCTTTCTAGGTGCCGTGCCCAATCAATTGCTGGTGGAATGTGGCCCAAGGACAGAGCGGGAGGGCTGGGGGAGAAGACTTCCTTTGAAATTGGGGCGGGATGAGTCAACAATAATGAGAATTGGAGACGAGAGAAAGAAGGGAGGGATAGACAGAGAGCTAAATAGAGAAATATGAGGATGGAGAGAGAGAGCGAGAGCGAGAGAGAGAGAGAGAGAGAGAGAGAGAGAGATGGAGAAAGAGGGAAGAATGTTTATTGATCTTTGGCACACATGCACAACTACAGAGTAAGGTTTCAAGGTGAGACTGCATAGCTGAGTCGAGTGGCCGGCAACTCTAACGCCCCCCACTACATATCATGGTGCAATGCTAAGATGCTAATGCTAGCCTGGGAATGAGGATCAAGCTGTTATTATGGTGCTCTCTGCTCTCCTGGTGGTTCCCTTTCAGGGCTGGCCTTATGGGAATTAACCACAAAGTAATGATGTGAGAAGAGGCAATAATATCTGCTGTGGAGTCTTCCTGGGCACGGGTACACTGACCTATTTCTTGAGAGCGTCGTAAACCACAGTGTCAACGCAGAGCTAAGCTAAGCTTCTACAACTCTGTGACGTCGCCTGCAGCTGGGGTTGGATCATGTGGATGTGGAACACCACCAGATCCAGACAGAGTTCAGACTGGCGTCATTATGAAACCAAAGAGAGCTACAGAAAACCTACTTCAGCAGTCTTACCAATCACTCGTAGTGTTACGATTCTCAGTCAATCATTATTGTTGGATGGGAGCCATTTCTACATGCATCTCAGAATGAAATGAGTGGATTATAGATGACACACTAGTTGTTGTGAAATTGTTTTGTGCACGTTTGACCCCGTGATTTAAGCCTGTGCTTTACAACTACTACAGTACTATGACACTACCCAAAAGCAACTTCAGGTACTACACCAGGCAGGTATCTGACGGGGCAAAGCTGTCTGACTTTCTAGCCTATACCTGAAGTTAGAGAAGAACATGCAGACAGAGTGGTCTTGAAATCAGCTGGTGGTTGAGAGGGCCTCTCCCATCCGTCCTTCAGTGGATGTCTGAAGGGCTGCCAGTAGACTGTAACCTCCGGTAACAGACAGACACACGCTCACTAGCAAGCTGAGATGCTTACTTTCCGTTTAATCAATCAGAGAACGAACACATTGGCCTCAGCCCTACCTAAGCCGACACCCGGTCAGAATAATAATAAGCAACACTCTTCGATTCTCTCTCATCCTGTCCTACCTTAACCTGGTTTACAGTCTGCTCACATTTACTTGCAAGTGCTTAAGCCTGTACACACGGCAAATAAATGTAAATCCACAGTGCCTTACAGCTTTCCGTTCTGTTAAAGTACACAGCAATCAGTTAATATAGTTTTCCAGCACCCAACTCCACTGATTGCATGTGCATAGCTTTTAAGATTGAATTATGAACTTTAAAACCTCCTAGAGAAAGACAGGTCTATTAAAAGTCTCGGTGCAGGCCTGTACCCTGCTGAGAATTCAAGGTGATAATGATGAGTGAGAGAGTGTAAATGACTTTCCTTATTCTCCAGACCTCATCTCTCTCTCTCCAGTGATGAGACTGGAGACGCTCTGCCCCCCCCCTGGCAGAGCACCCAGACTCATAGATCGGACCTGTGGCAACACATGCTTGTGTGTGTGTGTTTGTCTGTATCTGAGTGAGTGTGTACCTCCGTGTGTGTGTGTGTATGTGGGCCTCACCCTGGTGTTGTTCCTCTCAGCCTTGAGTTCGGAGATCTCCTCCTCTTTCTCCAGCAGATTCTCCCTGCAGACATTCAGCTCTTTGGTCAGGGCTGCAAACTCCTGTTGGACAACAAGAAGCAGGACAGACCTGGGTCATCTACAGTGCATATCGAGTTTTACACACAATACATTTTCATTCTTTCCCAGAATACACATAATACAAACCAACCAACATGCTAGAACATTATCATTCACTGCACATCGATGAAGAACACATCCGGCTGGTATGCCAGTGCAAAACAGTCATCCATAGACTGCATACTCCATATATCTGTCTGGAGAAGACCAAGATTATCAGTCACGATGAAAAGGGTTTCTACCCCCCCCTCCTCTGTGTACAGAGTCAGGGACTGTGATGTATTATGGAACTAAGGGACTGCTTAAACATGACTCCATATCCACTCCAGAGAGAACGCCAGGATTCCGTGGACGTCTCTCTGTATGCAATAATCCACTCATTTCTCCCGACGAAAGATGTTAGATCTCTCCCTTCTGTCCACAGGTTCAGCGTGTAGCTCGAGTTTAATACGGGGGCGTTAAGTTCGGCTTCTGCTTCACCATCTCTCCTTGGAGAGTTGAAGGTTTTCAAGAGGTGTTTTCAGAACTATGGGGATTCTGGGAAAGAGTGACAATGTAGCATGGGGAGAATGAAAAAGGATTGGATGTGCTAATGGTAATCTGTCCACAGAAGCTGTAAGAGGATTGGGCGCGGAACAGCGGTGCAGCGGTGTGGCGTGGGGGCTAACCCTGGCGGACTTAAACATGGCTGTCAGCACTAAGCAAAATGAAGAGTGCTGATAGGATCCCATGTAGCGTTAGGGGGCCATGTTACATTACCAGCTACGGTACAGGATGGCTCAGAGGCTCAGCTATACATCAACAATAGCGTCGCATGTTTATTATTACGTGCACTTAGGATCAAACCACCGACTCAGCATGTTACAATCCAATCCAAATGTATGCCTTATTGTACTTTGCAGTTATTTCTTGCAGTAGAATACAGTCAGGGAAGCCAGATATCAAAACCACTGAAGCAGAATAGAAAGTAGAAACTTTGCAACTAGCCAGCTGAGGCAAAACTGCTATCCCTTAGCTTACCTCTCTGTGTGCCAAGCAGCTTTTCTCTCCATCCCTCCATTTCTCTCTCTCTCCTTCCTCCTCCCCATCTCTTCCTCCCTCACCCACCATTTACTCCTCTCCCTCTTTCCCTCCCCCAACTCGCTCCGCATGAGTGGCGATACCCGTCTCTCAGCAGATGGATAATTGACACGAGGACTGAAACCATCCAGAGCCCACAGGCCAGTTCCATCCAGGAGGGCAGGCTCCGTGGGTATCCTGCCTGCGCCTTCATTACCGGGGCAGTGGTAATGGCCTCTGAGTCCTATGGTTCTGCACCATGCCAGTCACTGCTCTGTGATTGGCCCTGTGCTGCCTGCCTGCCGTCTCCATCCGGCCCCTATCATGTTTTTAGTAAACAACCTTTGCACGTCCCAGCGCCATATAACAGACATCAAGCCTTCAGCCTTGGTGAAGGTGGGCATAAATCTCAAAGATGGCGGCAGTGGAGTTGCTTTAGCGGTCGCCGGCCAGGTTAAAGGAAATCAAAGACCCAAACTGGTTGGTATTGATGCTTTATCTGTGACTTTGAGTGACGGGAGGGCACTCTCTCATTGGAAGGGGAAATGAGAAGTCAAGATCTGCTGTGTGTGTGTGTGTGTGCGTCTGTGTTCGTATGGTGTTTGTGTTTGTGTGTGTGTCCTTAGCACACAACAGTCTATGTCAGGGAACAGAGCACATTACGGCCAAATAAACATACATTTACATTTAGTCATTTAGCAGACGCTCTTATCCAGAGCGACTTACAGTAAGTACAGGGACATTCCCCCCGAGGCAAGTAGGGTGAAGTGCCTTGCCCAAGGACACAACGTCATTTGGCACGGCTGGGAATCAAACTGGCAACCTTCAGATTACTAGCCCGACTCCCTCACCGCTCAGCCATCTGACTCCCTCATCTCGTATGGTCCTTGTGACAGTAACAGTCGTAACTGAAGACGTGGTTCCCAGCACCTGACTACAGTCAACAGGACGACTTGGAGGCCGAACACTGCTATCTGCTCCCATGTCTCCTCTGTCCTGTCTGCCTCCTCAGTGATGGCTAAACTGGGAACAAGTTTCCCTGCTCCACAGAGGTCAGACTGAGGTATGATAGCCGCTTGGGATTGGGTGTCTTCGGGGTTTGTAGAGGCTTGGTGTCAGTTCCCCAGGGGCTGCTTCACAGCTTAGGGTCTTGATTCCCCAGTGGTTTTAGTGTTATCAGAGCTGGCTGGGGTTCATGGTTGGATATGTGGTTGTCAAGATCATTACAGGATAAAGATGACAGCTAAACTCATAGTCTAAGCCCTCTTAAAGTTATAAAATCGATTTTAAAAAGCATGGCATCATAGAGTCTGCGCTTTTCCTAATCTTGGTTTTGGGATTGTCAGTGTTCTCAGATAGTGTTAGTCCTGTTGCAACTGGAAACCAGCTGTCTTCCTTCAAATCACTTCTTCATAAAGTGAGGGAGACAGTACACGTCCGTGGGGGTGCAAAAATACTTTTTAATAACGACCCCCTAAAGGGCATTATGTCACTTCTCAGACTGTTCTGGTACTCACTAAGGAAAGTGAAGTTGTGAGAATCTGAAAACGTCCTGTAAATTGCCCCCACAGATCTGAAATCATAAGTATTTGTGAAGCTCTTCAAACCGGTAACCAAGACAACAATTAGGAAGACATGCTGTAAACAGTCGATAAACCGGAGCGTTGCCATGTACTGCATGGTGGGTCTGTGCAAAGGGTTGAGTGTGTTTGCTCGCCTTGTGGTAAGCCCTGCACTGCTGTCTCTCTCTGTCTCTCTCTGTCTCTCTCTGTCTCTCTCTCTCTCTCTCTCTGTCTCTCTCTGTCTCTCTCTGTCTCTCTCTGTCTCTCTCTGTCTCTCTCTCTCGCTTTATTGCTCTCTCTGTCTCTTTATTTATATCTCTTTTTCTCACTCACTCTTTCTCTCATCTCACCCTCCTGTCAGTCTCTTTAATTATCACTTCCGTGCCCTGACATAGAGCCAAGGTCTTGAGCCAGGCCCTGACACGGTGGGGCTGGCAGGGAGAGGGAACACTGCCAGTCTCGGATGGCGTACACAGCCTATTCTACGGAACAAGGAGGGGAAAAGCTTCTAGAACGCTCCACCTGGTGATTTTGGTGTTCTCTTACAAGGGAACACAGGTGGCAGTATAGATATGAGTCATTCAAGTCACCCACAAGCTATATATAGATGAATTGTGACTCACTGTCGCAGACAGGTTTAGCTCCAAAATGATACTGTCAGTTCCCAGATTCTGCAGGTCAGATGAAGGTATTTCGTGGTAATTCACAACTCCTCATAAAACACACGGCCACAATCTAATGTTTAAACAAAGTCAGAAACTAAATTATTCAACAAATTAGGTATAACAAATGTTGCAACCCAGCATGGGGTCCATCTCTCTCTTTACTGGCACTGTCCCTCTTAGAAACTAGAAATAAAAAACGATTTATTGTGAAGCCTGTGTCCAGACCTTGATTTCAGAAATAACTTCAGTATGAATTCTAGATGAAGGGGATGTTAGATTTAGTGGAAAAGGAGAGAAAGAGAAGAGCAAGAGAGAGGGTGGGAGCAAGAGATGGAAATAGTATATACAGTATGTATAACATATATGTATGTATACAAATATATATATATATATATATATATATATATATAAAGAGAGAGAGAGAGAGAGAGAGAGAGAGAGAGAGAGAGAGAGAGAGAGAGAGAGAGAGAGAGAGAGAGAGAGAGAGAGAGAGAGAGAGAGAGAGAGAGGGAGAGAGGATAAAGAAAGACAGAAAGAGAGAGATGCGCATCATCGCGTGATAATCCCCGATCCTTTAGCCATCACAAGGGACCTTACCCATCTGGTGTGACTGCACTACCAAGCCTCACGTAGGGACACATAACTCACACAGGCATGCAAGCACACACACACACACACACACACTGAGGCTCTAATGGGCAGGACAGGTCACCTCAGGTGTGCTGGGTGTGGAGGAGTTCTGCACGCTGTAGTGTGCCTTTCTTTACCCCCCAGCCCCCAGGGTCTCTACCCCCCAGGGTCTCTACCCCCCAGGGTCTCTACCCCCAAGGGTCACTACCCCTAGCCCCCAGGGTCTCTAGCCCCCAGGGTCTCTACCCCCACCCCCCAAGGTCTCTACCCCTAGCCCCCAGGGTCTCTACCCCCCAGGGTCTCTACCCCTAGCACCCAGGGTCTCTACCCCCCAGGGTCTCTACCCCTAGCACCCAGGGTCTCTACCCCCCAGGGTCTCTACCCCTAGCACCCAGGGTCTCTACCCCCCAGGGTCTCTACCCCTAGCACCCAGGGTCTCTACCCCCCAGGGTCTCTACCCCTAGCACCCAGGGTCTCTACCCCCCAGGGTCTCTACCCCTAGCACCCAGGGTCTCTACCCCCCAGGGTCTCTACCCCTAGCACCCAGGGTCTCTACCCCCCAGGGTCTCTACCCCTAGCACCCAGGGTCTCTAGCCCCCAGGGTCTCTACCCCTAGCCCCCAGGGTCTCTACCCCCCAGGGTCTCTACCCCCCAGGGTGTCTACCCCTAGCACCCAGGGTTTGCACCTCCCAGCCACCAGGATGCTACACGGCCCTGTAAGTGATAATTAGGAGGTGTTGATCAAGAGTGTTTCAGTGCTGTGGAGGTGTGAGTCAGTCTGACAAGCATTGGTACGGCGGGAGCCTTGTCGCTCTAAATGATGTAGAGTGTGTGTGTGATGTTCCGTGTGTATGCAGCAGTGTATAACAAGACCGAGAGCTTGCGTGTGACACACGAGAGTATGACCTATAACCTGTTTCAGCCTGTTCTGAAGTACCTCCACACTGAATAAGGCTTGTTCTAATTGAGAGCAGCTTTCAACTGAACTAGAAGCTGATACCGAAAAGACTCTCTCTCTCTCTCTCTACATATACTGACTCTCCCACTGACGCGCTTGGAGGAATACAGAGATGTTCAACAAAGGCTCCGCCAGGTGAGAAGGCTTCCTCCTCCCCCAGGGCAACGCTCTCGAGTGGGTGATGAAAAAGAAAGTTATTGCCCGTAACACCCAAGCACTTGCTGAATATCAGAAGACTCCGATGGGACGAGGAAAAAAACCCGGCAAGCACGAGGAGTGTCTGACCTCCAGATGCCCTCAAACTGGGGACAACAAATGCGCAATAACAAAGTTATTAGTCGCGAGTATTCCAAAACACGGCACAACTCTTAACGTGATAGATCAGAGTTGGGATTAAGTGGCAGGCCTGGTACCACCCCCCCCCCCCACACACCCCTGCCCCCCGGAGGCGTTTAACAACGAGACAGAAACACGCGTTGACGTCGCCCGCGTGTCGCCGGGCTCTTGTCTGTGTGCTCTCCAAGACACGCCGCATCTGAAGAACGATCTGTCCTCCTCAGGAACTGTGCTGCTCTACACGTCGGTTCACAGGAGGCAGCACTGTGTATTCTTTAATATTTCATAAGCCTGGTTATATTTACAGCTGGAGACCAAGGAGAGGGCAGAAGCAGCTCATAAATGCAGGATGAGGTGGGTCTCATCACTATCGAGAGGAGTGCTGCATTTGCAACAAATGTACAGCAAGATGGCTGCATAATCTGCCGAGAGTTAAGTAAGACAACACTGCGTGGTATTGTCACTACCCATCACCCAGTACTGTTACACAACCCAAAGATATCATGAGCTTGACACGCTACATGTTTATTCAGTAGTGAGGACTGTGCTACATGTTCTACAGTAGGACTGTGCTACATGTTTCTACAGTAGTGAGGACTGTGCTACATGTTTCTACAGTAGTGAGGACTGTGCTACATGTTTCTACAGTAGTGAGGACTGTGTTCATTGCAGGTTAAGGAAACAGCTGATACAGAAGAGGCACTCCAGGAGTTTCTGTAACAGTCAGGCCTCATCTATGGCCACCTGGACCTGGATTTGGAGCCAGCGAACAAGGCATGCTGAGAGAGCCCAGAGAGGCCCTAGGGGCCAGGGAGTGCCTAGCCCAGAGAGGCCCTAGGAGCCAGGGAGCCAGAGAGTGCCTAGCCCAGAGAGGCCCTAGGAGCCAGGGAGCCAGAGAGTGCCTAGCCCAGAGAGGCCCTAGGAGCCAGGGAGCCAGAGAGTGCCTAGCCCAGAGAGGCCCTAGGAGCCAGAGAGTGCCTAGCCCAGAGAGGCCCTAGGGGCCAGAGAGTGCCTAGCCCAGAGAGGCTCTATGAGACAGGGAGCCAGACAGTGCCTAGCCCAGAGAGGAGTGCTGGGGGCCGGAGAGAGCCCGGCAGTGATTCACAGCAGGATGATGTTCAGCCCAGCAAGCAGGCTCATTTCCACAGCCTTTAAATATTCACGAAGGTCATCTGGAGAGCATTTCCTTCCAGCCATCGAGCTTCAGTGATCCATGGCCTTGGAGATATATTATATGGGTATGGTGCGGATGGAAGCCATGAATGCACTTCAGTTGTTGACTGTTTAACACTATGTCTCTGTAGCAGAAAAGGTTGGACTAGTGCACAAGCAGGTGGCCACACACATGGACACAGAGAGAGTCCATAAGATCTCTTTCAATTATGCTCACCGTAGTTAGAAAGCAAATACTATTCTGCAACAATACACACATTGAGCGAAGCTAATTCACTACAGTAGTCATCTACTTAATTAAAGCTTCTTGAAGACACCAAACTCACAAAACAAAGCCATCGGCCTGTGGATATCATTATACTTTCAGCTCTTTGATTTACTCACTTCAGGGATTCAAAATGTGACCACATGAGCTGCAGTGAAAATGTTCTACCAATCAGCTATATTCACCCATTCTTTCAATTGCTATACAATACATATCCTGTCTCACACATGCCTAATGACAACTTCCTGAGGGGAATCAGTAGGGAAAAATCTACTCAGTCCCGGTTAATTATTCACAATTAAACCAATGACTCACAATGAATCTGTAAAAAAGAAAATACACTGAAGTCGCTCAGCTATGTAATGCATTGATTTGAACGTGATAAGACTTGAAATAGGATACTGTGTGAATTTAAATACCATGACCTGACGTCTGATGTCAATTTGCAATAAATCAATAAAATAAAAAAATACACCTACACACATACAATTTCCCAGTGTCTGCACCATCATCAGCCAAAAGCAGGTCAAAGGTGTGTGTGTGTGTGCATGAAACATGATTTACAATGACCTTAGGTTGCTGAGCCAGGAGAGGCAGTGTAGAGGCCCCTGGGGGCCCCAGATCATAAATCTAAGAAGAGAAATTACGGCAGGGCAGATTTACCACCCTTCACGTCCCTAATAACCACATTTAACCCTCTCAGTAAAAAGCATAGAAAGTTCCCCCCCAACCCCCCACGCCATCCTGAAACGTCCAAGCCCAAGCCTCCAGACCGTGTCTAGAGGGAGGGATTGTTCAGCGGTCTGGCTGAGCAAAGCCACCCGCACTCGGGGCTCTTCACTTGGGTCTAAGGGGCTCATCCATGCAGCATCCAGAAAGCAGGGGATGAGGAGGGAGGCAATGCAGGGAGCCGTGATAGAGGACCTGCCTCCTACCATGTTCTTTAATCGAACCTGCCCGTCTCTGAAGGACTAACATGACGGCTGATGATTTCATATTCAACGCTCTTCACTCTCCCTCTCTGTCTCCCTCTCTCCCCCCCCCCCTCTCTTAGGCTTTCCTTCAGTTTCTCTCTTTCTCTCTCTCCCAGAGGTAGGGTCTCTCTACTCCTCCCCCTCTCTCTCTCTCTCCTCTTTCTCTGGGAGACATACAGGCTGGGAGATACCCATTACTGTAGGAGTAGACAGGAATGAACCACACAGTCAGCACTGCGGAGGAGATGCCGGATCGCCTTTCACAACAGACAGACCAGCAGAGACGATGTGTGTCTGGGATTCTTGTAACTGTGCATGTGTGTGTGTGTGTGTGTGTGTCTGGGCACGGTCAGGGCCAGAGAAGCCACAGGGCCCTGTTTAAAATGAAGCCGCAAGCCTCCAATGGGAGACTGAAAAGGACTCCAGAGACAATCCAAAACGCATTCGGACTCGAAATCCAATACGTTGAGAAAACGCCTATTTTTCTACCCAGCTGTCTGAATCGCATGCATTGCAAAGCTGCTCTATGCATCTAAAAAAGGTCAGAGCCTGAAAGAAATAGAAAGAACAAACAAATCATGTCTACATACAGCTCTTACCTGGCCACAGCTGTATATTTGAGTGGGAATGGAAACGTCCTTTTACCCCTCTGTGGTAATGTTTGTCACATTCTTCTCATGTGTAACCAATAGAACGAACAAGGAGGAAGCCTTGCATATGGCTGCCATCGAGAACAAAACAACCAAACAAGCGTGGCTGGAAATGTCAGGCCATTTATCACTCATTACTAATGGAGAGACAAAGCACTGTGGCGGGACAAACAGCTAGGGGCCACGGCTTTCTAAGGATCGTACATAGGGTCCTGCCTAGGGTGGATGACTACCTGTCATCCACCTTGTACGCAGCCAGACGTAGAGAAGAGGGGGATATCCATGGATGAGAGCTCCTCGGTCACTCATCCGCAGCTTAGCCATCCAAAATGTGGCAGTCTGGAGGGGATGAGGTTAGGTTTACATCCACCTTGAGAATTGTGGAGAAGGCTGGAGGATTTCTGTCTGGGATTCTGTGTTGCTGTGTCTCTGTAGGAAGACTCCTCTGGGAAGGAGTCAGACAGCCGTGGTCTCTCCTGTGTGCTCTCCTTCTCTCACTCTCTCACTATCTCTTTTCCCTGTATTTATCTGCTTCTCTCTCTTCCCCTTCACCCCTCCCAGCCCCATGGCAGCTCGAGCTGTCCTCTGCAGTAAGAGGCTGTGTTCTCGTATCCTATGGAGGCCTGCACAGGGCTGCCAGTTTAATACAATATCAACCCATCGGGCACAGGGTGTATTGCTTGATGGAAACCCAGCTTGGCGTGGCAGAGCGGTATACCCCTGGTGCCAGCCGGTGCAAGGCGGAGATAGGAGGCGATGTTAGATTGCGCTCCACATCCCCTGAGGTAACACCTTCCTCCATGGGGCAGAGAAAAAAAAGAAAAGAAAAAAAGTGTGAAATCTTCTCTAGATTGAGATAAATCTGGTCCACAAACAGGCCACCGAAACGGCCAGGGCATCGCCAAGCTGTAATGACAGGAGAGGCAGGACAGCAAAAAAAGAGGGGTTCAATCAGCCGTCTGATTGACGTCGTGGCCGGGCAGAATACCACGACGACAGACACGCTCTGGAATAACGCCACGCTCCCAGAATTCATCACAGAAGTCGTGGGATTTGAGTGGTGATTGGAGAGTACTGATAAGCCCATCAACTTGCTTACAAAGACAAACAACAAAGCGCATCTGAGCCCAGAACTCTCTGGGAATAAAGCTGATCACGTGACGTTTGGGCTGACAAGGATCTGGCGTTTCCCTCAGCCACCGCCGAAAACCCTTCAAAAACGACTCAGCTCTGAATTGAAGAGTGAAATGATGTCAAACCCATGACCATGTTTACCTCAACAGCTCATGCCTTCTCCTTTAAATGCTTATTTCCCTCACGACCGCATTCATCTAACCCTATAATGGAGGCCGCAGAGACGTTCTGTGCTTCTCCGGCTGCTCAGACTGCACATCAGCGTGCCAGTTCCCTCTCTCGATGTGGGAGTCGGGCCATTTGTCTGGCAGAGGCAGCACACATGAAAGAAGTGATTTGTACTCTGTTAACCTTTGACCCGTTCCCTCTCTCCTGTTCTGCCTCCGCAGTTCTGGCTCAGGTGTTTTGTTCGGAAAGGCGCCGGACGAAAAAAAAACCCTATCTCTCCGCCTCCTCCAGGTTTGGACCCGGCGGTCTGAGATTTACCGTTCTCTTATCACACCCAGCGTAGAAAAAAACAACTGAAAGCTAAGATTACATTTAAGAATCTTCACACATTAGGAGGTGGGAAATGTGTCACTGAAAAGTGATGGTTAGAGACAATCGGAACGTAAACTGCCACCTTAAAAGAAGAAAAGTACGAAAATTGATTCTTTTCGAAGGAGGTTGTCCCCACAGGGAGAGGGGGTGTTATGGTGTAGCTCGTATTGAGAAACACTCCCCAGTTGAAGACAGTTTGATCATAGTCTTGGACAGGATTTATTGAAGTTCTCAATATCAAACCAGTCATCCAAAAACCGGAACAAAACCAGTCATTCATTTTACAGCTGATGATGCAGCAATCAGTACACTTGGGACACACACGAGACACGTCAAAACTAGGAACCGGAAAAGACACAATACAATCTATAAAAGCTCTAAACTTTATATGTAGTCATCCCCAATAATAAAGCTCGAACATAAAATTGACTACCAAGCAACATCTAGTAATGTCAAGGGCCGTTCTCCTCACACACGTGCACCATGAAAACCCATAAAGAAATGTTTACTGCCACTGCATGACACCAGGGGGAACATTCTCCTGACTAATCACTGCTTGGAGAGACATCAAGGTGATCATGTAATTGGAAACAGCTATGTATCCATTCATTATAGACATAAAATGATCATATGCAGCATTACGAGCTATCTGTTCACCCACGAACATACTAATAAAGTGAAATGGCTTGTAGGTATCAAACTATGAATTAACAGTATCCGCCTTTGCCAGGGCAATAGAAGGCCAAGAGAAGAGAGTGCATTGTGTGCAGGAAATGCAGATCATTTAATAAGTGACCTATCAGAATGTAGTAATAGTTCTGTGAATAAACTACTTATGCAAAGGGGGTGCAGCTGAATATGATCTAAATGAATGAGTCAAGGTGAGTATTACATGCATACAAATGTATATTTTTACTAGATATATATTTACATGTATTAATTTCCGCATGTATGCATATTCATGCATATATATATGCATATTAAGATTATGTTTGCAAAGATGGAGCTACAAATTCGTAGCTCCATCTTTGCAAACATAATCTTATCACACCTGGAGACTGGAGTAATTTTGCTGTCAAACCTGCAAACAGGCAACAAGTGGTCATTATCATAACATTCTGGTTTACACAGCCATGCCTGTCCCTTATCCCTCCTCTTGTCTTGTCTTTGTGGTGTGTGTGTGTGTGTGTGTGTGCATGCACGTTACTGCTGTCTTTGTGCTCTGGGGCCTTATCTCCACCCTCCAGCCTCTTCTCCTGTAGATTCTAGCAGACACTTGACTGGGCTCTGCATCACAAGATTCCTACATGAATTATATGTGGCTCAAACTAGATAAATAGTAGTGCTTTGTGGCAGGAGATGGTATCAGGGTATTCCCTGTGGAGCGTTGATGAGGTATAAGGCCTGCTGGGCTGTGTCTGCTGTGCCGTCCAGTCTGGCTGATCATGCTTGGACGACAGGCTTTTAAAGGTCAGTTCGTTTGGCTGAAAAGGCAGGTTTGCCAGTTCATATTATTTCTCCGCCATATATTACTGTGACTATAACTGAAGATAAAAAAAAGGACTGGAATGATGAAATACTGAAAGATAAACATGGACGCGCCAACACGCAAACATGGATCGACAGGCAGACCCCCCCCACACACACACACACACACACGAGACACAAAGTCAAACAGCCTCTGGCGCTGTTCAAAGTGAATTAGCGCTGCAGGGTTGTGAATCCCTGGCCTTTTCTAAAAGGTCTGGAGGACTGAGGCAGCCACCTGGGACACAGGAAGCATTCAGAGCTCTCACCACGATCTATGTCCATGACAACTACCAGACAACTAAAAGAAAACTACCGTATTATTTGTTATTCTTCTTTGCAATAAAACAGATATATATTTGACTACAACATGCAGAATCAAAAACTCTCAGAAACCTCTGTTGAGGAATGACCAGACTGACCCTGCATTTATATTTCTGTCTATCTGATATGGTTAAAAGATAAGAGTGCCTACAGTGAGTATAACCCTGTTTATTTGATGCAGTGTATTAGGAGCTGGGAAAGGAACATGGTGGGGACTAGTAGGCTTGACTAGCTACAAGCCACACGCCCTGTCACCTTTAACATGATTGTGCATTTACATTTCAGCTCTGCAGTGTTCAACAAGCTGCCCTACACATCCTGTGGATCCAATGTTCTTCATTATCTCTGAGCTCACGCACAAACATGCATACACACAGGTACAGAGGCGGTGCGAGGAGGCCATCGTGGTGCAGTGTCTGGATTAGCTCACCACAGAGTAGCTGCACCTGCTCAGTCAGCATGGCTGTGCAGCACACACAGTCTCCCCCTGTACAGCTCCAGCCCAAAACAGCTTACCCCCAACCCAGTCCAACACACACACACCCACAGACACAAGCATGCACACAAACACATAAACACACACACACAATACCAGGGGGAAAAGGCACTCTTAGCTTTCTGCAGTATATCTTTTTTTGATGGGTCTTTTTTTAGGTGGCTAAGCCCTTCAGTGCCACTCTGACACTGAGCCACAGAACCCAGGAAGGGCCAGGGAGAGATAGGGGGAAGGAGAGAAATACCACAAAGGCTGCTGTATTTCAAATAACAGTCACAGAGAATATATATTTAGCATTCCGGTTTTTCTACTTTGCTAATCATTTTTTGGCCAGTTATCTTAGGCCTGCTTCAAAAGACCAAAATATGTAGGTCACCGTCAGCCATTTTTGCATCTTTTGCAACAGATCGACATTCCTCTTGAATGGCGGCTCGGAGGGTGAGGGAAGGTGGAGGGTTTGACAGGCAGACTGGGGAATTGCAGATGTCAGGAATCTCTGCCGTGTGTCGAAGCAACCTGGGATACAATCCCTCATTTTCTCCCCTCTCCTCTTCTCTACATCTCGTCCTCGCCTCGCCCATCTTTTATGCATCCTATCTTATTTTATCTATCCATTTCCTGGTCGTCCTCCATCCCAGCTCTCCACTTATCTTCATATCTATCCTCTCTCTCTCACTCCAGCTCTGTGCTCAGAGACCAGACCGGTGAGACTTATTTACCTCCTTGAAATGCGTCCGGTACTCCCACTGTGCAGCCCAGTGTGATGACACCAGCGAGCAGGACACAGTGGATCTGAGTGTGGCAACACTCTGCAGCCCTGGACTGAGACCATCCCCTCTCTGGGGGCCTCCTGGTGACTGTGGGAGGGTCATGTGAAGGTGAACACTAGGACAGGGACCGCTCATGAGCTACAGCCCGTGAAGAAGGCTGTTATCAAGCTGCAGAACTGTAATGAACCCTGACAGGGCTTGAAAAACACCTCTATTATTGATGACACTGAATCCTCTATATATAGGGCCCGGATGCACAACACAAACATATTACTGTACTGTACGTAAACATATGTGAGCATATTTCACTGGAAAAGAGTGAAATCGAGAGGATATGTAGCATCACAAGCGTTCCATTGTCCAGATGACACTGTCACTCTGTATATTTGATCAATAAAAACACTTTGTCATATACATTTGAAAACAAATTCCTATTGTGAAGTACCCAGATCTTATTGCACACACACAGCATACTGGGTTCCAGTTCCAGAACAGATCAGGAACATTGCGCACCCTCAGCACTGATACAGGATGATCCTCTTTCACTCAGTCTTCACATTGTTCTTATCTCTGTTGTTTACACTAAGGAGGCTGGCAGAGGAGGGCTGGCATTTGTAGTCAAACACACACACACAATCATACAGACACACACCCTGCACACAGAGTGTGTCTCTCTATCTCCCTGTCTCTTTCTCTATCTCTGTCTCTCTCTCTCTCTGTTCCACACACACTTTGACCTTTATACCCTAACTTAATTTCATACCCTCAAAAAATCTAAACACAAATCTAGTTTGGAGTCCATTATTATTAAATAAATGTCCATAAAGGAGCCATGTGAGATTTATTAACGTGTTGTCGTCATGGCCAGAGAGATGACTGAATGGGAGGACATTGATGGCACGAGCAGGGCTTGGAGGGGCACATTTGGGTCAGGGATGGTTGGCTGACATCCCAGTGCTAGTCAGCTCCATGCTGTTCTCTGGGCTGTGGGTTGCCAGGTTTGTGGCTCTAGTGTGGTGGTGGCCTTGGGTTGCCAGGTTTGTAGCCTAAGGTTCCCGTGGTGTGATGGGGTGAGCTCCAACAGCTGTACAACCCTGATGTTTCAATGGAATAAACAAAGGTTGGCTCAAAAACGGCGTCTATCTATGCAAGCTCATGATCAAATGAGCCTCGCCAATCAAAGTCCTGCTTCTAATAAGCAAATAATTCCGTAATTACTCACAGCAAAGGACTGCCAGACGCTATCATTGTTATACATTTGTAAACAATGACTTGACAACACAGCCAACTGTATTCCCATCAAAGTTACCAGAAGAAGCTTTCCAGCAAAGAGCAGTTTCCTTTTGAGCCGTCAATTTGTATTGTTGAGGCTGCTAATGACTATAATGCGTCCCAGCCTGAGGCACAATGATAAGGCTTTTGAGTGATTTCACAAAGCCGTTACAGTTTGTCTGTCTTACATAGAGGACATCAGCAGGGTTGCTTGTTCTTTGACACTGACACATTTTTGGAATGTTTATATTTAGTTAAGATTAGTGCTCCATAGTGATTTAGCAACATCAAGTTATTGTATAACAGGAAATGAGATACTGTAACAATCTTAAACAACTTAGACTAAAACTCGTTACCATCAGTGTGGAGTGTATATTATACTGTATGTTCCCTTATAGAAAGGCAATCAATAATTCAAAGGTGTACATCCCTTGAAGTGGAAATCTAGAGAGTTCACCAGCCACCATTACATAAAACAGGGATGCAAAAAAAAAGAAAGAGGCTGTTGTCATAGACATCAAATGTGGATTATGTTTGTATCCTTGGTTTTGAAAACATGGTAGAATTCTCTCTTACAAATAACTTTCACCCACAGAGAACAGAAAGTAATTATCCAGTGAGATGGAATGTGTAAATGGCTGCTTTGTCAAAGCAGCAATTTGGATTTACAAGCTGAGGTTCGTCTCTTGCATTAATCTGATATGTTTTCCTCATTTTTCGGACTTTACACACACACACACACACACACACGCACACACACACACCCCCAGTGTCAGTAGCATCATCGCCCCCTCTCCCCACACACACACACACACACACACACCCCACTACTGGCCGCAGGCGATAATACTGCTGACAGATCTAACACTGTGAGCACTGACATGGTTACGAGATGTGATCACCTTCAACAAAGAAGATGACCACGCCACTCTCATCACAGTCTTTGGTAGCCTGAACCCAAACCCCTGTACTGTTGACCCATAGCATCTCAGGTCATGTACAACTCTAATACTATGACAGACCAGGGTAATGAAAACCAGTAGCACAACAGTGTACAGTAGCCTATAAGCTGAGAGCTATATCAAATATCAGTGTGAAGCAGCTTAGAAGCTGCAGGTTCTGACAACCTTGCTCTAGTGAAGTGAATACAAAGACCCTGTGGGGGCCTCAGAAACGCTACGACTTAAACTGTTGAGCTAAATTGTTAATGAGTTCTTTGGCTCTGGCACACTGAGAGAGGTGTGTCTTCTCTCACCCTGTGTAATGTGTGTGTGTGTGTGTGTGTGCGTATGTGCACAAGAGCATGCATGTTTGTATGTGTGTGCGCGCGCGTGGGTGTGTGCGCTCTGTGAATCCGTGCATGCTATTCATGAGATGTCTGTGTGAGAGTATCCATGTGCACGTGTCAGCTGACACCCATGGGAGCACTTCTACAACAGTAGCTCAGGAAGCAGGTCCATGCTAATCAGCTAGCGTGATGTACCATAGGCTGGCTACGCTAACTCGACAGGGAATCCTAGCCAACAAAAGCCTATTTATATCTCTCCACTGCTTGTCCCTTTCATTAATGCCTGTGTTGGCTCCCCCTGACAAAAGTCCTTAATTAAAACTAGAGGCTCTCTAAGCACCCAGGCACATGATGAGCCAGTGGTATATAACCTTTTGATGAATGGGAGGGGAAAGATGAGATTGACTGCAGCAAGCCAAAATGACTTTGACCCACAATACAAGAATCTAGGGCTGGCATCCATGATGCAATAGCAAAGCCTAAACACACTACAGCAGTTGCAAATTTAACGAGCATTGTTTATGTTTTTTGTGACTTTCTAAATTCCGATGATTGTGACAGTCAATTGAATCATATGACAACTGTACTGCTGTATGAGGAACTGACAATGTACAAATTATTGAAGTATTGCATATTTAATATAGATAGATTTTACATGCATATTTGCGATTGCGATTTGATTTGACATGCACTACTATAGTTTCAAAGAAAGTCAATAATTACTACAAGCTTCTGGCTGACAGGTTTGCAGTCTCTTATAGTTAATCTGTTGTACAATCTCTTAACATACTGGTGAGACTCACAAGGTGATCTCTCCTATACTGCTCCAACCTACATTCTGCTCCCTAGCAGCAACATCATCACCTTGGAAACCAGCATTCTTGTAGTACCGAGTGTCTTGTTACCATAGTAAACCATGTGACCTCTTCTTCCTCCACCCCCTATGTATTGATACTGTTTGTCCTCCGGTGCAGAAAGCAAAACAGATGAAACCTCTTACGGCCAGTCTGTGTTGGTGGGGATCTTGCTGGAGGCTCAGTGCTGTAATGCTGACTCCCCAGAAGGGTGTTGGCTCACGGCTCTCTGGGTGCTCCCCAGAAGGGTGTTGGCTCACGGCTCTCTGGGTGAAATAGACGCGTTTCAGTAGTTGTGACTAGGGATCCTGCATGATGCTCATCCTTTGTCTCTGAGAGCACTTGGTCTGAAACAGCAGCTATGAAAAGAGACTGGTTTCAGGTAGACCAGATTCCCTGGTGGAGAGCTAAATTCAATGTGCAAAATCATTTCTCTTTTTTGTTGCAATTTCACCTTTCTTTTCCACAGAATCCAACAGAATTTGATGCTGAATGTGTGGCCACAAAGGCAAGAGGGCAATGCATCAAGATTTAAAATGACACCTTGCAGGAGGTAAACATAATTGTCTTTCAGAATACAAAATCTGCTGATTCTCCAGTAACACTGCATCAAGCACTACCACACAAACGCTTATGTTCCTGCAGTGCTACAGATGTGCATCCATTTTGCGCTGCCAAACTAATTATTTAACTTCAAGCATCACATTTGTTTGTTTCCATGGAGACAGGCTTCTTTATAAGCCACCCACGTAAAAAATAAGTCACATTCCACATTTCCAAAACTACAATAAATCTTCAGTCAACATTAAGAAGGTCAGTACTTGTACTTTAAATATGCCTTAATAACAGTACGTGTGAGAGGAAAGCAATCATTTGATTTGAAAACAAAGAAAATGTTAAGAGGTTATTCGTCTTTGACAGAGTAAAGCAACACACACACACACACACACAAACATAATTTTTCCCCAGATATTGAAATAAGACGTGTCAGCCTAGGGGACACATTCTGTTTGAATAATGCATTTTACATCTGAATAACCCCCGTCTAAAAATGTCTGGCTGAGTTGAGCCCACCCATATTCAGCCTTCACTTCTGGGAGTTGGAGCTTGGCTCACAGGCTAGATTTAGAACAACAACACTGAGGGTGTATCAGTGCAGTACTGTAAATGTACGTCGTTGGTTTAGTCTGAATCCACAACAGCCAACACATATGAATTGATGCTGTAATCATGCTCAGAAAGCATGACATGAGTCAATGACGGATCTGGCAGCATGAGAAGGTGACAAACCTTCCAGCCAGGTCAGATGAAGGAAGGGGAAGATGGAGGAAAGGCAGGGATGACATGAAACAAAGGGATGACCACACACCCATTCCCTGGGCGTGGGTGTGTGCTTTTACTGGGAAAGTCCAGAGTTTGCCTCTTCACTGCTAGATCAAACCCAACTTTTGTAACGTGACAATTCCTCCAAAAGGGACCAGCACAATACTTGGACACCCAATGATATTCATGCCGAGAACACATTGCATTGATCACTTCCCCTGGCTTTCACATGGTGTGTGTGTGTACGTGTGTGTATATGTGTGTGAGTGTGTATATGCTGTTGGTGCTTCACAAAAGGTTAGTATTGATTGTGTTGGGATAATAAGAGCCACAGAATCAATAGTGAGTCAAAACTGATCACATTTGACCCCCACGAAGAAGCGATTGGATCTGGACCCAAACACAGATGTTAATTATTGGGTTATCACATCTGTCAATTGAAATGCTTTTGTCCAAAGCTAATTCTGTCAAAGATGAAAGCTGTAGTGCAGAAGGTTTAGTGGTAGCAGGGCTTGTGTCCGTATTCCTTCACCCGTCAAACAGGATGGTAGAGGTCAACCTCAGCCTCGAGGCTTGCTCTGAGGAGACAGGGGCGGGTGCGTGTGTGTGTGTGTGTGTGTGTGTGGGGGGGGTAATCTCTGTGGAGAAATGTCATGCATCAACCCAATGTCTGTTAGTTTACTAAGAAGGCCTTTCGACCATTGTCTACAATCTGCAGTGTATAATTAGGAAATAGTGATGACATTTGGAACAGAATACTCATTTCATAAGGGGCCAAATTATGTCTTTATAATCATATATTGTCAAAAATGTCATTATTTCCTGTTTGTTTTCTCTGTTCAGTACCCAACAAAGAAAAATCCTATTCTGTTCTTTATACAGTTGTCTTGTTTTACAGTAGATAGTTACATTGGACGCCTACAGATATGTCCTGATCTCTATCGCCTTCCAGTTGTTGATTGTTGTTGACCTGTTGTAGTGCTATTGGAAGTCTGTACAGGAAGGCAGCGTGTACTCTATAGATGGTTTTATGGATGAACAGAGGAGTGACATTCCATTTACACTTGGCTACGAATCTAGCAGCTAAAAGACAGAGTTAATCTCTTGCTAATTTAACAGCAATATGATGGACAAAAATCACAGCCAGTCCCCCTATTTATGTTCTCAAACCAAAGTCCATTCATTTTAAACATCTTTTTAATGAGATAGTCAAGGTCAAAGAAGAACTCTTTCCACTGAACACTGCATCAATTCTATACTAGACAATCTGCTGTGACAAGTGCAACTTCTCCAGTGTAAAACACAAGGTTTCACAGAAAGTGTTTGAAGAGACACTACCTGATAGGGGTATACCAACAGCCTGTTTGAGTGAGGAAGTGACTAAACACCCATGATGACTCACACAGTGCATTATGGAAATCCAATTCATTAATTCAAATTCAATTTTGTTTCAATTCTTTTCAAGCCTCCACTTGGCTCTTTTTTTTTGCAATACGTAATGAGTGAGGGATGAGTCACATAGAGGCTTTCCTAAAACGCATAATTATACTCGTGATAATTCCATGGACGACATTCAGAAAAGCTGCATACAAATGGGCCTTGAACCAAACTATTCAAGTCCTGCAGTGTTGACCTCAGCTAAATAACAGCCGCACTGCTACTTTGTGATCCTTCGTTTACACAGTCCTCACATGGTCATGCCAGGATGCTGCAGCACTGCTAGCGAGGCCCTCATGTACACTGTGGTTTCGAGTGCGGTTCATGTCAGCCACTTTGGTAAGACGCTCACCTATTGTTTGAACCACGGGCAAGTCCATTCATCAGACCAGCACCCCTGCCTCCTGCAATTAGCTGCGTGTTCAGTGACAGATTGCAGGCCTCTCAGATTGCTCCCCCCCCCCCCCCCTCCACATGGCCTTACAGACACTGTATGGCCCCCCCGTTTAGTCTCAACTGACAGTGATCCATTAACGCTGCGTTCTGTATAGAACCTGCATCCTACATGAGTAGCGTGTACAGAAACAGACGGAAAGTCTGCTAGCATAACTTTTGCCTCTTGATGTAGTGGCTTAAAACTGCTGCTGTGCACGCTCTGGCAGCCCGTCTCCATTACAAATCGATATCTGGTGTCTCAGCATGGAGCGGACATGAAGACATCGATCCCTTCGGTCTCGTCTCATCTGCATGTTTCCGTGACAGCGTCAGCGTCGGGGAATGAAGTCATCACACCAAGGACAGTGTGAAGGCTCTGATGTCGCCCGGGGTGGGCGCGGGGCGCGGCGTGTCATTGGTGGACTCCAGAGCATTGTTTATTTGCGTCCGTCTCCGTCGCCCGCCACTGCCGCTGGAGTGCTGCGGGTGACTGAGAGAGTGTACACACTCACAGCAGGGGGACTCGCTGGGTGCCTACTCCCCAGATGATAGCTGGGGCCTCAGAGACCGCACAGCTTTATCGGGCTGCTGTGTGTGTGTGTGCACGCGTGTGTGGGTGTCTTATCTAACCAACAGAAGAGAAGAGGAAGCCAACCCCAGAGCAGACATGAAAGACATGAGGGAGAGTCTTCAGTGCTGCACAGCTGACGGTAGAACCACCAGACTCGAGATTTAGCCAGTGGACAGACAAGCCACACACTGAACACGCTAAACCAACGATAGCCCACTACTTTCTCACAACTGTCTCCAGATAAGCTGGAAGCTATTTCTCTAAACGTTACTACACACGATTTAGGTTCTCAATAAACACTGAAATTCAAAGGCAGTCGTGCGGGAGGCAAAGAAGATAGAGAAATATATGGACAGATATCAACAGTGTGCTTGTAGGGAAGAAGCAGGTAAGCATGCTATCAGATTGGTGTCTTCATGCCCTTAACCGAGGCGTACAGCCCCATGGCTCTTGGAATATAATCATTTCAGGGAGGGTGATTAACAAGGTCTTTGCTACTGTATATTAATCACCCAACCGATTTTGGATGAGAGCAGAGAGAGGGAGACACCCCCACACAGAGACACACACACACACACACACACAATATCATCTGCCACATAATTCAAGTGCAGCTTGGGAAGCATTGACAGCCAAAGCACTTGGCTTTGAGGCATTGACTTCTCATTGAGCGTCTGATCAGCAAAGGCGGGCGATTGTGGTTTGTCGTTGACAAATCAAAAGTGAGACGCGATAGACAAGCTTGGAGAAAAAAAGAAAGTGATAGAGTGATATACAGTAAACGCCACGCTACAATACAACATACAGAATAGCAATTCTAATACAAAAGAGGCCTACATCTGAGTAGCCAGTCAGTGGACTGATAAACCAGAATAAAAAACAACATTAAAAAAAAAACTTCCAACATAGACTGGAGCACTTGGACGAGAGGCAGGCCAGATCACGTCGACCAAAGACACCCAACGATGATTGACGGGAGAGATAGTGCCATGTCATTTCCTGTCTGTCGGCTACTGTTAGGGTGTGCAATGGGGCAGGGCCGGGGGGGGGGGGGGGGGGGGGCTTGGGGAAGAATCTACAAGGAAATGAAGAAAAGCAGAGCCGCTGGTCACCGCTGTGGCCATTACACATCCTGTCCCACACAGAGCACTCCGTCTCTCCACATGAGAGATTAACATCAGATTAATGCACCAGTCCATCTCTCTGCACTAGACTCCATTCATGTGTAGTCCACAGATCCTGGCTCTGCTATGTGGACGCAGGGCATTTGAAGGGGGGGTAGAGGGGGACGTGCGGAGGAACACGGCAAGCGTAATTAGATATGAATATATAGATCCAAAAGGTCTCACTAACTTCTAAAGGGGATTCATCAAATTGACGTTGGGGTGTGCTGGCTAGAGGAGCTTCTCTAACACTAGGGTGTTCTGGTGTTTCTGTGTGTGTGTGTGTGTGTGTGTATTCATTAGCAGACGCTTTTATCCAAAGAGACATATAGGCCTGCCTATGTCATGTGTGTGTGCATGTGCGAGCGAGCGTGTGTCTATGGAGGACAGGAGTGCTCATTTTTCTGTTGCATGAATGAATAATTCAAGAGCAAACATATGTGATATAAAGAACATATTTAATAAGTGTGCCTTTGGGGTGTGAAAGTGGACACTTTAGTCTGTACACTCCCATAAATCTAACAGAATCTCAAACAAGACTTAAGGAGTGATGCGTATATTAGCATAAAAAGCACGACAGAACCACAATTATACTTTACAACAGATTTGACCATACAGGCATGTGATCTTCAGGTTGAAGCCAACTAATACATAGCCCCACACACCGCGGCTGTGTGCTCGACCATCCTTAGTCACCCAACGGCTTCTAAAACACAGTATACAAATCAAAGAATACTACACGTAGGTTTAGTGTAATCCTGTGTAGAGGTCAGCCGTCCACGCCCACTCCCTCCTCCCCCTCCAGGGCCCTCAGTCACACGGCAACAACAGAGGCAGAGGCAGGGAGGGGGACGTGATCAGATCTGTCTGACTGCTGGAGCTCTCTAGGAGCTGTCATTCTGGAGCAGGGCCCCTGCAGGCCTCCGCCAGCTCTCCTCACTGAACACTGGCAGACTGGTCCCATGCAGAGACCAGAGACATATAGGCAAACACACAGCATGACAGGGAGTAAACATGATGACAAAGTCATAAAGTCGCAAAATAATACATGAAAAAAATTATATATGATATGATATGCCTTATATATATTTGTACAATATTGATGGCATCTTGTTCTATATGAAATAAAAAGCTGGTGAAAAATGAAGGGGGCACGAAGGGGAGTTAAATACGGATCTTGTTCTCATGACAACACATCAGTCACAGTTGACCTCCGGAGATTCTCCTGGAGAAAAGGGCATGGATACAAACGACCCGATCCTGCAGTCAGATGATAGCAGCCTACCGGTCGGTGATGCTGTTCCAAGATACATGAGGATGATGCCCAGCATTAGGCTCATGCAAGGTATAATCCATGACTTGATGTCCAGTAACACCATGAGCACAGTGCTGGAAGAGAGAGAAGGTCCAGCAAAGCCAGAGACAGCTTAGCTGGGAGCGCGGGTGCGTTTGTTTCTCCTGTTTTGCCACGTACAAACAGAATCTGATAACTGCCATCACCCTTTCCTCTGATGACTTTTTAATGAGAATGAACATGTGACAAAAGCTAAGATGGCAGACGCACATTGATATTCACGACCGAGGGTGTGTTGAAAGAATGGAAGGTGAGGTGTGCAGTCGCTGTAACAATGCGTATGCCAAGCATAAAATCGGCATTACACGAGCATAAAATAATTGCAACCGCCACAAAACTGTGGAATTTCATCAGGCGAGGAATAGGCTGCATAATTCCCTGGATAAGCGAGCCATTATAGTACACTCAACAGGTTCGGTAAGCAAGCTAATAACAAGATAAGACACACTGATAGCGTTTCAGATGTCAGTGACAAGGCCCTCACTCTCCCTGCCTGAAATTCAATCTGTCCTCATTAACTACAGCTCATGAAGTGCTTTCAGGCAGCCAACCAAATCCCCACTCACGGAATGGCAGCACTTGGACTGTGTACTAACACGAGACACCCATGGTAGTCACCGCCTTCCTCAGGTTCAAGTGTTCAGAGATCAGTGAGTGTTGTGTTTGGGGATAGAGAGTGAGGTTGGGCTGGTAGGGCACGACCTACACACAGGGCTTCCCAGACATGCCCAGCCAGGCTCGGAGGATCTGCAGACAGGCCGGGGACTATGCTATGCTGCTCTCAGCTGATCCCAGCTAAATAATCTTGTGGAAAATCAAATAAAGGAATTAGAGACTTTAATCATTGTCAGGCCGTCAAGGGCTCATAGGAGAGCATCATGAGAAGCACGCGTATCATGAGGAGCCTTGTTGTTATGGAGATTCCTGGAGGGAGGGAAGGGTGGGGGTGTGGGTGTAGTCAGGGGTGGGGGGTGAGGGTGGAGGGCTGAAGTCGAGATTCCCTAAACGTTTCCCTCGGAAAAAAAAGGTTCTGGCTTCTCATCCTCTTAAACACGTTTGATGATGGTGGTGAAAGGTTGCCGGTTCGATTCCGGGCCGTGAAAAATGACATTGTGTCCTTGGGCAAGGCACTTCACCCTACTTGCCTCGGGGAGAATGTCCCTGTACTTACCGTAAGTCGCTCTGGATAAGAGCGTCTGCTAAACGACTAAACGTAAATGAAAGCGACCGCTTTTGTTCCCAGAATTAGCTCTCTGTCTTTCGCAGTGTTCTTGCAAAGGTTTTGTTCACGGGAAGATGAAGAAGAAAGATGACATGAGTCAGCCATGGCTATCCTAGAAGGGAACCCCCCCCCCGACATACATTACAGCGCCGTGAAACACGAGGGATGGGAGAACACATGCAACAGATGGATGCGTGAAGAGGAGGGGAGGGGAACAAGGGAGAGGAATGATCAAGCGATGAGACGAGACTGGAGCCCAAACGCATCGGGCACACGTTCGTTCTAATGAAGCGTGTTGGAATGATGACATCAGAGCGTTGCAACAAGGTATCTCTGGTGCATTGATGCCTGGGTTACACGTGGTCCAGAGCAAGGTTATTAGCCAGTTAGCTGGATAGCCATGGGCTGTCTAAGGAATCACGAGGCACTAGTGAGCCAGTGTGATGTAAGATCTAGCTCGTTCAGGAGGAGGGAGAAGACCGCTCCACAGACGAGCCACGACGAGAGAAGATGAAGGAGGAATCCAATATCTATTCCCTCGACAAACTGGAGAGCCAGGCCCCATGTGTGTACACAGAGAGACACACACATACACACACGCACACACACCCTAGATGATGGATAGGCAAATGCAAGAAAAAGCCCTGCTGTTGGATGCTGAGGTGTTTTGTGATATGGCTGTTGATTTATGTGCTTATTTATGTATTTATGTGCTGGTGCAACAGACAGCAACTGCACATTTTCATGAGAGCACTTGTGTAAACACTGACATGAATAAGACATGAAGCTTCAGACAGACAGACCTTTGCATGTCTGTCTGTCTGGGTCATATCCCCTATTAGTCACCACTAACTAGCTGAATACTACATGTAGTGAAGGAGAATATCCACACAGGAAGAACAGGAAAGAGAACAGGAAATCCTGTGGAGGGCAGGGTTCAAGGTCAAGATTCAGAAAACCATTTAAATATTCCCGTTGGCTGTGTAAGAAACTCTCTCAATGCCTGTCCTCCTGAACCGTAATATGTCAACGTATTCTACTTATGTGTTCTATGTATTATATGTATTCTATGTGTCTACAGTGTGTGTTCTATGTATTATATTGACATTTATTCATTTAGCAGACGCTTTTATCCAAAGCGACTTCCAAGAGAGAGCTTTACAAAAGTGCATAGGTCACTGATCATAACAACGAGATAGCCCCAAACATTGCGGGTAGCCAAAACCTGAAGCATACATTGTGAAAAACCTAAGTGCCAAAGGCAAGAACCATAAGAGCATGTAGTAATTATATGTATTATATGTGTATTCAGTGTGTTTTCTATGTATTCTGTATGTCCTCAGTGTGTGTTCTATGTATTCTGTATGTCTTCAGTGTGTTTTCTATGTATTCTGTATGTCTTCAGTGTGTGTTCTATGTATTCTGTATGTCTTCAGTGTGTGTTCTATGTATTATATCTATTCTGTGTGTCTTCAGTGTGTGTTCTATGCATCCTAGCCATCCGTACTTCAGACCGAATAACAAGAGAACACAATCTGAGGCCACCTTTTAAAGACTGAAAGGCATTGTATTGCTCAGAAGGCCCACCTTTCATAAAGAACAGCTTTGTCCCGTCTACACCTTCAGTCTTCCTGGAAGAGCAGGCTATTACAGTTTCAAAGAAGGGTCATGAGGCTATTCAACACAAGCACAGGGCATACTAGAAATGGTATGAGCTCATTTGAGTCTGAACTATTTCAACATGTTTAGTATTAACTATGAAATCCCACAATGAAACATTACAGTAGAGGTGCAGAACCACACCAACACAAGCATAACACTTTCAATAAGAATCTGTTTGCACTGGATTCTTATATCCTTGGTCAACATGTAGGCAAGGTATTTTAGATGGAGATGGAGAAAGTGGTAACACTAAATTATTGATTGATTTCCACTGGGGTCATCAGCTTCTTGTGGTCAGATATGACTTTAATGACTCATATCTGTTGAAGATGCCAATCATCCCAAACAAACACATGGCCTCATATTCTCTACTGTACATGCTTGGACTTCTACTAAATAATTCAGTCTTTTCTTTAAACCAAAACATGTGCTACATGCTCTGTTAAATTATACGTGTTCTGTGTTAAATTATAAGTGAATTGCATTAAATACAGTAGCATGTCAGTTTCACATCAAGTCATGCCCTGATAAAGAGGCATTTGTAGTAAAAGAGTAAACTGACAGTTATCTAAAAGGTACTATGCAAAGATATGTTAAATGTAAATACATGTTACTGTTTCAATTGTGAAAAGCTGAAAGGGAGGGTAAATATAAGAATGTTTTCTACTCAGTGTTTTACCTGCACGGTACAATGCCACAGGATCAAATATTGACACATGCAGTTGGCTGACATTCTGATACCAGAAACTGTGTTTGCCTTTAACAGACAATTTGCTCTTTAAGAATTGTCCTCAAAAAGCAAACGGTCGGGCATCATGTCAGAAAAAAAAAGTGTAGTGTATCTGGTAACATGAGTGTTAGCTTTTACGCAGACCCTGGCAGTCCTTTGGCTTGGTGCATAATGAACTTTGTTTCAGACAAATCCCGGTTGTAATAATTTCTGGCCTGAGGATTTAATAAATTGTTTATCTTCATGTGTTGTTTTGGTGCTGTGGGAAATCTGTGCAATGATGTAGCTACAAATATATCCAAGCCCATGGGCCAAACTGGCTTCAAATTGATGAAGATTATTTTCCTTTCCGGAGGATCAACCAAGCAGTGATGTGTCTGATAAAAGGTAACCTACAAAACCTTTGACAAACCTGACAAGGCCATGTCATAGGCCCAGGTTTTGTCTCAGACATGCATACAGACAACTTAAGATGATGTTGTAAGCCTGCTATTCTCTCTCTCTCGCCCTCTCTCTCCCATGGGCGTGGCACAGTCCATGCTAACAGACAGGGCTCAGAGGTGCCAGAGATGCCGCTGTCACGATCACCACAGCAACGCGGGCATGCCACCGAGGGGCTTTGTAGCTCATCACAGCCCTGCTGTACCAGGTGGTTGCCCCGCCTCCTCCCTCCTGTGAGTGGCTGTAGAATAGAGAGTGATGGCCACAGGGCCCAGTGAGAGCCTTGGCAGGCCGGCTGTCTGTCAGCTCACATTAGTGCAGGTCACAGGGCTCGAACAGCAGTCACAGCTCTGCTCTGTGTCCGCATCAAGCCTCTTATGGGGAGAGGAGATTCTCCACACCAGTGGAGACCCGTATAACTTAGCAGAGGATCTGCATAGGAAGGGAGGCTTCATCCTTCTAGTGTAGGGAGGGATAATAACGGATGACAAGGCACTGAAAGAAGTCGAGGAGTCTAAAGCCAGGTGTTAAGCAATTAGAAAAGGAAGGTACTAGTTTGGAGACATTATTCAAACATGTGTTTTCCATTCTTGAACACACTTTGCCTCAACCCAGAACTCTGAACACTGTCTGAAAATTCTGTCAGAACTTCCTGTCTCAAAACCGGGGCCTGCAGACCACCTGGACTCAGTAACTGGATCTTGTCCTGACTACAACAAGGCTTTTTGAGAATAGAGTGTACCACTTTGGTCTCCTGTGGGGCATTAGGGGTTATCATTGGTTCTGTTCATAACAGACCTGGCTTCCTGAGATAATGAGCGGGGGGGCTTCTTTTCTCTGCCAGGTACATCACTTGTGCCCGTGGACATTGTGAGACTGTTCAGCGATAGGTTGGCAGTGTGGGCACCTGCGCCGCCAACCTCCGTCATTACCTGCCCAAGTGTGGCAGCAGGAAGAAGCAACTGATTTGCGAAGGGGTGAAAACCAACATCAGTCTCGAGCTCCAGAATACTGTCTGTGACAGTTTAATACTTCTGCCAAAGCCTGCACAAGTCTTCTGCCTGATATGTCGGCAACCCTGGGGGTACAGTATAATGACTCCTCCAGCTTACAGACAGATCATTGACTACAACAGGTATTCACCATGCAAAACCATCCAGGGATGCTTCACCAGTCAGCATGTCAGGTTGATGGACACCCTCGAGACGAGGCTCTACCCGTGGCATTCCTCCTTACATACACCTCCATAACAACTGAAGCTTTGGCAAATACACATGTAGAAGGACAACCTGAAAAATAGTTTGAGTAGCTCTGTGTGTCCTGCAAGTATGACTCGGTATGAAGTAAATCCAGTACAAATCGCTCTTTCTTTCAGAGAAAGAAATTGGTTATGCCTCTGGTAAGCTGGCCCTGTCAATCCTTACCCCCCCCCCTCCCCACCCCCATCCACACACCCCGCCCCCCACACTCAGCAGCGCCATTTAGACTCATCATTAAAAAAAACACCCAGAGCTTCACACTGACTGTACAGCCCACCTGGAGGGAGAGAATCTAAAAAGCCAAAATGGAGAGAATGAGCAAAAATGTACTCTTGAATTCTCTGCCAATACCAGGAACGACAGGGGGTAAAGTTACAAGGAGAAGAAGATAACCAGTGTTTACCTGATCCAAACAAACAACGCTTAAACTAAACATATTGTTGTTCCCCAGTAAACAGTGTGAATGGGGACACTGTGGGTTCCATATCAGAGCTGTGCTGTATCCTCTCAGCGGGAGACGTCTGCAGCTATGTGCAGGAGAAACAGATGTCACTGTGCTCTGGCTGCACCGGCGAGGCGTTTTATTGATTTCCGGGGCGTCGTTCTATTGGTTGTCAGGGGATCCAGAGGCTACTCCCAGCATGCCGCTCACAGTATCTACCGTTTGAGATTTTACAATGTACCAATTGATTGCAGTTATAAATTTGGTTGTTATGCGAGGTAAGAACACGTGAATACGTTCTCTCAAATAAAGACAGATTTGTCGTTTGCGCGTGCCGGTGTCGTCTCTTGTGCCTCGTATAGTTTACAGCTCCTTTGTTTTACACAACAGACGGACTAAACTTTACAACCGAACCTTACATTGCATACCAAGTTGATGTGGGAAACTGAGACACAGGTTTGATGAATTCCAATGCAAATTGGAACTGTTACATACAAGATCTATAGTGGGTTAGACAGCTTCTAACAAAATTATGTAGCTGAATGCAGATGGTTTTGGAGGTCTAGCTAACCAGTCATGCAGCGCGAGAAGTCTGCAATGACCTTGACCTTCCTGGTCAAGTATAAGGTCTCTTATCTGGTTCTGCTTGGGTCGTTAACACATGGTTTTACCCACACCGATACACCCCTGGAGGCATCTAGTACTTAGCTCTTAGTTGAGTTGGCCAAATTAAAATGAGTTACCATTATGTTGATAACATTTCGTGGATTAAATCTCAACAGTGTTTGTATTCTGGGAACACAGCAAAAACAAACTTTAGGCTTCCCTGCCTGATCAGCTGACCCGAACAAGAGGAGGTCAGAGGGAGTGTGAATAGATAGCGGCTGCTCCTTCGCTCGGGTGTTTTACAGACTCATTCCTGGGCAGAGTTGCTGGGTTTAATAGACAAATAAAGGAGGATGGATCCTCCAGCCTCTGCCTCTTCCCCGCCCCCCCCCCCCTCCCCCTCCCCCTCCCTGGATGGGCGAGCCCAGGCCGTAAATGAGAAGCCAGCCAAAGCTGGCTTAATTGAACATGGCACCGTTTTACTACCCTCTCCATTATTCACAAAGGCCACAGATATCAAGCGCCGTGTGAAAGACTGCCAGGGTGCGATAGCGGCGCACCACTGCGCAGCACCATAGACCAGAGTGAGGTCTGGAGTAGGGGGGGGGGTTTGCATAAGATTCGGTAATCTTACACAAGAAGAAGTGGAGGAGAGTGAGAGGGAATGAGTTAAGAGAATATGATGCAGACCACAGGCTGATCAAGTAAGCGTCTCCTAAACGGCTCGTGTTTGTTCCGAGCTGCTAGGTGGTGGTGTGGTGGGAGCCTCCATTTCACACTCATCTGAAGCGACAAACTAACCGCCGGCCCTCTCACGACACACGACACACACACACACGTATGGGTGTGTCAGGGTTCCTGCCCATCCCTCCCATTTGAAGTGTGAGCCATGAAATTAAAAGCCTGTGGAGTGCTTTATGAGACGTGAGTTCCTGTTTCAGCACCAGAGACAGCGACAAAGATAGAGAAAGAGAGAGAGAATTGGAGATGGATTTTGAGAGATAAAATGAATGTGAGTGTGTGAGCGTGTGTGTGTGTGTGTAAGCATGCGTGTGTGTGTGAAAGAGAGGCAAGGATTGAAATATGGAGAGAGAAACAAACCCAAACGATGGTGACGGGCATCAATGAAAACACAGTGAGAGGAGGACAAGGACATAGTCCAAAGAGAAACAGTGGAGGACAGTGTGTATTACTGGTTTCTATGGAGTCCTGATGAGCCTGACTCAGAGGCATGGCTGAGCAGGTTTCCCTCCAGAGACACTGTAAGAGGAACGGGGGGGGAGGGGGGGGGGGGGTGAAGGGCCAGACAGCTCACCACAACACCTTCAGAATACCAATGCAGAATACCTCTCCTCTCTCGCTGATCTGCCTCATACATCGGCGGCAGCTCCATCACACTGTGCTGACTGCATTCTCTCTCTCTCTCTGTGTGTCTCTCTCTCTGTCTCTCTGTGTGTGTATCTCTCTCTCTGTGTGTCTCTCTCTCTCTCTGTGTGTCTCCCTCTCTCTCTGTGTGTCTCTCTCTCTCTCTCTCTGTGTGTCTCTCTCTCTCTCTGTGTGTCTCTCTCTCTCTCTCTCTCTGTGTCTCTCTCTCTCTCTGTGTGTCTCTCTCTCTCTCTCTCTGTGTGTCTCCCTCTCTCTCTGTGTGTCTCTCTCTCTCTCTGTGTGTCTCTCTCTCTCTCTGTGTGTCTCTCTCTCTCTGTGTGTCTCTCTCTCTGTGTGTCTCTCTCTCTCTCTGTGTGTCTCTCTCTCTCTCTGTCTGTGTGTCTCCCTCTCTCTCTGTGTGTCTCTCTCTCTCTCTGTGTGTCTCTCTCTCTCTCTGTGTGTCTCTCTTTCTGTGTGTCTCTCTCTCTGTGTGTCTCTCTCTCTGTGCTGTCTCTCTCTGTGTGTCTGACTGAGGGTATCATATTAATGGCCAAGCCTGTATGCTTCTCCTGTGACCAGTACACCTATAATGGCCCTGACAGTAATGACTCCAATTCTTCTTCTATGGTATTCACACAATATAACCACTCCCTCCCACACACACAATCCCTCCTTCACCACAACCACACACACACATAACCACACAATCAATTGGACCCCTTCATAAATAAGTCACATAGCCAATATCCGTCTGCTTTTTTAATAAGGAGAGTCATTTGTAAAGTTGTCCATTGAGACGTGCATAGCCAGACAGGTTTTATGGTTGTTCCTGAACTCTGGATGGCTCACTAGGAGAACTTAAAAAGTCAATCCATTGAACTCTAAACACAGTGCTCGTCATTCCCATTATATTCTTCTTTTAAGGAATTCTCTTTTAATTTCCATCGTAACAAGTAAATGACTACATTTAGTCATTTAGCAGACTAATGAGCCAATTTTGGTACGAAAGCACCAATAAGAACATGACTTTACTGTTTGAACAGTAAAACAGTAAGGGCCCAACGGCAGTTAGGCAGTACTGAGATCACACAGAGGAATACACGTTGCACTTCAACATTAAACACCAACTTAAGCCACTGTCTCAATATACTCATCAACAAAGGCACCCTCCAGTGTGAAGCTAGCCACGCTCGCACGCGCACACACACACACCACTCCATGCACAGGCCTCCTTGCTTTCGAAAGCTCACTCATCCTTTTAATCGGTGTGGAATCCATCAAAGTGGGTCAAACATTCCCCATCTGCCCTGCCCAGATTTTAAATGCACGAGGGCTGATTAAAAAAAAATAGGCCAAACGCTTCAGACACACACAGGACTCAGCAGGTCTGAACCAGGGAAATAGATCCAGGATGGACATGGGGTGGGTGGGTGGAGGGAGATGAGGGGTGAGTGAGAGGGGCAGGAAGAGGGTGAGCAATCGTAGTATTCCCATGCAACACATAAAAGGTCAAGAGCCTCATTCCCAATCTCTGTCCTGTGCATCATTAGTCCAGGGTCGCAACGCTACTGTATCTGCATAAGCCTACCTTTGTGTTCTGGACACACACACACACACACACGACATAAGCATGCTGGCAGCTGTGTGTGTGTGTGTACGCATGTGTGTACTGTGTGTGTCATGTCTGTGTGTGTGTGTGTATTGCGTTTGCGTATGTTTGCAGATGTGTGTACTGTGTGTCATGTCTGTGTGTGTGTGCGTACTGTATTGTGCGCATGTTTGCAGATGTGTGTACTGTGTGCGTACACGAGTGCACATGTGTGTGCATGTGTGCGATCCAGAACACCGCCAACTCAGAGGAACGATGGTTCCCATGCGCAAGGGAGCTCGGAGCTGTCACAACAAACCCCACGTGACCATCTGGCACGCTCGGATGGTATTCTGGGCTAACACTGGCCCTGCATCGTGGCTTGATCCCTCAGAACAATGGACCTGTCCTCATCCATTTGTGCAAACCCACACAGGGTCTTGACCCTACTCCGTAGTCACATGGTGGATAGGGATTAGAGCAACTTGGAAATGTCCTGAACATCCGACAGACAGTTAGTACTGAGAGCAACAATAAATCAAACGCGGCCAAAGCTGTCATCACCTCCACTGCATTCTGGAGGAGAAATAGAATTCGAGGAGGACAGCTCAACTTCAAAAATATATCGGGAAGTGAATTATCCCAAACCCAAACGTTATGCAGTGGCCCTGTCTGGTCTGTGTGAGGAGGGGGGTTTCTCAGAGCACTGTGGAGGCTGGCGTGTCTGAGAGGAGCCAGGGGCCCCGCTCTCCTCCTCCTGCCAGGCCACTGACATGGTGGCCAGTCACGGTGTGAGAGGCAGACCAAGACCCAGGTGAGGCACCCAAACATAACACGGCCAAGTACAGCCTCAAACTGCACCCCACTTCTGTACAGGGACGATTTCACAGGCCATCCATGCCCACAACTGAGGGTTTGCATCTTGAATAACCTGGGGAGTTGGAGAATGTTGAGACTCATGGCAGATGAGGGGATTGCAGAGGTATAGAATGAAACGAAACAAAACACAGTTGTTCAGTTTAGATTCATGCTGTTTCACAGCAAGAGCATGGCTACTCCCAAACTGTAATTTAAAGCTTCTTCTGCTTATTTGTCTAGTGTTGTGTCTTGTGTGTGTGTGTGTGTGTGTGAATATAAATGACTATGAGATGCTGTGCCAACCCAGCCTCCCTCGCTACGGCACACAAAGTTCAACGCCGCCTCCATTTGCTCCAATGTGGATTTACGCGCGGCAGGCAAAATGAAAAGTTGCACTTTTAACGAGGCGGTGTGTTCGGACCATCCGTCTCTCCGGACGGCCCCCGTCTGTGAGCTCTGCGCGGGCTGACGGCCGCGAGCGGGCGAGGACAACACCCCGTCTTTAATTGCTTTGATCAAGCCGAGGCCGGGGATCCGAGCCAGGACAGGCAGAGCTATGGATCTGATTATTCACAGTGTCCAGGAGGCAGCTGCTTAAAGGCAGGCCGTCACACCCCAGGGCCAAAACTATCCCCGCTGGCCTGTGCCAAGAAAAGAGTTGAGAGGCGATTCCCCCTGGATGAAGTGTGTGGCTCTGAGGGGGTGTAGTGAGAGCCATCCACTCCTCCTCTCTCCCTCTCCTCTTTAGTTAGGGGCCGGAGGGAGACGCTCCTCGGCTGTCAAGAGAGACTCTTAGGCGTGAGTGAAGTGGTGCCGTCTACAAGTTTGCTGCCAAGACTGACTCCTTTTGCCTCCATGCTCATTTGAATGGGGGAATCAGCCGTATCCTCATTCCAGTTATCTCATTCTTTTTAATTAGAAGGATGGTTCTCTTGCTGTTGCATTGGCCTGGCCTGCCGGGGGCGGTCCAGCACTGATTCTCTCTCTCTCTCTCTCTCTGTGTGACAGTGTGGGTATGTGTGTGTGTGTGTGTGTGTGTGGGGGGGGGGGGGTATGTTTGTAAGTTTGTGTTTGTGCGTGCTGTATGTGTTTGCGTTAATCATTTCCGAATGAACATAGTTATGTAACCGGAGACGAGTGTCTGGAGCCCTGTGGGACAGCGACAAGCTGCAGCAGCAGGGAGGACAACCACAGTCCTGCTAATGGGCCGGCCCCCTGGCCCCCTGGCCCCCTGGCTGGAACAACAGGATTTTCATTCGCGCTTGGAATCTCCCCTCCCCTTCCAAACAAATACCACAGACATTGTCTGCAGTCGGCAGTCTTTCCTCAAGAACGCACGCCCTTCTCCAAAACCAGCATCCCCATGAAATGTCTGACTGCTCCATGAAGAGGACCGCTTTGCCTCTCTCTCTCTCTCTCCTCCTTCCTTCACCAACCCCTTCAAGGCTGTTCAGAAGCCACTCTCTGAGCTCTCTTCAGTCTGAATGCCTTGTGTGCCAATGAGATGCTGTGCCTGGAACATCAAAGAGGTCCCTGACTAACAGGCTCCTGTGAGCTTCCGGACATGCTCCGACCAGAGAGAGCAACACCTTCCCCCTGGGAGGCACTCCACCATTGCCCACTGGGCTGACCACCACACACACACGTAACCTATACACACACACACACACACAGCATGCATGCACATATTCTGCTGAACACACTCAGACATGGGGGCGTTTGCATCTGAACAGCGAGCGAGCGTGCGCGCGCACACACGCACGTACAAATCCATCCTCACGAAGGCAGGTAAAAAGGTGGCCTCACCGACTGTAATCAGGCCTCCAAATATTATGACAGGAAGTTCTCGTTTCAATCACAGAGCAATTTCTTCATCAGCCCGGCAACCAGCGGAGCCTGATTAAAAACCAGGGCTTTGGGAAAAGGAGGGCACTTCTTTGCTCTCATCAGCTCCGTGGTCCCCCCCCCCCCCCGCTAATGGGGCTCCTCAATCTCCCCTGAACGTCATTAAGAACATATAGGTGCGGTCTGACATAGTGGAGGAGGAACAGGCTGGAGGGGAGGACACGGCCGTACAGGCAGGAGAGCTGCGCATGCACGCTCTGATATTGACCTCCCCTATATACGCTTGCAGAGTCTAGAGGAGAATACTAAAGGAATTGAATAACCACATCGTCTCCATGTTCTGCCACGGAGGGGGCCCCAGAAGACGCACAGGCTTCGCGGTTTCATTTAGCGCGCCCAGACAGCAGATAATTGCGAACCAGAGGGGCGATATTGGGAGAGACGTCGTTAGCCAGTAAACAACTCCTGCCGTGAACAGGAGTCTGTCTATATGCTAGGAAAGTCCGGACTATCCTGTCACTCTGAGGTTTTGTGGCCACCATATTGAGACAGGAAAGCACTTTTTGGATTGTGGTTGCGTAAGAAGTCATTCTCCCTAGGCATGGGACATTGGTTGGTGTTCTCTTGTTATGGTTTGACAAACTAGGCTGAGTTACAGACCACTATAAGCAGACCAGGAGGTGAAAGTGACAACGAGGCGAGTAGCTGGGGGAACAAGATACTGGATCCGACAGATGAAAGGAGGAACTAATATGATAAAGGACCAGACCTTACATGGATCATTCTCTGCGATAGGTTAGATATATTGCATCAGGACAGATGGCATCTCTGTTTCGACATCTACAATTTCACCCCTGTGGCACTAAACACAGTTGAAACATAAACCTTATATCAAGCCCCAACCCTTTAGACTGCTGCGAGATACTGATAGAGAGACAGCAGGATGGACAGGTGGAACTGAAAAGGTGGTGTTAGTAACAAAAACTAGATGAGACAGGGATCGATAACTCTGACGCTGCTCTTCATTGATATGCATGAGCTTTGAACAACGCTGAAATATGGAGAGCAATAATCAATACGGGGAAAGGCAGCTTTATGTGTATAGTGTCAAATCTGACAAACAAAAAAGTAATGTTGAAGTCATGACTTGAAAAATCATATTAGAAGACTGTGGCTGTATTGAATGTGGAATGAGAATGTGAATTATTTTCGTAAATGAACCATGAAGCCAAATAAGACGCCAAGTGCCCTCAATACTCCCATCTCAGAATATATATTTAAATAAGTACAGCAGAATACTGTATCTCGCTCACGCCACATGATGGAAAGTATGTGAGAAGAATTCAGTCCAAATGTCATTTCTTATTTATGGTCGACGTCCATGTGAGACTGATTGTGGTGGCGCACGCTTTTTTTAAAAGCTCATATACGGTGACCTGATCGCGCACACCCGTTTGCGCCTCTCCATCTCCGAGACACTTATAGGCTATCCTCACAGCACTTAATACTCAATGAAAGCTTGTACATGACATTTACAGCAAACTACTTGTAAAGACGGAAACATGTCGTGCATAAATATTGGTTGTGATTAGGTTTGAACTATGGAAAAGCATCCTATAGCAGAGGCTGTTTGCTTAGTCTAATGGCAAATGGAGTTGTTGCCCAACACCATATTGATGCACTGAATGCATAGCCCAAGAGACCCTCGCCTTTTTTTATTTCAGTGTCACAATAACAGCACATGTCCCTTTCACAAAAAATCTATGCTACTCCAATCCAAAGAAATCGCATGCGTGCAGGTGCAAAAGCGCTGCTGTCACCAATAACGGCTGTTTAAATAAAATGATTAGCCTATCTGCCAAATGTTCCCACCAACTCTTCAGATATTTGCAGCAATTACCTTCTGTAAACATTCTCATTCCCCACAACCGCCCTTTCTCTAACGGCAATAAGAAAAAGGTACTTGCCTGAAACGTGTAATACCTTGTCCCGTTCGGCGGGTGCACCTTCGGGGAGTTGGTCCCCGTACTCATGTCTGAGAAAATCATAATTCCTTAGAAGCAATCCAAAATAGTTCTTATTATTAAACGATGTAGTTCAGACGGAATAAATCACAGCATTTGCTTGCGCACAACTGGGCGCAGAGGGATTTAAGTTAAACCTGCTCCAGCCTATGCGTTGTGGGAGCAGTTCACAGCACATCCATGTTGAAGGCAGTGCTCCACCCGACGTGTAGCGATCGTGTAACGAGCAAAAAAAATCTCCAGACTTCCTTCACTCTCTTAAGAAACCGATCAGAACAGAAGCAGACGAATCTCTATCACAAAGCTTTAATCGATTGGCCGGGTGAGGAAAACTCAAGCTCCATAATTGCCTGGTGCTCTTTGCACTGTTCTGACGGAGCGTCGGACCAGTCCATCTGGTCGCAGCGATAATCACCTCCCTCCGCCGCTGCCTTCACGAGTAATTATTCAGTGCATCAGAGCCGGGGTAACCAATACCAAACTGCCTCTTCCACAGAGCACGCAGACAACGTGTGGAGGGGAGGGACCCTCGGTCGTGTTTGGATGGGAGGATGCTTGCATTCCTAAGCATGATTTCGCATGGAAAGATTCGGTGACAGCAGAACTGTCCTATTATCAAACAACTGAACCCTACAGTATAAAGCATAGCAGGCACTTCTTCTGTTACTAGTTATTTGACATAACTCCATCAACCTTGCTCTAAGCTCATTTAAAGATACCTTATCCTCATGCTTGAGTTACAATACCATACATCCATGATCTAGGATGGGCACACAATTGGGCAGGGGCAGCCTGTTACTGTCATTTTTGATAAATCTCCGGTCTTACAGCCTCTCACAGTGAGGGACAGCTCCCTCCTTCTTATTACATTTTCTTTCACCATAAGGCCCATCCCTCCCAGTACAAGCCACCGTTGTTGAATAGGTGAATCCAATTCTCATCTCAAGGTTCCAAGAGTGAATTTAGAGTGCCTAACTCAATTAAAATAGGCTGAAAGTGTGTTTTTCTCTGTGGATAAGCCAGGAGGGTTTTAGGGTCATGTTCCAGTGATAATGGTATCCATATAGAATAGCAACACGATTATACTTCCATATTTGACTTATCTTGCTGACTGGTACCTCTGTGCATCCTGTATATCACATAATAGACTTTGGTCTCACAGTTAAAACATTTGATCCAATTCAGTAAATAGCCCGTGACTCAATAGAGAGGTTTGCAATGAGGACTTCAAATTGACCCTTTATATAACATGTTAACAACATTATTGCTAGCATCCCAACAGATCGCATATACTACATGGACTGAGAATTTAACTCAATGATCCTGTATTGGTGATATTTCATGTGCTATGATCCACAGTCATTGCAGACAGCCATCGTAATCCTTCTCAGAACCACACAGCAAATATATTCTCCTGATTTAGTTTGGGGCTTGACCTCCATTGACTGATAACTACCACGGATTGATGAGAATGAGATTCTATCAGAGACTCGGAAAGTGAGAAATGACACCATTTTGGTAATTGCATTAGTGTCAGTAGGAACACAGTCCTCAAGAACAGTGGAAATGCGGAGGAAATTGACTTTCATCAAAATCTATCACTTCAGACTGTTCGTCTGATTCTCAATTGGCCCCACTTTCATAAAGCCTAAGACACTGTGATAACCTGTGACGCCGAGATAAAATGGTCAAATCCTCTCCCCCTACCCCTCCCTATCTCTCTCTCCTCCACTCATTAATTTGGTCATTCAGAGGAATCTGAATACTGAGAAGTGGCAGAGCGATGCCTCGCGCCATGCCCAAAAAGGTGCCAGGGGAGCGCTAGGAACAGTTCTTACAGATGAGGTCTCTTCGTCCAGACATGTGATTGGTTGAGGAGGCGGTATGTGAGCAGGGCACGCTGGGATGCGTCCCTGGGGAAGACAGTACAGTCTGGGTCTCAGCCATAGACAGGCTCAGCCTTGCCTTTCATCACATAGGAACACCAACACACACACACACACACAGTCTGTCTCATCTGTCTGTCTGTGCTAGACGCATCCTTCTCTAATGTGGCCCCCATCCTGCTATTAGAACTTGTCCTGTCATAGCCAGCAGTTGTTTCCACTGTTATTCAATGTGGTTCCTTAATCATGTGATTGTAGAGTATGTGCCATTTATCTCTACAGGGGTGTATCAGGAGAACAGACACTCAAATAGTCATGATGCGTTGTGGAAACTTCCGATGGAGTAAATGCCTAACATTTGGTTTTGATTGGTACAAATTACAGGAGGGAATCCATTTTGAAGCTGGTTTAGATCCAGGGGAATTACAGGCTTTGTTGCAGGAAGAAAGTCATCAAGTTGTGAGTCAAGCTGCCACTGTCTTCTAAACCCTACCGGGACACAGCTGAGCTAAATGGAGAGGTGCTATATCCTTGGTCACCAGCTAGGTTTCTATGCTACAAGTATTCTCTGGTGAGGTGCACTGGAAGGGTCTGGTAGCTGGGCTCCATGAACAAGGCTGAGCAGCTGTGGGGATCATACTGTAAAACTTCTTATTTTGAGAGTTTTAGGTGTGGAACTTTCTGCAACAGTAAATTGGCCAGAATACAACCACCCAGGAGGTAGTCCACCTTTTCTTCAGAACATGGTGGGGTTGTAACAGTATTTCCGTGGCCATGGAGCATTATCTGCTGATATGTATATGTATGGAGGTGTGGACATGGAGGAATGATGTTTGTACAAGAGAACAGAAAATAGTCAATATATATATATATATATTTATATATATATATAAATAAACAGTACACTACATCCAATGAACAAGGACTGAAAACAGGCCTGTGTGTGAGCTGACTGGCTTGGTTCGCAGAGGGCAGAACTCTCAGTTCTGTCTGTCGGCTCAGAGTGGTATTGTTTTAGTCATCGATGGCCAGATAAATTTATGAGATTATTTGATTACTCAGACCAAAATGAGAGCTTAACACAAACCATTGTCATGGGATTTAGATTGCTGCGATTGCATTTCTAATCATTATACATTTGAATATAGGAAATATCTGTAGGATGAAATAGTTGGTCTGCAAACCAGGGAACACACATTCTGGTGCATTAAGGCCGTGCATGCACAGACCAAAGCCCTTCTCATTAGGATAAACACCTGAGCATGTGTGTGTGTGTGTGTGTGCGCATGAGCATCTCATCAAACATATCTTGTCTACTGTTCAAACCCTTTACAACACACACACACACACAGCCCTGTTTCCTTAATCAACAAGCTCAAACAAATAGATGTTTGGTTTGAAAGCCTTGTTTGATCCTCCTGAGGCTCTAATCTTTGAAACCATTGAGGGGCCTAGACCGACAAGATATTAGCAGCATAAACAGACTTATTAGAGTTTATGAGGAGCCATTTTCTCTTCTTTTTTTGTCCGCTGCGAACGGCTAAACTGCTAATACACAATTAGGCGGATTGTGTGATGCTGCTTTGAGAAGCTTTGTTAAAAGACAGACAAGAGGGCCTCATTATAATCAACAGTGGAGCAAAAGCCCACAAGCCTTGAGCGAATGAGCTTCCAAGAACTTTGATGAGTCTACAGGTGCACTTGATTGCTGGATTGTCCTAGATGCTCGTTATAAGCAGCAATAGATTATCTGGCATTATAGTATCTATTAAATTGAATCGAATTGCTAATAACATACAGAATCCCACATCATATAGATGACACAGGATGGAGTGATTAGAGAGAGAGAAAGTGATAGAATACACAAGAATGTGTATGTGGGGTGTATGTGTGTATGTGTGTCCTACAATGTAAGAGATAGACACATAATGATCTGACTGTTGCAAGTCTAACATACTAAGGTTGATATTGTGGGATAAGTAAATGTATTCCAACAGCACTTGTTCTACAATGGTCCATGACACACAACAGAGTAGCCCAATTATGTGGTTACATAACATGCTCGTTCTGTCCACATTCTCCCCAAGGGGACAATTGAAATAAAAAAAACAAATGGAAGCCAACACTAGTACCGTTTATGCAGGGAGAGTATCTAACCCCCCCCCCCCACACACACACACACACACGCACAACCCCACCCCCCCAAAAAACTGTTAATTATTTGTGTGATTTTCATGGCTGACTCTTTCCTTGTTTGTCATTCTCTAACCGGTTTGCTTAGTCATTGTCATACAGTATGCAGCTAGTATTCTACAGAGAATCCACTGAATGCTAATGACTGAATAACGCAAGCAGGAAACTATTTATGGCAGATTGGTGACATAAAGTTGTATAACCAGCATCAGTATCACGACAATTTCACTCCATGCAAATATCTCAGCTGGTCTGGTAGGCCATCTTTTCAGCTGTAACATCTTGCAGAATATCTGATCAAATGTCCACTTCACAATCAGTTCCCTTCAGGGAACCTGTCACATTCTCTCTTGAATTATTCAATGATCCTATATGCAAAAACCCACCATGATTAAAGGAGGAAGTAAGATGACACTTGCTGATCTACCACTAACCTACAGCATGCTGATACGTGAAGGCTTCACCACTATGTTGGTCCTATGCAATTAAACAGCATGATTCGATGTCTTCAGAGCACAGCAGTGCATCACCGTGGTACTTTCATGGGTATCAGGCTTGAGATGGAGCAATGATACACCACAGTGATACTGCAGTCCACTGAGGAGAGAGGGAGAGAGACAGAAAGAAAGAGGGAGCCTGGACCGATGGAAAAAGAGAAAGAGAGGAATAAAAATGACGGAGCTCGAAAGACAGAGAGCACGGGAGAGAGGGAAAGGTTAGAGACTTAGCGTTAGCTTTCTGGCTGTCACAATTCTTGTCCCTGAAGGCAGGCACATGCAGGCTTAACAAACTGGCAAGAGACATATGCCGTCTTTACAACTTAAAAAGGCTAAGTTGTCACAGTACATGCACTACAATGCTCCCAAAAGACCAGCACTGTCAGTTAAGCTGCTGGCAGATCTGCACAGTTTTCCACTGGGCCAAGAATTGACCAAGAACAGGCTCCCTCTACGGATCTGCACACTGTACGGGGGATCTCAGTTTTTTTTTCAAAGCCCACGCATTTACTTTTCATGACGGAGAGGGATTTAGGAAGTGAAAATATCCGGGGATAAATCCAGGATAAAGTTCTCACCAAACCCCCCCTGTTCGTGTCACTTCCTGAAAAAAGTGCCATCTCTCCGTCTGTAACCGAGGCACCTCAGGGACTGTGTCATCGTTGTCACACACCCAGGAACCAGACGTGTCGCGCCCTAATTGGTCGGTTCCCCCGCTACGCCACCCAGACAAACTCCACAGGCTGTCGTCGAGAAGAAGCCACAACAGCCACTCTGGGTTGGCACGTCCTCTCCTCTCTCCAAACCCATCTCAGAGATGCAGCCCCTCCCCCAGGACGTTCCTGATTGCTCAGATCTCCATGGCAGTTCCTCGAACACAGCGAGACGCCAGAAGGGTGAGTCACTACACCGTCGGGCCCGGGGTCATCCAAAACCAACAGCTCAGTGCAACAGCTCACTGTCAATCTGTGGGTGTTGGGAGTCTAGCTGCTCTGCCACACAGGGACGGGGCATATCTTGCGCCGCACACCAGGCACGTCTGAGGGCAGCCGTAATGATGGACGTGGGGGTCCTGTCGCCCTCTCCCTGAGGGAGTGTGACATCAGAGCTGAGAGACGACCTCGTCTGGTTGATGGGATGTGACACGGGAGCGGAATGGTATGCGTGTGGGAGGGGGGCTGGCGGGAGGGGGGGGGGGGGGGGAAACGGATGTACCTTTCAAGGGTAAAGCGAGTGTGACAAAGATGTGGCAGCCATTTAAATGACCCGGGCTCCAGTCATCTGCATTCCAGCCATGCAGGTGTCTGTTGTTACGGACACTGCTGGACTAACATGTCCCACAGACATACAGCAGCAACCTAAACACAATCATACCATGATACACAACTGGGCATGGTATGGTGTAGTCCAGCATACAGTACAGTAAGGTATATCTTCAGTTTGTTTAGACAGCTTGATTATACAGTCGCCATCAACACCTTCAACACCTAAATAGAAAAAAATGAAAATTTAGGGAACAAGGAAGCTGAACCAAATCTAATTATCACTCTCTCTACATTTAGAATATGTCTGTCAGTGTGGGAGGTGGTTCCGCATGCATATCCACACATTGGAAGGAGAAGGTATCTGGACTGCTGTAAGTCATCATCACTGAAGACTGACTTGTGTGTGAGTGACAGAGAGAGATAATGACCTGGTCAGTTTGTCTCTCCAAGGTGCTGAGAGAAAACCCTTCAAGCACATCATCTCTGTCCCTCACTCTTTCTCTACCCCTCTTCCACAAACGTTCTCTCTCTCTTTCCATCTTTTTCTTCTATTACCTCTCTCTCTCTTCTCTCCTCTCTCTCTCTGTCTCTCTTTTATACTTCTCTCTCTCTCTCTCCTTCCCCTCATCCCCCAGTTCAGAAAAGGGATGAGGAGTCGACCCTAAGAAAGAGAGATGAGAAGGAATATCAAGATGCACAGGAGACACACACATTAGTATGGATCAACTGCAGCATCTACTGTACACACACTGTTCCTGACAGCCATCTTTCATAAGACACTGTTCTTCTTGGGTGTCTCTGAAGTTCCGATTCCTTGTGGTCAAGGGTGAATGATGCAATCAAAAGGATTGCACACTCATTTGAACTATATCAAAGCAGCTTGTGCAAGACAATCAAAGTGCTCGATGATATCTGAGAACACACACTTCATATTAATAAAGCCATTTCTCATCACCGTCGGGAAATCCCCAACTACCTTCAAGTGTGCCTCTGTTTTCATCTGAGCAACACAGGCAGCAAGGAGCCCATTACCATTCCAGCTGCAGCAGAGGTTTTGAGATTGCAGTGACATATGAATTAATGAGGTGCGATTCTTATAAGGATATGTAACAGATATACTTCCGGACAAAGGAAGACCCTAGAGAGAGAGAGAGAGAGAGAGAGAGAGAGAGAGAGAGAGAGAGAGAGAGAGAGAGAGAGAGAGAGAGCGAGGATGCATACACAGACAGTGTGACCAAGAAAGCAAGAGAGATTGAGAGAGAAAGAAAGAGCTAGGGTGAGGGAGAGAGAAAGAGACAGGAAGGGAAAAACAACGACTGAGCAAGGGAGATTGAGACAAGGAGAGAAAGAGAGCGAGAAGAATTCCAGGATGTAGAATAACATCTTTTTGGAGCGCTCCGTTGCAGCAAAGGTGAAGGTTTGGGGGAGGGAGGGGACGGTTCTCCCTGGGTTTCTGAGCTCTCAATCCCCACTACCTGGTCCATGACAGGGTGAACCTGGGGAGGATCCCAGAGCCTCTGCACATCTCCTCGACGCACAGAACAGTTAGGAAGTGAACCCCCACCCCGCCTCCACACAATACCTGATTAGAATAACGACTCGACGTGCAGAGCTCCTGACATCTGTCTGTTTACAGACAACATGGCAACATGACCGCTGACTGAGCTCGCACCCTTAAGAACGCCACGGCGACAGTTCAGCCAATGAGCGGGGGGGCCGACCTGGGTGAGGAACATCACAGACTAATCAGACCCAGAGCGAGATGGGAAGATGAGCGACGCCTCGGCGATCGCAGGCGTTCTCTCCCTCAGCAGTTTGGCAGCCGAGTGCTGAGGCAGGAGTGTGCGGGCGTCAGAGGAGGAGCACAGTCAGTTCCATCATGCAATGTGTGGATGCTTTACGCAAGTTTAGGCATGGTGTCGTCTACTCGAGCGTTACTCAAGGGTAGAGTTTTAGCACGATAGCCTGGGAACAAGGAGAAAGCACTGAATAACCCCCCCCCCCCCATGCACCCCCCCCCCCCCCCTGCTCCAACAAACAGGAAGAGGTTGGGTTGGCTCTACAGGACGAATACGCTTTCCAAACACTAGTTCGAGATTCATCTTGGAGTCCTGAGTATTTTGATGAGCAGGGTCACGTCCATGGATTCTCTATTGTTCATTTAAAACAAAGTGATTAATGGTTACTCATGTTTTTGTCCCTGGGCCATGTGACACACACTCACAGATTCGAGTTGGATGTGCGTCTTCATGAAAACCCATCTAATAGCTCAACATAACAACCGTTTCATCCAGCTTTGTGCCGGTTATGAGAGAACAAACGCCTACATTTGGTTAGTGCTGTGTCATAGTGTTGCCAATCTTGAAGGTCAAGCTATTTGAAGCTCACTAAAAACATACACACTCACTGCTTTGTAACCACACAGAGCAGCCCCCTCACTTCACAGATGTATTTCTTTATCGATTCATTTTTAGATGTCTTGAAGTTACTTTGCTATCCGGGTCTCTGCACTCGCTGTTTTTGTGGCATGAGAACTTGAATGTTTGGTACTTTTAGATACAGACGCAGAACCACAAACACGAAACATGATTGTAGATTCAGCGTACAGTACTGTACTATCTACTACACTATCCATCTACAGTAGTCCCCTCAGTGTACAGTAAGAATCATTTGATGCTGGGATATACAGAACAGACAATAGAGGGGGTGCATTTCATGGCAGGCTTGTTGTATTCCTTCTTGCCATGAAATGCACCCCCTGCTAACTCTGACTAGGAAAGGGTCACATGCCTGACAATTACTGTGGTTACTCATACTACAGTACAGTATGAGCCGTTAGCATTACCTCTGGCTCTCTCTTACCTCTCTGGAATCTTCCAGTAGCTTGGCTGGGAATTGCTTGTTCACTGGTCCATTGCTGAGGAGACCCAACATGTCAGCTGCCCCTACTCTCCCTCCTGGGACCTGACATGGTTGCTACAGCACTTAACCCTAACCCTTGGACTACAAATACACTACTGGCTGAAATGCACTTCCCAGAGAGAGACACCAAGACTGAAAACTGCTGGATCAACTAACCTGTCAACCAGCTGGGAAACTGATGGAACCAACTCATGAATAATAATACATATACATGATTGAGTGATCAATCCAGACAGACCGATGAAGCTACCAAGTAACCATCAAGGACGAAATTACACCAGTCATCAGACAACCGCTGTCCCCATGCCCTGATCCCAGAAAGCCATCAAACAAGAGGAATGAGTGTCACAGACACAGGTCCATCCTCCCAGAGGGTTGTTTATGAGTGTGAGGATGATGCTCTGAGAGACAAGCATCTTTAAAACACACACACACACACATACACACACTTGTGTACACGTGCACAAAACACACTTATACAAACACACACGCATATACGCACGCACGCACACACACACACTGTGAGCTTGCTGAGCTAGGTCTGGAGACCTAATAGACCTTTAATGGAGGGGTGCAGGGTTGAATTAATCCCATGTTGAGAAGCAGTGGAAGGAGGGATTGCAGGCAATCTCTAAACAAGCAGAACACAACGCAGCCTGACAGGGGCTTATTATTACCACGCGGGTAAACTATCAGTCATATTGTATGGTATCTCCTCTGATGAGGGCTTGTTTCCAATGGGAAACATTACAAAGGATGCTGGGTAGATTTGTCCTAAGCTAAGCAGAAAGTGTTTTTGCAACCTCCTTTAATAACAGTTACACTGACTCATCTAACCCCAACACTGAATGCAAAGGAGTGATGAGCCTGGCTTGTTGTTGGTGTTAACTTTGGAGTGATATCTATTCTAGTGGGGTGGGGGGAGGGGGGGTTGGTGGACCTTGCATTACAGAAATGAAGTGGAAATTGACATGATCAATCTTTCCAGGGTGTACTAACACATCTCTTTTCATCCTCTGTGTGTGTGTGTGTGTGCGTGTGCTTGAGAGCTTGTGTTTGTACCTCCTCCCCAACCCTCTCCCTTGATTGTTTTTACTTTATTTGCAAGTTCAACATCATCAGTCTTCCATCCTTGCTAGCGGGGCAACAGGGGAGAGAGGGCGCGTGTGAGGCAGGGGAGTTTGGTATGTGTGTCTGTGTACGGAGGGTGTGTGTGTGTGTGTGTTGTGAGTGAGAGAGATGCAGGAACTATCTCATAACTTTCTCATTACCGCCCCCGGTCTCATGACAGATGCTGTGCTTGGCAGATCCAACAGGCCCCTGCTTTTGGGACCCAGGCATCATATCTGCAGCATCGCTCGTCTCCTCTTCTCCTTCTAGAAACTCATTAGGAAATCAGATCGAGGAGAGGGGGGGGTGCAGATGTGGGGAGGGCAAACAGGGAGCAAGAAAAGTATGTCGAGCTCACCGGATATTTGAACGAGGGAAACATTGTGTGTTGGTTGACACAGCACTAACTTGCCGCACAGTTGAGTAGCATAAAACAGTAATGGGTATCTAAATGCCCGAATGTGGTCAGGGAAGTTCAACGGAGCATTACACTTTAAACCACCACCAACAAAGTTGTATTTACTGTGGGTCCTGAGAAAGTCATTACAGAATAGGAGAGGCAGCCCACTTCCCTAAAGGGCAAACCTTCACTGCCAGGGTGATTGATTGAAATGGAACCCGTCTCCACTCTGTTTTTGTGAGATCACACACCATCCCCAAACAGCCCTATCCATCCAGTCCTGGACGGACACACAGCGATACGTCTACAGAGCTGTCACCGAAGACCAACAGAGACCAACACTTGATCACGCCTGTTAATTGGCTGTCTGACAGCACACACACACACACTCACGCGCCCGCACACACTCCCGCATTCACAGCCGCTTGCAGTGCTCACAGACACACGTGCGCACAGAATTGAACACGCGCACATGCACACGCACACACTACACACACACAAGACATGCGTTAAGATCCATGTACTGGAAGATGACAGCAAGAGGTGTGAATCACACCCACCGAAACAGCACATAATCCACTCCCACCCTCTAACAAGGCCGTGTAGGCATCTCCACCTCCATCACGTCCTGGCCACCTGTAACAGGAGACTTGGTTATCTCCTGCTCAGTCAGCAACTACAGTCAGCAGTAAGCACGGGGCTCCACAATGGAGATTAATGAAGAAGACAAATCATCTGTTTTCATCTGCTTGTCATTGGGCGTCTCTCTAACCCGATGAAGACCATTATAGAGTCAGAAGCACAGTCTCTGGCGCTAATGGCTAATGATTTATAGTTTGGATTCGCTCGGCGCTTAAGGGGCTATTCATATCCTGCCGAAAGGTAATGTGTGTTTCAGGAGGTGTGGCCGAGACGAGCGCAGCTCCCTGTGTGGGTTAATGATGACAGTAGTCGATGTTAGTCATTAGAAGAGAAGTGAAGGAAAGGCTGAGGGTTGGCATTGCAGACTTTGTGTTCGACGTGTGCCTTGGTAAACATTGCCATCTGCTGGGCATTTGTGGTCATAACAATTACATGTACAGAATGTATGGAATGCAGATCATTTGAACGAATTATATAGATTGTGTCACATGTTTACTGTATGTTGTTATGCTTTATGTCATTGCATTTGGACTGTAGTAAAAAGTAGGAGAACAAGAATTGGTAGCTCAAATAAGTACTGTGACTTTTAATTCCGAAACAAAAAGCAGGGTTTTTGTTGACCTTATGAAAGATAGCAACAGGCAAAATAAAAATGTATGTACATTGGTTTGTCTGTTTTTTATAAGAGTAAATGTAGAGCCATACAATGACGTATAATTCCACCACCTCTAATGTCCATCTTGGTGTAGTTCTCCATCTCACCACTAGATGTCAGGGTCAGATAACCTGAAAAAGAGAGATGCTCTGGCTCGTCCCCCCCCACCAAAGAGCAAGTAGTGACAGGAAGGAGGAGAGAGTGCCCTCAAAGCTTTGATTTTGCCAATGACCAAGCTTTTATTGTTCAAGGACCATTGGACAAATACTATGAGCATCACAAATACTATGCGTTTGTGTCTTAAAACCATTTAACTCATCACCACTAGCCCATACATAACCAGTGTGTGCACGCATGTGTGTGTGTGTGAACCCACCCAGCCCTGACAGAACTGCATCTCTGAGAGAGATGACAGTGTGTGCTGGCCCAGAGTCTGCAGACAAAGACATCTGTCAATCAGCTGGACAGACACGGACAAGGTGTGTGGGTGTGTGTTTTAAGGTAACACAGTTTGTCAGCAAAAAAATGCAACCTAGCCTACTAAAGGCAAAGGTTGACCTTCCCCTTGAAGCACAACCTCTCCACTAAACTCTACCACTCCTGTCTGCTTTGTTCTAAGCATGGGCCAGATCCCATCCTATTACCTGAATCAAACACCAACACTCCTGTCTGCTTTGTTCTAAGCCTGGGCCAGATCACATCCTATGACCTGAATCAAACTCTACCACTCCTGTCTGCTTTGTTCTCAGCCTGAAACCATCCCTGTACGGTGCTCTACTAGTCATGTCTGCTCAGGAGAGCCAGCGCTGTGCTGCAGTCAGTCAGCAGCCAGGGGCAGGAGCTCCAGCCTGCAGCTCCAGCCTGCAGCCTCAGCCTGCAGCCTCTCCACAGGGCCCCTGCTGGCTGCCTGTCATCCTCACTGCTGCCTGGCCCTGCCGAGGCACACCGGCACTTCCAAACCCTCCAACCCACAGCACAGGGGGTCACATGACTGACAGAGAGAGATGGAGAGTGAGAGGAGGGAAAGAGAGAGTGGGAGATCAAGAGAGAGAGAGAGAGGTGGAGATCGAGAGAGGTGGAGATCGAGAGAGAGAGAGAGAGAGAGAGAGAGAGAGAGAGAGAGAGAGAGAGAGAAAGATGGAGATAAGAGAGATGGACAGCACGGGGGTAATATATCTGACACACAGAGGGAAGGGGAGAGAGAGAGAAAGAGAGAGACAGAGAGGTGGGGGTAAAGATAAGACAGACAGAGAGACAGAGAGGTGGAGGGAGATAGAGATAGGTGGACATTCAGCGCAACTGAACCATAGTCAGCCTTGTCCCAGTCCCAGTCTTTATTCCTGGTCCATGATCAAACCTCCATTGGGGCAGACAACTGGAGGGAAGCTTATTCAGCGCTCCTGAGAGACTGCAGCAAGGTTTATATCAGAATGATCTATCTTATGTATGTGCTGCCAGAGCTGGGCTTTGGGAGCACATGCAGAGACTCAAGGTGACAGTTCTCCAGCAGCCTCTGAAGATACTGGTAAGAGAAAGCAGTTGTTTGTTGTGATGACAACGGCCAGTCCGATACATTCATAGAAGTCAGGAGGGAGAAGACGAGAAGGAAAGTATGTCACGACAACTTGTAGTGAATGTGCTCACACATTCGATTCACTATACAAACTTAAAGTCAGGGGTCAAGTTTAGCAAGTCTAGACTAAAAACAAACATCTGCATATATTTGGGTACGTGGAAGAGAGAGAGAGAGAATATATATATATATATATATATAGAGAGAGAGAGAGAGAGAGAGAGAGAGAGAGCAGAGAGAGCAGAGAGAGTGCGCGTGTGTGTGTGCATGGACCAAACAGGGTGGATAACCAGGCTTACTCATTTCCACCCACACGCTTGTTTTCTTTGGCTACCTAGAGCAGAGCTGCAGTATGCTACTGAGCAAATGGACACCTATAGTACATATATACAGTATAATATGGTACACACCCACACAAGCACAGGCATGCATTTGCAACTCTATACATACACAAACACGAGACGCCCGCGAGAACATTATTAAACGACAATAAAACACAGCCTCCTTCCTCCTCTCCTCCTATTTTCTCTCTTTTCCCCTCTCTCTCTCTCTCTTGCTCTCTCGTTTTTTTCTTGGTCGCTCTCTCGTGGTACGTTTTTGTTGGATGACAGAGATGGGATGGATCTGATGATGACGTTTTGCGTTGGCGACATCATTTGGGGGGGAAGTCACTCACAAAGACTTGTGTCTCTGCAGATCCCCAGAATGCCTTTGGTGCAGCCTGTCAGCCCAGAGACGAAGCAGAGAGAGAGAGAGGGGAGAGAGAGAGAGAGAGAGAGAGAGAGAGAGAGAGAGAGAGAGAGAGAGAGAGAGAGTGAGTAAGAAACAGAGAAAGACCGAGAGAAACAGAGGGGTGGACAGAGTAAGAGAAAGGGAGAAAGAGAGCGTGAAGGAGAAAGAATAAGGGAGAGAAAGAGGGAGAGGGAAAGAGAGTGATAAAGAAAGGTGTAGAGAGAGTAAGAGAGAGAGAGAGAGAGAGAGAGAGAGAGAGAGAGAGAGAGAGAGAGAGAGAGAGAGAGAGAGCAGAGAGAGAGAAAAAGAGAGAGAGAAGAAGGAAGTGAAAGTCTCAGCATTCTCAACTGTCCCTTCATTTTATTATCAGAGGGTTCAAAAGACTTGGCATGCCGCACGTGACAACGGATCCCCCCCACCCTCGTCATAAACAGTCCTGTTTCTAGAGGGTGGCCTGGTGGCTAGTGACAGGGTACAGGGATGAGGGGACGGACGGACGGAGGCAGAGAGAGGGACGGAATCATCCAGCGTGAGGAATCGCGAACTGATTGACCTCACCGCCAGAGTCACAATCTGGTTTTAGGCTCCTGCTAGTCACGCAAGCCTGCTCTCTCTCTCTCTCTCTCTCTCTCTCTCTCTCTCTCTCAGGGACATACTGTGGATGGAGGGTGGGATGGGAATAGAGAAGACAGCCTGGTGGAGTTCCACAGACAACCAGAAGAGGGAGAGAAAAGTGCTGAGCTGGAACAGGAAAAGACAGGTTTCAACCAGCCTTGTGACTACTGATGAAGTCATGTTCAAGGTATATATATATAACATGCTCAATGTCGCTGTTTGTATGTGTGTGAGAATGAGTATGACTGGTGTTTGTGTGTCTCATGTGTTTGCAGGCTTGTGTGTCGTGTGTGTGTGTGTGTGCTGGTTTGTCCTTGTATGTCTGTGTTCACTGTCCCCTCCTCTTCTCTCCTCTGCTCCCAGTGACAAGCAGTGTGCCGAGACACGTGGGACCTGTGCTGTCATATGACTTTCTACACAGAGACAGGTTATCTTAATCATCAAACACACACACATACACATGCACACACACACACACACACACGTACACACGCACAAATACATATTCTCTCTCTCTCTCCCCCTCTCTCTCTCTCGCCGTCTCTTCCCTCTCTCTCTTTCTCTCTCTCTCGCTCTCCCTCTCTCACACACACACACACACACACACAAACACACATTTTCATACACATCACTTAGGGCTGTTGAGGCAGTGATGACAGCTACATGCCTTCATCAGCTGCGGACGCTGGTGCAGGGGGAGACAGCTGGCCTGCTGCTGTTAGCCAGGCCCTGAACCAGCCCTCCTCAGCCTCCCTGCCTGCACCACGGAAATGTCATCCTTTCACTGACGACACACACACACACACAGCACAAACTCAAACACTTATTCACACACACACACTTGCATTCTTAACACACACGTACACACACGCATACACACTTATACAGTCACTCTCTAAAGCTCACGTACACACACACGCACACAGACGCACACACAAGCACACACTGACGCACACACACACTCACATACACACTGCTGCACCATTTGACATTTAAATATCAATATCATAGCCCACATGAGAAACACTGGGATGTGCCTGCGGGTATTTGGGCTGTGGACTTCATATGAATGATGTAAAGCTACTCTACGGCTACTGTTTGCATCCAGAGTTGTGAGTATTCAGAGCCTGGCATCCCCAGAACAATTGTCAAAAATGTATTAGTCTGGAACCTCTCAGTTAATTTTCGTTTACCAAGGGATGGTATGAACGGGCGCAGACCAGAATGCCTCTGGACACACCTGGACAGGACTGGAAAGATACAGCCAATCAGAACAATGCAATGTCATCTTGGTTGTTTATGAAAATGCCTTTACAGAGCTTTTCTGTAAAGCGATTGTATTGAACCTGCTCCTTATCAGATAAACGGTTGTGATTGGCCCGTACTTTCATTTCGGAAGGAAATCTGTTTTAACGGGAGGGTGGCCAGACCCATCTGCCAGAGCAAATAAACCATGAGCTGGCAGATTGCTCTGGATTCCCAGGATACACATTATAGCTATCCTCCATTCTTTCAATCATAGCCTAACATAAATTGTATTTAAAATGTCAAGATGGCCAAAAGTTCTACAAGTGGCTAGAAGTGGCTATCATTCTAGGTATATCTGTATTCCATCTATAGTATCTACCAGATCAAATTCAACATGAGCTTGCCGAGTCATCTGCTTCCCTGGCTGGAGTATTCATGCAGGATGAGCATAGCATCCAAGGACCACGTTCACAAGCTCAATGCTTACTCAGTAGCACACTATTTAGTATGAGCAACATGCATAAGGGACTGTCTATGAAGCCCAAGGGCTTGAGGGCAATGACTGGTAATGGATGGAATTATATCACGAGCAGAACGCATGTGTGGCTAAATGGTTATGTATGCTTGGAATGGAAAGCACACCAACACACGTGAACAAACACGCACGCACACACCGTCTCTCTCTCTCACACACACACACGCACACACACACACACAAGCAGAACACAGACAATAAAAAAGGTGATGTCTACTGATGTCTCCCTCCACATACACACACACACACACACACACACACAGGAACCACAAAGGACATCCGACAGGCCAGTGTCCTAGTGAGGCAAAGTCACTACTGTGATCTATGTCCTTGACGAAGAAAGAAACAGAAAGAAAAGGAGAGAGATAGAGAGAAAGAGAGAGGGAGAAAGACAGACAGAGAGAGAGAGGTAAAAAAGAGAGGGAGAGAGAGAGATAGATAGAGAGGAGAGAAGGAAAGAAGAAAGAGAGGGAGAGGGAGAGCGATGTGCTGGCCCCTATGTAATAACATGACATCACTGCTTGGCAGCCTGCTCCTAGGAGACTGTGGTGCCTGGACCAGAGTGATATGCTCATCCAATCACAGGGAGAGACTGTGTCTGTGTGTGTGTGAGTGTGTGTGTGTGTGTCTGTGTGTCTGTGTGTGTGTGTGTGTGTGTCTGTGTGTCTGTGTGTGTGTCTGTGTCTGTGTGTGTGTGTGTGCACATGGCCACCCTGAGACCAGGTCAGTCAGCAGTAGCCCCCCACTGCTGTTCCCTAATCAAACAGAGGGAGGTCACCCCAGGGGGACAAGTAATGGAATACAGTGTGTGTGTGTGTGTGTGTGTGCAGTGAGACAGATACACACACAAAGTAAAGAGAGTGTGTGTGTGTGTGAGAGTGTGAGCGTGAGCGTGAGCGAGAGCGAGAGCGAGAGAGAGAGAGAGAGAGAGAGAGACACACAGTCCAGGTGTGCGTCTGTGTGTACGAGCCAGACAGAAACAGAACAAAGCACGCGTCGCTCCATCTGCAAGTGTGAGAACCAGGCAGGTGGCCAGGGACAGTAAGAAGAAAGAGGGAGCGAAGAAGAGGATCGGGCGCAAAGGAACAGAGTGCGTGCCGGAGAGAGGAAGTAGACTGTGAAAGCATTTGACAGCACGAGTGAGGAAGAGCTCGTGTACAGAAAGAGAGGTGAAGACAGAGCATTTGACGGCATCGGGGAGTAAGAGAGTAAGTAAAGAAAGAGACCAAATAGAAGGAAGGCGGGCGGGGCTAGTTCATGTCACTTATGTCATTTTGCGGGTCGCCGTTGTGCAATGTGTCTGTCTAATCATCTCCTGCCTGTGAGCCTGACATGAATGGGGCTGTGCACTGTTAGTGATGGCAGGTTCTGACCCACAATCCTGCTTCATAGGAGCCCACTGTTCTCCAAACACTGTTTCCCTCTGGAAGGGAGATATTCAAGGATCGAGGCAGAGCTCTCCCTGAATCTCCTCCGCTTTCTGACGTCCTCCCTCATCCATTTCCTTGCGTGTCGTTCCTCCTCTACCGCTGCATCGTCGGCAGGTGTGACGAGCAAACCTCCCGTTTACACACACCTCCGCAGTGACGTCATCACCCAGACGTGGGTGACTCGCCGTGGGCCCTCAGCTGCGCACGGCCTTCGCAGGACTACCTCCACACAGTCAGCCCTGCCAGGGAAGCCACCTAGCGGCACACAGATATTAGAACACTGTGGAGGGCGTGAACTCATTAGCCCCCAGGCGTTTTTCTGACTCCTTCCTGTCCTGGTCTCCTTTCGAGACCAGGACCTACAGAGCGGTAGGGGTTAGACTCCACAATGTGTCAATCAAACAGGCCTTTATACGTAGAGAGGTACAGAATATAAGACAGTGATTGAAGGTTAGTGCGGAATAATAACACTGATTGTGGAATGATTACTGAGTTTTGACTCAAGGCTGTGTGGGAGACAGTGGATCCTGCGAGCGTGTGTCTGGGGCCTGTCTGGGGCGCGCGTGTGTGTGTGTGGGTGTCTGTCTGTGTCATGGGGATGCTTTCCCCTGGCAAGTCGACAGATCCACTTTGCAGCCACACACTCCAAGCAGTCTTGGAAGGTCAAGGACACTGTCTCTCTCCCTCTCCCTCTCTATCGCTCTCTCTCTATCCTCTCTCTCCCTCTCCTCTCTTTCCCCTTCTCTGTTTCTCTCTCTCCCTCTGTTGTTTACCCTCAATTACCTACAAACCATCTGTGCCCTTCTCCACCTCTGTCTCTCTCTCTCTGTCGCTCTACTGTCTCTCTCTCTCTGTCGCTCTACTGTCTCTCTCTCTACTGTCTCTCTCTCTCTCTCTACTGTCTCTCTCTCTCTCTCTCTCTACTGTCTCTCTCTCTCTCTCTCTGTCGCTCTCCTGTCTCTGTCTCCTCTGTCTGTGCGGTCCTGTAGAAATCCCACCTTGCAGGTGTGAGTGGGCTGGAGCTGGTGTTAGCGCCAGGACAAAACCTGTGTGGCGAGACGGACGACATCAAACCCCTCCGCCAGGAGACACGCCGCAGAGGAGCATCTGTGATCACCATGGAGACGACTGTCCCCTCTGGGCCACTGTGGTAGTCACACAGCAGGAAACACACACACACACACACACAGGTCTATATACACACAAACGCATAGACACCTTACACACACAATCATACAGTACACAAACACACACTTTGTTGGAACACACTCAGACAAGGGGAAGGGAGAAAAGACAGATTGTAAATCCCAGCTATTCACTGACACACTATTACACAGCACCCTGTATACAGCCAGCTGTAAATACAGGAGGTCAGAGACATTTACTGCAAAAGGCCCTTTGGAAGGCGGGGCCCTACAGCCTACAGAGGAGGACTTGGAGAGGGGGCCCTCGAAGCGCCTGACGTCAAAGTGACTGACATCAAAGGTCCCGAAATAACATTGAAAGCGAGGTGTCATGCCTCACCTCCCAGCCCAAACCATTCACAAGCTCTCACGTTTCAACTTGTGAGAAACACTGGAAACAGTGCAAAACAGTGTGTGACACGGCCCAGCGCCTCGGAACACCGCTCACGCAACCCTCCCTCACGCAACCCTCGCAGACGATGACGAGCGTAGAGGGAGGCGTGGCAAATCGACAGCGAGTGAGTCACAGGCTAAGTCACTGTGACATCAGGAACTTCCACAGGGGAGAGTGCTGGAGATGTAACTCATCACGCCGCAGACGCTGCAGGTGGCGGTGGGCGTTCAGCATCGGCGCTGTGCGTTCAGGTTCGAGGTGAATCTGAGACGTGGAGCCTCTCTCCCCGAGGCTGTCCTGCGTGATCCTGCATGGCCATCAGCTCTTCCTCTCCTTCCTCTGCTGAGTGTCTGGGAGTGCAGCAGGAGCGCCGCCTGACAGTCAGCATTACTGAGACGACGTGTGAACATATGCCAGAGGATCAGGCCTCGAGGAGGCTTCCTAATGCCCCACTAAACTCTCCCTCTTTCCCTCTTTTTTTTCCTCTCCCTTTCTTCTGTCTCTCTCCCTCTCTTCTCTTTTTCTCCTTTTATCTCCCTCTCTACTCTCCCTCTCCATCTCTCTCGCTCTCCTCTCTCTCTCCTTCTCCATCTCTCTCTCTCTCTCTCCTCTCTCTTCTTCTCCATCTCTCTGCCTCTCTAGTCTCTCCTTTTCCATCTCTCTCCCTCTCGCTCTCCTCTCTCTCTCCTTCTCCATCTCTCTCTCTCCCTCTCTCTCTCCTCTCTCTCTCTCTCTCTCTCTCCCTCTCTCTTTCTCCATCTCTCTCCCTCTCTACTCTCGCCTTGCTTCCTTCCTTCCTCTTTTCCCCTCTCCGACTGTATGAGGTAGTGGAGCACATGGTATGGAACTGACTCTGGGAACATGCCAACGCTAGCTGAAAGACTCCACTCCAATAACACCTCTTAGTGTGCGTGTGCGTGTTTGTCTCTGTGTACACTAAGTGCACAGTCAATTGCCCATCAAAAGGAGCCGTATCAATCAGCTACACAATGAGACTGCATTCAGTGACACTCCCATTAGTGTAGGGCGAGCATGTCTATTGAGGTTAAATAGTGGGTATCCACTGCTGCCTGGCTATGTCAAACTGGCTGGCTGTTTATCAAACCGGCACCAATGTGACTTGTGACAAGGCTGAGCAATGAGCTCTATTCAAACTACATTAGCCCCTCTTCTGCGGATTCTTCTTTCAGCCTTTGATCAAAAGGAACCAAATATCTTGACTGTGGTTGTCAGGGGGGACTATTTTGAAGCTTCCGCAGGATGTGACACACCACTGATGTCAGGTATAACTGGAAATAGCATCAAAGCAACATACAATGTGGAACGTTTTTCCTCCCAAACAGAAACTGACACCTCCTCTCACCAGACTCTGGACCAGGGCTGAAGTCTGGAAGGTAAAACTCTCCCCTTCTATCCTCTTTTCTCTTACTTCCCCCAGCTCTTTTTGTCATTCGATCTATCTCTCTTTCGCTATCACTGTCTTACTCTGCCTGTTTTTCCTATCTCTTCCCTCACTCCCTCCATCTATCAGTCTGTTCGACACCAGAGGGGGAGTTGGCTGGCTGGCTACGACCTATTTCGGCAGAACTGGGACTGTCAGTCATGTAGCTGTGTGTCGCGTTGTCTTATTGCACCCTGAAAGGATACCTCCCAGTCCCCTGCCTGTTCTCCTCCTCCTCTTCCTCTTCCTCCTCCTCCTCTTCCTCCTCCTCCCTCTGCTCCTTCTTCACTGGAGGGTTGAGGGGTTGGGGTGTAATTTTGGACTCATCTGCTCCAGTTTTCTTCAGGACACTTCACCCTCCAAACAAGGGAGCGTGGGTGTGCTCTCCGAGGGAGACGGCTTCTTGCTTAAAAGTGAGCATTATATCATGACGTTTGGCCCGCGGCGGATTTGCCTGGGTGTCTGTCTGAGCATGCATTCGACAGTGCATGTCAGGGGTTTCTGGTATGTGTGTCTGTCTCTGCGTGTGTGTAAGTAAATATGTTTCCGCCTTCCTCTGTAGACACATTCAGTGATTCCATTAGCACAGGAAGGTGGCACTGGGATCCATCCGCCCAGAATAAATGGCAGCTGAATTATTGAGAGTGTCAACTCACTGAATGACCAGGGATCCATTCCCTGCACTGAGATGCGGTCCAGTCTGACAGCGCAGGATGGAGGGACAACCTGGCAACAAAGTGGGGATGGGGGGGCCTGGTTGCAGAAAGAGGTTCAGTCTGTAGTGAAATCTCCTCGTCTTGAGTCTCTGAGTTAGAATGTATAGACTGAGGGAAAGGGAGCGCACCACCATGACATGACAGAATGAATGACAGCCGGCATTACCACCAGCCTGTTGTAGTGGCCATAAAGACTGACCTCAGAGTCACCTGCCACATCACTCTTTCCATCCCTCCTTCCCCCTCATTCTTATCCATTGACACACTCACTCTTTCTCTCTCTCTCTTTCTTACCACCCCGCCCTCTTTTTTTTTTTTTTTTTTTACTCTGTCTTTCTCCCTAAGCTTCTCATCAACTGCTCCTCCTCTTCTGACAGTTGATTATATCTCTGCTCCACAAACCACAGGAAATCATAAATTAACACTGTCAAATTGATGGCCAATTATAGACAAGTATCACAGCGGAGTGTCATAACAACACATCATGATCAGTGTCAAGACAGGAACAGAACTAGCAGACTTAGTCATTGTTGACTGCTACACGCTAGTCACATTAAACCAGAGGCAATCAGCAGAGCAGAGCAGGCCCCATGCTGTCTTTGTATGACCTTTTGTGTGGAGGATCAGTAGTTCTTAAGGACTTTTAAGGTCAGATTTGAAGAGGACCTGAGTGGGGGTACAGTGTCTTGGTCAACGCGGTGACATTGTCAGGTTGGCTGGTTTATAATGAGACCAGAGGATGAGGGGCTCCCTACAGGACATACATGAGCCACTTCAGTTACAAAAGTCATTACATACATACATAAATACACACACACACACATATAATATGTATACAGTAGTTAGCCTTCTTTACTAGATGCATGAGAGCAGTGTTTTCAAGATGACCCTCTTACCCTCTCTGTGCACCCCGACAGGACACCACGGGGTTGTCTTGAACAGGGCTTCATGTGTCTATTTCATGTGCTATAATAAACACTGCAAACAAACACACACGCACGCACGCATCCCCCCCCCCCCCCCCCCCCCCCCCCGCCGGCACACACACTTTCTCCACCACAGATTCCTTCTGCTCTCTAACGACCTTTGAATTGTGAATACATCACAGCTGTCCGATGAAGGGAATCAATAGAGCCCTGTACATGTCGGGGCTGGGCAGGTGAGAGTCGACCTGTCAGGAGAAGTGAGCAGCATCCATCATAGGAACCTGGAGGCTCGGATCAAATCCCGAACGGCACGCACCCCACAAGGCATCTTTTCCACACCAAGGGGTCATCCTCGGTAACCTTTCTTTCACGCTGCGCCTTCTGAAGACTTCCTCCGAGTGCGTTCTTGCTCGTTTACTAGAGTTTAGAGCCCGAGCAAACCTGTGTAGCGTAGCAGGCAGGTGTTGATGCGCTACACAACACCAGCCTGGGGAGCAGCAGAGTCCGAGAGGAGGAGGATGACCCAGGGTTTGGGATAGCAAATCTTTCAGTCACACTGAGGGTTCTAGGGAAATCACATTCTCCCTCAAAACAGCCAGTGAAGTTATCCCCAGAGACCCATCATTGCCAATGATTTCATCCCCCATATAAATATGCGGAAAAAAGAACCAATGTTTCAGAATAAGGGGTTTTATATCAAATAGCATACGGTACTTCTGTGTGCATGCGTCAAATCTACAGTAATTCATTTCACACAGTATTCAAAGCAAGCTTTCTTAAATCCAGCAGCATACAGCGTACCAGGGACTATACATAAAAATGATGTTTACCATACAAGGTTTTTAATCCCCCCAACACGGGATCTGTAATATCGGCATGTTTTCTGGCTCATATCACAAGAAACTAAGTAGAGATGCTCAACATTGTCCAACAAAGAAGGATGATAAGCTACATTAATACACAGGAACTAAATTGGAACCAAAGCAAGGTTATTATAATTCCACAACCTTCCGTGCTTGTCTGTGCGTGCTTGTCTGTGCATGCGTCTCTGCCTATGTGTGTCAGCGTCTTTGTCGTGTGTGTGTGTATGTGTGTGTGTCCATGTAGCTCAGTCCACAGAAACATTCAGCAGCACGTATACAGCAACACGTACAGCACACATACATAGTTGGACTTGAAAGATTCAATATCACTCTACCTGCAGAACATCAATCATTTGCAGACAGCTAGATAAAACACCCATGATTCTCACATCTCAGACGAGCTGTGTACTGGCAACCCAACACAGAACAGACCAGTCAATAAAATGGACCTTTATTATGGCGACGTATTTTTACTGATGTGCTCAACAGTGTATTAATTTAGCAGATGCTTTTATCCAAAGTGGTGTACAAAGGGAGATTCAAACCTGGCAACCTTGATGTGCAGTCAAATACTCTCCCACATATAAATAATAGGAATACGAAAACATCCTCCATCAACATTTGTAGACAACCTTTTGATGCACTTCAATAACAATGTGGTCTCGAACATTAGTTAACGCACATTCACAGCTTCATTCAGACAATTTAGTTACGTTTGTGTAGAGTAGGTAAACCTACTCAACCCTGTACATCCTAGGCATTGTTGGCAGATATTTCTCTAAAAAGCAAGTGACATCTGCAATCATACTGCTAGATAACACACACACATATACACTACAGTAGCACTGTAGGGCAATCATAATCTAACAATTCCAGTTTCGATTCATGATTTTGATTACAATTTCATTATCCCATATCCCAATCAAATTATCATCTAGTGTGACGTACCAGTCAGTGGATGCTCAGGGAACAAGCTGTGTTCGACAATTCTAGTCAAACATCCATAAGAAGTCACCCATGTGAAAATAATTGCTTAGAACTAACCAGAAGTAAATTGGCAGTGATTAGAGGCACATCTGTCCGACCATCTGAAATCTCACAGAAATCTTTTCGCTCTCCGAAAAATCAGTGGCTCCTTCAGGAAAAACAAATACACACATTCAATGAGCAACACAACATCCGGCATCCACGCCACGTAAACAATGTAGTACGTGACGTGGCCACCCCGGGGTCTCTAGTCCACAGAAACGCAGACAGACAGGGCTACCCCCCCCCCCCCCCCCTGGATGTGGGGTCACAGCGCCATCTGATCTGCCCTCTGGAATACCTGCGCAAAGACTTCCTGGACAGCAGCTGGGGGTGGCAGAGGGAGGTTGGCACCAGATGACTGCACTCAACTCCGGCTACAAAACAAGCAGCTGTAGCATCGGTGGGGGGGCTGGCCTTGGCTTTAAAGACAGACCGGGGCTGTAATTACCGCGAGGCGATGGGGGGGGGGCACACAATGCAGAGAGAGGAACCGGGCAAACCCTTGACACTAACTGACAGTGTACAGCACCGACATCACAGATGACTACAACGAATGATCCATTGCAGATGAATTAAGTAGGATGGGTGTAGCTCAGCGACGGAGCGTTTGATTGCAGATCGAAAGGTCCACCCCCCCTCCACACACCCCCATCATAAGTGGCTTTGGATAAAAGCACCTGCTAAATGAATACTTGTCAAATGTGAGGAAAATGTGACAGGAAGAATGTCAAATGTTTTTTAATCTCCTATTACTGGTATGTTGGTCAAAAGAGTTGGCGTTGAATGGCCAGGATGAAATATTCCGCAGTCTCCAAAAACCTCCATTGTTGCACTGCTAATTCATATCCTATAAACAGCTTCAGAGGCGCCCGTTCCATCCGACCAGCACTCCTGATTTGGCACATGCCATTAGGAGCAACATTACGAGGAGGGGTGCTTTGATGTGCACTGTCGGGGGCCGGTGTGCGCTTTAAGGATGTGCTACAGTCCAACACCTGAGTCACATGACAGGGCAGCACGGAGGTACCCCTAATGTGAGCGAGAGAAGCCTGTCACATAAGGAGCAGAACATCATTCTGGGAAGAAGAGTCCTCGAAGACCTTGAAATATCAAGATAAATGTGCCACGGTCACCGATAAATGAGGAGAAATTGTAAATCAATCGTAGTCACATTAGAGGGTGGAGAGAAGAACACGCTGCAAACTAGAATGTTCTACATCATGCCCCGCCATGTAACTCTTCCCTGTGATGTGTGATGTGTAGGTGGTGAAGGGGGGGGGGGGGGGGGGGGGGGGAGAGTGAAGGGTATAACGACATATCCAGGACATGTCCTGCGTCTATATAAAGCTCTGCTGTGGGGTTAAAGCTCATCGAAGTGACTGCATATGTGGCCTGTGAGCCCACCGGGGGGGGAAGTGAGGGACATCTGCTCATACGAGCCTTCCATTCTCCCACACCCACTGGCTCACTGTGCGCACATGCATTACGCTTTGACAATGTAGGGTACACAATGCTGTTCAGTGCTTGCAAGAGGAAGCATGTCCAAGGAGATATCTGTGCCACTGCATGATAGTCTTCATGCCGGCTGTGTATTATAGCAGAGAACCAGCTTTATTCAAATGCATGAGGTTGGCTTCGATGCCTAGCTACGGCTTTATTGAAGATAGCACACTATTGCAGTGCAAAGCTCTGAACAGTCCTTGAACAGAGCATCTTATCCGGAGTGCCTATGACATCATGGTCTATTTCGGGCCCAAGTGGAGCATTCAGAAGCTTAAAGGTATCCATTAATGGGTACCAGCTGTGTCTTCAGAAACACCATCTCTCAAATCTCCAATTCACAGATTTCTACTAAACTGTCTTGCATCTGGCAGACAAATCAAGGTCATAATGACCACTTGGTCACTGGTCATTTGATGTCTTAGTGTGAAGCTGGCAAGCATTCATTTTCTGGATCAATCCATTTAAATGAATCAATTAACTCATATTTCCCATGCATTCGCGGAAGTGTGATCTGACCATATGTCCTGTTCAGTTCATGCATTGTTAAGTATCAACACATTAATGTCATTGATCACATATTTACCTAACATGGATAGTTATTTCAGATTTAGAGAAAAGAGTACAGCTAGTGTAAACAAATACCCCCACAAATACTGTTGGAGGAGAAGAGACAGACTACATGTTGAGGTCCAGAACGACCTGGCAGCATGAAGTATTGGTCATGATAGCTTCATTACACTTCATTCACTGGAGTGGCTGTGGAGAGAAACGGACTCTTATTCCCAGTGGTGTGTACCCAGAGTGTGTGTGTGCGTGGAAATATTGTACAGTGCGTGTATGTGTGTGTCATTAAGTGTTTCTGACCTTGGCTGGAGGTGCGGGTGAGAGTAATTTCCATGTTTTATCACTTGACTTGAATCCAGCACTCTCACCAGCGTATATACAGAACCTGACCAGTACATATCCAGAGCCTGCATCAATGATTTATCTTAGTGGGAGCGATCTGTCTGCTTAATCAGACACTAACCTTTCAAGGTTATTGATCAAGAAACTCTGACAAAGCCATTACAGGCGCTCAATGGGCAAAGGCGTCTGCCAAACGCCCACCACCGCTTCCTCTAACTGGGGAAGATTAAAGGGAGATGGAGGGAAAGGGATGAAAAACAAGACTTCGGGGGTAAATTGAGCATGAGAAAGAAAACTAGAGAGCGAAAGAAGGGGGGAGGCTAGGGCTTGCGGGACCGGAAAATCGGGGACGTAGCCGTGATGGTGTACTGCTGCCACGAGAGACGATATCAACGCCAATGGGAGAAGAGCACTCCAAGGGTAAGAGTGCCTTAATGCCTCTGTGCAGTGACACCTCTCTATCCTCCAAGGTGACTGAGCATGAGCAGCCAAGAGGAAGCGTGTTCGACTCTCCAAACAATGTCAGCTTTTTTAAAAACCCCGCTCAAGAGCCCAAGAGGTGAAACAGCCACAGTGAGGTGTGCAGACCTTCCGACATACCCTGCCCTTGCCTTCTAAAAGGTTTCAGTTGGGAGGGGGGGGGGTCAAAGATGTCGTTTAGATCTATTGCTATCCAGGCGTCCTCTGAGAGGACGGTTGACTGGGAGACAGGCCGTCATTACGGCAGCTCTGGAGAAGCCCTTCCGCTGGCCTCTGTAGAGACTCCGCTTCGGAAGCAGGACTGCAGCCGGAGGGGGCAGGGAACTGGGGCACAAACAATAACAGTAATCATCATGGCCAATCATGTGCTTCTCTGGAAGAGGAGACCAGCTGACTGCCTGCCTCTCAGAGCCCAGAGGGGCCAGCAGTCCATGTGACGTGCATGCGGGGAGGGGACGACCAGAGGGAGGAGGCGAAGGCGGGGGGGGGTTTAGAGAAGGGAAAAGCACTCTCTTCATGCGCCCGCTTACTCATCCTCCTTTCCTCGTTCTGTCCTTGTCAGCTGGCTTTACCCTCTCTATCTTCTCTCTCCCATATTTCGGCCCATCCACTACCGACCCCCGCAAAGGCATGTGGAATGGTTCGAATCCAGGAATACACATGCTGGTTTGGTGTCAGAGATAGGATCCTCTAGATGGGAGGTGGGGGAAGACGCTGTCTGGCTCGTGACCATAGACTGTACCATTCATGACTTCCAGTCTACCCAGCAGGGGTTGAGGGGTTTGAAAGAAGGAGAAATGAATGGACTTGATGTGGCAGGATAAAAACCCCTGTTGTTAATGAGCGTTCTCGAGGCCTATGGCAGATGTGTGCTAGCCCTTCCTGTCTGCTCACCCTCACTGATCCTCAAATGCCGCACACGGTCTGTAACAAAAATCGTCCTCGGGTCATTTCAAAGGACCCGACATCCATAACCTGTAATAAAAAAAAAACGGTTTTGCACAACACGTTTTTCAAGAGAAGACGGTCAGACAGACATGAATGAACACGGGGTAGAGGATCAATTGACTGGGCCGATACAATAATCTAGAGCTATCTTAGCCTTCATTACAACAGCGGTGTGTGAGTGATCAATAGTGGGCTATCTGATTACTGTCTGGCAGGGGCAGAGAAAGCACTGGGGGGACTGGCGTCAGGCAGCATGAAGAGGGTGTACAGTACACATCCTTTAAATCACAGGCTGTATGGAGCAGCTAGGCACCGCTAGTCTGGTCGGGGGAGGCAGGGGGATGACGTGTTATGGGGGGTTTAGAAAACAGTTTAGGTTAAGGCATGGATACCCCTTTGGTCTGCTAAAACGTAATGCTGTTAGTTATGCTGCGGTGGTGGTGGTGGTGGTGATGCTAACTGCTACAAGGACAAAACACACATGTCACTTCCTCTCTGTGATTTCAGACTCCACCCACTGAGCTCTGACGGAGGTTCAACAGGTTCAGCTCACCAAGCCGACAAGCCCTGCTTTGTCAACGGCTCAGGCGGCACAGACGACACATCGGGACCACAAACACAGCATCCCAGCTAGAGGTGTGAAGAACAATAATTACAGACTAATCAATGTTGGGCACAACAGAGGGGTCCCGCATGAGCGTGGTTCTGCAGGGCAACGGTTGTCCGTCTTAATCTAGACCCTCAGAACGTACATACTGTAAGACATTATTGCCTACTGTATCACATATATCCAGTATATCCATCTTCCTCTCCCTCCGTTCCTTCCCCAGATTTAAATTCCTCTCACACCGTGTTTCTCTGCCCTGTCAGCCTCCCTCACAGAAGGAGAGGAAGTAGTGATACAGGGAGAGCGAGATTAAAAGGCCAATATCAGGATCAGCTGAAGCTACAGACCGAACGACTGCTACCAGGCAGCCAGGCAACCGGGGCTTCAGTAGGTGTGGCAGTCCCGTCAGACACACTGCAAGGCAGGAGGACGCAGAACCGCAATGTCTATCTGCGGGCAACCAGTCGCTGTTAGTTGGAATGGGAATGACACAGACAGAAATGCAACTGAGCTAGCTCCAGGATCCAGCGCCGCCATGCCAACTGGAATTATTGTTGCGTGGCACGGGCACTGCAGCTATGTCCAAGGGCCCACATGGTGACTGGGTTTCAGATGAGTGTATGTGGCCGTGTTTGTGTGCCTGCCTGCATGGTGCCCACAAAGGCGCTTAAAAATGCTGTTCAAGTCAGTGACTTCTTGGCAGCTTGCTTCTCATGCGGAGATGCCAAGCCAAGCCAAACGGGCAAGCTGCTGCAGACACAAAGACAGCTAATGGCTGCCCACTGCCACTCCACCCTCCCCTCTGAGAGAGAGAGATAGAGAGAAAGAGGAGGGAGAGGGGGGGGGGGTTGCTGTTGCATTCTTATGCACAACAGGGGTCGTCGTGTGACCTGGAAGTGGTAATGGGGACTGTGTTCATGTCACTTTGATCCCCAAGACGTGTCATGGCGAGAAGCAGAGCTGGGACCCTGAGAAGAGAGAGAGAGAGAGAGAGAGAGAGAGAGAGAGAGAGAGAGAGAGAGAGAGAGAGAGAGGGATGGAGGCTAAGGCATGGCAGGTAGGGCAGAAGACAGTGATAGAGATGTTTGCAGTGGAGCCCTGAGCCGTATTCTGCTCCAGCTCTCCCTCTCTTTCTCTTATGGAGAGAAGGACAGACATGAGAGAGCCCCACAAGGCCACTTCTACTTCTGACTATCTCCTCTGCACACACACAAACACACAGTAGTGTACACACATCATACAAAGATCCGCTGGCTATCTTTGGGCCTTTTTAAGATCGACACAGCATGATTATTTTGAGCAGCTCTCCTAATTCACAAGTGCCTTAAAGTTCTGAAAACTGACACTTGCATCAAGTGTTAACATATTCCACTCCAAACAAGCACTGTCCCTGTCAAACGCCAATGACATAATTTCAGCAAAAACAGGGCTAGAGTTGGAACCCTGCGCAGAAAAAAACATTCATTATTTATGTTTCCAAGAAGCAGACAGTACGCACAGCCTTATCAGCAACACATTAAACAGTGAGACAGGAAACGCCTTTCCCGGCGATTAAGCACCTCTCTGGAATCACACAGAATGCTTCATAAACCATTAGCGTGATGTTGCTATCATACAGGCTAATACAACCCCGGCACATTAATTAATGGTATGGTTTGTGCGTGGGGGACGAACATTTCAAGGAGGATCCAGATTGCCTTGTGACATCTAATTCAAAAAACGCAGCACTGTATGTCGGCACGCTGTCATTAGCCTATGACAACCAATACATCATTGTACGGACTGTAGGCCTACTTTAACCACCTCATGCAAAAACGTCTGATAACAGCGTCGGTATTTCATTTTCCCGGTGGTTTGCTGTTGAAACATACCCGAAACTAATTGACGTGAGAGGCTCTCATTTCTACCGCACGTTGGCAAGATAGAAGCATTATCTCGCAATCCAGTTGTCTAGCAGATTCAAGTACGGTAGCCATGTCCCAAAATAGGCCAGTGCATTCTAACGGCTGCTCTCAGTATACTGTTTAATAAATCCGTTTGACAACCTGACAACTGAATTGAATTCAAATGAGAAAACAGGCTGATCCAAGCGGGAGCTAAATCCACAAACGGAGAATGTTTCTAAAGTTGAGCCCTGTGTTTTTGCCTCTCGGCTGTGTTCTTCTATGTCCATGTCATAACATAACTCTACAGACAGAGACCCCTGAGGCTCAGTGAGAGCATGAGACCATACTGTAGTGTCTCAAACCTACACACTTTCATGAGCAAATAACGGAAGAAACAGATTTTGAAACAGACTCCGCCTAGCACAGATAAAAAAGAGTAAACGGAGAAAACCTTTCGAAAGGGTGTGTACACATTAAACATCAAGATACCTTTTGATCTGTATTATACACTTTATAAAAGGAGAAATGTGACGCTCAAACCCAAAGCTCCTTCTCAAGCACTGGGATGTGTGATCCGACCAGAACTAATACAGTTCAGTGTGTTTTTGGCAGTCTATAAAACCGTGCAGATTACTGGGGTATTGGAAAGCGCCGCTTGTGAACAAAGTGCCCTTTTCTACTAGCTTGAGCACTGGGGTCCTGGGGAGAAAAAAAAAAAGAGTAGAACTTGTGACTAGAATTACTGACACACATTTAGTCAGCGAGAGAGCTAATCTGTTCTTAGGAACTATTACCCAATCTCCCCAACCCATACGCTGTGAGAGGAAGTCTGCACACCAGAAAGTCTGCTGTTTCACTCCCTTCCACGGCTGCCTCAAGGCTACGGTTATGCTCTCCTCATGGGAGTCATGGGAGCAACATGGCTGAATGCACACACACATAAACATTGCGTAGCTTCAGAGGGCCACGCTCTCAGTGCATACCACAGAGAGCTGGAACCTATATACAACTGGAGCAGTAGGCACAGTATACCGTGTAGCGTCCTGTAGTACCTAGCTGTAGCATGTAGCTTCTCTCTGAGGGGGGGGAGGTGTGTCTTACCTGCGGCAGGGCGGAGCTGAGCTGCCTCTGGAGCGAGTCGCGGTCGTAGCTGACGTCCTGCAGGTGCTGCTGGGCCAGGCCCAGGCTCTCCTGGGTCTCCCGCAGGGTGTCCAGGAGGCGGTCGCGCTCGTCCAGCATGTTGACCATCAGTTGCTCGAAGTGGGAGTCCGGGTCCGAGGCGCCGCTCTGGGAGCCGCGCTGGCTCAGCGCCGTGTCCTCGCTGATGGTCGGCATCACCTCGCACATCATCGCGAACCCTGCGGCCGGGGGGGGGGGAGAGGAGGGGGAAGGGAGACGGGGGGGAGGGGGGGGGAGACACGGGAGGGGGGGGAAGGTGGTCAGAGGGGCTTTCAGGGAGACTGCGAAGGCGTGGGTTCGGGTTTGAACATTAGTGGGGAGGGACAAACCTGTTCTCATCACCCCTATATATCATATATATTGGTGGGGATGTTTCAGTGGACTCCTAACATTGCTTTTTGTCTCTAGTATTACCGTCTCGAAGATTTCATTGATCCTCCAAGGGACAAAGACTGCTGGTTTTCCTCTGCTTTCTCTGAGCCTCAGGTCTGGGAGAAGCACGGGCCCTGTTTACGACACGCTGACCGGTGTCTTGTTCTGTCACACCCGAGCACTGACAGTGGATGACGTGAGAGGGAAGGGCATCTCCACTGTGTGGAGGCCAGAGAGATGGCTCGAGGCCCCGGCCTCAGTGACCTCGCTATGGGCGGTGAGATTCAACTGGCAAGGACGTGTGTGTGTGTCTGTGTGTGTCTGTGTGTGTGAATAGGCCTGGCACACTTGGAGCTGGGCCTCTCGTCACTCCAGCATTTCAAGGCTGTGTCGACGTCTTTGGAGGCTGGGCGTTCTGCCCCAGTTTTCACGCTTGTGCTGTTTAATGGGCCAGCCCGGATCTGATTACATCATGTAGCCTATCTATACTATTGTGAATTTCTAAAATAAGTAGAGTGATGAACCATCCATGTTCCCATCGTCTGCAGTTCAAAAAAACTTCTTGCTGACAGTTGAAACATCTCTTATTTATGTCGAGACATTCATTATCACTGCATCTTCACAAGTTCACAGGCCTGGGCTTTGGTGTATAGCGAATTAGTTGAAACACAACAAACTTATGTGTGAATGCCATCCTGTGAGACGAATGCGTAGACCGCCAGATGAACAGACAGACAGACAGATAGTGATATCATCCCTACTCCAAAGGGACATAATGGCTGGTCTGTCTGGCAGTGTCGTCTCTGGAAGGAGGCCCGTGTCTGTCGGTGCTGGGCCAGGCACACAGCCAGGATCCCACCAGCTCCCCATTCAGCCACCATGCGCTGCCATTTAAACCTGAGAGACCCAGACTTAGTGGTCCCCAGCACCCTCAACATAGCCCAGGCAGGGGGAGAGCAGCAGGCAGGTTGGTCTAGCATTAGAAGTGAAGAGTCAGTTTGCTTAGTCCTTGAGCCAAACAGGAACGTCAGTTTAACGATACTCAGGTGGCTAAAGCACACTTGACAAGAGATAGCCTTCCTAACCAAATACAGCTGATCCCACCCTACTTGAACAGTGTACAGTGTAAGTATTTACCTATGATGATAAATAATCGTCATGTGTTGATTTAGTAGACATTTTTATCCAAAGCAGCGTACAGAGAGGAATTTGAACCCGCAACCCTCTTGATTTGCAGTCAAATACCACGGGGCTATGCCTATCCCAGATAAATCATTAAGACAATTCACCAAACCACAAACAAAATAAGCCTCACACTGCATATCCACACTCAGATACAAATCTCATATGTCTCAACGAAATTCCACACAGTTTCTCAGTCAGTATTGAATAAGAAGCCTCCTTCAGTCTTTAAAGTGCAAGCTTTAGCTTTAGCACCCTGGCAGTGGAATCTTCTTCTTCTATAAGTTCTACAGTTTATCTGCCTGGTCCCTGAAAAACATCTTTCTCCCAAAGTGCCACTATATAATTGTCACCGTGTGTCTGTGTGGTTACATAAGATGTTAATTCTCCAAGTAACTCGCCACAGAGAGAGAGAGAGAGAGGGCATTGGATTTAGTGTGCTCTCTTATGAACTCCCGTAGGAATGGTCAAAATCACCCCCTCAAACACACTGAACACTGTTTACTGTCTGAGGCAGTATTTTTAGTTGACTACTACTACTAGTTTCTGTACCCCAGTCCTTACTGTGGCTAAGCTCAAACACATTCGAACCAGCATCTGAAGAACCATACAGAACCTCACTCACACAACCATGTTTGAAGAAAGACACAAGAACATCTGTCTTCGGGTCTACTTTTATCTGCAAGGGATCTCTATTCGGACCAAAGCCTTGATATTGATGGATTGAAAGCCTCACAACTGACCGTAGCTGTTCATCAAAAGAAAAGATGAACAGCGCTATCACCTCTGAGCGCTCACTTCCCGATTCCAATGTGCACATATAAGAGGCAGGCTGAGAAACAAAGATGAAATGATACCAAAACCATAGGAACAATGGAATGTTCTCTAAAAGGCATCGTGGAACACGGATGCGGGGGGGAACGTGAGCTGGCAGGATCACGGGGCCTCCCTCTTCATGCCATATGCCAATCAATGAATTATTCACGGAGAATAGGAGACTGGGCTGTCTTTCCAATCAGTGCAATCCTACCACCTACCTACCACAGCCTCACTGTAACCTCCGCCCACACACACACACACACACAAACCCCAGCCTGCCTGGAAAGCCCTATCATGAGCAGACACCTTCTGCATGCCTCTCACCCTGGTGACTAGAATGTTGAACCCCCTAGCGACGACTGACAGACATGCTACATGGCTCGGACCTCCCTCCACCCACAGCTGTACAACAATCTGTGGAACTCTACTGGTTATGATTAACTGCCGAAATAAACATAGACAAGACTCCAGGTAATCTTCTGTATCGTTGATCAATTTGGAATGGACCGAGTTGAACTATGCCCTGACAACAGAATTAGACAGTAGTGGTGTCATACAGTCTAAGAAATAATTAGAAACGATTTAAGAGGTTTCAATGGATCCATAATGACCATACATCCCTACACCAGGTCTACATTTGGACCACAAATCAAATCAATTACAAGAATTAGTCTCCAGAGTTCGGAAGTGTGAGTTGCTCCACGATTGCAACTGCCCCCACAAGCAATCGGAAGCTAATTTCCTGAATGTCGTCTGTTAATCTCATTAACAGCAACATTTCAGAAAGTAGATAAGGAGTGCTTCACTCCAGCAGGTTCCAGGGGAATAAAGCCAAGTGTGGTGATTCAGCATTAATCTCAACTCATGTACATCAAGGTATCATTGAAGAGATAAAACAAGCATGTGAGGAAAAACACAGTATGCATCAATACTGTGGTATCCATACAGGTGTGAAACCACTTCTGTTAAGACATCAATATAAATCATTTCAAACTCAAATTAGCAAATGTTTTTTTTCATGTTGTTTTTATATTGATGATTTACTGCAATACCATCCATGTTGCTTCCAAGATATAAAGTATAATGTTAATGACCCACCGAACTTATATGTTAAAAAATAGAGACATTCTGAAAAAAATATTCAGCAGAAATACCCTGTAGCTAAATGGCCCAATAGTCTACTTCCAACAAATGACAGTGAGATCAGTTTTTTTCTACTCTGTGAATAAGAGACACAGAACATCACTGTTATATTAACTGCCTGCACATCAGCAGTGAATACTACACTGATTATCCATGGGATTGTTGACTGGAGAGTGCTGACTTGGGATAAACCCACTTCTAAATGATGTATATGAGGTCTTGGCATTACTTGGCATGGTAGACTACCTATACAAGAAGCAGAATGATGATCTGAAGAACATTGGAAAAACTATTACACCACACTCTCTCTCGATTTGGCAAGTGACCAGCCATAGACAGGTGAAGAGAATGACACAGCAGTTTTGTGAATGAGAGAGACGAAACCACATGCTGCTGCGAGAGTGGAGAATTCCCATTCATATGGAGCGGCCTACAGAAAATGTGTTTCAGACAACAGTGGATAGCCTGCCAAGAAGACAACATTTCAACACTGTCCAATTCAATCACTGAAACAGAACTCAAAAGGATAAGCAAAGACTGACAATATGAAATAGTAAAAAAATAAATAAAAAAAATCACAATAAGCTCCATTTCATTTTATATTTGGCTTTCCACATGCGAATCACCATCATTTCATAAATATGACAAGGATTTGATCACAAGGTTCTCCAAACCTGCATTATCAACACAACATAGGATATTTCAATCCATAACCAGCTGCCAATCACAACAATGTCTCAGGCAATACCGAGGGTTATATTACGATTGGTGGTTACAAATTAGAACATGAGATCTTAGAGTGCACCGTGCTTTCATTGAGTAAAGGACTGGCAGCTTCCACCCGTCCCACTCTCACTCTTACTGAATGGACTAGCTTGAGAGGGGTGGGGATGACACAAGGGGAGCAGTGTCGAGTTTCACCCTACACACTGCCATTATGTTGTGTGTGTGTGTGTGTGTGTGTGTGTGTGAGCATCCACACTTCTGGATGTGAGAGGCATACGCTTGGATGGGAGCGTGCGTGTGTGTGTGTGTGTCAAAGCACCATTCCCCATAACATCTCCTCTCCTAGCCCCGAAGCAAGGTCATGCAAACCATCAATCGATGGCGACTGAATAAGAACACCAATAGAGATGGAGAGAAAGGGCATTAAAGGCAACATTTGATTTGCAGGTGACCAGCCTGGGTCAGTGTGACATCACTTCCGATGCAGAGCCAGGTATTTTACCTATATTTTAACATGGAGCGTCAGGTAATAAGGAAGTCAATTCACCGACACTCATAATTGTGAAATGCCTAGTGAATTAGTCTGCTCTATTAATGTGCATGTATAAGGCTACTGCCTTAATGTTTCACTTGCAATATTGAAATATTGAAGTTCACAATAGCTACAGGTTTGTCAAGAGATTTATTCCATAGATTAAAGACAAGACAAATGACATTTTGATATGACATCTATATGAATTGAGATGATCAGATGCTGCTCTTTAACTACTAATTCAAGGACAACTGGTTTAGTCATCCCTGCATTTATCTAACCACAAGTGCATGTGTGTAGTGTATGTATGTATGAGTGATAGGTGTGTGTGTGTCTGTGTATGTGGGGGAGAGAGAGAGATAGACAGAATCAGAGAGTGAGTGAAAAAGATAGACATAAGAGAGATAGAGGGGGAGAGATACTGAATGGCCCATGTTCAAATGAATGGTGGTCTTGCTAGAGGATAGGAGGGGCAGCTGATCATGTCTTGACAGATTTTCATTCACAGTCCTCCTGCACAGACTCGTGACATGTCAGACCGATATTCTTTGAAATAGCATTTTTGCACAGTAACATCTTTTCCGCGCTCCTTAATAATAATAATTGGGAGAATCCTTAGCCATTGTCTCCAGTGCATTACATCATGCATGCCTCACTATCCCGCCCCCTTTAACTCTCTCTCTCTATTGCTGCACTCTTGACAGTGCCAGTATTTTCTTAACATCTTCACCGGTAAAACAGGACAGTTCTCACGAAAATGTATTGCCATCATGTGCATTCATTCACGCCCGTTTCCAGACTCCAGCATCACCCACGTCGGTAAGAAGTTGAGGATGTGAGTAGGGCACTGTAGGCTATCTCTGAATCACCTTGAGCGCGCTGCCCATCACGGGTCAGGATGTTTGAACGTCGACAGGCAACGGATAAAATGTTACAGAACCATATTATATTTGCCAACAAATGTCATACTTACGTGTAATTCCTATGGGCTCCTGACTGTAGGCTCTTTAAATAGATCAATGACAACTGCAGTCTCGGCGAGCTACCGGAATCGCAAAGCTGGGACCATTAGCAGACAATCCTAGGAAAAAGCTTCACTGGAAACGAGCAGCGACAGACAGGCTCCGACAAAAGGCACACTTTCTCCCGCTGGCATTTTCAAAAAATTGAAATTGCCATGATTAATTGTAACATTTGGTTCTCCAGCTCTACCCATTGGTAAAATATAGCATGTTACAAATTGTACCGTGAGAAGCGGAGCTGGTAAAGACCATTGTCTGAACTGACGGAGGGGAGGTGTGCAGCATCTTAAAGTTGCAGCTGTTCAATTCTTTGCTCAGCAGCTTACAGAGTACAGTTGTCACGATTACAGATAGGATATTGATATTGTTATTTTAGCCTATGAGCTGTTCTAGAACATAACAAAAGATGTATTGGGCTACGATAGACTGCCTGATGAACATGGATCCAATAAAGTAGCAAGAAAGTACGGAACTGCTGTTCTCACACACCAAAGCATGGGTATGCATTTATCCTTTATCAACATTGTCTTTTTTTGTAATGATGCTATGAAAGGAATATTTATTTATCGTTGTTTTAGGTGCATAAACCGTAGTGGGGAAAAATCTAAGGTGAGAAAAAATCTCTTTAGCCTACTGATCATGCTCACCTTCATCTCACACACAAATGGTTTATGCCCGTCTTGAAATAAATTGCGAAGTAATCAAGATTGCACTACCAATAATGCTTAGATTCCCCCAGACATTTGCGTTGTCGTCAACCATACGACTGTCGCTCTTTAAAAGCGATACATTAGCCCCAGATGGTATGCTCTGTGCGCCATTTATTGGACATTCAATCAAAATCTTATGGCACCTCTGGACCTTCTCCACAGGTCGCTGTGCCAGATGTTGAGCACTTGGATATGCAGAGCAATATCATGTATTAGTAAAGTACCAGTACAAAATATGACAAACAATTTAGAGCAAGCTGAACTTTAAAATTGTTATCGTTCTGGAGAAACAGAGGCAACAAATCTGTAAAGGTGTGTTGATCTTTAAGGTGCTATTCTGCATGTTGTTTCTAGTATTTTATTTTCATTAGGACAATGGTCAGAAGCATTAGGTGAGAGCATTACATAACCAAAGTGATATAGCCTACACTCTTAAACAAGATTTCCAAACATAGACTACAGGCCAGTGTGTTTAGGAAAATATGAATTAGCCTATATGAAATTACCATGCTAAATTGTGTACTTGTAAATGAGTTGAAATGGATGTAAACTGGAAGCAAGGAACATTTAGCAATAGATTCAAAGCCCCAGAAATGAACCAAACCCTATAAATACCCCAGGTAGTGTCAAATAGTGTTTAAGCCTATTAAATATTGAAGTAACATGAATTCTTTGTTTGGGGGAGTCATTGACCCATGTGGTACTTCTCTTTGTAAGACAAGCATTCTTCCAGTTCCTTGGTATAAATGTTTTAGCGCAGTCCAGTGACTTGGCGTTTTATGTGCATTCAATTACCAACAGCATAAGGTCATTAAAGAGCCATAGGTGAACAAACGATGCCTTCAGGCCTTCTAGATCCACCGTTAAAGCCCACACTGCTTGGCTTACTTAGCACTCACAATAGAATGCCCATGCTGTGGCGCAAATGAAACGGCAGTGCTTGCTCGGTAAGTTATATCCACAGCTTGTGGAGAAAGACCTTCTTTACCATTGTATCCAGGTTTGGCCAGGCGTCATCATATTTAAGGGTTAGGGGATGAGGACACACTGTACTTTGTCTGGGAAAGAACGAGGAGCAGGCACGTTGCAAAGTGTCGCTGTCCATGGTGCTGAACATAGTGTGACACTGTGGTGGAGTAACTGTCGAAAGCCATTGCTTTGATAAATCAGACACAACGAGGTAGTATTTCTTGTATGTTCTCTATATCCAAAATGTACCTAGTCTAATATCTGATTTGCTTAAAAAATCGAAACAGCTACAGCGGTGAGCTGTGAACTGATCAGTAGACCACAGAGTCAAACACTGAAGGATTGCTGTCGGCCTGCAGCTCTCTAACTTAGCACCTCCAGAGAGCCACTGTGTCACAGTAAGCTAGCAGAATGGCTGCCCCATGAACCCGAGAAACCTCCTGAACCGGGTGGTGCAGACTGTGACCTTCACAAGGGCGTAAGTAACCTTAGCGAGGGTTCATTCATGTCTTCTGACGTCCAAAGGAGGAACTACAGACACGACAATTAGACTCTTTTCTTTTAGAAGTGAGGAGTTCATCTATCCATTCATTTATTTCATTTGTGGATCTATCAAAGCAGCTGGGACTCACAAGAAGGTAAATCGTCAGGAGGAAAGAGCTGACAGTGAATGTCAAATCTGGGTTGATCTTGGGAATCACCAGTCTAATAAGTAGAATGAGGGGTTGAGATCAGAGGTTGGACACTGACACTAAGGAGAAGATTTGGAATGTGTGTTCTTGAGAGTGCAGAGTGCTGGGTTTAGCATATGCTTGTTTGCTGAGGCAGAGGGTGTACTCACACGGGGTTAGGGAGACGAACAGACATATGGAGAGGTTATCCATGGTTGAACACTGAGGCCTGACCATGTCTTGTGCAACTGTGTTTTGTACATCGCACAGACATCTTATCCCAGTTAGAGTATCTGTTCGGACACCACATATGTGCAAATCTAAACGTGAATGTCTAATCTTCTGGGTTTGTTCTGATGGATTATTGAGTGTGACTGTTGTCTCTAAATGTAGCATGGCATGAGCAGATCATTCGACACTAATTTCCCCAGAGGTAGGTAGATACACCGAGGAGCAAAACATGCTCTGAGCTTGAGAGTTCCTATAATATCCTTCCTCAAACCTGCACGTTAACGTACAGCGACAGAATTAGTCGTTCCTTGCTCTGCCATCTTTGCTGTGAGGTGTACTGTTAGGCTTTTTGAAAATGTGCCGAGATACATGTCTATCTTATAAAGCAGTGGTTTACTCTGATCCAAATGTGTTTCGACTTTCCTTTGATGTCTGAATTCATGAAAATCCGACTCCCAAGTGAAACCATGCCAATTATGTCAAATATTTGACAATGCTTTGACAAAATAATCCAAGCAATGACAACAAATGACAAATCAATCAAGAAAACACGTTGAGACCATTCAAATCAATTCCTCCCATTCAGAAGTAGAAAGGGGGAAAACACGTCATACATCTTGTCAGGTTCTCCTTTGGTTATGCAAATAATATGCATATGAAATGATAGGGTTCTGCTCAGTTTGTGCGATGAGTTTGTAAATGCTAATCTTGCATTACAAACTCAAGGATTCTGCCTCGTTGGAGAATCTGACTGATGAACAGCAATTCGGAAATGCACACTCACATGGGCTCAGTCTCAGCTCATCAGTAGTGCTGATGTTGGGTAAATGTTGATCTAAGAAGATGGAGGATATATCGTGCCACCATTAATATTCATATCTATTGCTTGAATGCAAACACGCATATATGATGACAACACAACTGAAGAGGAAGTTCATTAAGAAACCAGGAAGAAGAGGCCTCAAAGGGGTTCCTCCTTTCCTTTCCTACTACTACAGATATATACACAGTATGTATATAAATATACAGTACATATTATTAGATTAAAGAACATTTATTTTCTCAAACTTGACATTTACCTCTTCTGTAAAAGCATGTTTTCAGGCTTCCAGTTGGGCATACCTGTATCGTACGTCTCATCCTGATGTTATAGCACAGCCTGACAAATCCTCAAATGATTTAGCCCTGCGATCCAGGTTAACAGAACACAAAGCTGCATATATCAGCAGCAGGCAGTGCAAAGCTGGAGCTGCCAGAGGTCTGCTATCTTTATTACAGTTTTGAAACTCCATCTTCCAGTCCTGGCTGAGGTAAAGACTAGGGCCCATGACCTCACTGCATCAACTCCCCCCCCCCCCCTACACACACACACATATTTGATTCAGTGATAGCAGCAGAGAAGCGCTGCTGTGGAAGCTATCCCAGTCTGAGACGGGACTGAATAGGGGATTACAAGCGTCTGAAGTCCGATAAATGTTTTTATGGGTGGGTCCCGCCCCCCTACAGGAGAGCGGTGTTGTCACATCTTAATGCTCATTTTCTGCCCGATAGCACTGAAAACATCCAGCACATAAAGGCTCAATAAAGTGGTTTACTGCCCTTCCACACCCTGAGATGCTGCACAGATTGAGAAGAGAAAGAGAGGGATGGCACTACTTGAATGAGGAAAGAGCGTTTGTAGTAGTTTGTAGAGAGCCTTTTCATACTGCCTTTCAGCTCATGAAGGTGAGCATTATACAAGGTGTGGGTCTTTGGAAGCAAGTGTAAAGGGAGGTGTTAGCATTGTTGTTGTCAGCCTATTACAGTAATATGATAGGTGGGTGTACAGGATTTGTAAAATGACATTTTAAATCCTTTCATTAAAAGACACAGGTTTAGTCTAACAGTTGGTTCTGAGTGTGTGTCCTCAGTAAGATCCACTACGGTAGGACATAGGTCATCCCCTTCCATTGTCCTAATACGCCTTCATGAATATCATCCCACACGCAACAAACCAGTCTGAACAGACTGTTAACACACAGGAGAAATACGGTGACAGATATTGGTGTAGTCCAGTGTTCTCTTGGGGTCAGGTTTACTAAACCATCAGAAAATTGGAACTGTATCCATCTCTAGTTTCATTGTTTGAAAAAACCCAGCAGGCAGGCTAGATCCCCTTCCAATGCACAGACATCAGAGTGTAACCATATATAAAATGCCCTTCGCACTCATTCAGGGAGCAATGACTTTCGGCACTGCCATAAATTATTCTAACCTTTGGAATATTAATATGATCTCTCTCAGATTATGATTGTCACAATGCTCTAAGCTTGAGTGTGCGAAACAGAGAGATAGACAGAGAAAGAGAGAAAGGGGGAAAGAGAAAGAGAGAGAGAGAGAGAGAGGGAGACAGAAGGTGAAGAGAGAGAAAGAGAAAGGAGGGAGGGAGAAGAGAGACAGGGAGAGAGACTGAGAGAACAAACAAGAGAGACCAGAGAGAGAGAGAGAGAGAGAGAGAGAGAGAGAGAGAGAGAGAGAGAGAGAGAGAGAGAGAGAGAGAGAGGCAGAGTTGCTCACCGGCTCCATGTGGTTCTGTAATGGATAGAAGGGCACAATGTGACAGGCGAGCACTACACCTTCTCCATGGAGATGGAGCGCAAGAAACCAGTGCAGACAGACACCTGGCAGTCCAAATGAACCACTGTTGTTTTCTGTCACAGAGCAATTAATTGGACGAGCATCTGTGTCACAAAGAAGTTGTAGCAGATCCTGCCCATGGAAAATACACATTCACAAGAGCTGTCGTCGTCTGTCTCTCTCATTCTTTCTCATCCTCCCATTATGTGAGGTGTCTGTTGCGCTCTCCCCACTCTTTCTCCTTCTCTTCCTCGTCCTCTGCCGCCCTTTCTCTCATTCTCTCTCGGTTCTTCTCTCCTCTCTAGCCCTTCCTCTCCCTCTCTTTCTGTCTCTCCAAACACTTGACCTTCATGCAGAGAGAGCCCCCCGCCTTGTGACAAAGACCTGCTGGAAAATGTCACTTCTCTGGACCTGTATGGGTAACAGGAGGGGAGAAAAGAATAGGAAGTGGGCCTGCATGGACCCAGGGTGGAGTATGGGGTTTGTTTCATGGAATCCCCTCAGAGGTATAAACACACACTGCAGACATGTTTTATTATTGAGAAGAGGGATGGACAAAGGGAAAGAATGTAGTGGAGCTCCGTCATCTTATCTTCCAGAGGAAATGTAATATGTTTCCGATAGAAAGGTCATCTGTGAATACACCACTAACAATTCGATGGATTTGGACTACCATGGTTTTCATGTTGTATCTACCGCAGGACACATTCAGAGTCCTCTTGGATCACGGCCATGTCGAATATCTACCGCATCTGTCATTTACTGGAGATAATAGAAGGTGTTCTCTGGTGAGACAGTTACTACACCATCAAAATCATCACTCACCTCAGCCATCTAATACATTGTGGGTCTGGACTGGTGTCCAGGCCTGGGCGTTGCCCTATCATGCATCACGTTGAGCGAAAGACAAGTGTAGGCACTGTTGCGGTTAAATATTAATCGAGTGTGCCTTGCTGCTATTGGAAATCAAATTGAGTTGGGAGGAGGGAGTGTGTGTGTGTGTGTGTGTGTGCATACTGTGTCTGTGTGTGTAAGACTGGAGATCAGCAATAGCCACTATGTTGCAGAACCTGAAGATTAGGTCATACAGTGAAGTGCTTTTTCTGAAAGGAAATGTATCCATACTATGCAGTACCAGACACTGTTCCAGCAAAGCTTCATTCCCTTTCCTTTAGTTTCCATTATTCGTTTTTCTGATAAAACTGTAGTCACACTGGGTCACTGCTTAAAAAATTATGAAACAAAGAATCAATTGCAGGAAACAAATATTTATTTACGTAATAAGGACTATGTACTTTTTTCCATCTTTCCCTTTGCCAGAAGACTCCAGTCTGGCCATGTCTCGGCTTCCTTTTTCAGAGGCACAGAGGGGGAAATGAGCGGACCACCAAAGCAAGTGTGCTATGTGATGATTGACTGCATACTATATCTCTGCTACAATGCCACCAGCACTAGTCAATGTAGTGTTTGTTTTAAGAACTGTATTTGACTCAGATGATCATGTATGCACGTGTATTCATAGACTCTGGTGTAGTCCTAGACGGACATCAGCCAAAACATACACAGTGTTTGGGCCCTGCACTCATTCTCATGCTTTCTTTCACTCACTCATTAAAACCTGGCCTCGAATGTTGAATATGTTGCACCCTTTATCTCCAGTATGATCATATTGCTGTGGTTGTGCAGCCACAATCTATTGACTGAATCAAAAGCCAGTTCTACACTTGACTGTGGGTGACATTGCTGATAGTGCAGGTTATTTGGACCTATCTGGTCTGTGAATGAACATGGAAGTGGAGGATATCATCTGAATCCTCCACAAGATCAGGTGTCCATACCAATTTCCAGTGAGCAGCACCTCATTTTGTGAGGGGAAGCAAGGGAAAGAGGGAGAGAGGAGAGAGATAGAACCAGATAAATGGGAATACATAAAGGAGGGAGGAGAGAGAGAGAGGCAGATCGAGGCTGCATATTAGATAGGGACAGGATAATGGAATTGGAGAGGTAGGGGCGAGTTGTATATTGAGAGAGGGAGGCAGGTTGGGGGGCGCAGAGGGAGGAGAGAGTACATTGATGCATTAGCCTTACTTCTCCACCCTGCCGATTTGGGCGGCGGCCATGTTTCGAGATGATTCATTGAACACAGAGGGTGTCTCCTTAATGGAGCCTTCTATTGTCTCATCTTCAGGTGCAGATCTATTGTCTTTTTTTTTTTTCTTCTTCTTCTTCTTCTTGCAAATGGCCTCCAGAGTTTATTTATGGTGATGAGTCACAAACGAAAACAGATCTCGAGGATTAAAGGCGCGCTGGTCGGGCGAGTGTGACGCTCGCTCCGGCTCCTCCTCCAGCCTTGGCCGTCGTGACAGAGGAAGCGTTCAGCACGCACGTGCCTCACACAACCACCCCGTCCCAGAGGAGGAGGAGAGGGACTCGCCCTCTCCTCCTCCGTCCCCTCCCCGTCCCCTTCTAGCGCCTCGAGTCTGTGGCAGATTAGTTTGTCGGGGGTGAATGAAGACTCGTGACGGGCCCTGCGACGTGTTATACATTCCTCCAAACGTTGCCCGTTTATCCTAACTTTGTTCCTCAAATGCGCCGCCGTGGCTCCCACCACGGGTGTCTTCACGTACGAGCGCCGCCCTTGAAGTCGATGGCGCCCGAGCACAAAATCAATTGAATTAGAGATCTCACTCGGCCTTTCATGTGTCAAGGAGAGAGAGGCAGAGGGAAAGGCCTGTTGCATGCGCTCCGATTGGTCGCGTCGGGTCTCAGTTGCCAGGCAACCATGCAGCGGTGTACACGGACCTGGCTGACGGGCAGCTGCTAATGAATCCTAAGCAGCATATAGAGGGAGCACGCAGCATCCAGAGAGCGGCCCCGGGGCTTTCTCATGCCTCACACGTACCCCGGGCCCCACCACACACGCATGAGGAGGCCCACGGATGCTGCGTGTGTTGCTCTCGTGGGGGGGGCAGGTGTCAGCTGACTGGCTGCCAATGCATTTCATCGAGACACCGATGGACACACGCACACACACACACACACACATACATAAACACAGACACACACACACACACACACACTGGGTATACTCTCTTATCTGACAGTGTCTCTCCCTAGGTCTCTCTTTCTTTCTGTCTCTCCCCTTGCCTCCCCACCCCCCATAACTAACATTTACACTGGGAGGGCACGAGCCGCATGCATAATCACACGATATGTTCCGCCTCTCCTCACAGAGGTAATGAACCCTGGGAGGGGATGTGTCGAGTGTGAAGGTGAGCTATTGGCTGCTGTGGACTCATCTCCAACCACCAGCCACTGAGGATGAGATGCAAGCAGCATCCAGACACATGATCTATCACTGGTTGACATCGCCAGACAGGTGTTTTCCAAATGATCACTGGTTGTTCATAAGGGAATTATGCTGTATGTGTCAGGGATGAAGCAATGTGCAAGGACCAGATCAGCTGTTTAGTTTCCCTTAATCGTTTTGTCAGGAAGTAACATGACCCCTTGATAAAAGCTTGGCCCCTTTGGTTTGGGCTGTCTCTAAGCTGAGGGGAAAAGAGGAATCAAGAGTGCTCTAGCACAGATGGTGGCAAGGCAAACTTCACAAGCTGAAAGTTAGTGTTGATTACTGCTGAATGACTCACAGGTCACACATACAGCACAGCAGGCTGCGTAAGTGCTGTAGTACACCAGGTTAGCAGATCCTGTATGAGTCAAGACACTCCACATAGCATGTTTCACATCTCATAGTCTGTGTAAATATGCTAGCCGTCGGTGTGACCTCGGGAATACTGAAGGTGGACTGATTCCTATTGATTGGGTTTTAATGATGTAGCCCTTACATAGATATAAGCCAGATGAGGCTCTGTACCTCTGAGTGTGTGCATGAGCACAGTTATATGTCTGAATGTCTGGTTGTGTGGCCATTTTAGCGGCCACTCTCTCCAAAGACTACTGTCCCATTCCTTTCCTTGTCGCATTTCTGCCTCTTTGTTGTTCGGGGGAGGTGGGGTGGGGGTGTGGGGAGGATGAACAAAGGATGAACAATTTCCCCCACGACAACACATCCGACACTGGGCTGTCAAGCTTTTCAGGGACGACTGACAAAATGGGCCCATTTGTGCGCACTCGACATGGTCTCGCGGTGTCCCTCTCTGGACCACTCTAAGGGACACTCCACGAGGCCCTCCTGGGGCTCCCAGCAGGGCCACACGCCCCCGGCTGCCTCCTCCACAACCGGGGAGCAAATGGAGCTGAGCCCCTCCCGCAGGGCCAAGCCCCTCCCGCGGGCCGAGCCCCGCCGCACGGGTCCCTCTCTCCCCCTGGTCGGCTGGGAGATTTCCAATTACAATCTCAGCAGCGCGCACAGACGGGGATGAAGGAGAGCGACGGGTGTTGCCAAGGACAGTCACAGGGCCCCGGAGAGTCTAGACGCAGGTTACTCTGTGTGTCCATCTGCCTGTCTGTCCGTCTGGACGTCTGGGCGTCCGTCTATCGGCACACACGTCTGCCTGTCCCTCTTTCCGTCGGCCCGTCTGTATACTTTGAAATCTTTTCAATCCTAAAACCCCCTGGGATCGTGCGTGACTGCGTTCCCTCGTTCCCCGGGTCTCCCAGACGCGGGCAGCCTCTGAGACCAGGGTCAGGAGACCGTGCCAGCCATGTCTCCAATATGCAATGAATCTTGTGTCGTTCCCGAGCACGACAGGTCTGCCTAATAGATGTAAGCTGCCTTCTCAAGGTCTCTTATCACTCTCTGCAGATGACAGATGGATGGATAGCTCCCTGTAAAGGCTATATGGCACCAGTGTCAAAGGGTCGGGGGTCTCACCTGCACTTCCCCTGCTCTACAATGAGACGATGTTCCATACATCCTCCCATCCCTTTATCGTGAATATATAGCTATGGAAGAGTTGGTGCTGATCTATGCAAGATATATAGGCCCAAGTCACATGTTGGTGAGATGTACAGGGAAGAAATATGGGCGTTTGTGGTGTAGGGTTGTGTGTGTGTGTGTGTGTGTATGTGTGGGAGGGGTGGGGGTGTGAGTGTGTGCGTGTGTGGGAGGGGTGTGAGTGTGTTTGTGTGTGTGTGTGGGAGGGGTGGGAATGTGTGTGTGTGTTTGTGTGTGTGGGAGGGGTGTGAGGGGTGGGGGGGAGTGTGTGTGTGTGTGTGTGCATGTGTGGGAAGGGTGGGGGTGTGAGTGTGTTTGTGCAGAGCTCCATGTAACAGTATGCGTTACATAGAGTACAATATGACATTTTGTTTATATTGAAAGGGACCACATGACCTCTTGAAGAAAACCCTCATCATCATTGCTGAGTGCATTATGCTGCCAAACTAAATTACTCCTACGACTCTCCATCAAAATATGATGGCTTCATTAAACACACATCCATATGTTACCCAGGCAAGGCCTGTCACTGCTACACATGAGATTACAGTTAGCTGGCAATTACTTCTCTGCCATCTGAAAGGACTGGAGCCAAAGATACATCATAAAACTTGCTCGCATTCTCCTGCCTGTCCTTCAACGAACAACACCCTCACCACCTTCTCTATCTGCTCCTCCAGGATTCTCTGGTCCAAAGGTAAAGTGTTGGCGAGTGAGCCTCAGACCGTGCTTGGATGCTGGCTAGGCAAAAGAGATCAATTATTCAGGAGCCAGACGCAGCAGGATACACCAGGGGTCCTTGGAGGGAAGGAACCAACGGATCATACCAGGGCTTGGCTGGGTATGGAGATGGAGATGGGGCAGGGGACTGAGACAAGGGGCTACGACTGGGGACTGGAAACTGAGAACTAGGGCTATGCACTTGGAGCTGGGACTGGAGACTGGAGCTGGGACTGGGGACTGGGGACTGGGGACTGGGGACTGGAGCTGGGACTGGGGCTGGGACTGGAGCTGGGACTGGGCTGGGACTGGAGCTGGAGCTGGGGACTGGGGACTGGGGCTGGGGACTGGAGCTGGGACTGGGGACTGGGGACTGGAGCTGGGACTGGGGACTGGGGCTGGGACTGGGGACTGGAGCTGGGACTGGGGACTGGGGACTGGAGCTGGGACTGGGGACTGGGGCTGGGACTAGAGCTGGGGCTGGGAGTCTTGGGTTAGGGTAAGTTCAGCTCAGCAGAGTAAACTATCTCTGTACACCAGCAGCATGGGCTGAGGAGAGTGAATGGTTCGGACTGTCTGAGTGGGAGAGAAGGGGAAGTCGAAGAAGTGCTAGAAAGAAAATGAGGAGTGGAGTTTAGATAAAAGGCTTTCCTGTGCTGCAGGCTGGGCAGCGAAGGGAGGATGCACAGGCTGGCAGTGAGGGGAGTATTAGTCTGTCTGGAGAGAACCACTCTGAGCCAAGGTTGTTCAGGTCATCGGTAAAGTATACCAGCATTCCTGATCACTGCCAAGAAACGGGAAGCAAACAAACAACAGTTGAAAAGAATGAACAGATGTATGAATAGATGTATGAATGGATGAATGGATGAATGGCTGAATGGCTGGATGGATGAATGGCTGAATGGATGAATGGATGAATGAACGGATGCACAGATTTATGTATAGATGGATGAATGGATGAATGACTGAATGAATGGATGACTAGGTACATGAATTGATAATGAAACGAGGAAAAGACAAAGAAACAAACAAACCAGTAAACCTGCATGCCAACAAGAAGGTGAGATTGAGTATACACATTTAGGAGCATTCTGCATTGTCAGAGCAGTTCCCAAAAATCCTTTTCAGAGGAAACTCCCTCCCTCTGCAGCAGCAGTCTAAATTTAGAAATGTCTGCATGTGGAAGTATAAATATCACATGTGGTATGGGGCTTATTAGGTCTTCTAAAGATCGGTGAAGTTTAGCATTCATGGAGAGACTCATTATCAGGGGGCCTCAGGCATGAAATTAGAGAGAGAAGCTCTGATAATGCATGTGACTCAGTGCGTCTACAAAGATGCAAACAAACGCATACAATCTCCTTCGCAACACACCTCCCTTGATGTTTCATATTGATGAATGTTGGAGGTCTGAAACGAACCACAAGATACAGTAGTTCTGATGTGTTGCTATGGGCCCTTCTACATGTCACACATATAGGACACTTGAAGCATCCCAGGAGGGGATTCCTAATGCAGTAATATATAGTATCAATTAATAATGTAAGGTTGAAGACAGTCATGGGCTAGTGATACATGGTCAATCTTAACACACCATGAGTCTGTTGACTGGGCTGTAGAGGGTGCTGGTGTTGACCTGATAACCACAGACAAGCGCTGACAGCCATGAAAAACTGATTTCAGTGCCTCAAGACCCACAGATGTAGTTTGCCATGCTTTGATACAAAACGTTCTAATCATGTTGGCGAACAGCACAGTAAGAGGATCAGAATAGCGAGTACAAGACAGCTGGGTGAGAGCCGGGTTCGGAAAAAGAAGAATGCCTTTTCATTTCCAAGCAAACCGAAAAATCATCCCCAAATCATTCTCCTCCTCACTTGTGTTTTCTGCAAGCCTCAGCATCCCATCATGCAGCTGCAAGTGTTGTCCTGCTCCTTGGTGTGGGTGTGTGTGTGGGTGTGTGTATTAGTGTGTGTGGATGATTTGGGGCTTCTCTTCCCAACTGCGGCCAGAGTTTCAGAGGTATGTCGTGCCAAGAAATGGACAGATCCTGTACTCCGAGCCCAGATTACCGCCTGGGAGTCCCAGACTACTCTATCTCTCTCTACCCAGCCCCACACCCTGCTTCCCTCAGACACTGCCTGGCTCCACCAAAAGAGGGTTCAGGATGTGACAGAATGAGAGAACTGCACCACTAGGTTGCCAGGTATTTACTATCCACATCCATCCTCAACCCATTTGGTGGTTTGTGGGTTTTAGAATATCCTTGAATTATGAGTGTTCTTTGAAGATTTTCTTTTGCTCATCTATGACTGTAGTTTCAATGAATTGAGCTCAATATCGCCCACATCACAAATCCCAGACTCATAACAGACATGATCAGTCTCCAAAATACAACTAGGGAGAGGATGACATCTGCTGCAGTGAGAAGTTAGACTGCTGAGTGCTGGTGCTCTAACTGGTGTCCACGAGCTGATGGGCTGTTAGCAAGCAGCATTAGCAGTGTTATTACAGTCTACTGACAGGCAAGACATGACAATCAAATGAACCTGCAGAGCACTGTACCAGCAGCTAGTACATACAAACAGGAGTCCTGTTATGGCTAGAAGATCCTTTCTCTCTCTCTTTTTTAAGTGTTTAATGTGTGGGTATGAATTTGTGACCGTGTGTGTGTGTGTGTCTGTTGAAACTCCATTTAGAGCACAAGTAGAGAGGACCTCCTTTTCTCATCTTGCTTCCTAAAATACAAACAGTACACCCATTTGTCCCCTGCAACATTTTAATCTGGCCATCTAACCTCCCAATGAACACACATTCACAAACAGATACACACACACACACAGACACGGAGACATGCATTTTCGTTTGCTCTCTTTGCCTTAGGAAACATTTCCATCCCCCCCTCAAACAGAGTACACCCCTATCACACACAATACACCTTTCTCACACACACTGCACACACCCCCCCACCCCCCCCCCCTCCCTCCCCCCTCCTCCTGGTTCTCCATACCTGTGTGATTACAAGCGTTGGGGAGGTGGGTAAGGGGGGTCAGGACACTAGAAACCTGCTAATAGGAATCAATGAGGCCAGGGGGACATTTAGAGAACATCCCTTCAGGTTCCTAGAGGATTAGCAGAAGAGATCTCTCACTGGAGGCTGATGTGTGCAGTGTGGAGCTCTCTGAATGCAACCATGGCTGAAACAGTGGCAACCGAAACAGCTTTTGAACTTCCCCTGAAGGGCAATTACCATGATCTAATTAACACTTTCTCTGTGGTGGATGCCAAGTTTGCTCCACAGCCAAGAAAACGCCAGGAACCTATAGTGTAAAAAACGGACTGGCCGGTACCGGAATGGGACTCCCTGCTGGAGAGGGATCGTTGTAGAATAACACATTTACATTTCAATGAAGGCCGTGTAACAAATGATCTGCTTCCCCATTCATCAAATTCACATTATCTTCCTACCCTCAATTTGGAAAATAAATCACCAAGGGCTATAGTGACGATTTACAATCCCTAATTGCAGCTTTAATGATGAAATCCACAGAACAATACTGACAGTTACTTTTTGATGCCTCCATGCTTCTAGAGCTGGGGGAGTCGGGGGTCTTCCAGGTTGATGGCCTAGTGTCAGAGGACACTGATGAAAGGGACCATGATGCATTGTCAGACGCTGATCAATCCTGAGTTAATCATGGCAGGCCCTGCTCTATCGACCTGCTGTGACACCAGCTTCCCCCTCCTTCACGTGGGTTTACACCACTGGCATGCTTCTCTGCTGTTTCTCCAACTCACGTGGGACTGATCACTTAGATTCGAAAACACAGTTATGGATAAAACGAGTATAAGCAGACTTTCTGAATCACACTTTGTACTGATCAACACCACAGTGCCACAGACAATGGAAGGAAATCTCTGAAAATCGTTCGGAATCATTTTCTTCTTTTATGATTTGTTACATGGAAAGCAGCAAGCTAGATTACTGAGCACAAAATTCAGCCTTGCGCATGCCCTCACCTTTTCTAAGAAAGGAAAGATTGCCTCTTTTTCCCCTACTGGCAAAACAACTGTAGGCAGGTTCAAAGGGCTGTGGTGGTTAGCCTCAATGTTAATAACCTTAGGGTGAATTTCAGCCCTATGTTAGCAATATGTCCACAGAGCTTGTTGATACCAATTGCTCTCAGGATGTGGAATACTTCCAGAAGGATCCATGTTAAGTAGATAAGAAAGTGTGCTCCATAGACAAGTTGCTAAATCAAACCCTCAATGCTATTCAAAGCAGTGAGCACCATAATCAGATTCAACACTACTTTCCCATGTATTTCTACAGAAGCTTGTCCAAGCCAACGTGTATGTGTGTGAGAACTTCATAAGCATTGTCAGGCTGTACAATATGGGTGAAAGCTTGTCTAAAATCTAGCTCACGTGCTGCTTGTTTTCCAAAGGTGTTGTTTAGAGAGAAGATTAGAGTCCAGATTTCCATTTTCCCTCTCTGCTTTACTGCTCCATGAATCATTCATGGCTACTTCCTGGCTGGAGTTCCTTCAGTGGAAAGCCCTGAGGTGAATGAAAGCAGGTTATCCAATGAAAACTCTGTCAGCTACACCTCTGTGTTGATTAACAATCCATAGTCTCATAGGCTGCACCATGATGAGTCATGTCATTTTTGATTCATTTGTTACTTTGATAATTGTATCCTTTTAGAGACGTTTTGTTCATTTCACTGATGACCTCCATGTTAAGTGCATCAAGGATGAAACTAGAAGACTGCTCCTGAGAGCTATCTTAGATTATACATTTTTAAAGGACTGGTTGTTAGAATTTAAGGTCAACCTGTACAGTATTATATTGACTTGCCACCACAGGAGTTCAAGCTGGTTGTATATAAATACTGTGTTTCGTGAATGTTCCTGAAGTAAAAAATGCAATAAGTAAGAGATGCATGAAATATCTAACACAATGAAAGGTCTTTCACATACCAAACGGGATTTGTGTGAAACCAAGTTATCTCTGTGTTTTGGCATTCTGTGCACAAGGCTCTGGATAGGATAACTGTCTATGTGCATTCAGAGCAATGATTAGAGGCTTAAACGTAATCTGGTCTTTCAAGGAAACTTGGAGGAGAGCCAGTAAAAAAAGGCATTGAATTCAAAATGGACTAACTGACTGACTGGAAACTCCAATGGGAAACAATAATTCGGATCTCAGCCAACTGAGATCTCAGTTTCCTTTATCCTGTGGGCTGTAGTTGCAGCAATCTCACCTAACAGCCAAACAGGTAATGAGGTGATCTTAACCTTACTGTATGAACTCTCTACCTTCATGTCAGAACTTAGTACCCATGTTAGGAATATACTTTGTAATGCCTTTCAGGCAGTAATGTCATGTCATTACGACAGTCCCTTCCCCTACATGGCAGTATTGATTATGCACCCTCCTGCTCTTGCTTCTACATCCACCATCCCAGATGTACCTCTCCTCCACATGTCAATGATGAACAGGAAGTGAAAGGAAGCGTCCATCAAACCCACAACAGAGCAGATAAAGATGGAGCCTAACTCATGGCATATTGATCGGGGGCCAGAGGGGCCCCAGGGACTGCATGACAGCTTGTCACCGTGGGGTTGCACACCTTGAGACAGGGGGTTCATATTGTGTTGCTGTGTTCAACTGCAGACTTTAGAGAGGGGTGGATACAGGGTAGCATCTAAGCTAAATATGGTACAAAACACGTTATATAACAAGTTGTTCTTAGGCTGAGTAACATCATTACCTCATTGTGTTGTTTGGAGTGGGCTGTGTAGTACAGACGGAATACAACTGGTCTGGCTCTGCATTCTCACCCTAGACTGTAGAGTTAGCTTTTCGTGACATCTGCTCTGCAATTTGTTTCTACGAATTTACTTCTACAAATTTGAAATGAATCCATTTTTTATGTGGAAAAAAAGGGGTGCTGGCACTACATTCTGTAAGCTTCACTTGAAATGTTAATGTTCCGAGGATCTTCCAAAGCGAGACAGCACATCGGGTCAGAGTGAGTAAGTGGAGTTTAATCCGTTTGGTCTGAAGGGAAGGCAGAAAGGAAGGGGATGGGAAAACTCATCATAAAACCAGAGTTAGGAATGATCTGTGTGTCTCAGGGGATTCGCTCCTTAATCAATGGCGATCTTTTAACGTGTGAGAGGACCTTTAAACGTGATCAAAACTGTTGGACCACCTGTACTGGAAAATCACCGAAAAGATTTGACCGAGAACTTCCTTTAATTTACCTGTTTAAAGTAGAAGGATTCAAAGAAGCTTTCATACACACACACACAAACACATTTACTGACATGCACTCTCCCACTCAAACTCCCACACATGTGCCCACTCTCTTCCAGCAAGGCACAATGGAACTAGTCGACTGTTCTTGCCCTGGTTTTACTTCAAGACAGGCACAGTTTTACAGTGCACAACACACACTTAGCACCAAGATGGAACCTGAAGCTAAATCATGGGGACAAGTGAGAAGCGTGGGAGACAAGGCATGAGGCAGGGAACACAGCAGTCAGCAACTTCACTCCAACCACCTTCTCTCTGATTGAACATCTTCCCAAACACATGCGCACACACACATACACAAAGACACATGCACACACAAACACACACACACTGTACACACAAGGATTGTACTTTTTAAATGGTCAGTGTTTTGAATAGCCAATTTCAATATTACATTGGTACATACATATATTCCTATTCATCCACTACAATATCTTATCTTTGCCCTTGACACACTATGGTCATTTCATGTCCAGCTCTGAGATCTGGAAGATTCAGAATGAAGCATTCTAAAATGGCACACTTTTGCTTGCTCATTCGATGCTATATTAGTCACACACACATGCAGGCACACACACACACACACACACAAGCACACCCAGACCCACACACACATGAACACACACATGCTTGTCCTTTACATCCGTCTGCCTAAAGATCCACTGGGCAGGGAGGCGGCGTCTCCTAGCAACTGGTGCTCAGCCTAAACAGCCAGCAGGCCCAGAGTTTAACAGAGAGATGAGAAGCACTCTGGCACAGCTCTGTGGCGGGGTGGATAAATGGACAGTAAGTGGTTGGAGCTTAGTATTTAAATTGTTTCAGGAAAACATAGTTTAAAATGGATGAAGTGAAACGCCACAAGGAGCTGAATTATACATGACGTAAAGCAACGCTGTGAGTGGAAGGTGTGATTGTCACGTCTATAGCTCGGACGGAGTCTTGATTTAGTTTTTTCGATTGTTTGTAACGGCACAACACCCTGATTGGAAGAACTTTCTTGATCTCAACAACACAAATTCTGTGACCTGAGTCCACCGAGAAGATCTAAACACTCCTTTGAGGTAATAAAACAACACAATCAATCAGCCATCAAGTCTCTATCAGCTCTATATCTCCAAATCAATCTCTCTCACGCCCCAATCTATCAAATAAACTACTTCATAGATCCAGCTCGCTGAAGGCTGCAGATCAAGGTTACAGGTTCAAATCGCCTGTGTGCCTCTTTGGGGGGAAAATTCAGAATAAAAACGTTCTTGTGTTTTCTATGCACATTAAAATGTGGAAGGCCTCTAAGTGTTTACCCTTGGGGAACACTCAAATCCACAGGAAGTGGTGAAATGATTAGGATTCTCAGCAAGTCTCAGAAACTCTCCTCAATTTACCGTCCACCTCTCCATCCTTTCTTCCTGGCATCATCTCCAGTCAGAGTACTCAGGAAGGACAATGCTGTAGTGTGCTCCAAAGTGTATCCGCAGAGTTGTTTTAGAAGGAGCTTGCTCTGGCATGCAGATGAACAAGAGACAGGGGGAAATGAGATTAGTTGCTGCTTAAAACATTTCAAAGGATGCTCTTTTGGGGGTTGAATCCAGTCTGAGGTGTTAGAGAGAGGAAAGGGGCATCAATCTCATTGGGATTCTAGACTGCAGAGCACAACTCCCTCTAGAGTTTTTCGGGGCTTTCATCCAGGCTGAAATAACTTCCATGTCCTTCAGCCGTCCATTCAGCTGGGCCTAAATGAACTCTCCTCTCCCCACAGCGCCTCTCTCAGGACTTGTTTTGGTCTGTGATTTACCTGTGACAATACAAGTCTTCGGCACACAACAAACGCAGACGGCTGCCATGTGATTCACTTCCTCCAGGCTGGAAGGCGGCCCGGTTGGGTGATTCTGAGAGGAGTCATAGCGATCAGATAGGTAAGCCACCGTCGAAATGAAAGGAGTTAGAATACTGTCCGACATCCACCTGCTTAGTAACAACACTTAAATAATACTCCTTCAAAAGGGCAGGACAGAAATGGCAATGTACATATGTTATCCTGGGTACGCACTGTCTATGTGGGGCTGACTGGGCTGTATCATAAACAGACAAAACAAAGTTTATCAAACATACTGTGCACTGCCATTGTAAAAATGTACACCTGTAGTTGTTATTGCAGGCGATGGTATGCCCCATCCTGTATGATGTCTTTCATCCACAGTGCAGTCTCACATTTCCTGTAGGCCCACTATTTTATGAGTGTTTATACAATATGGAAACAGACTTCAAGCATTGCATGCTTGCGATTACGAAACAAACAATGTAAAATTGTAAGTGTCATGCATCAGGCATCCTCTCTCTGCCTGTGTTAGACGTGCCCAGTTAGCCATCGTGCCATGTTGGCAGCCAGTGGCCCCCGTCGGGGGCCGGAGAGCAGGGAAGGCCTCCAGGCGTGCCCCCTCTGCGCTCCCCTCCCTCCGTCTGCCCTCCTCATGCCTCCTCCCTCATTGAGACCCTGCCAGCACAGGCACCCAGCTGGTGGTTTGGCAACTGTCCCTTCCCACGCCCCACAGAACAGAACTTGGGATGATCATTTAAGCTTACGGGCAAAAAGAGAGGTCTGTGTGTATGTATGTGTGTGTGTGTGTAGGAGGAGGATTGTGTGTGTGTGTGTGTGTATGGTGGTTGCTCTGGGGGACAGGGAGATCACACCAGGCACCCAGACTTCTCTGTCTTGTTCTGATATAACTGTGCACGTGTAACTAACCAGAGACTATGAAGATACAGGAACAGGACACTCCTCAAGGGAAACATGGCTTGTCATGTGTTGAGACTAAAAGCACCTCATGTTAAATGCCTAGAGGCATCTACACTGGGTTTGAAACATGAACACTTACATTTCTCTATTGGGCTAATTTGCTACTTTACAATTCTGCCTTCATCATAGGTTTGTTCAAAGCACCTGGAAGCAATTAGGGGAAACAATCAGCCAACTTCTGAAACATTTACCTCTCTGGGTAAACTTACATAGAAATTCTTAGACATTCTGCTAGGAAATAGAAAGTGTGATTCACACTCTGCAAACATGTCAGGAACATGCATACATATTTACACTCTCTTGAGGTTAATTATATTATAATGTTTTACAACACATTGACTGTAAATCGAGTATTCAAATGGAATGAAAAGACGATCACGAATGTTGACATAAAATATGTGTTGCTACTGAATGGCTCATTATGTCAATGGTGATTACTCTATCTAATTTGATGGGTTGAAATTGACAGTTATTGCAAATAAATAGCAATCACAATGGTAACCAAGGGATCCACTGGTTCCTCGAGCTAGAATCTGTCATTACAATTGTTTGCTTCCTGTAATTAATAACTCTTGAATGTGAATTAGGTTCCACAAGCCATTTAATGTGTTGAGGTAAAATAGAGGCGGGTGACTGGTGGTCATAATGAAGTTACGTATTCTAAAGAGCCACTGAGAAACATGACACTATCATTAAAAATAAGGATGTTTATCCAGAGCTAAAGGCTACACATTCTTGATAATCTAAAATAATAATCTAGTGGATCTGTTTTTCTGAAACTCATTCATGTACACTACATAGCAACAACACATAATTAACAACCCCACTAAAAGTGTGGTGTGATTCTGTAAGTTGAATGAATGCCCAATGAATCAAGCCAAGCTTCATCTGTTCACAAAGATCTAGATGGATGTAGACATGAACAAATGAAGGTATGTTAAACTATGTGACTGCTGCAATCTGAAAACAATCTGCAATTACTCACTGCATCAATAACACACAGACAACACCACTCATTTGACGTCCCATGACAGCCACAAAGAATTTATTCAAAACAAACAAAAGAGGCACATGCTATCAGATAAATAATGAAAAACATGAATTATTAATTGTGTTTAGTACTTACAATGTACATAAAATCTATGTGGGCTCAAACTCAATTTCCCCAGGGTTGAGCTTTGCAGTGTCATTTCTAAGCCAGTCCCATTCAGATTTTCATTGATTAAGGCATCTGCTTGTTTGTGTAGTGGTGGAAGCAGAGACAGCTGTCCTAGCTTTCCAGGGTCAGGAATTTGACATTCACTTGACAAATCTAGTGGTTCAGCTGCTCTCACAAGGATTCAAGTATTGTTTTATGCAATAATCTGCTTGTTTGAGTACATTAAAATATTTGCCAGGTTCTCTTCTTTGTAGACATTGATCATGACATGATTAACTAGACTGGAGACAGGACAAACGAGCATTGTTTTGGAACAGGAGCTGCGTCGGTTTGCAGGAACATTTGTTGTTTGTTTACTAAATTTCTCAGAAAACCCTTCACAGTATTTAACACCTGAACACAGCTGAGCACAAGATAAACTACCTCCGACATACCTCCGACTGACAAGTAGTACTGCATATTACTTCAACTAGAAGGGAGAACACTGACATGTAAAGTCCAATTCAGTATATTTCTCATCTGCGTGGCCTTTGACATTTGGCACAAACACTTTACTGTGCCTCACTGTTGACACTCACCCTGTAAAGGCAACCCATATTTACATCCCCAAACTGCCCAGCACCACCTGCTTTTGTGTGTGTGTGTATGTGACTTTGTGCATTTGTGTGGATGAGTGTGAGAGGGAACGAGAAGTGCTACAGCAGAGAGACCAGTGTGTGTGTGTGTGTGTTTGTGCGTGTGTGTCTGTGTTGCTTGTTAAAATCCTCACATCAGAGCGAGATGTCCGGGGACTTAATTACCTTCCACACTGGCCCTTATCTGCTGTAATAGGGCCCTAATTGGTGGAGACAAAACACTGACACTACCATGGGCACGAGGACCTCAGCTGGGTGCTACGCACAAGGACAGTATGATGATTTATGTATCCTTTTCTTCTTTCTCTTTTTTATCCTTCTGTCAAGCGTAGATTCTGACAGCCACCGTGGAGGGTGGAGGGGTCCAGCCACACTGCGTCGGTCGTCTCACTTCCAAATGTTTACTTTGAGGAGAGAGGGAAACCCTGCTTCTGTCTCCACGCTCGAGGGCTTTGGTCCACGCTCATCCTTTTATGGAAAAGAAAAGAGAGATAGTCAGAGAGAGACAGAGAGGGAGGGATGACGAAGAGAGAGATGGGTAGAGAGAAGCAGAGAGAGAGGGATAGATGAAGTGAGAGCGAGAGAGGAGAGAGAGAGGGAGGGAGAGAGAGAGAGAGAGAGAGAGAGAGAGAGAGAGAGAGAGAGAGAGAGAGAGAGAGAGAGAGAGAGAGAGAGAGAGAGAGGGAGGGAGGGAGGGAGAGAGAGAGAGATAGAGAAAGAAAGAGAGAGAGAGAGAGAGAGAGAGAGAGAGAGAGAGAGAGAGAGAGAGAGAGAGAGAGAGAGAGAGAGGGAGGGAGGGAGAGAGAGAGAGATAGAGAAAGAGAGAGATGACGTAACCCTTTCCCGGGGCCCTGCCCCTTCTGTTCACTAGAGTTGTTATTCTTGTCCACAGAACCTCCATGGGTAGTTAGGAAGAGGCTGAGCAGAGACAGATCCTCCCCAGGGATGAGGGGATGCCTGGGGAGAGAGCGAGTGGTAAGGGGGAAGGGTTGGCCTCCACTTGACTGAGCATGGTTCCAAGGAAGTCGTGTAAAACAGCGGGTGTCCAGTTCACATCTCTGAGGGGGGGGGGGGGGGACCTACTACAATGCCACATGTAGAGAGTAACTAAAATTGGACTGAATCTATTTTATTGTATGTAAGAATTGCACTGGGATTCCCAATTCCACTGCTTCACATGGAACTTCCAGGATGTAGGAAATATCTTTGATTTTACCCACAACAACTTTACTTGATCCCTACTTTTTCCTGCATTGCATCATATACAAAGCAGTCCCCAGGCACGAGTATGTGCAAAGTTTAGCTGATTACGGAAAAGCTTGCCATCTACTGGAGAATAACTAAACTGGTGATTTATACTGTAGCGCCATCAGCTGGCCACCACTGTAACAACAGGCCAGTTTTCACCACTGCTTTGTGGTGGGACTGAAGACAGACAAACCCTGAGAATGTAGAATACTGGAATTATTGAAGATTCTAAATCATCTCTCAAGGAGGTTGTACACTGGGCATTCATGTTTTAAAGGTTTATTTAACTATCTTAATCTAACTGGGAGGGTGAAAGTCGGCCAAGTGTAAAATGTTGCATTCAGATGATTGCAAGCTATCTAATATGTGACCTTGTGTGCGCAGGTATCAAAATATGTTACCTCTTGTGCCCAGGTCTAGCTGATAAGCCACCAAAATATTTTTTTTCGAGTATTGTGTGTGAATGTGTTCTTATGCTCTGGATTGAGGAATTAGCTTATTTTCCATGGAATTGTAAATACATCTCTTCACCTCTACATCTTCATCTCTACAACCCTGGGGTGTTGTAGAGATGAAGGACCCTAAAGAATGACCAAACATGTCAAATGAAAATACCAAGCCTCTGTTCAAAGCCGTTGTGTTGCCTGCTGTGTGAAGGAATGTTAACTAGATGGTGAATGAAATGGACAGACACAGTTAGCCATGCACAAAGAGAGACGGCAAGTACATACACATTCTAACAGTTTCCCGCCAACTCTGTCACTTGGGATAAAACACTGAGTTTTCTTTTTTGCTGTGGCTGGGAAAAGTTCCCACAAAGGTTATACTTCAAGACCCCTGGTCAGTCAACAAGAGTGTGTGAGGGCAGAGAGAAATAGTTCAGTCCACCTATGTCACATTTATCAACTTATTTCATCATTGTCTTACAGTTGGCCTTTAGTCTAATAAATAAATCAGACTTTGGTGTGTGTTGAACTGATGTTTTATAGATAACTTAATTAGGACAGCACATTTCTAAATGTTTTCGAATGCAGACCACCTGTCATCATTACAGCTGCCTCAACAAGACACAGCAACCCTCAACTCATGCTACATTCTTTGTATCAAGCTGTGCAGACACACACCACACACACACAACTGATACAGACACACTGCACACACAGCACTATACAGTATACACACAGCACAATACAATACAGCACAGCAAAGCTGTGACCCTAAACTGCCTTAATTAGTTGTGTTTTCGAAGCTCGGAAGACTGTTGGCTTTGTTTTCTGCTCGTGCAGGATAGTGAAGTTGCCGTGGTTACTGTGGCGTTTTGTTAGAGCCAATGGGGAGATCAGAACAAGCCAGTTAGCTCAGAGCAGAGGGCCCTCTGAAGGGGAAGGGGTACAATGATCCAGACACTGTCTTTCTCTCTCACCACTCTATGTAGCTGGTCAGACTTTTACATGAGGAGTCAACAGAATTGGTTGAAGGACTTTCAAAGCTTAGGAACATAAGGGAATGCGTACTACATGTAGGAAGGAAGGTGGATACTTCTTGGAACTAAATGTTTGAAGCTGAGAAGTCGTCAGTGGAATTCCAACCTTTCCCGCTGTGAAACGTATTTCTACAGGTCTCGTCATCCAGTGCCTGGATCTTCCTGGTGTCAGTCTAAGATCTGAGAGAGAGGTGTGTTTCCATCCACACACCGTCTGAGAGATGGATGGACCCGCGGGGACAGGAAAGGGGGATGAGGCGAGCGTGAAGGAGAAGAAAGCGGAGGAGGTGGTGCACCTGAGGAGAACCATCGGCCTGCTTCCTGCCGTGTCCTTCATCATTGGTACAGTGGTCGGCAGTGGCATCTTCATCGCCCCCAAAGGAGTCCTGATGAACAGTGGCAGTGTGGGGTTGTCCCTCCTGGTGTGGGGACTGTGTGGGGTCCTCTCCACATTCGGTAAGAACAACACCTCATTGGTCCGTTTTCATTGTCTTCCCTGCATGGTAGAATCATTCACAAGCCAGGCTGGGGAAAGAGAGTTGACGTTTTACTGGGAGCAGGCATGAAACTCTACAAAGAACACGTTGGCTTCTAAGGGGAAGCACAATCCCAAGAACAGATATCATATGGGATCCATAAGCATACAGTGTGTGTTCAATTTAGCCATTTAAATGCAACATATAGAAACATTCTTTGTCTGAGGTGCCCTGTGCTATGCTGAGCTGGGGACTACTTTCACCAAGTCGGGGGGCCACTACACCTACCTCCTGGAGACCTTGGGGCCCTTACCCGCCTTCCTTCGACTCTGGGCAGAGTTCCTGTTCATCAGGTCAGTCAGAAGCAACAGAGCTTCCTGACGTGAACTTTTAGACGGCTACTAGCAGCCAGTCATCTTTCTAAAAGGCATTGTTAGTGCTCCACAGGTCTCTTGGCATTGCGTCTCACTGTCTGGTACCCTGATCCCCTGTGTGTGTGCCGGTGTGCCAGGCCCGCGGTGGCGTCCTACGTGTCTCTGGCGTTCGGGCGCTACGTGGTGGAGCCCTTCTTCGCCCCCTGTGCCGCTCCGACAGCGCTGATCCAGCTGGTCAGCATCCTTGGAGTCAGTAAGTGGCTTTTCTTGTTATGCTGGTGTTTTGGACTTTCCTTGAGGGATTTATCGGGCTTCCCTGTGTCCCTGTAGCGTTTGTGGTGGCAGTAAACTGCTGGAGCGTGACCTTGGCCACTCGAACACAGGTCACATTGACCTTCGTCAAGATGTTTGCCCTGGTCCTCATCATCGTCCCTGGAATCATAGCATTAGGGAGAGGTACGTTCATGTAGTCTTGAAGTTCAGACTTAAAACCGGTAGCAAAGGCCGGTAGCAAATAAATCGTTCTTGATAGCGATGGTTATCAGATTCTATTTATCTTCTCCTCCTCGCTCCAGGTCAGACTGAGAACTTCCAGAATGGCTTTGAGGTTGACACGATAACCCTGGATAAGCTTCCATTGGCTTTCTATTCAGGGCTCTATGCCTATGGTGGCTGGTATGCAAAACACCTGTACATCTCGGGACATTGCTGTCTATTACGAACTGCACAGTTAGTTTAAGCTTGCTTTCTGTTTCTGTCTACCTCTGCAGGTTCTATTTGAATTTTGTCACAGAAGAGGTCATTAACCCGAATAAGTAGGTATCAAATAAATGATCACTTCACCATGCTTTATCACTAGAATCAGATGGTCATTGTTTGCTCGCTGTCACCTCAGAAACATCCCGTTGGCCATCATCTGCTCCATGGTGACAGTGACGGTGTGCTACGTGCTGGTGAACGTGGCCTACTACACCATGATGACTGCAGATGAGCTGCTGGTGTCTGAAGCAGTGGCGGTGGTCAGTGCAGTAGCCGAAACACACGTCAATCACAACAAGCCCAGTCACGGTCTTTGAGCAATTGTGGTCTGTGACCAGTCATGGTCTGTGAGCGGTCATGGTTAGTCACTAATCATGGTTGGTGACCAGTCAGGGCCTGCGACCTTAACAACCGTATCTCTGTGTTCTTCTCCCCATAGACATTTGCCAACCGTGCTCTCCAGGGCATGGCCTCTGTGGTGCCTGTGCTTGTGGCTGTGTCCTGCCTAGGAGCGCTCAATGGTGGCTTCTTTGGAGCACCCAGGTAAGGGAGCATACTTCCAGTACTGTAATTACAGCTACAACATCCGGTGCCTGAATGAAACAGATGACATTTGTGGCTGTCTGTCTCCCTGACTGCCCATTGTCTGCCTAAACCCCAGGATGCTGTTTGTTGGGGCCAGAGAAGGCCACTGGCCTGTACTGTTCTCTATGATCCACATCCGTAGACAGACACCACTACCTGCCGTGTTGCTGCTGGTACGGTACTTTCCGACTGTTGATGTCACTAATCGACCCAGTGCAATTAGTCCCATTGGCTTTTGTGACCCTAGGTGACAGGACTGAGATTGTTGTGTTGTCCCCATCCTCTTTCGACACAGTACCCCTTGGTTATCGTGATGGTGGCCAGAGGAGAGATCTTCCAGCTCATCAACTTTGCCTCCTTCTCCCGTTGGTTCTTCATCGCCTTGGCAACCATGGGAATGCTCATCCATCGCTACCGCTTCCCACACCACCCAAGACCCTTTAAGGTTGCTATGGCGACAGCTAATTTCCTTTGAAATTTCCTTGACGTCGGTCCTTTGAGGTTGAAATGTCCTCCTAAATTTATAATTGTATATACCGTAATTGTAGAAATATTATCCAGACTCTTCTCTAACAGACGCTAAAGCGATTGCATGTTCAGATGAACACATATTGAAACGTTTTCCTATTCCTCTGCATGTTTCCTCTAGGTGCCCCTGGTCATTGCAGTGACCTTCACTGTGGTGTGCTTCTTCATCGTGGGGCTGTCCCTGTACTCAGACCCCTGGAACACAGGGTGCAGCTGTGCCCTCACCCTGTCAGGGGTCCCTGTCTACTACCTGACCATCCACAGCTCACGTCTACCCCCAAGACTGAGGCGCACCTACAGTGAGTCACAAAGCACTTCTCCATCACCAGTCACGTTTACAGTACTTTATCCCTAAAATACCACTTCATGAGCCGACTTTTACTCTGAAAAACTATTGAACTATCTGAGCTTACCGCTGTGACACCACTTCTTTATTTGACTTGAACTTCATTTGATCCAACACTGAGGTGAGAGCTTTGTGTGGTAACAAGGCTTGTGCTTGTCTATTCTGTGTAGACTACTGCAGCAAACAGCTCCAGATCCTACTAGAGGTGGCTCAGCAGGAGGTGAAGACCTACTGAACATCCTGACCCCACCTCCCTTCACACACGCGGCCTGCTGCTCCTAGCCCATATTCACATCATATTCAAGTACTAGGACCCATAACAAACTCTCTGTTCAACTACGATAAAAGGAACAATAAACAAATAGAGCAACTTTCCCCCCCCCAAGAACAGTAACTGGCTCATGTTTCGAAATGGAGTGAATGTGTCTTTCAATGCATGCAAAGAAACTGATTAATTGGATTTATGTAATACAAGCTAGTGAAAGTTCTTTAAGTTGCACCTCCTCAAATCTTGTCAAAACAATAAGCAGAGACAAACCATCTTCTTGTAATTTATATCAGATCATTCAAATTGCATTGACATAAAAAGGTAATACAACAGGTTTGCTTTGCTACAATATGATCTGATATGGTATGAACCTTTTCTAGCCCTTTTCCAAATGGTGAACTCGTAATAGAATACAATTTAATGACAGACAGAATGTAAAAAGGATTGAAGTTGACCAAAGTTGACATTTGTACTTTTTCTGTAATTTGTCATGTTCTGATAACTACAGTGATTAAAAAGGGCAGTTTTGAAAACAGAAAACCCAGAAGACCTTCTGAACGATATTCCCAAGAGCAGCACTTTTCAAACTTTCAGAACAATCACCCAAAAACAAAGAAACTAGCTCTAAAAAGGTCCAAGACGAGAAATGCAAGTTGAGCATTAACATTTGCTCCAGTTGACATTATCTGACACAACTGTCAAAAACTGTGTTTATTGCTACGTTTACAAAAGTCTTGCTGGCGTGTTATTTTACACCCCAAATCAGACATGCCTGAACACCTTTACAGAACCACCAGAAAGTACAGAAGCTGTAAAGCTATTGATCACCCTTGAGCTCCTTAAGCATTTTCGTTAGAATTTCCCATACAAGTATACTGCACCTCATCAAACACTTTCAATGTCAAGAACATCTAAATGTACTCCTTCCTACGTACCACTACACATTAAAAGACAGTTCAACCACCTCTAGCAGGGCCTCTCTAATATGCTTAGATCATTTGTTACAAAACATGGCCACTGATTAGGCATAAATACAAACGGTCTTGTCATACCAATAATGTCTAATGTCTACAAAAGTGCACTGAAGTTGTTGACATACTGACAAATTAGAAAATTGTGTGAATCAATAACACTAGGAAGATACTTATTTGGACAAAGTTGCTGTTGGTTACTTATTGCTTTCCAATTCTTTGTAACTTCCCTACCGTCTGCAGATCTAAACCTAAATCCACTTTCAAGTGATTCATTTAAATGGATACTATACATAAGCAGAGGAATTCAGGAACCCCATTCTAGCATGGTATTGTAAGCTCTTACTGGGTGACTGGATAATCCATTTAATCCATTGACATTTTCAAGAGCTAAAAACTTTACAAATGTGCAAACCAAACATACATATTATATATACACATCTCTATTTTCTACATGTTCCATCACAACTAGGCTGCAGTGAAATATATTTAACATACATGTAGCTTGGGTTTAAAAGAAGGACACAGAGAGGAAAAGCTGGCAGTTAGTGTCAAAGGCAACCAAAGACCAAAGAAAATTGAAAATGTGAAGACGATATGTGAGCAGCTTGTATAAGGACTTGGACTATGCAGCCTGCTTTCATCACCCAACGGGACAGCTTTGAAAATGATCAGAGAGGAGGCTCCTTGAGTTCAGGGATGAGCTGGGACCAGCTGATGTTCCCCATCCCCAGGTCATCATCCTCCAGGCCAGAAAAGCTGATGTCCACCAGGATCTTGCTCAGGCTATCGTTCATCGTGTCCAGGACCAGACCCTCTGTCAGGGAGTGGTTAGCCAGGGGTGTCCCCCCCACCTGGAGCTCTCTGGAGCAGCCCTGGAGCCGCTGGGGGGAGTAGGAGGGACCCCCCGCCATCGAGGAGGAGCGGGCTGACGTCAGCAGCTCGCGGGGGGAGTTGAAGAGGGGCAGCTCCTTGAAGGGTGTGCTGCTGAAACTGAAGGGCGTGAAGTCGTGGTGCTGCGGGGTGAGGCTCGGCCCCCCGGGTGTGCGGATGGGGCTGAAGTCCAGCACGCCACGGCTCTCCTTCCCCAGAGGGGTCACCTTCCAGGGCTCTGGCAGCACAGGGGGCTTGCTGGGGGTGGAGGAGGCCGGGTGGCTGCTTTTGATGGGGGTCTTGAAGGAGTACTGCCTGAAGGGGCTGTCCGGGTCGGCCCGTTGGTCCTGCTCGGCATCGCGGGTGTCCTGGAAGGTAGAGGCCGAGGCGTCGGAGGCCAAGCCCGAGTCAAAGAAGGTGCTGTTTGGGAAGAACAGAACAGGCTCCTCGATGGAGGGGAGGACCAGGCGTTGCTTGCGCCGCGAGCTACTGGTTTCTCGTCTGGCAGCGGCTGGCTGGATGCTTCTGGGGGTCTCTTTATTCAGGGGTACACACACCTGCTCCTCCTTCACCTCCTCAAGAGTGGAGCAAAACATGATTGTGGGAGTCTCGCTGTGTGTAACCTGTCAAACATATAAAACATGTATAGGGTTATACGGTGTAGACACACACACGTACTGTTCGGAAACACAAACACGCTTTCTCTCTTACCTTGGGAGCAATACGGACCCTCTTTCCCCCCAAGGACCTGCATTTCTGTGGGGGGGCCGGCATGGAGAGCTGGGTACTGGAGGACAGGTAGAGGGAGGGGGTGATGGGCAGCTGGATGGGGACCAGGTAGGAGTCAGTCCGAGGGAGAAGGGGTTTCATCCTCCTCTCTGAGTGAGTTGAGCGCAGGAAGAGAAAAGGTTATGTCCTTTTCTACCTTCCAGAAATGTTGCAATCTTCCAGCTGTTTTGCCCCCCCTCCTTCCTCTTATGCACAAATCCCCATTCCACTCACCAGAGGCACCGGCTGTTTTCTTGATTTCAGGACCCAATCTCTTCTGCTGCTGCCAAGACAAAAAGGAAGAATCATGAACTTCCCGTCCTTAATTTGTTCTCAAAGGCCCCTTTCTCTTCACAGACAGCATCGGATAGCCAAGCATAAGCTAGCCTGAGTAACAGTGCATGTTACTGCTGGCTATATACTGTCGCTTACTGACTCAATAGATTGGTCAAGCTTGGGGAAGTGTCTGCCTGGCTCTTTTTCTGTCTGCATCTCACATCATCTGCTCCTGAAACAAAACCGCTACTTCAGATAGAAAAGACTAGATTGGGTTGGGGGGGGGGCGGGTCTCCCGTCTGACTGTCCTGTCCTCCCTGGCTCTGCGAGGCTGTTCCAGAAGGAAACTAAAAGGTAAAACCCTCTTACTTGTTGGTCAAAGACCTGCATGGCCTGAGAGGAGAGGGAGGCGGCAGAGGCACCATCAGGCTGGGTGGCAGAATGGGGATGAGAGAAAGATGGAAGCGGAACAGTTAATAACAAGCAGTTAACGTTATAGGTACGAAAGAAAAAAAAGAGTCAGGATTCACAGTCAAACACGACTCAAGTACAGATACACTTGCTCAGAGAGACTTTGTAGAGTTGTGATTTGTGTTGTGCTATGCCATGTGTTAACATCTCCTGCCCCCATGCCTACCTTGTAGACCTGGTCCAGAGTCAGACAGCGGTTGGCCTCTGGTCGGATGGTCCAGTAGGACACCTTGCCATCTTGTGTCGTTTCACGGATGAACATGTCATGGAGGGAGAGGTTGTGGCGAATGGAATTCTGGTACAAAGTAAAGAGGATTTAAAAGGATGACAATATCATGCCAACAAACTGCTTTGTTTTCTAATACTGCATCTAGATTTGATTTCCTCAACAAACTAAACTATATATATAATTTATAGTGAAATCATTTGAATTTACCTTCCAGCCTGGCTTGGCCACAAATCTAAAGAAGGGGAAGTGGTCTTCGATCCAGGTGTAGATCTCTTTCAGGGTCATCCTTCGATTCCTTTTACTGTTGATGGCAAACTGGATCATGGCCATGTAGGAGTAGGGAGGTCTTTCTGAAAGGGGATCCTTCACGACAACACTCTCTGTCTCTACTTGTCTGCTCTGTGGCTGCTGTAGAACAAAAGAAAAAAACACCTCAACAACCTCCTTAAATACACTTGACAGAATCGAGGTAAATGTAAGACAACATGAGTAAAAGAGGTTTAATAGCCGCCTGCTATGTTGTTCATTTGCTTCTCTGTAGAGCTAAACAACTGCAGCAAGTTAAATGGTTTCAAGGATGTTTGTAGTAGAATATTACACTTAAGTGCCATACATGACGGCCTGTCAAGACAAACAGGACAATGTTGGCAGTACACCCTGGAATGTGTGTGTCAAACAACAAAAACATCTGGGAAGCATATTTGAGGACAGGCTTGTTGACATGTTCCCAGTGACAGACACTACAGTGACGAGCAGCAACACACCTGGACGATTTGAGCACAGGCATCCTGGTTCTCCTTATCAGCCGGCTTCTTGGCTGACTCAGGGCCAAGACCATCTGTACTCATTCTGCCCAGCCATTGGATGTTAGTCAGGCTGTCATCAAGTGGACTGCAATCAAGGTCCTTGTTTACTGAAATATAGGAAAATGGTAAATATCAAGCACAAATTGGCGATTTGACACTGAGCTGATTCCAATACCTGTATTTGCATAGGACATGGAGGAGTCGAATTGAATAAAGATCAAAAAACTTTTTTTTTTACATACATGGTTTAATTGTAGTCAAAGGCTTAGTATCCAGAAGGGAGTCAATGGCTGCTTCTTCCTCTGTCCGTGTGTCGAGAAGACCCAAACTAGTCCTGGTAGTGCACAACCCACCATCCAAGTTAGCTTGACAGAACGACTCTGGCCCATCATCTAGACTGCCACTCAGTAGAATGAACTTATTTGGTCCATGAGAGCCACACTCCTTCCCCTTAGCAGTGAGTGCTCTGATGACACCCTGAAGGTCCGCAGTTTTGGGAATAACGACAACTTGGGTGTCAGACATAGTAGGATGGTCCATGATGCGGATGCCATCAGGAAAGCACTGACCACCTGAAGGCTGGGACGGTTCCTTGTGTTTAAGTCCATCAGGTCCATCATGTGAGGGCAAAGGATTATTTTGCTGGAAAGGCAGCTTCCTCCTTTTTAGGATCAAGGGTCTTCTTGGGCTCTCTCTCATTCTGCTCGAATCACAGAGACTGGCCCTTTGTGCTACAGAAATGACAGTTAGGTGGTAAACGTATCGTAACCAGATAGCAAAGACGGAGTAAAAAAAAAAGATGGGTTAGTTGGCTAGCTACATAGCTGAATTGGCGGTGTACCCGTTTACAGAGATGATAACTATATAGCTAGCTATTGACGTTGGCAACAAAAGCAAACGTTGGCTATTTAGTAGCTAGTGTAGCTAGGCTAGCTACTTTTAAAGTGGATGAGCTAGCTGGAAATATCCGTCTTTCAAAAGTCAGCTTGGTTCTGATGCATTGTCTTCTAGAACACGTTGCCGTTGGTCAGCTAGTTCTCGAAGACACAAAAAAACATTCTAAAATAGCCAATAAAGCAACGTTATCTCTGATTGCCTGCAGTCTGTTGCTTGTTGTTAGCTTGGTTAGCCGGACTTCTAACATGGCTAGCAGCCTTGCTAGATAGCTAGTGCTACATTTGTTAACTGACTATCATGAATATGAACATACGAGTCAAACCTTCATATTAAGATGATGAAACTGTTGACCAACCTAGCTAGTACTTTTTGTTTGTTGGATATCTGCTCCATGCACGTCATGAAATGTTGGTACAATCTGACAATAATATGAGATTTAAGTGTTATCGCTAGCTAGCTGAGAAAGTGAAAAGCATATCGTCTCTCTTTCTGAAGGTGATTTTGAATTTTGGCGCAGTACGAGTAATTCCGGTCACGTGGTTTTCCATGACCCATGAAGGTACCCCCGTTTTATAAACCACATCAGCCTGAATGGGTGGAGGTTTTCCATTTGAGCCAATAGACTCGCTTAAAAGGAAGAATCCCGCCTAAGAGAGACATTACAACTCACAAAACAATTACTTTTAGCCGGGATGGGCAATGGGCATACTCAATTTGGAGCTAATCTCTCGGAGATCACTATAACTCGGAAAACATAATTTCGTAAACCTAAAGGACTATTAACAAGTAGCCTGCATGTCACACTGTTATGTTCATTTATTTATTCAAGTACGCTGTCTTTATATCAAGGTATGTCGGTTATTTGAACAAATGCAAGCTAGCCAATACACTTTCTCTAATCTCTTGCTTGCCAGCAAACAGATTGATCAAATTCCACTTGTTTTTGTCCCTGGCCGTGGACACTAGTCTGTGTGATCATGATGGATACTGCTTAAGCACCGACGACAAGCTAGTATGCATCAAGATGTGTGTTAATCGATATGTACAATTCTCGTTTAACAATTTTGTCTGGATCTCTACAGGTCGAAAGCAATGACATCCAATGCCCCGACCCCGTAAATCACGAAAAAAATCATTGTTGAAGTCGCCCCTGTTATTTTTGGAGCCACCACTTGATGGAGCCAGATACTATGATGTACCTCAAGTGCAGGCAGCACTCAATCCCAAATCGTATGTGTCAGAGGAGGAACGACAGAGCAACACGGCACTTACTTCTTGGGTAATTTTGTCTATGATGGAAGTCATGTTAACAAAACTGGAAATCAACTAACATTATTAATTATTCAGTATTTACAGTTCCAGACTCCAGTAATGCTCTTTCTTGTCTCTCAGTATCTTGTCTGCTTATTTTCATATTTTTTCAGGTGAGCCCACAGTTTGATCAAGTGCAGATTTCTGCAGTCCCACCAAGGCGAGGGAGGAAGGCCAAACCAGCAACAAGTATGCTGGACAGGAGTAGTCAATTGTCTAGGAAATCTAGCGTTTGCAAGTTCCCTTCCTTGTCCTTCGAAAACAAGACTACATCCCAGGATCACCAACAAAAGCATGCACCTGGAAATAAGAAAAAAAATACAGAGACTGCAGTTGGGGGCAGAGGGGTTCAACAGACCTCACGACAAGTCCAAAAGTCACCTCCGGACACTGAGACACCTAAATGTCGACCCTTTCTTAGGAAAAGGACCACTAAGGGGTCAAGTTTGTCTAGATACACGACACATGGAATTGCATCTACCTCCTGTAGAGGCTTAGAGGACCAAATACATCCAGCTGAACACATTACTGCTAAGCAACACAACAACCCCTCATGTTCTTCTATGACTCCTGGATCAGAAAACAGACACACCCCCAGTATGAGCAATGTTTTCACTCCACCTGATATAGAGACTCCAGAATTACACCAAGGAGGCCACAGTGGTCCCTCCGCCGCCTTTCTGGATCTCCTAATACACCCATCCCAGCCAGCAACTCCTCTGCACAGACAGACCCTTGAGACTTTGGTGGGAGACACCCCAGAGAGGGACTATGGAGTGAAGGTGACATGGAGGAGGAGGCAAGGACTAATGAAGCTGCTGAAGGAGCGAGGTAAACTTTCCACCTCAGAAACTCTAATTAGTATCTAAAGTGGAAGCATTAAACATTTTCAACTTGTCAGTGTTGTTGTGTTATGGTTGATGGGCTAGTAATAATGATGCATGATGAATGAACTGTCATTAAATAAATGGTTAATTAGAAGGGGAGTGCTGCTTTCTGCATATACCACCTATAGACCTACCGTGCTTAAACAAATACTATTCTACTATTCTATTTTCTTTATTTTTTCTAAACTTTTTGTGGAGGTAGTCCACTGACCAAAGGAAACAGATTGGTTTGCAATAAAAGTAAATACATGTATGTGTGTGTGTGTGTTATGAATCATTGTAAATCGTGTTGATACTTATTTGTCTACAATGTTATAAAATAATTTTAGATAGTGTACCGCAGTCCGACAATGTTAACCAATCACCTTTCCCCAAAGTACCTCGATGTCCAATGGCATAGTCCGTTGTAAACGAGTGAGGTAACCAAGGCACAGGAACAATTCTTTTTTCAAGCGCGTGAACGAAAGTTGTCCTGCAGGCCACCAGCTGGGGGATCCATAGCAACCGTGGATAAACATGAGTTACTACAGCATAAGGTAGTCAAACCATATAAATATACGTTTGCGTGTCTGTTGTTATGCGTTTGTTGGCTCGTTTCTGTATTAGAAGCTGTCGCGTGCATTGTAGTTAGACGGACATTTCTGTTGAACACAACTTTTTTAACAGTACTGTTGCATTGCGCCCAATCTGGGTGAAGATGTTCAAGTGAGCCAGCTAGCACGCTAGCACGACGAAATTGCGAGTTAAAAGTATTTGTTAATGGATAGCATAATACGAGTCAGTGAGTTTTATCGCTGACATCTTTTAATGGGGATCGGTTTTGTGTTTAATCGCATGAATCGAAGTCTCGAGCTTGACATCTTGAACAATCATAAACGCTAGCCAGCTAACGTTAGTTGACTGCCGCGGCATTCACGACAATGTTGCAGTCACTGAGTGGCTAAGAAAAGCTAACGGTTTATAGATTGCAGAGACAGACAGATGTTTGGTCCGTGCACATCTGTTTAGAATGACGCGGACCAAAATATTTCGTCAATCGGATATTCTTGCGTTACAAAGGTAATCAAGAAGGGAACATTACATTTGATCTCTCGCGTTACGGTGGCTGTGACATAGGAGCTTGAACCACTTACACTCCCTGGAGACTGCTCTGTTGAAGTGCTGGTCGATGATTCGCATTATACTTGGCATATTAGGGGGGACACTATCGTCGCATTGCCTCTTGCCAAAACCATCTTGCTAGTGTCCAAAGCTAAGAAGTGACGAGATGAGCTTCAACAACTCCAGGTGAACAAAATGTCATAATAAGTATAAAATGATTGGCATTGTGTAGCCTAGCAATAACCTAGAAATCGAACAAAACGCTTTTTTATCATTTTGGAGGTGGTTGATGATTCATCAACCACATCCTGGTGTTGTCAGAGACAACCAGCATCTTGCAAAAGCTAGCATAAATGAAAAAATTATGTTAGCTAGCCAAATTTACTCCAAGAGTCCGATAAAGCAATGGTTCAGAAAAGCATGTATAGACCTTCCCCTCCCCTCAATTCTTTGCACAAAATGCTGTATATACTACAAATTCCTGGTCAAAATAATGAGGCAGCCTCCCCCACATACTGTCGTGGAATGTAGAATGGATTGAGTAGTTGGAGACAGGCTATGGGGTCGTGTAGTATGTGATTACCTATTCAGAAATCATCACCACAAATGGCTATAAATCAGTCTTTAGCATACGACATACTAAAGTCACTCTGTACAGATAGCCACCCATATTTACCTATACAACCACTGTGCTTTTATTGGCCTACAGAAACAAACCTTAACCCAACATGAAATGAAAGAAATGGGGAAGCTGGGTGTTCAAGTTGGGACATGTTCTTTGCTTGTCTGCCTGTAACATTCATCCAGTCTGCTCCAGGACAGAGGTGTCTTACATCTGACCAGTAATAGTCTTTCGGGAATGGCAGGTTCTTTGCAAGCAGTCTTTTCATGTTAGCTGATCATGAAAACAGGTGCTGGCCAGCCATATGATCAAAGTGTGTGTGTTTGTGTGTTTTCCTCTTCCTGTGTGCAGAGTCAAGTAAGCTGTGGGTCTTTACTTGAATGAGGGAGAGATTCAAATCAGAGTGTAGTAGCTCCCACCCTTTCCTCTTCCTGCTACTATTGGGCTGGGATCATTTGATTTAATCTTTTAGCTCCACTGAAATATTTCCAGGGAACCTCTTAAGTGAAGGGGTAGGGAGGGACAAGACAATCATCCAGGCAATGTGTTACCATGTAGGCTAATAAACATAGGCCTTGTTGTCTGTTTTGTCAGTGGAAATGTGTCTGTGGTCATTGGAGATGGTTGCTGTGCCTTCTGTAGTACTGAGTTTGGTAGGAGCTGGGTGCTAATGTGTCAAACCAGCGTAAAGGCTGCATGTTGTGTGAGGAACATACAGTAGGCCTAGACGTACAGATTTGGATTGAGCTGTGATTGGACAAGTCCTCACTCCAGCTGCGTCTGTCCAATAAGGCATCACAGATGACAGCACACCCGTAGCCTCCTGCAAATATATGAGGAAGTCACTCGAATGTTATCTCTTATGCTATTCATGCTAGTAAAAACATCTCTCACAAGCCTCTCTTGTAGTCTGCTGTCTTTCATGTTCGGTTGGTCACACCACAAGGCCTCTCTCCTATCGAGCTGTTTTTGTGCTTGTATGGTGACTCACTTGGTAGAGTGGGCTATGCCAGCTTCTGATGGGTGAGTGTGTGGAGTGCTGAACATTTGGGCTGTGAGTGGCCTTTTCTATCCCATTTTACATTACATTTAATCTTATCCAGAGCGACTTACAGTAAGTACAGGGACATTCCCCCGAGGCAAGTAGGGTGAAGTGCCTTGCCCAAGGACACAACGTCATTTTGCATGGCCGGGAATCGAACTGGCAACCTTCAGATTACTAGCCCGATTCCCTAACCGCTTAGCCACCTGACTCCCTATCCCGTGTCAGAGGACTGGAACAACACCACTCAGTGTGTTGCACATCCGCAGCCCAGAAGCAGAGCTAAAGGTGTACAGAGGATTGGAAAGTCATCACCATCGAGATGTCATCAGGAAGTAGAGCTCAGTGGTTAAAGCACTTGATTGCTGATCAAGAGGTCGCAGGTTCAAATTCCCACTGTACTGCACTGTACACCTTGGAGAAAACTGTCTGCCAAATGGAATACAAAGTTAAAATCTAGCTCCTTCTACACATGGTGGAATATATGACAAGTTTTCAACCATTGCAACCACACAACCACAGAGAAGGGCTGTGTTTTGGCTTCATACCCATGTGTACTGTGGACCTCCACTTCCTTTCACCTGGCAGTATGGTTGTAGTACACTTAACACATCGTCTTAACACTACCTTGGAATACAAGCATGTGGCCAGCTACTACTGGACTGTGTGCTAGACTGGAAGGTCAGCAATGCTTTCCAGCTGAGGGAAGCATTAGATTCAATTGAACTTGCGGTCTTCTTAGCACGACACATTCCTAACACATATGGCTCAGTGGCTTGAGCAATCCACTGACTTTGTTGGTCATGACAAGAAAAACATCTCTGGTATTTTGTAATCATCCGGTTCATGCGCCCTAAAACAAGCGCCCTGTTTTTGTATGCTTGTCAAGTAAGTGATTCCTCTTGCTTTCCCGTTGTAGTCCTCCATGATGGTCTTTCATGATTTGTAGGCTACATCACAAGGAAGTACATTGTTGTGTGTTTCTGAACACCTAATGAAGACGCTATTGACTCTCACCCAGAGAAGAGCAGCAAGGATGTGTATTTGGAATACCTCTGGGATGGGATATTATCAGAACACATCTCAAGTTTCCGTCATTTGTTTTGACATGGTTTAATTACTCCCTCAGGTGTGATTCCCCAGGCTGTCCTTAGCTGACCTGGATGACACCACACACACGCACGCACACACACACACACAGACAAAAGGACAAAAAGTTCCAGTTTCCTAGCAACTGGACCACAGTCATTGGTCACTGACATAGATCCAAACATTTCTAAATGAGAAGGTAGTTTATGATTCCAATCCACTACTTGAGAATAGGCTAGTAGCATAAGCATTTGTTTAACTTTCATGTCTCCATATCTTTAACCTAGTTAAACTGAACTAAGAACTTACCGTCCAACAAACACATCAGTTTCATATGGCTTTGGTTAGCTGAAGTGAGCCTACAGTTTTGGGGTTGGGTTATAGAAAACATGGCATTTTCAGTTGAGCTTCGGTCAAAAAAATATCTTAGTGACTTGGGTTTTGAAATGTGTATATATCCACTTTTGAGTGTGAGGAAATCTAACTCTAATGAGGAACAAACTTGACCAGAACAGTTACTGAAATAGGCACAATCTCAGTGTTTATAAGAAAGGGCTCGGCTGTCTTCATTTGATTGTTTTCTCTACAGGTTAAACAAACACTTTTGTATAAGCCTGACTTTGATTACTAGCCTTCTCTAACAATCTTACTCGTCATAGTAGTTTGTCTCCTCATACATCACAGATTGCGAATCACTGTTTGGGGCGTGTGATAGAGAGTATTGCTTTGAGTGAGCAGTCATGGCAACAGCTCTTGGTCTCCTAGCTCAGTCACCCCCTCAGTTGTGAGAGCTGTCACTCCCCGGGGCAGCACCCCCTCCCTCGGGCCTCCTGGCCTCATCGGAGCAGGTATCTAGCAGGACCATACATGTGAATGAATGCCATTCAGCCCTGGAGTCTGAACTAGCATACGGGTGTACAGCAGCAGCAGCAGTAACATGGATACTATAAAGAGTGGGGGCTCTCAACAGCCTGTCTACAGCCGCTGGTCCTACAGGTACACACACACACACACACACACGTTTCCGTACGATGCTGACACTAATGATGTACTCTAGTTACATACGCACATTGTAACAACTAGTGTGTTGCTTCTCCTTTTTGTAGAGTGTATGGTATGACGGGATTAGAAAGTGAGACTTTGAGGTTTGACCCTCCTTGTGCAGTCAGACAGGAGTCTGAGTCTCTGTCCTGCTCTGCTCTGCTCTGCTCTGTCCTGCTCTGCTCTGTCTTGCTCTGCTCTGTCCTGCTCTGCTCTGTTCTGCTCTGTCCTGCTCTGCTCTGTCCTGCTCTGCTCTGCTCTGTCCTGCTCTGTCCTGCTCTGCTCTGTCCTGCTCTGTCCTGCTCTGCTCTGTCCTGCTCTGTCCTGCTCTGCTCTGTTCTGCTCTGTCCTGCTCTGCTCTGTCCTGCTCTGCTCTGTCCTGCTCTGTCCTGCTCTGTCCTGCTCTGCTCTGTCCTGCTCTGCTCTGCTCTGTCCTGCTCTGTCCTGCTCTGCTCTGTCCTGCTCTGCTCTGCTCTGTCCTGCTCTGCTCTGTCCTGCTCTGTCCTGCTCTGCTCTGTCCTGCTCTGTCCTGCTCTGCTCTGTTCTGCTCTGTCCTGCTCTGCTCTGTCCTGCTCTGTCCTGCTCTGCTCTGTTCTGCTCTGTCCTGCTCTGCTCTGTCCTGCTCTGTCCTGCTCTGCTCTGTTCTGCTCTGTCCTGCTCTGCTCTGCTCTGCTCTGTCCTGCTCTGCTCTGTCTTGCTCTGCTCTGTCCTGCTCTGCTCTGTTCTGCTCTGTCCTGCTCTGCTCTGTCCTGCTCTGCTCTGCTCTGTCCTGCTCTGTCCTGCTCTGCTCTGTCCTGCTCTGTCCTGCTCTGCTCTGTCCTGCTCTGTCCTGCTCTGCTCTGTTCTGCTCTGTCCTGCTCTGCTCTGTCCTGCTCTGCTCTGTCCTGCTCTGTCCTGCTCTGTCCTGCTCTGCTCTGTCCTGCTCTGCTCTGCTCTGTCCTGCTCTGTCCTGCTCTGCTCTGTCCTGCTCTGCTCTGCTCTGTCCTGCTCTGCTCTGTCCTGGTCTGTCCTGGTCTGCTACAGTTAAAGATCTGTGTTTGTCTCTCATGTTTCTGCAGTCATGTCGTTACTTATTCAAGGGGCCAAGGCTGCTGTAACAAGAGTGCGTGATGCTGAATGTCGTATGGTTGCTTCGGGTTTTGATCCCCTCGTATGTTGTAACCTAGGAAGGCATAAGAAGTCATCCTCCTGAGTTTTAATCTTTCCAAAGGGACTTCTAGCTCAAAGCCTTCAAAACCAATGTTTGAACTGGGGTAATCCCCCTCCAAATGTTCAGATGGTGCATGCATTCATGGGTGATTTCACCATTGTAGCCTATCTCCAGATCAAACCATTCCCTCTTGTCAGAGGGGTGGATTAGTGGATTCTTTTGTGTACTTTTAATTATGTTGCTTTGCTTTAATAATTTACCAAAGGGGAAAATGAAATTATTTTAATCTGTCCACTGCAATCCTTATGCATGCATTACTATAGCATTGTCTCTTTACATTGACAAAAGAGACCCACTGTTTGTCTTATGCTAAACTCCTCACAGCCAGGTCTACATTTGAAATTGCTTTGATATCGTCAGCTGAATGCAGTTAGTTCCATCCTCATTCTGCTTTCACCAAAAGCTTGGTGGTCAAAGGCATTCTAAAACGTGTTGTCTTCGTGTTATCCCTGTTTTCAGGAAATCTTGACAGCATAGTGCTAAAGCAGATTCCCCTTTCACTGGGGAAACAATAGGCTGCAGTTTTTAATCAATGCTCTTCAAGGTGCAGTGTTGACGGAGGTGTCCATGGTTACCTCGTCGGTGTCACGCCACACAGACGAGACTGTCTCTCCTTCCTACTCACCTACGCTGTGACAGTAATGAAACATTGATCTGAAACTGTGTGTGTGTGTGTGTGTGTGTGTGTGTGTGGGGGGGGGGGGGGGGGGGGGGGGTTGCTGGGGATAGAGTTTGCTCTATGCTGGTTAAAGTCCAGATTAAAGTATTGAGGATAACACCCTGAACTGTGAAGGATCGAGTGTCCTTCACACAGCATCTGCCCTGCTGTAGAAACAATCCACGTTATACAACGGTCAAACAGACATTAACTAGCCTAAGCCTATTGGACTTTACAGTACAGGTTGAAATGAGACCTAGGACTTTGTACAAGCGTATTCTAATATAAATAGAACAACCTAGTCTGGTGTGCTTCGACATAGTTAGCCTGTGGTTGATCGTACATGCAAACATAGCCTACTTTTGTCAAATATGAACGTAGGTTTGTGTCAGTTGCAAATTAACTTTTTCCTTTGCTTCTTGTCTTGTCCTGCCCCCCTCCCCTGGCCGGTGCCACCCTGCCCCGCCCCTGAAGACCCTCCAGCTCCTCCAGCTTCTCCACTACCTCAGCTGCAAGGTAAGACGTCCCGCCACTGCCAGGAACCATGACTGGCACCTGTAATCAAAGATCCACACACACACCGATTTCTTGTGTCCCAGCTCGGACTATCGGTTTCCTTGCACGCACTCCCCTAGCACGAGGCCGGCTTTCTTCAGAGGGAGACATGTCAACTACAACCCAGTAGGTTCAAAAGTAAAGTGAACAGCGTGAAGCGTGTGAGACAGGTAAAAGAGGCGTGACCTTAGTTCTAACTTAAATAAATTCATTTGCACTTCTGCCATTCTGATGCCATCTTACTGCCAAGTCATGCTTGTATCCAGTCCTTGTGGGGAAGCCTAAAGCATACACGCCTGCTAATCCCTATGGCAGTAACCATGTCCACCAATCCCCTGCTCACAGCAGAGGACAACACCCACCTCTGCAGCTCCTCTTCTCTGAGGTCTCTAGCTGGACAACTGTTGCTGGAGTCAACACACCCCTCACCCCCTTGCCCTAATGACCCTACCCGGGTGTGTAATTAACACCTCCCTTCACGCTGTAGCCTGGGCCTGGTCTGACACCAGCTGCTGCTCTGTGTGGGGGGGGGGGGTCTCCTAGAAGTGTCCTCCCAATAGACTGACCTCCATCCATGGACCAGCAACACCACAGCCACTTAGAGTTCAGAACTAGCATTAGCATGCTATGCTAACACTGTTATTCTAAGGGCTTTGCATGCTTGCACACACAGTCAAATTGTTGGCTGATAATGACAAATCTCAAGGAAACGAGAGCTACCAAGTCCATGTCCGTGTTCCAGAATGGATTTGAACATCGGGTTACATGTTTTGTAACCCCGTCACTGCCTCTGATGGTTTTACAGCAGGAAACAAAAAAATGGTCTCTAATGATCTGCTATCAAATGACCTGGTGGAGAGCAGGAAGCAGTAGGTGCAGGTATGACAGGTCTCAGCTGTGCTGCTCTGTGTCTGTCCCCCTCCTACAGCTATGACATCAGCTGCCACGACTCATCACATCCTGCTGTAAAGGAATAGAAAAAAGAGGGTCAGGGGGGGTAGTGCTGTCCAGAATATCAGAAAAAGGAGGGTTGAGCTGTAGATAGGCTGGAGCTTCCAGGAGGCAGACAGAGACATACCCTGTGCAGACAGAAGCCTCCTATGAGGTCAGATGTTGGGAGAGGTTTCAGACAGGAGCCAGACCTATGTTCCCTCCCTGCCTCGCTCCCTCCCTTCCCTCGCCTGGCATACGCGCACCCACGCTCCCTCTGAACACCTACAAAGAAAGTATGTGTGAGTGTGTGTGTGTGTATACATGTGTGTGTGTGTGTGTGTATACATGTGTGTGTTTACGTGTGTGGATGTGGAGCAGAGATTGACTCCTTTGACTGTGTCTGTCTGAGTGGTGTCCTGCTGCTGCCCTTCTCCCTCCACTCTGTAGCTAAGCAACATGGGGCCCACTGGTCCTTTCATAGGTGTCCAGCAAGAGTGCCCGTTGGACCCAGACAACAGGCCACTCACACAGCCGGAAACCAGACTGAAAAATGAGAATGATGTTGTGTGTGTGTGTGTGTGTGTGTGTGTGTGGTTCTCACCTATCCGCTATCCAATCACCAAGGCCACTGTGACATTCACCCTAGAGCAGTTAGCTTTGTTGCAGGGCAGGAAGCTGTATTTCCAAACATAGAACTGGTTTCCTAACTCCCCCATATACAGTTTCCAATATATCTATTGCGTGCATTCAATGTGAGGGTGTACATTTATGTGCCTGTGACACTTCTTGTACAAAGGGCAACACAAATAACACTTGATGTAATTAGATTCTACACAAATGACAAGCGAAATCAAGGGAAATGTTCAAGCACGGGTGATCATCTGGGCCAATCCTTATCCATGATTTTGAACATGTTAACCTCCTCCTCGACAACACACAGCTGTGGCTTCGCGAGCTGTTCCAAGGTTCTCCTCCTTTCCAATCATTTACATCTGTGTTGCCCCCTAGTGGAGAAATCTGGGAGCTTCCCTGGAACCTGCCTGAGAGGTGCAGCTGTTAGGGCGTAGTGAGTCACACCTGAGTCGTGATGAGAGTGCATGATGACCCATCCCCTGCCCCCTCTCTCCTCAGTGCCCTTGATGATGACAGCACCAGTCTCAGACAGCAGAAGCTGGAGAAGCAGGTAAGCACACACACACACACAACGTATATTCCCATAACAGGGTTTCCGGCAGAAAATGTGTTAGTTACCGTATTGTTTGTGCGATAGACTAATGCGGGGGGAGGGAGGGGGAGGGGTGTAGTTTGTGCGATAAACAAATGCGTTCTACAGAGAAGGGAGACTGGCGTTGGTCACTGTAGTAGCACGTCGGATGTCGCTATTAACATTTTTTGGGGACGACGTTAGTTAAGGCGGCAGGCGTGTGTTGCTTAGGAGGCCGCCTTAACTGGAAAGTGCTGCGGGAAACCCTGCATAAACACACACACACATCAGCACAGCTGTTCAAGTTCAGCTTCTCGAATCAGCATGAAGTCATTTCGGACTATCATGTTATCAAATGTTAATACCCGCTGCCAAAGTGCTATGGCCACCCAAAAAAATACAAATCTCCAGGCTTGCCTCAACCTTGTTTTGTGCACATCAGCATTAGCATCTCAGTGAGAAGCTGACCTTGTTTTGTCAGTTTAATGTCACCCAGAGAAATAAACACTTCTGGCACACTGGTCAACACTGGGATTAGTGTGGTGATTCATGTCAGGCAGAGGACCTACAAAGCAGCTCAGAGCTCTCTTCATGCAATCACACTTTCTTGACTGAAATAGGACATGGCTTCAAAACGGAGATTTCTCTATATCGCACATAACTATCCTTATGTCACATTATACCTCTCCCTATATCACATACCCCACCACCCCCCATTTCAGTATATCTATCCTAACATCACAAAATGTGATATTTAATGCAGACCTGGGTGCAGTGTTCGCCATGTGTGATGTTGAGTGTACAACTGTCTCTGTCTTGATACACTGTGTGTGTGTGTGTGTGTGTGTGTGTGTATGCCAAAGCACTCCTTACGTAATGAACACACACTCGAATTTGGAGGAGTACTTGGTCTTCTCCAAGTCTAGAACCAGTCCAAGACAACACTGTGCTATGCTCTGCTGTTCTATTTAGTTCCCATGTCCATTCATCCAGAACATGGAGCAGAACTGCAGTCGCCCCTCCCCTCATCCTAATTGTTTCTGCTTCCGCCTCTCTTTAAGTATTATGAACAATTAATGACTACCAACTCCCACCGCGCCCCCCCCCCTCCATTGTCTTTATCTCTCTCTTCTCTCTTTCTCTCTCTCTTCTCTCTCTCTCTCTCTCTCTCTCTCTCTCTCTCTCTCTCTCTCTCTCTCTCTCTCTCTCTCTCTGTGTCTCTCTCTCCCATTGTCTGTATCTCTCTCTCCATCCTTCTCTCTCTTCCCCTCTCAGGAGTAGAGTGCTAATGACTACTGATTCAGTTGGAGACAGTGAACGAACACACACACACACTCAAGCACACTTTAAGCTCTCTCATACAAACACACGCACACACGCACTCTGGTGAGCTGTGGAGAAGAGGCAGGCGAGAGTGCGCTAGACGGACGTGTGGTGTTCAGGCAGTGGGTTGTCTAGTCTTCCCGGGAGGAGGGTCAGGGAGACCGAGTGATGCCCTGCAGAGGTGCTGCAGTCTGGGGGACAGTTTAGAAGTCTCCAGCCTCTCAGAGCAAGAAGGAACACAAAGCTGTTGGGTCCACGGGGAAACTGTTCACTTCGATTCACCGCTGTTCACGATGTCCATGGAACGGGTCAGTAATTATAGTTTGGTTTATCCACAGATCAGACGCGAATGTTTTAATGTATGTCGTTTGTACGTGTGTGCCAGAATGTGTATATTTAAGGAGCTGGATGGACAGGGGTGGAATGCCTTTGGCTCCATGTTGTCGGAAGTGTTGCATTCTTGTATAACGTGTAAAGTTCTCCATTCCGTACGTGCTCGCCTGCTCTTGCAGAGTGGGGAGCTGTGCTCTATCTCATCCTCTTCCCCGTGATATCATTGTTACAGTCTCCTCCTGTGTAGATATCCCCTGCTGGGTTCTTATCGTGTGGTATTTTCATTAGCTCACTGTTTAGTTTCACGTTCAGCCTCAGCGGAGACGGGACCAGCCAAAGGGGAAACACATCCTCTTCTCTCAAACGCCCGCTTCCAGCCAGCGTAGGAAGAAAACATAAAATAAACGTCACAATGGATTTGTTTTAAAAATAGCCTTTTGCCGTTTTGGAGAACGTCAAAGCAAATGAGTGAACGCGAGAGATCCCCTGCAGCACTGCTCACAGGAGGGCCGACACTGTCCCAAGGCATCGCAGGGGTTTCAAAGTTTGAGCGTTCTCTAGAACAAAGGCAACAGTTGCCCCTCAGATATAGATGGACCAGTGCGCACGGCTGTCTGGGGAGAAGCAACTCGTTTGTGGCATGGAAGGAAGAATCTGGAAAGGAGTTTGAATACGAGAGCAACAAATGAACAGTCTGGTCATTATGATAATCCACTCTGATGTTGAATTCACTCCGTGTAGACGAGTGTGTGTCACTCTTCTTAAAACAAAAGCCTTTTGAGGTGTTAACCAGACCCTGGCTGAATAGCAGATGAAGCAGCCTTTCATCTCCTCTTTGATTAGCATGTTAATCAAAGAGGAGATGCCAAGTCTGTCTGGGTCACATTGCAGGTGTATTCATATCACACTTGGCTGGATGCTGCAACCTTTGTTCGCGCTGTGCTTCTGTGTGTGAGTGTGCTTGTGTGTGTGTGGTTGTGTGTGTGAGTGTGCTTGTGTGTGTGTGGTTGTGTGTGTATACGTGTACACATGATTGCATGAACTTGAAACACACTTGTGCAAACATTTGTTCCCTGTTTGTGTTTGTGTGTGTGTAAACCATGTGTGTGTAGCCCACTCCTGTGTGTGTGTGCAAGTGCTGGAACCCCTAACAATGCGTTATGAAAGCTTCTGGGCTGGTGAATGGGAGTCCTCGTCCTGTTCCAACTCACTTCACCACCAAACCAGTGAGTTGTTTTGATGCTGGCTCGCTAATTGATGTGGTTACGTAAGGCCCAGCCTGCCTTACCAGGGACGGGGGCAGCTGGAGGGCCATTTGACTGATCCTGTCAGATGAGTCCACAGGACTGGAAGATTCCTCCGATTGTGCCACCTCTTTAAAGACGCTGCTCTCTGTTATGCCATGTAGATATCCCAGCACTTTCTGTATGAACTATCAACCACAATAACATGTACATGGTAACTTGTTCTTGCAGAGTCTCCCAGTAGCAGCCTCTTCAGTGGCTCTTGTTCTGACAGTACTGCAGTACAGGTCCTGTACCTGCTGCCTTTCAGTAGGATTCCCATCCTGCTTCTCAGGGTAGCCTTCTCCAGTCAGCACCAGCCCTGACACAGAGACAACGTGAACGTCATGATTCGTCTTGGTGATGATACTTTTGGGTTTTGTTCAGTGCGTCAGTGCTTGATCGTCTTTCTCTCTCTCCCTCTTATTCTCTCTCTCTCTCTCTCTCTCTCTCTCTCTCTCTCTCTCTCTCTCTCTCTCTCTCTATCTCTCTCTCTCTCTCTCTCCCTCCCTCTTATTCTCTCTCTCTCTCTCTCTCTCTCTCTCTCTCCCTGTCTTTACCTTTTCCTCTTCTCTCGCACTCTCTCTCTGCTTCTTTCTCTACCTCTCTCTCACTCTTACCTTTCTCTACCTCTTCCTTTCCATCCCTCTCTCTACCTCCATCCCTCTCTTTTCTCTGTCGTGAAATGACGACAAAGAGCGGTCGGAAGCATGAAAAAGATTTCAAGGGCAGGATCCACTTCACTCTCAGGCACTAGAGCCTTCCGTTACCATAGGAACCTTGCGCTCGGATCCATCCCCTATCAGGGCAAGCCAGTCAGAGCGACGTGCCTTGTTGCTTCTCAGCTTTGTCTTTGGCCGCAGCCAATAAAGCACCAATATCGATCTTAAAGGCTTGATGTGACCAAAACAGGCTCATCTGCCCAAGAGCATGATAATGTGTCTGTTGTATGTAGGAGAGCAGGAAGATTTTAAGAGGCTAGTGACGTTGCCGGGCTCACCAGTGACCCATCCACCTTGTTTGTTTGGCTGAACAAGGACGTCGAGTGGTCGTTGTATCTGGGGAGACTGTGATGAGGAGTAACGCGAGCGTTCATTGGTGAAGCCACACTCCACGTCCTGAGAGCTGAGACTGCGGGAGAGACGGCAGCCTTCAAACCCTTCAGCCGTGTTTCTCCACTCACCCCTGCTGTTCCCCTCCCCGTCCACAGAGGGCGCTGCTGGAGCAGAAGCAGAGGCGGAAGCGCCAGGAGCCGCTGATGGTGCAGCCCAACCCGGAGGCGCGTCCGCGGCGCTCCAAGCCCAGGCGCAGCGAGGAGCAGGCCCCCCTCGTCTCGTCTCGTCTCAGCAACACCAGCGACGTCATCATGGACGGTACGCTTCTACGCTAGCTCTACGGACACAGGGCCAGGGAGAGCTAGATAGGCCAATGTGTCTCTAGGTTCTCCCAGGGGGTGTGTTCATCTGGTCGGGTGTGTCTCCCAGTTCCCAACACTAGAGTTGAATTTATGATGATAATAATCAGTAAAACTGTGTGTGTGTGGCTGCTTCAGATGTAGAGAGTGAGAGAGTGAGAGAGTGAGAGAGTGAGAGAGTGAGAGCGTGAGAGCGTGAGAGCGTGAGAGCGTGAGAGTGAGTGAGTGAGTGAGAGAGAGAGAGAGAGAGAGAGAGACAGAGAGACAGAGACACAGAGAGAGAGAGACACAGAGAGAGAGAGACATAGAGAGAGAGAGAATGTAGCACTTCAGCAGTCAGAATGGAAGGCCTTACGGACAGACAGTGCAGACAGATTTTGACGGACGTGTGTGCGTGTGTGTGTCGTGTGCGTAACTTTTCCAGTTCTCAGGGTAACTGAGGAGACGCCCAGGCAGCGCTCGTCTCTGACACAGAAGAAGGCCCGGAGAATAGACAGAAGGGGTTACCAAATGATACGCAGTGAAGCATTCACATGTTCAGGCAAGGACAGGGCAAGCTACAGAAACACATCAGAGGTCAGGGATACTCAGACTGCCACTCTTACACCATAGATTATAAGCTGACATGAGGCCGTTATATTAAAAATTCCCTCTTACCAACCCTCATGGGTGCTAACCTCATATACTGTAGAAGAGTTACTAAGCAGTGGGTGACAAACAGAATATCTGTCATGCCAGCTGGACAGTCATTACCACACCTTCTGTTCCCGCCAACGCCTCACATACCAACAAGCTATTGAAGCTTTGTCAACAAATGTCCCCTTTCCTCCTGTAGGCATCGATGGTCCTGCTGCCTTCCTGGTGCCCGAACCCCCAGACCTGGGTACCAAGATCCAGATCCTGTCAGTGAGCCAGCCCCAGCCTCAGCCCCAGCCTCAGCCCAAGCCTCAGTCCCCCCCTGCGGATGAGCCAGAAAGGAGATGGAGACACAGAGACACTGCTGGAGCCCAAGACAGACATCCATGAGCTGCTGCAGAAAAGAGGTGAGATGGGGAGGTGGGCCGGAGGGATGGGGGCCTGGAGGGTTGGGGGCTGGGGGACTGGGGGGATAGGCAGGGGCTGGGGGGCTGTGTGAGTAGGGCTGGGAAGGACTATTGTCGGCCAAGACAAGTCGTCGGTCCAGACATGTTTGTATTGGAGCTGTGAGCTTGTATTTAGGAAGAGGGAGTTGACATCCAGTGTGTTTGCAGAGCACTGTTCATACAAGAGTACTTACTCCACACAGCAAGTAGGTCTATCAAATACGGCCTAGTTGGGGCAGGAAACTTGGCTAGCAGCAAGGGAGTGAGTTAGTTATTTGCCTCCATCATTTACCCTGCCAATCCCCTGTGCTGCGCTGGGGCGGCACACACATACCAAGCAGCTTCATGGATACGGGCCGGTCAGGGCCTGAGCTGTCCCCTCCCTCTCCTGATATCTCCAAGTCCACCGAGCTGAGCAACACCTGACGGGAGGATGACAAGTCAGAGTGACAGGAAAGGGGAGAGAAGCAGTGAGAGATTGAAGCCAAACGAGTGGCCTGGAGAGATAGAGAGGAGTGCGGCAGAGCAAGGGAGACTGGAGAGAGGGGAGGAGATAGGGGAGTAGAGAGGGAGTGCTGGTGCGAAAAAAGGTAGGGTGAGGTGATGTGAGGTGATAAAAGCAATCTAAGATGAAGGTCAGGCCGGGCTTGCGTCTGTCTTTTTTTTTTTTTTTTTGCATTCCTCTTTCCATCCCCAGACGTCAGCACGATTGTTATGTTGTGGCTGTCCAGGGCAACCAGGCTTTTTCCACCCTGTGTGTGTGTTTTAGGGCAGCCTGTGTGTGTACTAGGTTAGCCAGTGTGTGTGTGTGTGTGTGTGTGTGTGTGTGTGTGTGTGTGTGTGTGCTAGGGCAGCGTGTGTGGCAGGCAGCAGACAGAAAGGAGATTGATGGTGACGCATTGCTGTGAAATGGCTTGTTTCACAATTTGATGCAGCTTCATATGTTGGTTTCCCTGCAGTTTTTTTTATTTTTTTTATTTACAACACACCAGACGAGGTCCCTAACTCACAGACTGGGTTCAAGGTCTCAGTCACCCTAACAAATAATTGCTGCCTTAGTTTTAGATTGGAAATATATCCAAAAGGATGCGGATATTATAGTTGCTCTTTGTACGGATGCTAAATATGCTTCAAAAAAAGGCCACCGTTACATCCTTTTATGTTGACGAGATTCATTATAGCCGGAAATGTCTGCATGATTACTCTGGGCTAGAGGGGCTGATGACGGGATATTAGGCAGCCTACTTACCTATATTCATCTGTTCCCCGCCTGAAACACGAGTCTAGGTGACACTTACCTCTCAATTATGCAAACCTTCATCAGTTATGTCACCTAGATTTAGCACCGGGTCTTATCCTCAGGTACCTCACAGGTATTCCTGTCTCCTCTCAGTTTCACATCCCTCGAAGGAAATGAACGTAAAAAGAACTCAACTGCATTTCCTTGAAGATTGAAATGAAAGCGTTGATCATAATCGGTTCGAGCTTTTAACGAAGGGAATGGAGAATGAAGTGAATGGAATACAATCTCCATTCACAATCTCCATTCTCGGTGAGGGCTTTAAATAAAAAATGCAGACTGATTTCTTTTCCGGTTTCAAATGATAATTATGGAGCCTTGTCTCATAAAGGTTGAGCAAGCATGATCAGGCTCCTTTGACATTTCCAACAATCCAATTAATAAAGCTTGTCAGCCGTCCTCTGTGTTGTTTGCTGTTTTTAATTGGTGCCCTGGAGTCACGATCAAAGTGTAACATTTGGAATGTGTGTGTGTGTGATGCTAAGCACTTGTTTGGCGTCCAGATGCATCTCCAGGGCTGGAGCTGAAAGGGAACGGGTCTGTCAATATTGTTTCTAGCAGCTCAGGTCTGTTACATCTTTACTGCAGAGGCGTGGGACTGCTCTCTCAGCTCTCAGCCCTCCCCCGCCGAGGCTGGCCCTGCCCGTGATAGGGTGAACCAGCTGAGACCCTCCCCCTCCGAGGCTGGCCCTGCCCGTGATAGGGTGAACCAGCTGAGGCCCTCCCCCTCCGAGGCTGGCCCTGCCCGTGATAGGGTGAACCAGCTGAGGCCCTCCCCCTCCGAGGCTGGCCCTGCCCACGACAGGGTGAACCAGCTGAGGTCCAACCCTGAGGAGGAAGGGCCAGAGGGGTCAGGGGAGGGCCCAGAGCGCCCCCTGTCAGCCAGGGTGAAACTGCTTCAGTCAGGTAGAGTGCAGTGCTTGCGGTGGTGGATGATGGTGTTTGGGTGCTGGGAAACGGGTCCCTTTGTCTCTTTCACTCCATCTTTGCAATACTATGTCACAGGTTGATTCGAGTGGTTTGACGATATGGCGGCACTGACAATCGCCTTTAACTTACTGGATCATACTGTAACATACTGGTTTCTGGTTGGAATGGAAGAGGCATATATGCTTCTGGCTGACGGGCACAAATATAAGGAAACTGTCTGAGGCTTAAGGTTGTGCATAATATGCCTGCCTTGAGATTGGACTCCAATCCTTCCAACAAATCAGACTGACACAGCTGCAAAGATGGAATCCTCTCTCCCTTTTTCTCTTCTGGCTCTGCTAACTTTGATGTCTACTTTTCCTCACCCCTCAACAGCACTCTGGTTTCCGTGGCGGCTTTAGAGTAATCCACAGAGCTAGCCCGAGTCTCGGCCGAGGAAGCTAATTAACAGTGAGATACTGACGCATGTCTACTGCAGGCCAGCTCGTCCAGATGCCTGGGTGTCTGACCACTCTTCTGATGTGTCTGCTCTGCTGATGAAAGCATTCTGAGAGGAGTTCAGCATCTCTTTCTCGTCCTTTAAAACCCTCGCCAATGGAGGGTGGGGTAAAAAAAGCGGAATAATTGCTGATAATGGTCTATTTCTGTCTGTAAAGAGCGTTTTTAGTTGACAACGCCAGGAAAAGCTAGCTGAATTGAAAGGGGCCTATTTGGGCCGCATTGTCAAGACGTACCCTTGGACCTGAACATTGTGCTCTCGGTGAATCTCTGTAGAAGACAGAGCCAGGTTGGTTATTAGCACATTCATTGTTGTCCATTTCAGTGCAGAGCCGGATAAGATACAATGGCAGAATGACACAATAGCAGAGGTTGAGACTATAATGGGGAACATGTTTTTTGGTTCCAACTTCCAAAGACGCCGTTTAAATTCATGCCTCTGTGGTTAGCTTACATATTTTCTCCTCAGTTATGAGTGTGGATGTGTGGTAAGCAGCTAGTTTGACTCCTCAAAAATAAACAAGTCTGTTGAATCTTTAAGTAGGACACAGAAAGAGGGGCTTGAGCTGCATAATATAATACTTGGTTTTTCCCATTGCAGAAATATTGCATCAGTTTGGATCAATTTAGCCAAATTTCTTTCATTTTTTAGTATCACACATCAAAGTGTAAGTGGTAAAGTAAAAAATATGCATGTTCCGTTTTTCTGCTAATCATAACCTGCGGGGAATCTCTTATTCTCTCACGTTTAAACAAAGCTCTTCCTCTGGGGATAAGAGAACAGGGAAGCCTTGGGATTATAACATGCAAATGGGTGTGCTCTGAGTTTAACTGTCTGCTTGGGCGCATCTCCTCTGGTGGAACAAGAATCAAGGCAACCTAAATGTCAGATCTCCCAAGCACACTCAACCCTCCGCTCTGCCCCCCTCGCTCCACCAGGGCTCTCTGGCAGCATGAACTACGACGAGGCCAGCGAAGATGAGGAAGATGAGGAGGAAGATCGGACTCGGTCCCTGTCCCCGAACACAGAGTCCACCAGGCCGGCGTCAGCCTCCAGCACCAAGTCTAACACAGTAAGAACCAGGCCTACAATCCTACTTCTGTCTGGCTTCCCTCTGTGGCTAAATGCGGAGCAAAAACGATTGTTTTAACGTATCCGTGTGTGTGTGTGTGTGTCAGGAGTATGTCACCACAGGTTCTCCCACAGCAGAGAGCCCCCTGATTGAGGTGGACAACCTGGAGGAGTTTGTGCTGCGTCCTGCCCCTAGGGGCGCCACGGTCAAGTGTCGCATCACCAGGGACAAGAAGGGCATGGACCGAGGCCTGTACCCGACCTACTTCATGCACCTGGAGAGAGAGGATGGCAGGCGGGTAGGGCGTCCGTTCTGGTTTTTAACCTCCAATTGTGAACACAACCCATGGATCCCACCTAGGGTTCCGAGTCATTTCATTTCCCCCACGGTTGTCTTGCATGTCATTGCCGAGCAACGGCAATAATCTCCTGGTGTGCGTTTGTCGTGTCTGCCAGCTGTTCCTGCTCGCGGGGAGGAAGAGGAAGAAGAGCAAGACCTCCAACTACCTGATCTCCGTGGATCCCACGGACCTATCGCGCGAGGGAGAGAGCTTCATGGGGAAGCTAAGGCAAGACGCCCACCGCAGACGCTCTCAGCTTAAGCAGCTGGTGTTAAAGGGATAGTCCAACCGAAACACTAAATCATTCAGAGCCTCACTGTCACCTTATATTCCAGCCTTGTGGGGTGAAGGGCTGTCGGTGGAGCACGGCTAGACGTAGGAACCTCCCAGATGTCATTGTGTTGTCCTGTTGGTGCTGCAGGTCCAACCTGATGGGGACCAAGTTCACGGTGTACGACAACGGCACCAACCCCTGCAAGAACCCTGGGACCTCTTCTGGAGGAGAGCAACACACGGCAGGAGCTGGCGGCCATCTGCTACGTGAGTCCCTCACACACACACACACACACATGCAGACATACACACACGCAGACATACACACACACTGGAGTTATTTAGTCCTTAAGACAGGTGCGCGTGGTTCTAAACTCTCGTCTCCCTTCACAGGAGACTAATGTGCTCGGGTTCAAAGGTCCACGGAAGATGACCGTCATCATCCCTGGTATGAACATGAACTTCGAGAGGGTCCCTGTCCGCCCCACCAGCGTGAGTCCGGGCCTATGATGTCACTTCCTCTGTCGCACGGACTAAGAGAGTGTCATCGCTGCTGTCTCGGTGTATTATCGCCGCATTCACTACTGACATCATCATACTGGCAGGCCACGCTTGGTGTTGCCTGTCATTTCAGAACCAGCCCAGAATTACATAATTCTCCTAATTGCAAATAATAATGAGCAATTTGTCCTCGCACACATCAGAGTGTGCGAATGAGTGTACAGTCTGTGTGACAGCTGTGTGTATGTGTGTTGACCCTGCAGGAGCAGGACAGCCTGCTGAGTAAGTGGCAGAACCACTCCCTGGACAACCTGATCGAGCTGCACAACAAGGCCCCGGTGTGGAACGACGACACCCAGTCCTACGTGCTCAACTTCCACGGCCGCGTCACCCAGGCCTCCGTCAAGAACTTTCAGATCGTCCATGACAACGATCGTGGGTCTAGTCCGTGTTTCTCCCTCTCCTTCTCTGTCTCTCTCTCTCTCTCTCTCTCTCTCCCTACTCTAGATCAGGTCGCGTAGATCCTTGTTGTTTGTAGTTTCATGTGAGGTTCAACTGTCTCCCTTTTGACCCTGACAGCGGACTACATCGTCATGCAGTTTGGCAGAGTGGCCGAGGACGTGTTCACCCTGGACTACAACTACCCCATGTGTGCCCTGCAGGCCTTCGCCATTGGCCTGTCCAGCTTCGACAGCAAACTGGCCTGCGAGTGACCACACCGCCCCACTTCAGCATGCTAACCCCCCACACACACACACTCGCCCCCTATCTCTCCACAGGACTGGGTGCCTGACCATTCCCCTGCTTCGGTGCTCAGACACAGATTCCCTGTACCTTTGACCAGCTGTACTTTGCCTCGGAAAGGAAAACCATGAACTCTGCTCGCCTTCCTGCTAATGACATGTCCTCCTAACACCCCTCGTCTCCCTGTCAGCGACTTGTCAAATCATGACAGTCAAATCAAACTGACCAAGAGGAGGGGAGAACTTGGGTGAGACACGTGTGGGCCCCTCGGATCAACAGGAACCATTAAACTACCACTGCACCAAGAGGGGAACTTAAGGCTATGACGCCTTTGTTTCTATTTGTATTTAAGCGATGTTTTGTGTTTTAACAAGTTTGTACTTGCAGTTTTACAATGTAGTCATTGTTAATTGGTGAATGTGTATAAAGGGAAAGAGGAGCCAGTCCCAAACACTCCAGTGAAGGTGAACTCAAGCACAGAACATCCGACCCTCATCACTCACATCACACGGTATTAGATTTGAATGACTTGCTGCCTGGAAATTACCGTTATATTTTGTGGCAGATTGTTTTTAATGTTGCTTTTATTGCCTTCCTTCGTTTTTGTGCTCTTGCATTAATGTCACAGAGATTGTGACCATGTCGTTGATTTCTGCTTTAAAAAAAAAAGTATCCATGACATTTATATCCTTTCATATCCATTTAATACTTTCTTATCACTACAGGTTCCTGTTTAATCTGAGCAGATTATTACTTAACTACAAATATCTGTGTTTGTGTTTTAGTGAAGTGTCTATAGTTTTTCTACATAGCATGGTACTATAACGTCACAGAAAATTACTATGTTTAAACCATGCAGGAAAACGAATGGAGTAGTTCCGGAGAGATAAAGGGATTTATTTGATCGTTTCTGACATAATGTTCACTTTCGTATGAACTGAAAATGTTACAAAATGTCAACTAAATGTCATGTTAGGACAGGAAGAGAATATAATGGCCTATACTCAACCTTCGCCAAAATAAATCTACCCAACCATTACAAATTATATCAGATTTCATAATACGACACAATACTGTTGAAATAATAAAACAAAAAAGCTTAGACTGGAACAATACCTTGGTCATAGGGGTTCATAATTCCTAGTTCAGTCACAAGACCAGCCCAAGAGTAAAATTACCTTACAATGAATCTTTGGAAACACAAGGTTCTTTTAATGATGTAATAGAATGTCTGCTTATTATGAGTAGTGGAATGATTTCTCTTGAGGAAGAAAATGGTTGATTCCAGAACAACATGTTTCAGCACTGATCATGTGTGTGCCAGTACCCCTTAAGGAAGTTTAGCTTTTTTGCAAACGAAGGGAAAGGTTTGATACAACGTACAAGTTATTTAAATAATACAACTTTTACTATGAGATTTTTGGTAAATGACATTCCATTCATAATCTAGTGTACTTTTATGGCATATGTTCAGATCTAATTTCATATGAATGTAAATTAAATGAATTTATTGTAAGTGATTTAGACTCGTCGTTTCATTTACAGTAAGAAAACGTTTGCTTTATTTTTTATGTACATACAGAACATTTGTGAATATTTGACTTAACAGTTTATTTTCAGAAACACTACTTAGTCAAAATAAACAGTTGGAAAACATACAAACACATCCAATGTTTACCATGAAGAAACTTAATTAAACTGGACCCATGCATCATTTGTGTTCATCTAAAGATAAAAGGTGATCTACTGCAGATACAATTTTCCTTTGAACCAGGTGAACAAAAATATTCAACAGTAAACAGTTTTGACATCTTATGTCTGGATCTCTGTAACTCGAGTCACAGTCAATCTTCTTCAGAATGAACATTTACTTGTTAACAAAACTAACATATTCACCTGGCTTCCACCAATTCCACCACCATGGGCAGCTCTCTGTACTTGATGAGGTAGTACGGGTAGCACTGGCACCTGTCAAAGACTACAAAGATGGAGGGGTTGGACAGGCAGTCCACACAGGAGTCGTACAGGTTGTAGTTGTTCTTGCTGACCGGCGGGGGACGGCGGAACTTCTGCTTTCCCACGACCATCTTGCCCACCAGAACCTTCGCGAGGAACATGTGTTGGGTCAGGCTGCCAGCAGACGGGGTGGCATAGGTGTTGGAGTATCTCGCGTCGCAGGCAAAGTAGGCACCGTACCCGTGAGACACGCCGTTGACCCCGGCGACGCGCGGGTCGATGTTGTTGTGGCAGATGTCTTGGATGTTGGTGCCTGGGGTGCCGTGGAACAGGTGTCGCTCCAGCCCCCGCCCCCGCCCTGCCCTGGGGTCACACCTCCGCATGTGCTCCTTATGTCTGGGGCAACACAGACATGTTAGCACAAGGTGCCTGAACACATTCGGAAAGACACTCACATGATTGTACATTGTTGTGTTTAAATGTGCTATAGGATTAACTCTGACTTGGCGGCATTACTCTTTGTTACAGTGAAACTTGTAAAGCAGTAGGTATTGGTTACTTCCTATACCTCTGGAACTTGTCCCAATGGAGGACGTTTTGAATCTGCAGGATGTGGAGGATCTCCACGCTGGTCTCTGGCAGGCTCTGGTGGAACAGGCGGTAGATCTTCTGGTAGACCGGAGAGAAGATGGGCACGTCCACCATGATGCTGTTCTGCTCTGGAGCCCACGTGGGAGGGTACCAGGTGGAGAACTCTTTCAGGGGATCCACGCTGAAGTTACCCGCCAGTGAATCAGCAGGAGTGGGGACAGTCAAAATGCCTGCCCTGTGCAGTGAGTGGGAAGTTGGGGCGATGTGCAGTGAGTGGAGAGTTGGGACAATGTAAAAGTGCTGTTTGTGGTCAAATTTCCCCAGATTGGGCTTGACACTAGCTAGATTGCACTAAGTATGGGGTTGACATGTCCCCCCCCCCCACATTCAGACATGTTGTATTTGTAAACTCCAGCCCCACTCAGCAATGGGCTGTACCTGAGGTAAGGCAGCAGGTCTAGCACCGAACGGTAGGCCGGTCTCCATCGGATCCTGCGCTCAAAGCCTGTGGTGACGTTGGTCTGGGTCATGCTGAGGAAGTTCACCATGTACTCCTGGGATCCGATGTGGAAGCGACAGTCCAGTCTTTCACTGGCCATCGTCTCCAGAAGGAGCTTAGACACATCCTGCCAAAGCCATCACAGACACTGCCATCACTAAAGCTCAGTATTAATGACATGCAGTCGAAGGACAGAAGAAGAGATTGACTGGTACAGAGGAAGAAGCCAAGGCAATGTGTTTGTGTGTGTGTGGTCGTGGGAATGTTTGTGTGGTTGTGTGTGTGTGTGTGTGTGTGTATGTGTGTGTGGTTGTGTGCACAGTAGCCCTACCTGTTTGTACTCCTCCCAGCTGAGGTAGTTCCACCAGAAAAAGTGCCACTCGGTAGGGAAGTGGGGGTTACAGATCCGGTTGGAGGTGCTGGAGAGACGCCTAACCAGGTCATACTTCTCCGATTTTCCAACCTCCATAGTGTCAAACGACAAGGTGACTACAGACTTTCTGAAAGATATTCACAACACATATTGTTGGGAAATTATGTCCAAATGAAGTGAATTGGACACAATATTTCACATTGCTGAATAAGCTTGACATAATAAACGCATACATTTCATTCATTTGACACATACTTTCATCCAAAAAGACACGACAAAGAGTGCATAGAAGGTACCGCAGAAGATCATGGACATAGTTTTAACAGTATTCGGTAAGAGTTAAAGTCTTCAGCTACCAGGCACAATGGACAAAAAGATACAAAGCAACAATAACATCTTGGTTACAGTATCTGGCTAATTAAGGCAGAAACAAACCACAAATATCCATAGTGTATTAGAGTATGCTGCAGTACTCTACTCACCCATCACGCACGCTTATCTCTTCCCTGCTGACATGACAGTACAGCCTCTCCAGGCGTTCCTGGTTAGTAGTGGAAAAGTCCAACCACTGATCGCACGTGCTGTTCCGCAGCTGCCAGTGGAAGGGGAACGGCGTGTGATGTTTCTTGCACTTGTTCCCAAGGAAACAATCGTTGATCAGGAAGTGCTCGCATATCGGGATGTCAGGGGAGTTCTTGGTGTAGAAGAGGTGATAGGCAGACAGGGGTGGAGTAGAGGTTGTGAACTGGGCCTGGTAGCTTGTGGTGGCTACAGTGCTATCTTTCTGGGCCGAGGTGCTGGGCTGAGTTGGAGGTTGAGGTTGCTTGATGATAAAAGGCAACGGGAGGATGACAGAGTTGGGGATGAGGACCTGGTTGGGGGTGGGGAGGCCGGGAGGGTGAGGTGGTAGGGATATCTGGAGGCTGCTCTGGGGGAAAGTGACCAGGACATTAGGAGTGTTTGGGTCTGAACCTGCGTGTTGAGACAGGGATTGGATGATGATTTGTTGAAGGCTGATGGCTCCGGTCTGGGGCTGGGTTGAGGCCAGGGTGGTCCTGGGTGTGACACTGATTTGGCTACACCCTGGGGCTGGCACCGGCTGGGACAGGAGAGGAGTGAAACAAACATTAATACTGTAAGGTGTCACAGTCCATCCGATGTCCACTTGTTGTGAGCGCATACTGTCCCACACTGGAAGGCTGGTGTTGGTGTCAGAGGGCATCTCCAGAAGAAGAAGACGGGAGCTCAGGAAGCTGACTTTGGATGACGCTGAAGGTGAATCTTTGCGAGAAATCTCACTTTCCTTTCTCTTTTTCATCTTGCTTGTTGAGAGGTTAGTCTCTTTTATAATCTGTAGAGATATACGAGTTTAAAGCAGGAGTAGCTACTTTAAAAACTGCAAGGGTATATCTAAAATTAATAATTAATTCGATGGTTTCTGTTGCAAAGCCCTGGAGACACAAGTAATGGTCACCGTCTAAGCTATCCTTTTGCTCACCTTTGGAAAAAAAAAACATGTGCGATTTGCTAACTCTAGAGAGAGGCTATCGAGGACATAGTGACGGGTTTACACAACATGAAGTCAAACATAATCATTCAAACCATCTTAAAAACGTTATACAAACATACATACACATAATAACAATATATTCCTTCTATCACTATTATAATATAGGTATAAGACGTAGCCTACTTCTGTCTTCTTCCTTACACTGCGTTGTGCGTTACTGTACCGCTTTGTCGACTGTCCTATTAGAAGTTCACTTTACACAAGTTAACAGGCCTACAAGTCAAACGATGGTGGACTGAAACATTTGTCTACTAACATAATTAAATGTAGGCCTCCGCAGTAGGTGCCCTCCGGAGAATTTTACAAATTATTTTAGATTATAGCCGTTCCGAGGGTTTAACTCACGTCTGGATCTGAAAATTCCAAGAGTGGTTTATTCCAGCTGCCCTCTAACGAAAAAGTAGTAATTTATGATTATATTATTCAATTACAAGTAAACAAAACAAATGACACTTTTAGTTGACATGCTTTTATTCTTGCTCCAACAACAAACAGTTACTAATTGTCACAATTATATTATCTGAAACAAAACAAAATAACAATCGGAAAATACAATCTTAAGTGTAGTGACATGCAATTAATAATTGAATAGAATCTCAGAATATGTGTACCGGTAAGTGCTGTCTTATATTATTTAAGTACTAAATCAATAAGACTTCAAAAGAAAAATATATTATGAATTGAGATTCTCAACTACAATCAATCGTTTTTACAGAGACCTCTAGTGGCTCAATCCTGAGCGGACACTGTTTACATCCAACCCAGAAGTAGGGGAAGACCCTTTCAGAAAAGACGTGTTTGAATGTGTAGATGTTGGAGTTGTCTGCCGGATCAGAGAAAGACACTCTCCCCCTCTCACAATCCACCTGCACCCTGATTCTCTGAGGCTTCTTCTTCAGGTTAAGACGTGTTAGGGGGGAGGTTCCTGCAAAATACATCTTGTGGTAAAAGTAAACAGATAAGTAGCCATTTTTCAGCACTGAGGATACTTTTTCCTTCCTCAGGACAGATTCTTTGGCCACACCCAGGACCCAGGCGCTGTTCTCCCCAACCTCTACATCCCAGGTGTGTTTTCCTGAGGTGAAGCCCTCGTGGCCCAGAACGCCAGTATCAGGGTCAAACCTCTCGGGGTTTTCCGGAAGCATCTGTTTGTCATCACTGTCTCTCACACTCGTGAGGTCTTCTGATAGGAGGAGCCACGGAGCAGCTGTGTTGGGGTCAAGGGTCACAGGTGCTGAGGAGAGTGTGACAACACATCTTTAGTACCCGATGAAGTGACAAAGCTGTGCTGCCGTCATCTCTTGGGGTCTACTGAGTCTGTCTGACTGTACTGTATATATACTATATCATGGTCTTATGTACTTACTGTATTTAATGATCCCACGCATTCTCTCCCATACCATATACTTAAGAGAACCAAGGTACTTGGCCACATCTATGAGGCATCCCTGATCCACAATTGGTTCCTGTAGTGTACACTGAGCACTGCAACACCAAATAAAGTACTTTAACAGGAAACGCACAAGGCCACTGGCAAAATAGGTTGTCAGCACTGACAAAATGAGGAAACATACCTTGACATAGTCTTCTTGTATTTCTGGGGGAAGAAAAAGACAAATATTAACAAACAAAAACCACTGCACTTTGGTAATCCACCTAGAACACATCATTAAAAGGACGTCCATATGTGGACGAGCTCACATGCAAGAGGGAGATGTCCTCCAAGGCCATCTCTGCTTCGAGGGATCTTATCGTGTCAGAGAGAGAGGCTATGTTATTGTTCACCTCCTCAATCTTCTGCCTCATTCTCTCTGTCTTGCTCTCCTCCTCCTCCTTCAGTGAGGCTATCCTAGCCTCCTCCTCTGCCTTGAGGAACTGATGGAGCATCTCAAACTCCTCGTGGGTTCTCCTCTCCACAAAGTAGGCCTGGGCCTGAAAAACAGCTCCTTTATAATACTGTTGGTATTAAGAGTTTTTAAATGAGTGATCGACAGTAGCGTTTACCTGAAGGTGTGTCATTATGTTCTCGTAGCTTTGCTTCATTTTGTCAAAAGATTCCCTCTTCTCTTGCAGAGAGGTGAGAGCAAACGTGATCTTCTCCTATCCAAAATAGGAACGTAGAATTTAGATTATGTGAGCCTCTTTCTCCAGTCCTTTCAGTGACAAGGCTGAATAAGTATCTGGGACCACTCTACAAATATCTACAAAAGCAGACAGTGTTTCACATCCAAGTCCAAAGACATTAGTAAATATCACCAAGCTTAACTTTAAAAGCATTATTCCGACCAAACTGTTAACTTAATGTTAACACCAATAAACAGTGTGCCATCGAAGCCCAATAAGTAATCCGAGACTTTTGATGTTACTGACCTTCATTTCGACGATAGCCTCGTTGACAGGGCAGCACTCGTGTTGTTTGTGCTTCCTGGAGGTGTGGCACACCACACAAATTGGCGCTTTGTCCTGCAAGCAGAAGAGCTTGAGCCTTTCCCCGTGGAGAGCACATAGCTCCCCTGGTTCACAGTACAGCTCGCCTGCTGAGTCCTGGGCCTCACTCTCCTGGATGTAGGACTCACACAGGTTCTTCAGGGTCAGACTGGCCACAGGCTCTTCTGCAGTCTCCCTCCTGCAGAGAGGGCAGTCGCGACAGGACCCCTTCCCTGACCAGTACTGCTGCAGGCAGGAGGCGCAGAAGCTGTGGCTGCATTTGAGGACCACAGGGTCCCTAAAGATGTCACAACATATGGGGCAGGAGAGATCCACCTCAGCGAGAGAGAGTCTGGCGACTGCCATCCAGGTTTCCCTTATCGTAAGGTATGTACGTCAAAGGCACGGGCTGGAAGTGTAACAGACAAAACTGCTTTCGATTTCCGTCACACACAAACACTCTGGAGGGAGTGATATTTCTTTTCACTTGACTTTTTGAAATAACATGCGTTTTGTAAAAGAAAAAAAAAGAAAAAGAAAAAACGTTCCAGAGACACTCACCTTTCAATGCACAGCTGAAAAACAAGCTACGACACTGACGTTGTTTCGACTTCCTGCTTCCTGTTAAAGTGAGTCATCATCCGATGGGGTGGAGCCAAGTGGTCGGCTTTTTAACCCTTGAATGAAAAGCACTTACTCAAATCTTAGATTGAAAGTTTCCCGTATATCTTTTTCTGTTTTGTCCTTGTCCCGGGTGAAAATATCATAACAGTAAGTAAACCATCTTAGCTCAAGAATTAGTTAAATTACCAAGGTAAAATGTTTTATTCAAGTATGACACTGCAATGATGCAACACATCTTGTAAAAATATAGAATGTTTAAAATGAACAAAACATCTCAGATTATGCTCCAATATTTCAGTTTACAGTTACAAACATCTTTTGATTTAAGCAGCATACTGCTCCGTTATTATTTAAGTAAAACATACTGTAGATTTCAATAAGCTATCCCCGTCTGGTGGTGATACCTGGTAGTGAATTCTGATTCTGAACTTCAGCTTCAACAACTTTCAGGTATTTAAATGTCAAGCCATTTTCAGGGTTATCATTGGTGGATAAATAGAACTGCCTGAAGTGTTTTTTAATGTATTTGTCTATTTTCTGTGGGCCTTCGTTACATGTAAAAAAAGGAAGAAAAAAAAAAAGAAACAGATGAACAGATCAACTTCAAACATTGTAATATTGAGATCAACAGTTTGGAGATAATTTGTAATTTTCCGGCACTAGAATAATTTACAACATTCCTCAGCCAGAAAGTGAGTTATTGAAGGCCTCCAAAACTCCAGTCTAATTTATGAAGCTTCACTGGACATGTAAGGCTGCTAGTATTAAAGTATGGGTACATATTCCCTGTGAACTTGTGGTTGAAAGTGTATAAATCAGTTTGGGTTATCTGATTTGAAAACTTCAACTCCCCTTTGTTGTAGTTCAGCTGTACTCTGATCAAACGAGGGTGCCCTGCTACATGTATCTCCGAGCGTGCTTTCACACCTGCCCTGTATTTCCCACTGACAAACCTGATGCTCCACATTCCACTCTCAGGATCCATTTTCAGCATCTTTTTGCGTGCGATTAACTCCTTGACCACCCCTAAGGTCCAGTTGTCACTGTCTCCAACATCCACAACCCAGTAGTGGTTGCCTTTATTGTAGCCCTCAGATCCCAAGACCCCTGCCAACATTCGCTCAGGAACATCTGGCCATGCCTGGTTCTTCTCACTATATGTCACACTGGTGAGGTCATCAGTGAGGATGAGTTTTTTGGACAGTGTGTTAGGATCCATTGTGACTGGATCTTTGGGAAGGGAACAGTACAGAAATGTGTTTCAGTACAGAAACACATTTATACACATTAACATGGTGTGATGTGGCTACTATAATACAAACCAGTCCTAGACTGTGCATTTCTGATCCTTGATCTTCTGCTGTGCTTTCTACATGCACTATTTGCATGTTGCTTTGTATAAAAGTGTCTGCTAAATTAAATGGAAATTATGTAAATTTAGCTGTGTGCTCTGTAGACTGGTCTTCTATTAACAAACTTACTGTGTTCAAGAAATGCTTTCATCTTGGACCAGACTTTGAACTTTAGAGATCCGATATGTTGGGTCCATGTCAATCAACATTCCTGCATGAGTCTGCTGAGGTGTGCCCTGAGAGGTGCTCTTTGCTCTGTGGTAATAAATATCCTTGTTGTGGTTACCAACTGCGTCATTTTCAGTCATAAATACAACTGATTAAACAGGACTTACCTGTCTAGTATTGACTTGTAGTTCTGTAGAGACAAAACATTTTTAAATGAGAAACAACTCAATACTTCTAACACCCATTCTATAGGGAACAACTGGATACTAATATGTTTTTAAGTTTCTCATTGTACACTTGTTCACATGTTTACAAGTAAGGACAAAACTTCTATACGTCCCCAAGGGTTCCCAAGTTCTATTGTACCTTCATAAAGGTGACATCGTTTTCCATGTCCTTACTGATTCCTGAAGATGTCTCTAAAAAGGAAGACATCTCCTTGGTCAAAGTGTCATTTCTTGCTCTTATCACTTCATATTTCTGCTTTTCTTCTTTTCTCAGAGCAGCTATCCTGCCAGCTTCTTCCTCCTCCAGAAACTGGTGTAGTTTAACAAACTGGGCTCTTATCGTCTCCTCTCCACATTGTCCCTGGTACTAAAGCAAACCAAAAAATATATATTCTGTTAGTGTTCTTTAACTTTTCGCTGTGTGACGTGAAAAAGTGAAAACAGACCAACCATGATGTGGTCCATCAGGGTTTTAAGTTCCACCTTTGCTGGCTCCAGCAGGCATTTGCTTTTCAGCAGAATAGCCTTGATTTCATCCTAGAGTCAAAGGTTGTATTTAAATATTGTCAACTTTCTTGTAAGTCTCCTTGCTGTTGTGGGGAAAAAACATCACACTGTTGTAATTATTATTATGGATTTATATGATTTAAAATGAAACTCTTAATCACCTTTTTAGCATATGCTATATAACTGAAAACTAGATGCAAAGCTGTTGACTGATTATTATTGCCACTAAAACAAGATATTAAGCCCAAAATGTAAAGATCTGGATTAGGGGCTGAGTGCGAGAGAAGACTATGAGTATATGCTTCTGTCATAGAAAACAAGAAAACCCAGCTATCTCATGTGGCTCATTTATGGCCCTATGCCCAGAACCTAGCAGCTGTCCTTCAAGGCCAGAGTAGGACTAAAAATGGGAGAGTTTTCTATGCAAAAAAAGCACCTGATCTAAATCCCCTAGGACCACTAGAAACCAGCAGGGTAAGAATGAATAATGCATTCGGTGACCAACAAGTATTGTACCAATGGCAGAACATCATAAAATAATTGGGAAAATATATAAGAGAAATGTCAGGAGGAAAATTCCAGTCTGATCCCGGGATCTTGCTCACGTTTGTTGGAATCTCTGTCACTCTGAATTCAAATAAACACATTAAACTTTGCTGAGTTCCAGTGCTGTTTCAAACTGAGAATATTTACCACTACATTGGATAAAAAACGTCTGCTAAATTAATAGATGTAAATGTTAAGTGTATCTGACACAACCTACAAAGACAAAAAACTTGAGACAAATAAGTGTTTATGATCTCAATGTTAGCCAGAAAATGTATGTCATAACCAATTCAGCAAGCATTTATCCGGCCAAAAGTATACCCCATAGATTGCTATTGCTTAGGATAAAATGTTCTGCTAAATGAACACATACTGGTAATCATTATATCGGATTAACAGTAAATAAGAGAAAACAGTACTTACAAAAACATGTGCTCTATCTCACCTGCAGTTCAGAAACAGCCTCTTCAATGGGATAGCACTCATGGCCCTTATGTGCTTTGGATGTGTGACAAACAACACAAATGGGCTGCTTCTCCTCAAAACAGAACAATTTGAGTTTCTCATCATGTAGCAGGCACATGTCCTGAGTTCCGGAGACGTCCTGAGATCCTGACACGTCCTGGGATCCTGACACGTCCTGGGATCCTGACACGTCCTGGGATCCTGACACGTCCTGGGATCCTGACACGTCCTGGGATCCTATGGTCGTCTCCCTCTTGCTCTGTATGGATTCACAGAGTCCCTTCAAGGCAAGGCTCACTCTGGGCTCCTCAGTGGAACACTCTTTCCTACACACCGGACAGGTCACACTCTCTGTGTCCTGCCAGCACTCTTGCAGACACCCATGGCAGAAGCTATGACTGCACTGTAACACCACAGGGTGGTTGAATATGCCACCGCAAATGGGACAAGACAGGTGTTCCTCCAGCAGAGAGATATTAGTCGCCATTTGTTAAAACTCTCAAAGGGAAGTGGTGTGACTCTCTAGACGGATCCAAGCTGCTATGCCTGATAAGAGCCCTGCCTTTCTTTTTCCACACGTCACTGATATGTTTACGTATGTTTGAGCCAGGACATATCAGGACATGAAACACTACACCCAAAACCACTTAATCAGTCATCAGTCATCTCTCTCTCTCTCTCTCTCTCTCTCTCTCTCTCTCTCTCTCTCTCTCTCTCTCTCTCTCTCTCTCTCTCTCTCTCTCTCTCTCTCTCTCTCTCTCTTTCTCTTTCTCTTTCTCTTTCTCTTTCTCTTCTCTTTCTCTCTCTCTCTCTCTCTCTCTCTCTCTCTGACTATCTCTTATCATACACACACGTTTATATGTGTACACTGAATATTCATTGTAGTAGAGGTATTTTACCACTAGATGTCAGAAGAGTATTTTTCCTCGTCCCTTTCTTTTGACCTGAAACTGTATGAAAACACAATCCTTCTGAGCCAAGCCAAGCTTATAACCAGCTCAACCCAACCCAGCCCAACCCAGCCCAGCCCAGCCCAGCCCAGCCCAGCCTTGCTTCGCAGTCTCTCTGGGACTGCAGAATGCCATCAATCCAATGAGCTCCATCAGGTTGACATCCACAAGTTATACCAATCTTGTCTCTCTGACTGATACCGCACGGAGAGCACCTCCGGTAGCTATTTTCACCCTCATGTGGGAGCTGTAAAAAGACACAGTTAAACTGATTGTCTTTCCCCAAGATGTCCACCCTTGACTTGATTCCCTTCTGCAGCAGTGTGGAGCTCCAAACTGCAGAGATTATATCAGGGAGTTTATTGACGACAGTAACTCAGAGAGCATACTAAAGTCTGTTTTTGATAGAACATAACAGTCATATTTATTTTGTCCTTGTATAAACCTATTTGCAAATATATGACAACAAGTCAATACTCTATTACTCTGCAGTGTTTTCTGCTAAGGTGGACGCTAACCAATGAATAGATAACTATTAGTTATGAATCCTCTGAAAAGAGCTGAGAGAGCGTGAGAGAGAGTGAGGGAGAGAGAAAGACAGAGATTGTGGGAGAGAAAGAGAGGAAGAGGGGAGATAAACCGATAGAGAGAGAGGGAGAGAGAGTACAGATGGAGAAACAGAGAAAGACAGAGAGAGATGTGATAACAGACTCCAGGTGCTGACAGTTGGAATCCTCCCAGGACTTCTCTACATGCTGTGCCTCAGCTGACTGGCTACAGTCCATAGTGCCTTGGATCAACAGTACCTCTACACCATCCCCCTCGTGATTCTTAGCTCGGTAGAAATTGTACTGCAGCCTTGACTCTTCTGATCGCAGAAAAACAACACAAACATCAGCAGAGAGCAAAGCCTTTAGCCACAGTATCATTGCAGCATGGGTTGGAGCTTTTGAGAAACAGAATCTATCTATTATGGCATTACTTTAATTGCTGCAGCAGAGATGAAGTGAAGAGGCGAAGAGCACAGCTGAATCATACTCTTTCTCTTATCTTTATTCAATCTGTAAAGAAAACGGTTGTGAATTGTCAACAAATCATTTCCATGCCCTCCACGTCCTCGAGAAAGAGGACCAGCATCGTCAAAGGATATAAACCCCGAGCACATCCATTTCATCACAGGATGCTTTTCATTTCAACTTTTCACACATGAATTGAGGCCTCCATTTAAATTGGATTAAATGCACAATTTCAACATGCCTGCCAGGGCTGCCCACCACAAGTTACCTTTTTCAGGCATATTGATTCATATTTTTCCTCTGCTCCCGCTGAAATGGTAGAGAAACTTTTGACAACAATCTCAGTCAGACGGCACTGTCAAGCCCAAAGGCAAAAATAGTGGGGGGAAAATGACAATGTTTCCTGATGTTTCGGGCAAGAGTTTGGAAAAGTCTCAGCAGAAGTGATTTCAGACTGACACCAGGTTGAAATACAGGTGAGTTGGCACAGCCAGTGAACACACACTCTCTCCGAGCCTGAGTCACACCACATGTCCTCCCTCCATGCACACGCAGACACACACACACATACCCACACACAGACATACACATACACAAATGCAATCACCCTTCACACACGTCTGGCCTGCAGTGGGAATGAGGAGGTATGGTCAATCTGATTTAGAGGGCTTGGTGGAAAGCCCTTGGCTCAGTCTTCTCCTTGTGGCTCTGGAAGGTCGCCAGCCACCTCCCACCCCTCTCAGTCTCCCACACACACAGGCACACACACGCAGCACCCCTGAACAAGATTCCGAAAGGCCCCAGATATATTGGGTGAGCAATATGCAGCCTCTCACACATCCAATCCTTCCCAATGGAGTTTAAAGGAGCAGCATCAATTCAATAACCAGGACCTGACATAGCAATTCAGCACGCTCACTCTCAATTCGACTTTCCGTGAAAGTTCTGGCAGAGGAATAGAGAGTGATCCCATGGTTGTTTCCTCGATATGAATTTGTGCACCCACTATGACTCAAATCTTTATTACAGTAAGGTGCGGGTTGTGAAATAACTGAAGAACAGCAACACGGTCCCTGTGACAGGGAGATGCCTCCAATCGTTTTCGGCGGAAATGGAGTTTCACGTTATGGATCTTCCTCTCCTGCTGCCATGCTGAACTCTGAGAACGAGCGACGCCTGTAATGGAATTACGAGGTGAGAGTAGAAAACGTCAGATCCAACTCATTCACCATAGGGCCTCGCCTCTAGCTACTGTGGGGTTTGGGATCATAGTGGCCGTTCTGATATAGAAGACAGGTTTAAACCAATGTCACAGACGTACCATCTCCATGCAGGTTATGTAGCCTGTGGAATCAGGCCGGGCCTAGCTGTCACCAGCGACGTGTCAAATCCTCAGTGGCATACCAATAGGGGCTGCTAGCGGGGGTATGTTTCACTAGAGAGGGCAGAGGGCATGGAGGCGGGGTGGTTGCTGCTGGTGGTGTGTGTGTGTGCGTGTCTGTGTGTGTGGTAGAGGTACTGCACCGAGGAAAGTTCATCCTCTCATATGAGAGCTATAGGGCGAGTTTGCTTCATTTCCAACCACCTGCACCACCACACACAGTGTCATACTACCATTCAGTTATCAGGAGCTGTTGCATGGCTAACACAAACTCCTCCAGATCCTTTTGCTTTGAGGAACGTCTTCCTTCTGTATTATCATTCTGCCAAGGACACTGGGGTATCCTTAGAGCCAAGATAGATGTACCATATCCTCCACTATGACATCAGAGAGTCCCAGTCACATGATAGAGGACATTAAGCCCTGTCCTGGGGGACAGCGTCTGCCCTCACTGGCTGGGAGCTGGAGGGACTCGTGAAGGATGAGGATCGTTATAGGGGACCATATAATCCCCCATTGACCCAATGAGCCCCCAGCCACCGCCTGTGTGTAGAGGCGGAGATCAGGGACACACTGATGTGCAGGTGTGTGTGCATGAGAGTGTGTGTTTGAGAATGCATGGCTTTATTCATGATCAAGGGTAATGGTGATTGGTGGAGAATATGCTGTGCTGTCCACTGATTCAAGTGTGCGTGATGAGATGTGAGGGTCTCACTGGTCCTCACTGCACTCCACCTTACTGCTTCGGACTGGAGAGGTTTTCCTTGATAACATCTTTGCAAAAAAATACATTGCAGCTGTCACTAACTTGACAGGGTCCAAGAAAATAGGACGAACATAACACTTTTATTAGGGCAGTCAGCACACTAGCAAAACTACTGTACACACACAGACATACACACATGCACACACACACACACGCTCACACACGTAAACTACATTACCCCCTTAACACCCCCACATCACCATCACTTCCTGGCTCCACATAACTCTTCTCTGTCCCAGCAACCTTTTGTCCCTTGTGAAATGGCTTGTCCACTGTGGACAAGCCATTTTCTTTTTATTAGTGATCTCTCCCCAAGGAGGTTTTAGATTGGACGAGCTAACACGCTGGCCTCTTTCCACCTCCCTCAGTTCCCTTCCTCACGCCCCCCAACCCTCATCTATCTGCCTTCTTAAGACCAGGAAGCCTTCAGAATAGCACGCTGAGGGCGACCAGAGAGTGGTGCACTACCATTGAGTAAGCCTCAATGGAGGATGTTTGAGTCATCAGGGATGGGGTTTCGAATAGAAAGGCAGGTGTGGGCAGGTGGCAGTTGACCTGTGCTCCTCTGGAACTGTGTGCTCTTGGTGCAGTTGACCTAGTTACACAAGCAACGGTGAACACGAAACATAGCTCCTTTCCCCAGTTGTGGTTATTTGTGTCCTATTGCTGCCCTGTCTCTGGATGAATGGCTGATAGTAGTGTGTGTCCCTCCTGCAGCCCGGGCCCCCCTCCCCTCCCCTCTCCCGTGGGCGTGGAGACGCTGTGGCGTTACCGGGGATACAGCGGCTGAATGTGTCGTGGATGAAGGTTCTGGAGGATTTGTACCTTGTTAGTCTGACATTTCCACTGAGCGAGATCTGCCTCTAATGACTTGCGCGTCTCCTGCCTTTAAATGTCAGCTTCTAGGCCTAATTATTATTTTTTTACCATTACATGGCCATAAAAAGCAGAGAAGCCAGTCTGCAAAAGCGGAGAAAATAAAATGGGGAGCAGACTGATCCATGTTTTTCCTTGATCTGGCTGATCCATGTTTTTCCTTGATCTGGCTTTCAAGTGGACTTGAGACAAGCCCACCTAGTGAGATGTATTTGATTTTGTCAGAAAAGTGGATACTAAAATGATATTTTAAGGCACTTGCAAAAAGTGTATATATATTTTAGTACTTTCATTTGGAGAAAGGTGAAGCCCTTGAGGGAGTACACTTTCTCATTCCTCCCCACACAAGCATCAAGTGTCAGACATACCATCGCACCACATTAGGACTGTCTAACGGCTGGATGGACAGGGATCCATATCAGCTCGGGACTGTGTCTGAATGTCCATAAAACAACTTCTTCACTTTTTTGCATCACAAGCTTCCAATAAATGGAGACTGTTCCTACCACTTCCCCTTGTGCTAAATGATAACGATGATCATAATCGTGCTGCCAGATGTATCGACTGACGACAGCTCTGGTCCCCGAGAGCAGGGTTGGTGATGAGAGGGTGGCCACAGTAATCAGACATTGATCTGAGGGCGGGGGGAGTGGTTGGAGGGGTGTGGGTGGGTTCCTGGGCTACACTCAATATACAGGGGGTTTCGATTTTGATAAACAATGATGTATGGTGGACCAGGAAAGGGGGAAACGAGGCGAGATAATTGTTTTGTTGGTGTTCGCTCCTGGACCACGGGCCGAGTGAAGGTCAGGATTTATTGAGTGTTTCTCAATGCTTTTAGCCATAACCACACTGTTAGGGATAATAGCACTAGTGATTACACGCGTATCGCGCGTTTTACAACCCTCCAAATTGCCCCATGAAGATGCAGCTCAAGTTTTAAACGAATTTCTCCAGTCAAGGTGAAATTAAATTATCCATTTGCAAGAGGAATGGACAAAAGCTGCTGTTTTCCTCTCAGTAGCAATGCTACGGCAGGCCACGTTAAAAAGATGGATGTGTCAATGATACACGAAGTGGTGTGTGCATACCTGTGTGTGCGACGCAGCGTGGGATGAGGCTGATGATCTCTGTTCAGACGGCCGGGGCGGAGGGGACTGATGGACGAACACAAGTGATAAGCAACACCTCTACACCTGCTTCTCAGGTGAGACTGAAAGAAAGAGAAAGAGAGTCTGTCAGGACGGACTGTGTCTGTCTGTCTGTCTGTCTCTCTCTCTCTCTCTCTCTCTCTCTCTCTCTCTCTCTCTCTCTCTCTCTCTCTCTGTCTCTCTCTCTCTCTCACTATCCCATTTGCTCTCTTTCACAGTCTTGTCCTCCCTCCTCAGCAGGCTGGCTGGTGGTAGGTAGGTTTGTTTTGCAGTCCGGCCCAGTCCCTGACAGAGTGCTGCCGGGTGGAAAGGTCAGCATGGTTCTTCTCCTCCTCATTAGAGGAAGCCAAGGAGCTCCTGGGTCCAGACAGACAGTCATCAGTATGCCAACAGACTCTAATACACACTCCGATGTGGCAGGAGATACACACACTTTGGTTGCCTTGAATGAACCCCCCCCCCCACACACACACACCCACACCCACACATTCAAATAATCTGACACACATGCATACATGCGTACATGCCTAGGCACACACACACACACACACACACACACACACACAGCACGCACGCACACACACACTCACACACATTGTTTGTCATGTCTGCTTTTAATGTGACCCCTACCTCCCCAATACATGTGAGATCACATGCATTTGAAGCTCATTTTAACAACGCTTTTGAAATGAAGATGGGAGTTCGGCAGTAGGTCTTTCAAAATTGCGTTCCTCTGAAAGAAATGACCCCACTGGAGCCGATTGAGAACGATCAAACTCATACTTTCATGGCATGTTCAATTTACACTTGAGTTTCATTTGGCACTGAAACAAACTTTGGGAGGAAACTAAGTGAGCAAACTATATAGTTGTACTCTCTCAGTTCTCATCAAATAAAGGATTAGGTTGAAATATTCTTCTCTCATGAAGTTATACTGTACAATAACGGATCCTCTTCTCTTTCTGTCTCTTCATCAGCTGCAATGTCTTCCTCCTTATTGCCATGGGGAGGAATTCACTTCCATTCCACAAGACATATTCAAATTTAAGGGTGGGAAACACAGTCTCATTAATAATGCATGTTCGCCGAAATGAGCTCTGAACATTGTGATCAAAGTTTAAATCCATGTTTAAAGAGAGATCACTTTTCATTGTCCATAATTACAGTGGATTAGGGTGGGATTATACGGGGGGCAATCCTGTTAGATTAGTGATTACATCACCCCTGCCGGATGATCTCAGTCACTTTATAACTCATATCCTCCCACTAGCAGTACTGAACTTAAAGAGCTTTTCTCACTGGAATCAGTGAGCTGCATTCTGTCTTTAATACAAACTGAAGCATCACATCTAGTGTGCCCCTAACCAAAACCTGCTAAATCAAACTAAACCCATAACTCCACTTGTCTAAACTCCATCCCTGCTATTGAGGCAGTGTGGCTCATTAACACAGCAGCAGTGTTCGTGCCTGTGATCGCTTACAGCGGCTGGTTAAGGAGTAGTAAGACTATAGTTCAGCTGGGACTAGATGCTCCTTGTAGATTTGTATTTGCTTTGGCTGCTCTGTGGATTGACAGTAAGCACCTGCAAAGGGCAAAGGCGGCTCCCACTAAGCTGATGTGTTTACACGCTCTGTTGATTCAGAGAGAAGCTGGGGAGTTGAGAAAATGAGGGCTCGGGCCACTGTGCCAATCAAAAACAGTCTGCAGTCTCCGTGCACCTGTAGGATTGGTGTGGAAGGAGAGGAAGACGCAGGCCGAGAGAGATGGAGGAAGGGGAGGGAGGGAACAAGAGAGAGTTGAGCAAGTGACACAGGCAGCACCGATCGAGGGAGAGAGAGAGGGAGAGAGAGAGGGAGAGAGAGAGTGCTGAGGTCATTTGGACCTGTCTGCTCCAGATGTCTCTGACTGTCTGCGTGACGAGGAGGGGTGAGGCTGATGAGGGAGTGCTGAGGCCTCAACCTGCTCCTCGTTTCTCTGGCGATGTCCGGGCTGACGGGGTCCTTCATTTTCCAAATCGATTTTGACTGCTATGCATCAAAGATGTTGAAGTCGTAGTGATCAAAAGATGTTGTTACAAAGATATGTCTATCTAAAATCAGATTGTCTTCATAAAAGGCTGCAAACCAGTAACATGAGCAGAGTGCTGTACTGTACCACAAGCAACTGCCTCCCTCCCAGCCTTTTTGGAATTCCAGTGAGTCCAGGACTGGCTGTGTGTGAGTTTGTGTGGGATCTGGTTTCTGCTTGGACAGCAAGCTGGGGATGTCTTTCAGTGGTCCTCTACAGTCACGGAATGTTCCATGTCTGGCCACGGCGCCATATCATCCTCTCTCTCGAACGCTCACAACACCAGTTCAAGGTTTGGATGGAATGAATAAAACAAATGGGAGGGAACCAATCAAACACAGAGCAACATGAAGGGTTCCCTCAGGGCTTTTCCCTATTCCTAAACCATTATCCTTCAATGTTATTCATGGTTGCCAGGTTAGCAGACAACCTTCACTCGAGTTCCCAACAGCTGTGTTGTGTCTGTTTCATCTCATTTTAAAGGAGATCTCGGGTCTCTGAAAATATGTATTTTTATTTTTTATATCACACTTGATATTACAAATAAACTTTCCTACCTCAGAAAAATCTATTTCGGTTGAGGCAAAAAGGACACATTATTTGTCACGTTTATAATTGCTATGTAATATAAGGTTGAGAAACCTATTAATGGGAACATATATACGCCATAGCAGGAACATCGAAAGAAGTCATTAAAGATTAATGAGTTTTTTGGGGAGGCGTATGTGGGCGGATAAACGGCTGGCGGCCGGCGAGGCTGTCGGGCTGAGAGACAGATCGCGGCGGGCTGCCTTGCCGACGCTGTCACGCATCGCCGGCCACGACAGGGTGTTTGGCTCCTGCAGATTAATTGTCAGCGCTAAATTAAGTTTCTCGCTCCATCCAATCGTAGACTGAAATTCTGCTCTATACCGATGAAGCTCTTGGGTTGGTTTGAAGCAAGGGGAGGAGAGGAGAGGAAGAGGAGAGGAGAGTTGAAGGGGTTTGAGAGGAGATGTTGAGAGGAGATGAGGTCAGGGGAGAAAAGGGGGGTGAGGGGGAGAGTGATGACGGACACTGCTGTTTCTGTTCCAGAAGCTCTCAGAATGCTCACAGTCCACAGAAGGATGTATTCACTTTGAACGGAGATAATGCACTTATTAGGAGTTGTCTCTTGAAGGTAGACTAGATATTCAAAGAACTATACGATCGTTTGTTAAATTCCCACTGGATCACATACTGAGAGAGTATATGTATGCTGCTGTAGATTTGAACAAACAGTGCTATAAAATACAAAATAAATACAGAGATAAAACATTTTACTTGCTATGAATGGAACTATGAACATTATTTAAAAATGTTCTCTGAGTTACGGATGATCATGCAGAGTTAAAATCTCTTTACTTTTATGAGCAGTGCCACAGAGACATGAATATTAATATTCAACCAAGAATTCATGATTTATGCATGAAACTGAGCTTCATGTGAAATTAAATTGGCATAATAGGATTTCTTTAATAACTCCATGCTGAATTGATGAGAGACACAGAATGATTTTGGAGACGGAATTGTTGAGACGACTGCTTGATCTTGATTAACATGAGCGGCTTCCTTGGGCATCAGTTCGTAAACTAGAAAACAGTTTGAGTGACAACGTGGTCAGATGAGCAGTGACTTACAGTATGTTTGTGAGACGTACAGGAACACAACAACGCCACACACAAAACACACCGATTGGTTGGATGGACAAGCTGACATCACTCTTATCTGTATTGATTGGCTAGACAGACAGACTGACTCTCTTGTTTGTATTGATTGGTTTGAAAGTCCCTCTCAGAAGCCCAATTGCTGCCAGATGTTTCTTGAGGCCCCCCCTCCCCTTCCACCCCCACCCAGTCTAGAAATGATCTGACCAGACTGGCCCTTTGTCTTGCTCAAACCATTAAATCACATTCATTTCATTTGTTCTCCTCTTTGTCTCACTGCTGTACTAAAAGATGCCAATTTGCGAGGATGAATTCAACAGAGGATTTGATTGCATTGTAGAGAGCATCATGGTTCACTGAGTGAAAGATGAGGCCTCATATTAGTCTATATTAGAAGTGAGTCAGAAAGGTGCAGCCATGCTTCAAGATGCTGAAGATGACCAGCCAGCCGGCCTGCCAGACCTCTCTTCTCCCAGGCTGATTGAGATGCATGGTCTAGCCCTCCGCAAAGATGGTAGCTGTCAGAATATGTGTGTGTGTGTGTGTGTGTGTGCCTGAATGACTCCTCCGCTCCCATCAAGAAGACCTGCGCAGACTTCCTCTCTCAGACGTAATAAGTTCAATCTCAATTTCCAGACAGACAGATGGCAGAAATAGAACATTTGCGATGTCGAGGTAAAAAAAAAGCGAATCTTCTCTCCCTCGTGCCCCTTTATAGAGATGGGCTGACACTAGTCCTTTCAGCTCAGCAATTTCCCCCAAGCGAAGGTGTTTGTATCTACAAATGACAGCACGCCAGTCTGTCCCAGGGCCAGAACCAGCAGTTTCATATGTCAGTATGGAGGTGCTGGCTGATTTCATCCCATTTCATCAGACGACGCAAGCACCACAGACACCGACGTTTCGCGAGCACAGACATGCGAGCGCACACACGTACACATTCACTCACTCACACACGCACTCACAGTTGTAGGAAGCCCTCTGGCCAGAGTTTGAATAGGGTCGAGACAGAGCTATTTGTCATGCCAGCAAGACCTCGACCGCAAATCCAGAAAGAACAACACCTGCTAAAGAGATGAAAGCTGAAGTGGAGAAACTTGCCTTTCCGAGGAGACCTCCTCAGTCAGGCTTTTGTCTCGGAACCGCTTTTAGTAGGAGCGCCCGGGGTGCTTTGATGCAATAACAGACCCACATTCACTGGGCCAGACACAAACAACCCATGAGAGATAACCAAGGCTTCTCAACCCTATGCTTTCATCGTCTGTCAGCACTCATTCAATAAGTCGGGGGAATCTCATCAGGGGGGGCCGGGGCTGGGGGCGGGGGGCTGGGGGGGCTGGGGGGGCTGGGGCTGGAGAGGGTCAGGCTGAGGTGCACACTCCGGGGAGGGCCTGAGAGGATAACCGACGTGCTTCATTATTGATGAGAGGAATATGAGAGGGGGATGGCCCAGTGTTGCGTCAGGACCACAGGGGAACACACACACACACACACACACACACACAACACGATCACACACACTCCAGGGTAACATGAGTCACCACGAGGAGGAGTGACCATCAGTGCTGCCGTCTCTCTCACGCCCTGGTGAAACGGAGGCCTTTTGCATGTGGGCTGCCGTGTCCAGAGTGGCAGGACTGTTCCGGAAGGCTGTGGAGAAGCTCGCTGCTTGAGGCTTGGCTTTTACATTCAGTAGGACACCAATATTTCCCATGAGGACCTTACAAATGCTTTTCCAATGTACACTTTAAAAAAAAGAGTCTAGGAATGAATCAGATATACATTTCATACTTTTGACAAACGTAATATCCAGATGTGGAACTGACAGGTCTTCTTTCAAATTAGACTAAAGTGCATCAATGGAACAAACAAGCAAAGAAGACAACAACAACAACATAAATCAGCATCAATGATTGCCTCCTCCCCCCCGCCCCCTCCCAGAAGCAGGTCTGACCCATTGTTATGAAATGCACGGCTACATCGCTGTCTCTGTGTGTGTGTGTGTGTGTGTGCGTCTGACATCAGCATGGTACATGGCCTGCAGACAAGGCTAATGGCAGAGGTTATTGATTGTGGGTGCTGTAATGTGTCAAAGGTGTCCATGCTAGAAGCAGAGCGGGATCAGGGCTGTCTGTGAGGTCACATGACACCATCTGTTACAAACTCAAGCCACAATACCTCCATTCGGAGGGTCAAGATGGGAAATTAAATAAAACACAATGATGAGAACAGCGTTTTCTTGTTAATGTTCTATTTTGTAGGAAGTAATACTAATGCTACCTGTTGTTTCCTGGCTCCATGTTGTGTTTTACATAACAAACTGATTGGGTGTATGTGATAGCTAAGAGTAGTTTTCCCCAGCCTGTATACCCACATTACCCAACACAACTCTTCCCTGTTCTTTAAATGCACATGAACACACACGCAAACACACACACACAAACACATCATGTCGCTCTCTATCTGTCTCTCTCTCTCTCTCTCTCTCTCTCTCTCTCTCTCTCTTTCTCTCTCTCTGTCTCTCTCTCTCTCTCTCTCTCTCTCTCTCTCTCTCTCTCTCTCTCTCTCTCTCTCTCTCTCTCTCTCTCTGTCATTGTCTCTTGTGGGACTCTGAATCTAAGAGCTCATACTCCTGCCCCTCCCTCCCTCCCTCCCTCCCTCCCTCCCTCCCTCCCTCCCTCCCTCCCTCCCTCCCTCCCTCCCTCCCTCCCTCCCTCCCTCCCTCCCTGAGTGCTGCTCCCCTGCCAAGTGGGCCGTCCCTGGAGTGACCTTGTGGTAATGAACTGCTGATCACGAGTCAGGAAACCAAGCTTTCAGCACGCCCTCTCGGCAACAAAAAAAGAGAGAAAACACACACACACATCATTCTCTTACACACAAACTAACTACACCCAGCTATCGTATGCCCAGCCTTGTGCAGGGACAAGAGAGAAGGATACTGAGAGAGACAGAGTGAGAGAAAGAGAGTGACAGGAACAAGGACTAGATGAGAACAGAGTGAGAAACTATTGCAAGCATAAACACAACTACCAGACCTCCAATTCAAAGTAAGTACTTTTTGTTTGCTTGGCCTGTATTGTTTGAGTGGGGCGTAGGAGAGAAGGAGAAGGGGGATTTCAGCACTGACAGACGCGGACAGAGACAGGCTGGAGGGTAAAATCGAAGCTGGCCCAGCTATTTGGGTAGATAAAGATGTATCATAACAGACGTTACGTGGGGGAATGCAGCCTATGCTTTATGAGATCTTGGAACCACTGATGGGTACTTGATAGCATCCAACTTTCTACATTTTCTCTTTGTGTTGGTGAGCTGGGCAGACATCCAGTTCATTAATTACACACCTCTTTGACAAAAGTAGCTGAGGAACTTCATGTAGAGGCCAGTATGTAGGGGCCAGGATGTAGGGGCTAGGATGTAGGGGCTAGGATGTAGGAGCCAGGATGTAGGGGCAAGGATGTAGGGGATAGGATGTAGGGGCTAGGATGTAGGGGCTAGGATGTCGGGGCTAGGATGTAGGGGCTAGGATGTAGGGGCTAGTATGTAGGGGCTAGGTACAGGGGCTAGGATGTAGGGGCAAGGATGTAGGGGCTAGAATGTCGGGGCTAGGATGTAGGGGCTAGGATGTAGGGGCTAGGTATAGGGGCTAGGATGTAGGGGCAAGGATGTAGGGGCTAGAATGTCGGGGCTAGGATGTAGGGGCTAGGTACAAGGGCTAGGATGTAGGGGCTAGGATGTAGGGGCTAGGTACAGGGGCTAGGATGTAGGGGCTAGGATGTAGGGGCTAGGTACAGGGGCTAGGATGTAGGGGGTAGGATGTCGGGGCTAGGTACAGGGGCTAGGATGTAGGGGGTAGGATGTAGGGGCTAGGTACAGGGACTAGGATGTAGGGGCTAGGATGTAGGGGCTAGGATGTAGGGGCTAGGATGTAGGGGCATGGTTGTAGAGGCTGGGGAGTAGGTGCTAGGACATAGAGGGTCGGATGGGTGACCTCATATTGTATTTGACATGGCTGATGAGTGTGACTAACACACCGTCTGTGCTTTGGTTTTGCAACGCCATGCCCCAGTCAGCAGCAGTTTGTGATTGGCATGCCTACTGTTGCTTGATCTGTTCATCTACTTTGTTCAGTCAACATGCAAACTAGTTTAGCAGATGTAGCAGAACATTACAGATCTTTACATTTTTGGGGAGGTTTCCACAATGATGCGTTCAGGCAGATGTGAGAACTTTAAAGAAGTTACGTTTAAAACATCCCGAAACAATGACTGCGTGACTTATCCGTGATATTCACGTCGAAGGAATGTCTGGAAGGGTCTGTATATTTTAAACAACACCACTCACCCAAAACTCTATCTTCAGCATCGATGTAGCCCCGTCGTCTGCGAGCGTTTCACCGATCTCTCGACCGTTTTTTTCTTCCAGCGGCCGTGCATGTGTGTGTTCACGCGTGTCAGTGCTAGGTTAGGGCCAGCTTTCCCAGGATGTTGTAATTTGGGTCAAGCCTGACTTGAATGACAAACCGAGGGGGCCGTCATTGTACCAGCTCTGTGAGGTCGGAGTGGACGTTACACTGCCGTTGCCATAGCTCTCCCAACCCCTGGAGCAGAAACCCCACTCACACACCGGCCATTTCTCGCCCCGCCGCCGCATTCCTACTGTGTACAAAAGCCCCCAGCGCCCCATTCCAGTTCCCAATGAGAAGGCCAGCTCATTTCTTTAGAATCAACACATGGTGTGCTACTAATGAAAGCTCCGGGAGATTAAAAGACGATGTGGCGAGGATGAGCTCGCGGGAGGAAACCAGCTTTGGTCAGAGGGAAGTCAAGCTCATTGTGGATGGGCCTGGACGCGGGCCAAAGACGGAAAGGGGGAGAGCTCACATAACCAGTCCCATGTGGGCCAGCTAGGCCTTCCACTTTCCTCTTGCCTTTTGGGAACACACAAGAGACATTGTACACACACGGTCCTGTCCTCTCATCTGAACAGCTGCCTCTCACATTTAATCACGGGTTTTTTTTACCGGAATGTACAGAACCGGGTGGGATGGAGAATGGAGCACAAAGCCAATGTATATCTCCCTTGAGTCTATAGAAAGGCTTTCACGTGACTGCTCCCCATGGAAGACACCCAGCAACAACACCCAGGCTGTCAGAAGCCCTAAGAAAGCGCTGCTTCACGGGGGGGTTAAGAACCACTCTCAAAGGATCCAATTCAGGTCTATAGGGGCGAGTGTGTGGTGTGTGAGTGTGTGTGTGTGTGTGAGAGAGAGAGTGTGTATGTGTTGTAAGGGGGCTTTGGGGGATAAGAACATGCACAAAGATCCCAACATTGAGTGGCTGCATGGTGAGGTGCACACTGACCTCTCACATAAGATGAAACAGAGGGGGCTTGATGGGGTCTGGGAGGCCTTCAGAGGGGCTGGTGATGGGGGGGAATCGGGGGATGGGGTCTCCTGGCAGAGACTGTTCATCTATAGCTATCACTCGAGTATTTAGTGGCAAAGTGGAAAGGCTGGTCCTCCCTCTCCAGCAATGGAGGACGGGTGGTCAGGCCAAGAGCTTTGACCCTGCTGAAGAGGTTCGTCTCGAAGCTGGAATGGAGAGCACTGGATGATTGTGTCCATTTGACAGTACCACTGGGTCTGAGGGCTTGCTGGTACCAGCTTGGAAATGTATGGTTTATAATTGAGCTATCTTATTATGGTTAAACAGAGGAAATCCAAGAACCAACAAAACAAATCCTCTAAGCCAGTGGTGGGAGAATGTCTCTCTTGTGCTGTTAGTCTATTGTCAAGAGGGACTCTCTTTGGAAAATAGCTCTATTGATGGTGCTGGTAATGCCTTTTCTTGATGAATAGGAAGAATGCTTAGTGTGTGTGTGTGTATGTGAGAGAGAGTGTTTTTGGTAGCACGAAGGGGGTGCATGTGTGATGTTCATGTGTGTGTGTGCGAGTGAATGTGTGTGTGTGCATCCGTTATGTTCAAGTATGTCCACCGTTACACACCACTCACACGCATCACATCCTTTGATCCCAATTCACTCACATTCTGACACCCTTTTGAAGGCAAAAAGAATGGTCCTCTTTAGTGGCAGTGGTCAATCTGTGGGAATCGAATGATCTGGCTGATGTCAGATGTAACCTAACGCCTGTGCGTTTGGCCTTATTGGCTTGACGTTCTGTTTGATCCTCAGGATCCTAATGATACCCTGAGGGCCTGGACCACGATCAATGTGTTCATTAGCCTCCCGCTCTCCCAGGTCTGCGATTGGCTAGCCCTGGGGATGAGGGCAAAGGTTAGGCTGTTGGGAGGGGTATGTCGTGTGTCGGTACACTGGTAAAGTGAATCCAACGCTATTATGTTTTCATTACTATATGATGGCGTTGCAGTACTACATTGAGGATAATTCCAATTAGACCTTTGAACAAGAACTTGAAATAACAAATGACAAAAACAAACCCTTTTATAAACATTGCGTGTGTATGTATGTTGGAGTGTGTGAGGCAGGGTGTGTGTGTGTGTTGGAGTGTATGTGTGAGGCTGGGAGAGTGTGCGTGTGTCTTGTTGGAGATTGTGTAGGTAAAGCTGGGAGTTGTCTAGAAGTGGTCTCCAGGGGGTTCAGCCTCTGTGTGTTTGTGTGTGCTGGTTGCAGTTAGGACACTACGGGGGACCAGGGACTGTTTGTGTCTCTCTAATGAACTGAGTGATGATCTTGTCTCACACGCACCAACTCACCAGAGAGAGAGAGAGACGGGGTGGGGGGGGGGGGGAGACAGTGAGAGTGTGTGTGTGAGAGTGAAAAAAGACAGTAAGATAGACACATCAATAAGTAGATGGCAAGAGCATAAAAGAAAGAGAAAGAGAAGGAGAGAGAGAGACATTGGAGAGCATGTACAGTAGTTCTGATGTACATTATGGGATGACCGTACACATTCGAATGATCCAGAGAGAAGGCAGACAATGGGACGTACACGACAACGGGCTGAGATCTATAGAACCAATCGATACAAAGACCCGTATTATTAACCAGCAGACACTTCAAGTCGTCAGTGGCTGGACGTGAGATTGATTGTTCCGTAAAGCTTCCTCTATTATGACCGGCAGTATCAGAGCATAATCTACTGAAACCGTATAGCTGAGTGGTTGTTAAGGGATTTGTGATTGCCTGCCTGCTCCTGTCTATTTTGCTACGACAGCCCAGCCGCATGTGGGCCATGTGTGTTTTGATGTAGCCATTGATGTCGAACGGAAAGTTTAATTGATCGTGAGCACCCATGGCCGGCACTGCAGCACTTAGTGTCTATATTCCAATCTCCCCCTAATAGCATCGCTGGTGCTAATGGCAACAAGAGATCCGATTGAACGGGATAATTGTGGAATCGCAAGTTGGCGCTCCTATGGAATGTGGAGGTGTTCCACGTGAACACGACTGTGCTCACGACTCGAACATGAGCATGGTCGTGGAGAAGTCATGGTTACGCTTCCAAACAAGTTTTCCACAACTAAACCCTGCCCACAGTCAGATTTACAGATTCCCTCACCATGCTTGAGATATACCTCTAATCCTACTATAGTCAAATCTTGCCTCCTTTTAATCTGGCTCAAAGCAAACTTTCAAAGGCTGGTAACACTGTGGGACGTTGTCATTTCCCTCCGGGGGGGGGACGTGATTCAGAAACGTCCCACGTCAGTGAGGGACGGGCGGAGATCAGACGGACACCGTCCCGGTCTTCAGCTTGGTGTCCACCCACAGTGTGATTAATGTCCAGGATCATTACGTTCTGAGAGGCTGTATTCACTGATGCCCCAGGGAGTCATTCAAAAATCATTTCTGCCATGTTGTTAAAGCACCCACTGCACTCCCTCAGTTCAGTGGGTGGTTTGTGTCTCAGATATCTGTTAGGGTTGTTTCCGTGGCAGCATTTGGAATCTTCTGAATGTAAACAGAGTTGTGTCCACAGGGTGGTGGATCACACATTGTGTACAGGAGATGGAGAGAGGTAACAAGAGAAGGTGCGAAGAGGAATACACATTGGAAAAGAAGAGTGTGTGTGTATGGGTCGGTGCATGTGTGTGTGTGTGTGTGTGTTTGTGAAAGAGGGAGGGAGAGAGCCATTACTCATCCATTAGTATTCTGTCCACAGTTCCATACGGAGACGAAACACCAGAGAAGGGGTTGTCTCATTATACGTTTTCTTTCTTGTTCCTACGTAGATCAAATTCCTCTGACCATAAACAAAAGCCACAACACACAGCCACGCCCTTGGTTTGTACTGGAGTTGAGGGACAAAGTTGTATTACCCAGCAACATTTCACATGCTTCTCATGGCTCCCATCAGATGAGGGAACCACCAGCAAGGCCAAGGGGAGCCAGGGAGCTGGGCTGGGGTGGGGGTCTGTGGGTTTGAGGGGGATGTAGGGGTTCAAACTTTAACAGCCCATTATGTCCACTGATAGTCTGCTCCTGTTCCTCTGTCTTCTGGAGAAGCGGGGGCTTTGTGCTCTGCAAGGGCCAGAACCCCCTGGAGCCTGGAGGAGAGGACCTGGTGGGCCCCCGGCTGCTTCCCTGAGGGGCTAACTGGGCCAATGATTCGTGAGCTGCACAGCAATGCCAACCCGAAAGAAACGCCGTCAGATTGCCGAGGCGACAGCTAACAAAGGCTTTCGACACTCGTTGTGTCGATAGCGTCGTCAACAACACCCGGAAACCCTTTCTACACAAGCTGTGCGGTGGTGTGAGGGGCTCCGGATGAAACGGGAATGTATGTTTTGTGTTTGTGGCTCGAGGAGTGTATTCTTAAAAGCGACGAGTGACCATGCCAAGACACGTTTGTCCAGGTGACCCGTTTTGCGGCGACAGAGATGGAGGGAGTGAGCACGTGCACAACCTCCACATCAAATACGGAGACATTCCAACGGGTTTTGTCCAGTCCTAATGCTTCCTGGCATGTGGAAAGGGCCGAGTCAATGCCCTCAAGGGGCTGCTTCTGCATCCTGTGTTTGGGAGCAGGTGGCACTAAACTCCTCTCTTAAACCTCCGGGAAAGAAGAACCAGAGAGTCAGCAGCGCAGTGTCAGAAATGTTTAGGCGTGTTGTGGATGAGAAGGAGACTGAGACTGAGTGAAGGGTTTTTCATGTGGACGCTAGCTCAGGGGAATGCTCACTCCCCTATCCTCCATCCTCTCCTCTGAGAGAGTTTGATCAACTCAGCAAAATGGGCCAAGCTATTTACTTGCAAATTGCACACAGGAAAGTAGAGAATATGTGGGTTTTGGTTAAAACCCCCCCACAAAAAACAACAAAGCTGGTCAGATTCAGACATGGATAGAGATGTAAATGTAGATAATAGCAGGTTTGGATAGAAGGGAAGTAACTGTAGATGCTTATTAGAGGAAAGGCAGTGTGTTTCTGAAGGGAGATACTGAGAATAACAAATAGGGCTGACTTTCACCAGCTAGATGTTCCTGTGCCTTGTCATTGCCTTCAGAAAGGAAACAGTGTGTTTTCTCTCTCGTAAACCGTCTTTAGAGAGCAATTTGACGCAGGTGAAAGGATTTCTGATGAAGTGATTGTATGTGTGTATGTCTGCGTGTACAGTAGTGTTGAGAGTGTCAGCGTTCAATTGAGAAGCAATGTGTGTTTCATGAATAAAGTGTGGCCTTATTTCCTGTAAAACATCTGTACCAAGATTGACCAGGAAACAGAACCAACATGGAGGCTACAGTATACCATCCACATCTTGTCGCAGTTAGAACACACCACTAGTGGAAAAATAAAACCGGGTTTTATTGTGGAATAAATGAGCCAGCGTTGATGGGTATTGGATTCCCATCAGGCTTTGCAGCGGACGTCAGAAGGACCCGAGGCGCTGGGTCTCTCATGGGCTGTGCAGCACATGTCCTCCTCATCAGTGACTGCTCTCTTAAAAACCCACATCACTCTCGAGCTCTTCCTGGCTAGGCAGGCACACGCACACACACATGTGGTACAGACAAACACACACACACACACACAGGCATGAGTGCATGCACAAACCTCCACAAACACGCATGTGTGGAAGCACATTCATACATATGCACACACACGTACTCTGTTCACACACACATGTGCGTGCACACACAAATGCACACACACACAGAAACACACACTCACAAGCCTCTGCACAGGGGAGGGGGAAGAACTGTTCAAAGTTCATTAATCAGATGAAGTTTTTCAAAAACTCAGTTTTTCGAAAACTGAGTGGAAATAGGTGTCGGATTAAATTAAAAGTCCACTTATACTAGTGGGCGATCTTTAAATCCTGATATTAGCTTGACATTCAGAGCTTCAGAGTTGTTATAGAAACCCAGGCGTTGTGTCAACTATGTCTCCTGCCCTTTCCTACTCGATATTAGCCTTGGATCATGTTGTTTCACCCTCTTTTAATGAAGACTTCTGTATGCTCTGACGGGGGCCGGTAAAGGGAGAGGTCAGAGGGCAGGGCTACTCAGCACACTACATGAATGGAGAAGAGGAGAGAAGCAAAGTTCATTCAAACATGTTACATGACCCTCACACCCAATGGCTGTGAAGACAATACCAGAAAAGTAAAGGATTTGGATAAAGAGTCCTGTCCTGTCCCAAATCAGAGTTATCCAATCCGCTTGTGGTTGCATCATACGATAACTACCCATCCCTTAACATCCAAAAGACCTGAAAGCATGACTGTCTCAGTTAGAACTAGAGACATACAGAACTGCACAGCAGTGCATCTAGCTCACAGCAACAGATAGCAAATTCACTGGTAGTCCTAAAATGGAATTGTGAAACACGCTTCAAAAAGTTGAATGAAACTCTCATTGTGGAGTGGAGTACACACTGTGCTGAGATATATGTCTGCTTCAGGTTTGTTTGGAGAAGGAGTGCAAGTGCTCCATCACTGTCTCTGAGAGGACCTCCAGAAGAAGAAGCAGTCCTCTCCTAGAGTCTGGAGTAGCATGGACAGAAAAGAAGCATTTGTTTAAAGATAGTTTCTTTCTTTTCTCTTTCTTCCACCCTTTCTCTGTCTTTCTTTCTCTTTCTTTCTTTCTTTCTTTTCTTTCTCTTTCTCTCTTTCTCACTGTCTTGTTCTCAATAAAGCTTATTTCTCTTCAAATCTGAGGGGATTTTAGATCCGTCTGTGTTTTTCCTCCGGTTATCACAGTTAAAATAGTTTTGTGTCAGACTTGTATGGCTTCAAAACTTTCAATAGCAGTACTCAGGGCATCCCAGGAGAGGGCAGTGTGGAGTTGAAGAGGTGATCCAGACTTTTTACGTTGAATTACATGTAAGATAAAATATATTGTTAATAGAGAGAGAGAGAGAGAGAGAGAGAGAAAGAAAGAGAGAGAGAGAGAGAGAGAGAGAGAGAGAGAGAGAGAGAAAGAGAGAGAGAGAAAGAGAGAGAGAGAGAGAGAGAGAGAGAGAGTGAGAACACATGTCTGTGTGTTGTGCGTGGGTGTGTGTATCAGGGGAGGGAAATAAGGGGTTACTTTCAGAGGGTCCTCTGCTGACAGCCACGCAGCTCAAATCTCAGCCAAAGGATTAAAGAAAGCAATTGGATGCTTGTATCACCAAGCCAGCTTATCCCTGCATCCGCCTCATGAATGCAATCGGTTGGAGAATCCAGAGGCCCTTTTCTACACGAGAGCACTGGAGCGCTGAGCGAGCCGTGTCCAATCTGCAGCACTGCATCCTGTTGTCTTTCAGCAACATTTGGGGAGGAAACCATCATGTATGTTTTTGAATGGAGGTAGTGCTTCGTGGGTGCCCTAACAGTTGGCGCAGGGGGAGATTAGCTTTTAATTATAGGAAGAGAGGCAGAAGCAATTAGTTTGTACACCCACTTACCATTGTGCCCACTGATAGACAACAGAGATGATGTCTTCACGGGCAGGGATGGCTGGATCTCAAATCCCACCAGTACCGTCTCCCCTGGCCCCTGTCTCCATTTACAGACGACTATTTTCGTAGGTGTCTGTTATTATTGAGTCATCCACCACCCACCCTCGCCTGCCCAATACAAACCTATATCTCTGTGGATATGCAACCTGGGAAGGTGCAAGACGGAACTGTTAATCAAACAACTTTTTGAGAAGCAGAATCAAGGTGTGCATATGTGTGTGGGGGGGCTGAGGTCTAATTAGTTTCCTCCCCACACCTGGGTACCATGTGGGTACAGCTGGCACAAATTAAGAAGTTATGGGCGAGGCCCTCCAGAGAACCACTGAAAATGACCAGTGACGATTCTCTGCTACCAAAGCAGGCAGGTCACTGATTAAAACCCGTAATTGATGTAATTGTCTGCAAATGGATTAGGGATTCGGTTAGGGCTGAAAACAATCTGGGGAAAGCTGCTTTTGCATCGTAAAAAAGAGGCCGCTACTGTGTCTGAGAGAAAGAACAGATCGATAAGACATCCAGGCCATCATTCAGACGGGTTCGTTGTGCTGAAAAATGTGCTGAAAAAGTCTAAAAGCATGGGAGGTTCACGACATGGGCCTCACACACCCCGAGCGGCTGCCTCTCCAGAGCTGCAGGTGAAACTCCTCGACCGAGATCACTTACTACTGTTTGCTTTGGTGTGTGCCTGCTGTAATCTGGTGCTAAGCTTTGTTCCCTGTCCGGCTTACTGTATTTATAGCACGGGGGGGGGCAGGGGGGTGCGGGGGTGAGATAGTGCTATTAAGTTGGCCTCGACCACTGTGATTGGATGACAATCCACAGCTCAGGTGCTCCGTCTCCACAAAGTGGAAAGAGATCAAAAGGATGATACTGTTGTAATAGTCGGGTCGAGACCATTTCTGATCGTTTCGGGGTGATTTTGGTTGAGATAGGCTACCCGTTCACTTGAGGAGCATTTTGATTATGGCTAAAGGGAAGTTGAACAGTGAAAAGGTATGTCAACAGCTGAAACATTCCGTCGATCATTTACTCAACTTGGGTGTGAAGCCCTAACCTTGACATGATCACATGTGAGGTCTATGATAATGTAATAATCGGATAGGAGCATTATGTTCCCTCTCTCCTTGACACTGACAGTGATTCAATGTGTGTGCTCGAGCAGTGACGTCCTCGCTCGTCCTGAGGGGCTGTGCCACACTGGCAAATGTGAGCCACGCTGTTTACCTTGACTCACGGCATCAAGGACACCCTGTTCTAATCCACACAAACCAAACTGAATCAACCGAGCCAGAACATCTGAAACATGCAGGCATATGGAAGTGGAATGCACGGGCTATTATGCACTTGTACACACTTAACAAGAGCTGGAACGAGTGATGGAGAGAACACGTGACGAGCAAAAAAAGTGTGGCAAAAAAAAGAAAAAGGAGATGCCTTAATCAAAAGACGGACAAAGCTGCACCGCATCCAAAGGGTTTCTCCCCCTCTGACACACTTTGATGAACAAGTGTTTCAAGGTGCTTTCAAGAGCTTCTTAGAGACAGAGAGAGAGAGAGAGAGAGAGAGAGAGAGAGAGAGAGAGAGAGAGAGAGAGAGAGAAAAAAGAAAAAGAGACCATCTTGTTCAAATTGGAGGCTTTTGAGAGTGGGCAGATAAAGGAGTGAGAGAAAGAATAATGGGAGAGAGAGGGAGGGAGGGGCAGGGGAGAAAGGAGGCAGAGAGGAGGGAGAGATGAGGGAGGGGGGGGGGATGTGGGGGGTGAGGAACGGCGCATGTTTGTGGGGTGAGACTGGAGGCAAACTCATTTCCCTTCGCGGTTTGACATGTAAGGAGAAGGGGTCGGTTGCGGGCTGTGGGTGGTGACCGGGGGTAGGGAGGTGGAGGTCAGAGGAGAGGAGGGGATTAAAGGACAGGCCTCTGGTCTGGGAGTGAAAGAAAAGCCGCCATTTTGAGCAATCCCAACAGAGAGGATATAAAGGAGAGAGGCAGAGAGAAGGAGAGCGAGCTAGATAAGGCATCTCCTGCAGCCACAGGCTCCACACACAGGTAATTCAACCATGACTCACACTCAACTCCCTGTGATAAATTGAGATTATAAAATAAGGGCCAGTAGAATCCCCTGGTGAAAAGAAGCTCGATATTGGCCACGTTAAAGGCGGTCTGAAATCCCTGTAGAAAATGAATATTCATGTTCAATGCTGTACTATATAATTGGTCAGTCAAGCTTCAAGCAAAAAGCCGCCGTGAAAATTGACATGCTGTCACCCTAATTAAATGAGTCAAAATACAACGTCACTATTCTGTTCTTGCAAGCGAAGGTGTCAAGAAGAAAAGTGTAACATGGTTTTACCAGACTGTTGATAAGAATATACATGTATTGGGATACCATCTAAATGCCTTCCTGTTGGTGTGAAGCTGTACAGATCTGTACTGGGGAGTACTGGACTGGAAGCTGGGCCTGTCAAGATATATTTTAGCATCACTCAGAGAGGTAGAGAGAGAAGGAGAGAGGGAGATGGACATTGAGAGGGAGAGAGTGATATGGAGTGGGAGTGGCAGAAGGAGACAGTTATAGGGAGAAGGAGATAGAGAGGGGAAGGAAAAGGGAGAGAGGAGGGAGAGAGAGGGGGTAGAGAGGAGGAGATGGAGAGGTAGATAAAGAGGGAGAGAAAGAGACAGCGAGAGAGGGAGGGGGGAGGGAGAGTAGGAGAAAAATGAAGCTGTGTTTGTCATCATTGTGATTGTGGTTTTATGATTGCCTTCACTTGGCTATTGACGAAAGTCAAGCTCTATTCTGTATTTGCTATTTGCTCATTCCTCCTTTCCCAGAAGCCCCCCTCTAAACACGCACACACACACAAGACCCTCACGAGCAATACGCTCACTCATACACTTCCAGACCCCCCCACGCACACACGCACACACAACCGGCACACACGGCACTCACACAGCAGACACACACAATACACACACGCATTGTTATTGTTGGCAGGGAGAGGGGGTCTCTGGGGGTCTTATTTGGGCTGCTAGGAGAGATAGCCGACACTCTGCACACAGAGCCTCCCCCACAGCATGACCTTTACAAACCTCAGGTCAACAAATACCTGCCGTTTGATCCACCTCACCTCACCCCACCTCACCCCACCTCACCCCACCTCACTCCACCTCACCCCACCTCACCCCACCTCCTCACTCCACCTCACTCCACCTCACTCCACCTCACTCCACCTCACCCCACCTCACCACACCTCACTCCACCTCACCCCACCTCACCCCACCTCACACCACCTCACCCCACCTCACCCCACCTCACCCCACCTCACTCCACCTCACCCCACAGCTAAACACAAGGGGAACGGCGACAGGGCTCGTTGAGGATGTGCTCCCTCCTCGGCTGTGAGAAATCCACGTTCTCACCGGGTTGATGGACCTGTGGCTTTGTGTCGGCTTTTTAGGACTTTTGGTTTGGTTTTCTTGCTTGTGACGTTTTGCTGGTGAAGCTGCGTTACTGCATCGGCTGTTTTTTTTTTTTTATAGCTTATTGTTTCAGACTTCTTTAAATGTGATTTCTTTTCAGGGACGAGTGGGGTTTCACTCTGCTCTCTGTAGATAGAGTTTCTATTTCTTTGTATTGTTCTCTCCAAAGCTCATAAAAACTCACAAAACACAGACTGAGAAACGTTATTATACATTTCAGTCCACTGTATAGGTAAGGCATTTCCACTCAAACACAGGACTTCTAAACTCAGAGCGTTCAGCCTTATATTTTCTTCAAGAACAAGTAAAATGCATTTATTTTACTCAAAATACTTACTCTAGTTGTTAGTCGATGCAATCCCCACAGACAACAAGACCTTGTAAATCCACTGGGAACAATTTATACAAATATGGATTGTTGTTGTAGAAACTGTAGATAAACCCTTGTTCTCTCTTATTTTCCCCTTGAATAACTCATTTACCTTCGTCCAATATTGGCTGTAACCTAACATGATATAAGAGAGAGAAAGAGAGGAGGGGCAGTTTATCCTCCAGCCTGCAGTTTATCACATATTATCATCTGTTTACATCTCTCCTCTACAAGCCAGTGAGAGAGTCAGATTGAGAAAAACACAGAATGTATGGGCTGAAACCCTTTAAATGATTCCCACAATTCCCTACACTTATCTCCATTCACAATCCATGCATAATTCAGTTCTCTTTGGTTCTGGGAAATAGGGATTGGCTTTTTTGAAACCTTAAATAGGAAATGATTTAGTTAAATCTTCATGTTTTATTAATGCATGGCCAGCGTACACTAAAAGCATGTAGTGCATATGGAATCTGCATTCTAAAAGTTTTCTCTACAAAAAAAGGATCATTATTGCCGATCCCGTTATTACAATCAAAAAGTAATTAAAAGTATTAAGCACCAATATAATTTTCTTCTCAGCTTGATTTTCATTGGGTCGTCTTCATTCAGCTGAGATAGCTAATAACCCAGCATGAATTCTCCACTCAAATAAAGTCATTTAACTGCTCCTTCCTTTGTCCCCCCATTTCATTGCCTTCCTCCATTGAATGACAATACACTAAGGGATCAGATAGCGAGAATAGATTTTTCTTTATTGTTCAGCATTCAGACATTTTCAACGGGACAGAGAGCAGGCGCAGACAGTGTTTGTGAGATGGAAGTCTGGACCTGAGAGTGGTTATAGAGTTATATAGAGAGAGGAAGGTGTTGGGGCGAGCTGGGGCTCCATTGATTCCAAGTCCAGTATGGAATCTCTTCCTTCCCCCTCCCTCTCCTCCAGCAGACCACTGCCGGGCCTGATCAATAACCCAATGGCCCGTTTGAAGGAGCTAATCCTAGCCAGCCGATGAACCAATGACACAGCAGTGTGTGAGCAGTACACCCACCATAACAGATGGGTGGCAAACCTCCGACGGTCTCGTTCGTCTGTCTCTGCTCATGGAACCTTCTGGATGGGTTGGTGTCGCCCCCCACACCTCCCACCAGCTCACACTGAGCTCCGCTACCGAGACCAGTCAGACCCATATGGAAACATATAGAATGATGTGCATGACTCTTACACAGCAATATCAAACAGCCATCACATCCCTGACTGTCGTGTCAGTTACTTGCCTGACTGCCTCCTTCTGAGAAACGACGTCATTCCCACCATTAGCAATAATCTACACAGCTAACAGTCCTGTGGAGAAGCAGTCCCTGAGCAGCGCTTCCACTAGGTCGTAGGTCAAAGTTCACCAGGGGCAGGAATCTGGAGAGGGATGTTTGGTTTGATGTTTTTTAGGATGTTCTAGATCTCTCTTACAAGCTCTCACAAGGTTATCAGCTCTTCCTAAGTTTAGCTGTGAGCTGTGCAGGTGGAAGACATGAAAGAACGGGTGCTTCTCTGTGGGAAATGTCTCAGCATTGGTGCAATACCCACTGGCTGTCTATTAGAGAGGGGGTGTAGCATTGTGCTGTGTAAAAGCCAAAGCCTCTGATTCAGTCTTTCATCCATAATAGAAAGTGTTCCCATGCTCTTAAAACACAGGAAGGGGAATTTGGGATTTGGTGCAAGTATTTCGATGCACAGTACCTACTGAAGAATAGATGAAACCTTTGTGTGGAGGGCGACCCTGAAGTTTGACCTCAATAGGCCCTTGGCTTCTCCATGTAACCTGCTCCAGTACTGCTCTGCTGGAGCTGCCTGTCTCCCACCAGCCTATCTTCCAAAAAACTCCTCAGTCCTTCTCTGTGCACCCAGCAGTCAGCTGGTAATACATTATTTAGGGAAAGCTTACCCATCCTTTGAGCTACCAGAAGAATATGTATTTGAAAATTGATTTCTTATGACGTGGCAAGATTCACAATTTAACTTCTGAGTAACAAGTACTCTTTCATGGCTCTGGTTCACTCGCAGACTGCTTCTGGGAAATAATACTTAAGTATTCAAAGATGTTTGAAGATGTGCATTCAAAGATGTGCATTAGAATAGATCAATTCTTCATAATCTCTTACTGAGACACCAAACTACTATGAAAAGGCTTTACCGTAGACTTGTATTTGAATGGATAAACTCAACATTCATGCAATCAGGGAGACTGAGGAATCTTCTTCTGAGAACTCAAATATGATGGACTTGAGCAAGAGTACTGTCACCAAAACTGTAATTTTATCAGGTAATGAACACGGAGACAAAATAAATTGCAGAGTGAATGTACTATGAACACGGCCTAATACTAAACTAAAGAGAAGTTTAATTGCCCATATAAAACTCATTAACCATTCAGCAGCCACCTTGCATTACAAATGGGTGGAGGGTGCATGAACTTCTGTGAAGTCTCAGAGTGAAGACATTTACCAACCATACTGTACAGGGCCACACACAGTGGGGAAGGGAGGGGGGATTCATTAACATTTATGACCAGAAACGATTTCCCCACCAGGCTATACCTATCTCGGTAATTTGAGCACAGTGGAGCGTTTTGGCTTGAAGATGATTCCTAATTGCTTGAACCTCAGGCTGCCTTGCTCCCCTCTGAGTGTATGTTTGGTAGGGTTTATCTCGCCAGTCAAGACAAGACACTAGACAGAGGGGTAGACGGAGGAGTCAGGCTAATGCCGTTTCCCAGAGTTCCAGAGCACTGTGGTCCCTCTAATTAGATCCCACTGTGTTTCTCTCTTATCGGTGTACTGGGATTGAAACCGAGGAGGTCTCTCACATGGTACATGTGTGAAGACACGCTGACGGCAGGACATTATGCACTTCCTGTGTGGACGTCCTCCACTTCCTGTTGAGCAAAAATGGATGAATTCCAGCTCACTGGATTCGACACTGGGTCTACAGCACTTAACCTGTCCCTCGTCCAGCCTCCATCTCTTTAGTAGTAATATGGTGACCTTTTCTGAGTAACATATTCCTCACAACATTTCTTCTTTTCGTGGATGCTTTTATCCTAAGCAACTTGAAAACAGAAGACAGAACCTTCAGTGGATGTAGCACTCTAACCCACGATTCAGTGTATGCACTGCCCAGCATTGAAGTGATGGAACTGATGAAGAAAGTGTTTTGTCCGTCTCTTCATAAACGGAGTGACTAAGTTCAGTTGAGTTCTGGATAACCAGACCTCTGACAATAAATGACAACACAACACCAGGCTTAGGTCTCAATCGTGTCTCTCTCCGCTCTGAAGGCCGGAGGACCATCTTTTATAGGGCACAGGAATGTAAACATAGATAGTGACAGTCAGGCAGTAATGACGTTACACCAGTCTGACACATCTGACACACAACAGTCTCTCACAATCTACTCTTATTAATAGCAAGCTTACATGAGAACATACTAACTAGTATCCAATGACCAGTTCTATTGATTAGTGACTAATGTAAGCACACAGGAAATCCCAATGTCTTCCACAGAACGCCTTAGACATGGTCTGTTTTTGACTCTCGTCTCTCATGACGTTTTCCCTCCTCCCAGGATGCATGTGCAGAAGCAGTGGGCATGCGTTGCCGTGGTTGCGGCCCTCCTGATCCTCACTGTGTCAGCTGCTGAGGGGGGCAAAGCCGAGAAGCAAGGTGAGATTCCGGCGCATTGACAGCAGACACCAGCAAAGCAGACCCCCGGAGCCAGACACCTGTCTCATCCAGAAACGCTGCTGCAAGAGGGGAATGTTAATTAGATGTAAATCTTGATATCGGGTCAGATTTCTGCACGCATCCCCGAAAGTGGAGAGGTGCTTGTAGACTTTCAATGACAGATGCATATCTCAGTGCTGATCAGATTGAAATCATTTGACCTTTCACAGTGGAATTGGCTTCATATTATTTCATCTATATTAATTGCGTCCTAAATAATTGTAGAGGTGAATTCAGTGTGAGGGGGATGTGCGTGTGCACGTGTGTGTGTTCTTATTTGTGTGTGCGTGTGATCCAACAGGAAAGAAGGAGCGTAAGTCCGACTGCGGTGAGTGGCAGTGGAGTGTGTGTGTTGCCAACGAGGGCGACTGCGGGCCTGGCACCAGGGAGGGCACAAGGACCGGCACCGACTGCAAGCAGACCATCAAAACTCAGCGATGCAAGATCCCCTGCAACTGGAAGAAACAGTTTGGAGGTGAGGCGGGCTCGATTGTCCATGGCGACAGCAGTCATGCCTTGTGTATGGGAGAAAAATGGGAGCAGATGAGTGTGCACGCGTGTGTGTGTGTGACTGTATTTGTGTTTACACACTTGTGTGTGTGTGTGTTTGTGTGTCTGGGTGTGTGCGCTCCCCAGACCGGGTGTGCGCTCCCCAGAGCGTGTATGTCTGAGTGTCATCTGCAAACAGAGCGTGGGCACCACTCTGTCCCCCAGGGGGACCTGGGTGGAAGCGTGCTCACAGCCAAATGATGGAGACACAAGCTCCCGCTTTCACCCGGCGCTGTTTAGGAGGTCCCTGTAGGATTCCTCCAACAATGCACCCTGTCACCACCCTCTCCCCCATCCCTCCTGTCCCCTCTCCCTCATCCCACCCCCCCTCTCTGATGCGGACCCAGGGATCTCAGAGCCAGGTGACAGGGGCCTGTGCTTTTATCCGGGAGGGAAGTGAAGGATGGGTAAACGAGTGTCACTACCCGCAGGGAACGGAGGGCTGGGCTGGAGGAAGGCCAGACGGGAGATGAGACATGCACACAGACTCACAGGCGCACACACACACAGTACAGTACTCATGGACTGATATGTCATTACCTTCACCTGCACAGAGTGTTGCAGAACACATGGAATCCAGCTGTAATCTTTGTATTACACTTCTTCCTCATTCCACAAAGTATCTCACTACATCGCATAGCACAGCCACACTTCAGATACCATCCCCTTCAGGACAAAGAGGCTGTTTTATCTGTGAAAGGATAAAACGTTTCTGATGCATTTGTAAGAAAGAAAAGTATACACAACTGTTTACCATAACTGTTAATCATAACTCCAACTGTTCTCCACCCATGAGAGTTTGGGGGAACACATTACTTTAACCAAGTTGAAATATGTATTTACTGCATCATCACTCATACTCAGCTCCAAAGATGACAAGTGTTACCAGCAACAGTTTTTTTGTATTCAGAAGTGACAATGTTCTGCTGTTGTGCTTCTCTCTCTCTCTCTCTCTCTCTCTCTCTCTCTCTCTCTCTCTCTCTCTCTCTCTCTCTCTCTCTCTCTCTCAAGGAGAATGCAAGTATGACTTCCAGGCCTGGGGAGAGTGTGACCTGGCGACCGGCAAGAAGAACCGGACAGGCGTGCTGAAACGTGCCCTCATGGATGCCACCTGCCCCACCACAGTCAGCGCCACCAAGCCCTGTGGCAAGATCCCCAAGACCAAGCTACAAGGTACAGTCGGCAAGCTTGCACAGCTCTCGGCCAGTGCCCTCTCCCTCACTCTGTCGCTCTGCTATTCCCATCTTTCTCTTCAGGAGGCTATCAAGAGGTTTATTATGCACCAAATATTGAAGCGTGAAAATGTGTACATCCCTGGGGTAGATTATCATCTGTATGAGAACCTCTCAACAGGGACGAGAAAGAGAGAACTTTGGGTACATTGTAATTTTCCATATTTACATTTCCATATATATATAAATGCCTCGTGTAGCTTTGAGTGTGTCCTCGTGGCGCAGTAACCTTGGTAATGATGATAGGAGGGAAAGAGAGTGTGTTTGAAGTCCAGGATATGCTCTCCTTCTTCTGCAGCTCCCACTGATTACATCTTGCTGAAGACCCAAATCCTCCAAAGGATTTAATCAGAGATAGTGCCAGATTTGTCACATATTCATATTTAATCCATTTTCTCTCCAGTCCAAAAAGAATACCCTCTCTATTAATCCTTGCATTACATGAAGAAGCTAAATAGCTTTTACAAGGTAAACAATGTATACAGGGGCAACCCAATTTCCACCATCATGTTGCATTATTTGTCTGGCTAAATAAGAAAATCAGACCATCGAAGGTAAGATCATTGTTTTTGCTTTGTTCGCAATGCCTCCGTAAAAAGATAAACCTATTGACGTCCAAATGAGTCTATTGATCCCACATTGACCTATGGAAAACAGATACTTGGATATGGTGTGGTGTTGCTTACAGTATGACCTCACTACTACAGTAGATTGAACCAAACACAGCCATGTTCTGAATTCATCATGTGCTTTGAAAGACAAGCGTGCAATCTTAACAGAGGTATTGCATTGGATGATGCATCAGAGTTACACTGAAATATTCCGATAGGTTCATCAGTTGCTTTTCCAGGTCTCCCAAACGATCTGCACAGTCTCATTCTGTTCAGCTCAATATCCTTCCTCGTAAATCCCATCTACATACACCGTTTGTAAAACCCCTCAAAAATAGAAAAGAAAAGAAGAGAATCAGCCATTGGGTTTGTTTGAAGATTCATGCCTCTGCATGTCCAAACCTTACATGATTTCAAAGGGAGAACAGTCTAAATATTTCACTGTAGTCTCCATCACTAATGTATGATGACAGGGTGTTGCTAAAGTGCGCTGAACAGCTCCCTAGACTTCCTGTGTCTTCCGTCAGATCAGCCACCAGACAAATCCCTACAGTTACCAAGCTGTTATCATGCTCGTTAAAACCCTTAACAGACCACGGCTTCTCTTTTTATTGGGTACATTCTCTCCACTCTCGGTGACCATTTAAAGTAAGATATGTCTATAAAGAGGGATCTAGAGTTTATGAAACCAATATTGGTCTGGCTTTGGCACTGTAAAGAAAATGAGAAAAAGACATTGCTGAACGCTCATTGGTCTGCTAATATTGACTTTCGATCGTACACTGGTCACAGGGTTGGATAAACACTCAGAATCTCCTGTCCATATGATTGGAATTTCTGGGTTCAGTTCCTGTTTTTCCTCGCATTGTGACTAAGTTTGAGTGAGTCAGTCATGAGGGTGAGAGCGGTAAGCCAAATCTTCTTCTATGTGTGAAGAGTGTGCTAGATTGACAGAGCTAACTGTGGCTTGGTAATAGCTGTCTTATGAGCAGACAAATCCCAGCATGCAGTATAAGCCTCAAAAAGCCTATTAGGATGGCACATACAGGGAGAAATTAAAATTAAAATGTCATTTGAATGAATGTACACATTTGCATTCCAGCACTTGAATTGATACAGTACGGTGTGTTGTATATTCATGACATGGATACAACAAATCTGTACAGCATGTCAGTACTGTTGTGTTTAGTGTTTGTGTGTTTATCTATATACATGTGTGTTTGTGTGTGTGTGTTTAAGAGAGACACAGAGACAGAGATTGAAATAAAGAGAGAGAGAGAGAGAGAGAGAGAGAGAGAGGGAAATATGGAGATAAGAGTTTGTGTTCATACGCCATACACCATAGCCATACACCATAGACTCTAAACACACAATCCTGGCTGTCACCACACTGTACCTGCGTGAATCTCCCTTCTAATGAATGCTGCCAAAGTCAGGGGTTGCTGCCCTGGAGGCAGATCAGTGCAGGGTGAGAGGCTCAGCAGAGATGACAGGACTGGGATGAAGAGAGACAGTTGGAAAGAGAGACCCGTTATCAAAAAGATGTGTGATTTTCCATGTCTGCCAGTTCTGAGATAAGCTTTGGAAGCAAGTCTAATTCGGAAAAAAAAGATTCTGATAGTGTTGCGGTGTGTTTGCAAGTGTGTGTGAGTCTGTGTGTGTGTGTACATGTGAGTGTGTCTGTCGGTGGGATAGCAGACACAGAGTCACAGTAAGACGATCAGAGAGCTTGTGAAAAAAAGAAAAAGGAGCAACCTGTCCTGAGAAGGCTATCTCACCTCCGGCACGGGGCCTCAAGCCTCAGGCCTAATTTGCAATTCTAAACAGTTACCTCGGGTGGAGGAGATAGGTTTCCCCTGACTACTGTAGCCGAGAGTGCGAGAAAACATCTGTCAGAGCCAGATTCTGCTGAAGACAATACAGAGAGGCAGCCAGGGACGCCATGAGGCAGTCAAGGGTGTCAGGGCTCGCTGGCCTCGCATGGGTGAAACGTGCCCGGTCGCATGAAACTGAAAAGGACCAAGAACAAAGAGTGACGGCAATGAATCGTACCTGTAGAAACCGTAGAAAGTCCCTCCCCTCTCTTTCACTCCAGCCGGTTGGAGACCCCCTCACAGGGATCTGGAGGGATTCGACCAACATGATTCGGGGCAAAACAAAACGCTTCAGTGATAGCTCTTGCTATCTCAGCAAATGTTTGGAGTGGAGGGGTAGTAGGACTTGGACATTGATGCTGCTCTAGGCCTAATACCCTCTCCCTGTGACACACCTAGCCCAATACCTAACCCTATCCCTGTGACACACCTAGCCCAATACCTAGCCCTATCCCTGTGACACACCTAGCCCAATACCTAACCCTATCCCTGTGACACACCTAGCCCAATACCTAACCCTATCCCTGTGACACACCTAGCCCAATACCTAACCCTATCCCTGTGACACACCTAGCCCAATACCTAACCCTATCCCTGTGACACACCTAGCCCAATACCTAACCCTATCCCTGTGACACACCTAGCCCAATACCTAACCCTATCCCTGTGACACACCTAGCCCAATACCTAACCCTATCCCTGTGACACACCTAGCCCAATACCTAACCCTATCCCTGTGACACACCTAGCCCAATACCTAACCCTATCCCTGTGACACACCTAGCCCAATACCTAACCCTATCCCTGTGACACACCTAGCCCAATACCTAACCCTATCCCTGTGACACACCTAGCCCAATACCTAACCCTATCCCTGTGACACACCTAGCCCAATACCTAACCCTATCCCTGTGACACACCTAGCCCAATACCTAACCCTATCCCTGTGACACACCTAGCCCAATACCTAACCCTATCCCTGTGACACACCTAGCCCAATACCTAACCCTATCCCTGTGACACACCTAGCCCAATACCTAACCCTATCCCTGTGACACACCTAGCCCAATACCTAACCCTATCCCTGTGACACACCTAGCCCAATACCTAACCCTATCCCTGTGACACACCTAGCCCAATACCTAACCCTATCCCTGTGACACACCTAGCCCAATACCTAACCCTATCCCTGTGACACACCTAGCCCAATACCTAACCCTATCCCTGTGACACACCTAGCCCAATACCTAACCCTATCCCTGTGACACACCTAGCCCAATACCTAACCCTATCCCTGTGACACACCTAGCCCAATACCTAGCCCTATCCCTGTGACACACCTAGCCCAATACCTAACCCTATCCCTGTGACACACCTAGCCCAATACCTAACCCTATCCCTGTGACACACCTAGCCCAATACCTAACCCTATCCCTGTGACACACCTAGCCCAATACCTAACCCTATCCCTGTGACACACCTAGCCCAATACCTAACCCTATCCCTGTGACACACCTAGCCCAATACCTAACCCTATCCCTGTGACACACCTAGCCCAATACCTAACCCTATCCCTGTGACACACCTAGCCCAATACCTAACCCTATCCCTGTGACACACCTAGCCCAATACCTAACCCTATCCCTGTGACACACCTAGCCCAATACCTAACCCTATCCCTGTGACACACCTAGCCCAATACCTAACCCTATCCCTGTGACACACCTAGCCCAATACCTAACCCTATCCCTGTGACACACCTAGCCCAATACCTAACCCTATCCCTGTGACACACCTAGCCCAATACCTAACCCTATCCCTGTGACACACCTAGCCCAATACCTAACCCTATCCCTGTGACACACCTAGCCCAATACCTAACCCTATCCCTGTGACACACCTAGCCCAATACCTAGCCCTATCCCTGTGACACACCTAGCCCAATACCTAACCCTATCCCTGTGACACACCTAGCCCAATACCTAACCCTATCCCTGTGACACACCTAGCCCAATACCTAACCCTATCCCTGTGACACACCTAGCCCAATACCTAACCCTATCCCTGTGACACACCTAGCCCAATACCTAACCCTATCCCTGTGACACACCTAGCCCAATACCTAACCCTATCCCTGTGACACACCTAGCCCAATACCTAACCCTATCCCTGTGACACACCTAGCCCAATACCTAACCCTATCCCTGTGACACACCTAGCCCAATACCTAACCCTATCCCTGTGAGACACCTAGCCCAATACCTAGCCCTATCCCTGTGACACACCTAGCCCAATACCTAACCCTATCCCTGTGACACACCTAGCCCAATACCTAACCCTATCCCTGTGACACACCTAGCCCAATACCTAACCCTATCCCTGTGACACACCTAGCCCAATACCTAACCCTATCCCTGTGACACACCTAGCCCAATACCTACCCTATCCCTGTGACACACCTAGCCCAATACCTAACCCTATCCCTGTGACACACCTAGCCCAATACCTAACCCTATCCCTGTGACACACCTAGCCCAATACCTAACCCTATCCCTGTGACACACCTAGCCCAATACCTAAGCCCTATCCCTGTGACACACCTAGCCCAATACCTAACCCTATCCCTGTGACACACCTAGCCCAATACCTAGCCCTATCCCTGTGACACACCTAGCCCAATACCTAACCCTAATTCGAGTGTTAATTATTGTTGTGGTAAATTGTTTATTATTGTTAATCACTGATTTCTAATAGGCTTGTTGAAGTATACCAGATGTTAGATGATGGTTTATGAGAATATCATAATGATTGTCTGATAGATGCTTTTTAGCCAGTTCCTCTAAGCAACTCAGAATGGATACTGTGTTTTATGCCGATTGCTCAGCACTAAGGAATTATGTTCATGTCAAGATGTCTTTCTCTCACATTAGATTGACTGAGCTGAAGGGCTTTTATCAACCAACTGATATGGGAGGATCTCATTTCAGTGGCAAGTTTAAACTTGCTTTAAATCAGGTACACAGACAACACATACGTGTTGATTAGCCAGTTGATATCTACAGTCTTTCATCGCCCACAGACCACATGGTGTCCTGTCTAAAACAGGACACCAACAGTGTATGAAAGGAATTAGATCTTTTCTTTCTTTTTCTGGAATACAAATCACACCTTTTGAGTTCTAACTCAGGTTCTGAGAATAAAATATAAACTGAATAGATACTGTATGTAGAATCTGAGAGATGTACACGCAAACTTTAAAACAGACAGAAAAAGGGAAGCACTGTATAGGCAGGCAGACAGACACACAGGCAGGCAGGCAGGCAGGCAGTGACAGGCAGGGAGACAGACAGCGGGATAAACACGGAAGGTGGTTATGTTCTTCCTATTCACTGAAGCAGAGCGACAGAGAGGGTGGCATGGACAGCGGTTCTTGTCATTTCTGCCAGGCTCCAAATCCGCTCTTGTGGGACAATGATAAAGCATTTCTCATACTGTACTCACATGCCCACCACGGCTTCACTCTCTGGCCAGCTGCAGCAGTAGGATTGACTCAAAACCAAGAGTGTGTGAGAGGGACACCGGCTTAAATTGAACATGGTGCTACTCATCAGTGACTGCAATATCACAAAACGTTACCTTGTTCTGGTTGACAGCAAAGTAGATTATACCCCCAAATTCCCTTGGAAAAATAATGAATTCACTTTTCACAGATGAAGGCCTAGGACTTTGTGGATGCTGACTGAGTAACAATTATTTGAATAGATTCTGACTGCACTGTACATCTGTTCTTACTGCAGATTCCAAGAAGCCCAAGAGAGAGGGAAAGAAGAGAGAGCGTGCACCAATGGACTAGCACTGAGGTGCATCACACCAGGAAGTGGGCGAGGAGGAGTTTACTGTCCATATGGTTCCACATCACATGGTTCCTCTTGTATGTCCTGCAGGTTAAGACTAGAAGCATGGATTGTAGTGTAATGGAGTTATGGATTGTAGTGAGAAAAACAAAAAAAATGTTATTTTTCCTTCCTAGTGTTTGATAAACTTTGTAAACTGTAGTGACCTAATGCTTGGGTGTATGCATTACGCAAATGGACAAAAGAGTTTCTTAATAAAAGGCTTACCTAATAAAAATTTTAGGGTCATTTTGTGAATTTTTAACACATAAGTTTCTTGTTTGTGTTAGTTGAGGTGAAAAACTAAATTTTACTCACTTTGAAAAAGTGATGTCATGTATTGATTTATTGCTTCAGCACATTGAAAAACTAATTTAATCAAATGATCTCATTGATATCTTCAATTAGATAGCTCCCACTTCAGTCAGTCAACAATAATATTAAACAAATGATGAAATAAATCATATTTTCATTAAATGTTGTAATAAATATTGTTTATTCTACATTATTCATGACCGGTAGGTCAACAGACAATTTTTCAATAAGTTCAAAACTATTACAACTGATATATCTCAGATAAATACAGAGTAAGATGTATACTATTGTCTCGTAACTGCTTAAAGTGACTCTGTATATGTGCCCAGTCTTGTTATTGCTGCTTGGTTTGTCTCATGTAATAGTGTCCCCTGACATCTATAAAGATTTCCAAACATTTTAGTGTGTAGTTGATGTTAACTCCTCCCTCAACTGTACCCCTCATTTGGTATTACATTTGAAACCAATAAAAATGTAGATGTGTAAACCTGATTGGTTTTCATGTTGTATCCTATATGCTCAAAATATCAAAAAAAATATTTTTACTGTGTTAAATAGTCATACAAAAAATCAAACACATTTCTGAAGATTTTATTTGAATTCGGTTTCAAAATGTTATGGCACAATATATCCACTGAATGTAACTTTACAGAGTCATAGGTGGCCAGTGACATTACAGTAACACTCAGATTCATTGTCCTTCACAAATAGTCAATCAATAATGTTTAAAAATGGAAATCAATACCATTATTACTGTACATTAGAGGGAGTGGCTTAGCATCATATAGGAAGAGGGAGAAGGTAGGGAAGCGAAGGGAACATTCAGATAAGCTATTAAACATGTATGTACATTTCAACTGTACTGCATTCAAAATACATATGTATACCATAGATATATACAATGCAAACAATTTGCCTTTACCAGACAATTTACTTATTGTATGAGGAGCCACAAGCCACAGTGAATGAGTACACAATAAGCATCTACATACTTATGCAACTGAAAATGAACACCCTGTACAGAGTGAACAGCTATTAAGGGAGGGTATGCTTGTTTTTTTTTCAGCGACAGGTCCATTTAAAGAGGCTTTCACATTAAAATTCAAAACAAGTTCAAATGTATTCCCTCCTGACAGGCTTTGTTTGTTCCATAAAACACTTCCTCCCATATATGACTTGTGAAGTTTCCAACATGGATGTGTGCTGTAGCAGCTGGTCGTCAAGGTACTCCCCACAGTACATTTCTATGTCCCCCGTTCTTCATCTCTAATTTAAAAGCTGACCCTAAATGGATGCAAAATATTTCTGATGAGAACAGTTTGAACTTTTCATAGTATTTCAGTCATGGATGTAGTTTGGTCATATATCCACAACAAAATATCCTTTAGTTTCTTCTCCACTTACAGTCCCCATACATGGGATAGAATCTGATCATTCTTCTGTATAACTGAAAGATCTAAAAAGGTTTTGTCTAACTGAATGTTTCACAAAGCAGTTGTCCACTCCTTCAGAAACCATGCCTCAAGAAACGATATGATACATTTTTTTTTCACTTACATCAAAGTCATTTTTTTCTTCCAACTTTGGATTTTAAACTTTCTTTCTTTCGTCAGTATACTTTCATCTTCTCTCTTTCAGTTCTAGATACTTATGTGCTGGTTAGATCTGTATCTCCTCTTACAAATATTTGCACATTTTCAACATTTCTGAATTTATAATATTACATTTGTACATCCATTCAATACACATATATTTATAAAATGTGAACCAAAATAAATGTCTGTAATATGTGTGTTGGCTAAATGAATGCCTATTTTATATGTTTACTTTTCACTGAATGTTTAGTCTCTTGAGTCTTTGGAAGCCATTTGCTTTTGAGACACTCATGGAAAGACCAAGTGAAAACGTCTATATTTCTAAAACGTGTGCCTTGTGAAATGAGTTCTCAATCAGAGATGCTTTCTGATAGCTTCATGCAAAGATTTTTGGTAACACTTTACATTGTGTGTTCATTACAAAACCATGTAGCTAAGTAGTAATAAATGCAGTTGTTACATAGTAGTTACACCTAATGTAAATTGTTACCAAATGTTCTCATAATGTAAAAAAAAAAGAAAAATCGAATAAAGAATCACGTATAACTGCCATACTCATTCATCTGTACATAGAGTACAGTATTTTGGACACATACACACATACTCTCTTTTCCACACACGCATGTACTCATGCACATGTTCAAGCATGTTATCCATTTACCTGCCTTCAGGGTTGTAGCCTTAACATTTGTGATCAGGAAAACAAAAAAGAGGTATATTAGTAAAGAGTTGTATTTCTAATGAGTGGAATTTTTAAATAGTCGTTTTTGTAAAGAGCTGTTGTTTGAGTCAGGTAATTGACACTGATGTGGGATTGTTCAGACACATAACATCCCAGTGGTTGCCAGGGCGATACAGTGAGAGAAGAGACTGCATCTCAGCACGGCGAACAATGTAACATGTTGCATCCATAAAAGATCTCTGAATTTTCACCACTGAAGATTATACTGATAACATTTTAAATACATTGTGCTTTTCATAACTGCTATCACACAACCACCATCAGTTTTCAATACTTCAATAAAAATATGACTATTATTAACATTTGAGAGCAATGTTTTATTCTGATGTGGTTGTATATAAGGCACTTCAAACTGCTCGGTACAATCTGGCGATATGATGTATTTTTCAGGGGAAACCATGAAGCTACTATGGAATCAACGGCATGCATGTTTGTCCGAATACTGAGGTTGACTAAGGCCCAAAGGACTGCTACTCCTTCACCTTCAAAACTAAATAAATCAGAATGGATTTGAATACTACATGGAAAAACTAGTCCTAGCCTATTACTCAAAACGAAAACAAAAAACGACCTAAAACTTCACTATTATGTTTTAATTATGTATGCTTTTTACTATAAATATTTAATAGATCTCCCTAGATAGGAGTTTAGCCCTTTGATATAAGCCGTGTGAAAAGGAGCCCAGTTAGCTCTTTCGGCACATAATGTTCTGTTGACGCCATGGAGACAATGTTTACATGATGCTGGAGAATGGTAAACTGTGGAATGACAAATCCACCCCATGAAAAACACACAAAACACCACACAAACACATGTCTACTGTTCACTGGGTCCTATCTACAATACATGTTATTTAGGAATGTGATGATGTGTGGGAACAAGGAGTCATATAAACAAATCAGAAACTGAACCTGTAACTCATTTTGTTTAATAGGACTCTAGGACGGTTAAATAATTCCTGTAGAAAACCCTTGGCTAAACTTTGCTCAAACAGTCGGCCTTCATTTTTTCCAAATATGGTTGACGCGTTGACAAGACTGTGAGCCTGCCTGCTGTGCATACAGTTGACGGGCCTTCGCTCTGTAATTGTGACTACAAAAGCTAGCTTATCTAGGTGGTACTGAGTGGACACCTCAGGGTCTGCCTGTTCCTTCCTTTGCGTATGCGTATGACACTTTAACACATGGCAGCATTATCCTCTCTTCAGCTCAACCCAAAACACTCACCAAAGAAAAAGCAGAAAACGATGTTTCTTGTAAGAGCAAACACCAGCCATTGAGAAGTTAGAGTTGGAACACTTTGATAAAAAAAGTTGCCAAAATAGTGAGTGGCGAGTGGCGACCATTTGTAAAACCATCTGAATAAAGAGGTTTTACTGCTTTCACTCCCCGTCACCCAGCCAGGTATCTGTTACCAAAGCTGGTCTTAGACCACCAGTTGTGTTGGAGAGCACTTACTTCCCTGCTGGTATCACTCAAATGACAGCTTAGTCTAAGATTAATCAGACGTGGTAGCAAGCAAGGAGGTGCTTAGCCTCTACTGAGAGGCGTGACAGATGACACCGAGTCATGGGTCCACTTATCATAGTGACGGATGGCTGGATGCTCAACTTGGATGGATGCCTCAGCTCGCATAGCCTGCTGGGATTTGGCTGTCTAACCGACGGACTGGATACCGCGGTGATGCCAAGTGTCCAGTGGCTAACACTTGTATTTCAATCAGGATGGTTGAGGTTTCAATCTACCTCTCCTCTTTTAAGTCATATTTACTAAGGGCGAGTTTGCGTCTGAATTCCATCTAGAAATACCTTTTGAGAGAAGGAGTGCCTTTTATAAAGAACGGACAAATAAGGAGGGAGAGAAGAACATAAAATAAAGAAAGACAGAATGAAAGAAACGAAAAGACAGAGGAGAGGTGAGGTGAGAGAGAGAGAAAGAGAGAGAGCAGGAACAGGACGAGCGAGAGACAGTAGTAAATATGTACGCAGTGTTCGCTATGTTAACATTCCCATGGAAACAATGCCCTGGTACAGGGACAGTCACACATAAGAGGATGGGAAGGGGGGTGGGACACTAAGTGAGAAGGGCGTCCTGTATAAACCAAGCGTATAATGGCCCATTTTTAATCTCCTATGTAGGTGTTCCACATCATATCATAATCTGATCAGCCCATAGTGAGTTCCATTATGGACCTGTCCCAGATCTTTCTCTTTAAGGAGACAAGTGTCAAGGGACTGCTCTATGATGGCATCATATCCTGTGATGCCGCACAGTCTGGCTACCATCCAATTACTGCTTTTATATTCATCACTTCAATACATACATGCCAGAAAACAGAGACTTGGTTTGAGGGTTAACATTCCGTGTTAATGTAATATGTGCCCTGTGTATTTGTCGACACAAACATGATTATGTGCTTGTCATTGTAATCTTAATACTGTAATTATACAGAACCAGAACATTAAATATGATATAATGCACCTGCATACAAAACGGAGCTCCATTTTTTTGTCGATGTATTCACTTCATTCTATGATTCACAGCATGGATTATGAATTATGAATGTGATGTAACAACATGAAAATAGCCCTTATAAATCACAAGGCCAAAGCCTGCGATTAAAAGTAAGCCTCGCACAGAGGCACTGACACGCACCACGACGGCTCCCGCGCACTCACAGAGAGATCCCCCAATGAGGGACCAATCTGGCAACCCCTTAAGGTTCCCGAACAAATAACCGTGACGCTCGCGCCACACACGCACGCGCACACGCACACTATGATGTAAACCGGTACACGTTGTACCACAAACCACGCATCAACAGGAAGAAGGAGACAGCCGTCTGTGTCCAAGAAACCATCCTCTCATCTGTCTCCCACACTGCTGCCACAAGATCCCTCCCTGACAGGAACTGCCACTTCTGCGGTCTAAAACCTGGTTGGCTCTCAGAATGAGTCAGAGGGCTCTTAAGATCAGCGGACAGGACGACAGCGCAACCATAAATGTCTCAACAGCAATTATCGCAAGAATAAAACAACCGGTATTGTATATTGTTAAAGAATCAAATGATGGCGCTAAAAACTTGGCAAACCGGAGAACGTGAATGAACAATCCCTTTTCAAAGTTTTTCTCTATTTACCCTTGTGTCACTCTTGCTGTTTGTGTTCCATTGGCTAATGTACAGCATGTCCTACTGTGCACTACAGAGCTCAAATCAATCTATATGTTCAATCGTTTTAAAACCTAATTATGCTTGATATACTATGGGGGTCTGGCATGGAGTTAGGTCCATGGTACGATTTGAGGGGCTCTTCTATTCCATCTCAGGAGATCCTAACTATAGTATGTGATTGTGTGGGCCTGCCAGAGGCAATTTAGGCAAGCTGTTCTATATTGAATCACGCCAACACACGCCAATGGAGAACAGAAACAGATTGCAACATGAAATATGTCTTTGAGTCATTGTTACTGGCGGCCATCTTCATTGAAATGGATTATTTACCCTTACACTCATGCCCTAACAGACACGCAAATGCAGGCAACTGAGAGCAAACTGTTCATCCTCACAAACAAACGTACAGCCACTCACTCAAGTATGTTTTCTATACACAGTTATATACAGGGATCTTTTTACACTGAACTGCAAACTTGACGTTTGTAAATTCAGTCAGCCCTATTTTCCCTTTGAATTTGTTATGTATTTTACACAGTGCAGAACTTTCTATCCAGCTGTCTGCTTCATTGTCAGTCTATTAGTTCTCTTGTGCAGTTCGCTGTTAGACTCATGTCTCTACAGTTGCATCACACACCGTCCTCTGATTCACTTATGGTGTATCTCATTTCAACATTGCTGTGATGTGTATTCTCTTAAGAGACTCGGCAAAGAGATGTATTGAAAACTGTTGCGATGATGTGTCAGTGTTGTAGATATTGATTATTTCTCATATAAATCAAATGTTTTTGTGGCCAACAGAAGTTTATTCCTTTCCTTTCTGCACTGTTTAAAAAAATCTGCAACGTATCTCAACAAAACTGGCTGCAGTGAAGCGTGTGTAAAGTGCTACAACAGGTCATAGAGAAGAAAAAGATGTCAAAACGAAAGAATCAAACTGTCATACTTTGTAACACACATAAACATCAACCCACACAAGCACACACAGACACACACACACACACACACACATACACACATTCATCTAGCTGACCTAATGTTTTTGTACTGGCAGAGAAGAAGATGTTTGAATGTCTTTTTGAAAGTGGCATTGCAGAGGGCGTAGCAGGCAGGATTGATGGTGCTGTTGATGTAGCAGAGCCAGTAGCCGATAGTCCACACCGTGTTGGGAATGCAGCTGGAGCAGAAGGTGTTGATTAGCACCATCACGTTGTAGGGAGTCCAGGTGGCCACGAAGGCCACCAAGATGGCCATGATGGTACGGGTCACCTTCTTTTCCCGAGACGGCGCTGCTTTCTTCTTCTTGGGAGGCTGCTTGGTCATCTTCACGATCTTCCTGGCCACGTGATTCTGCTTCTCGGTGGCAGGGACGATCTCCACGGTGGCGTTGGAAGGCGTGTAGCAGTCTCCCTTGGGCGACTTGGTCTTTATCTTGATGCAGGTGAGTTTGGAGCCGCCTGCTTTGGCCCGGTGACGCGGCGCCGGCTGGGCGGGCTCGGCGCTGCAGTTGGCCCGAGACGGCTCCGCCTCTTCGTCCTTCTGATTGGACGCCGCCGCGCTGCCGGACGTGGAGTCGTTGGAGCTCTCCTTCTCCTCCCCCGGGGTGCAGTTCTCCTTCGCTCCCTCCTCTCCCTCCGCCTCGCCCTCGCCGCCCCCCGCCGGGGACGGGCCCTTCCCGTTCTGCAGCTTGCCGCCGTCGTGCTGGTTGGGCTCGCCGTCGGTGGTCTGGGTCTGGACGCGCTCCGGCTCCTCCACGGCCACGTTGTTGTTGTGGGGTTTGGGGGTGTGGCTCTGGGCCTGGTTGGGGGGCACAGCCCCCTGATTGGCCTTGGAGGGGTTCCGGTTGCCTCTCTTCACCCGGCTCTTGCTGGCTCTGGAGATCTGCCAGTAGAGCACAATCATGATGATGACTGGCAGGTAGAAGGCCGCGATGGCAGTGCCGAAGGTGACGGCGGCATTGGAGAAGAACTGGATGTAGCACTCCCTCTCAGGTACTGTCCGCCCACCTACAATGAACTGCCAGAAGAGGATGGCCGGCGCCCAGAGGATGAAGGACAGGACCCAGGCGGCGGCAATCATCATCCCTGCCATCTTGGTGGTCCTCTTGACAGGGTAGCTGAGAGGTTTGGTGACACAGAAGTATCTGTCGAAGCTGATGATGAGAAGATTCATGACGGACGCGTTGCTGACGACGTAGTCCAGGGCTAGCCACAGGTCACACACCACGGGCCCTAAGGGCCAGTAGCCAATCACAATGTAGATCGTGTACAAGTTCATAGAGCACAGTCCAATGATTAGGTCAGCGCATGCTAAGCTGAATAAAAAATAGTTGTTAACTGTCTGAAGGTTCCTATTCACTTTAATGGAGAGCATGACCAGGATGTTTCCGATGACGGTGACCAAACTGAGAGAGCCAGCCACCAGCACAATGAACACCACCTCCACAGTCTTGTAGGGGCTTCCGTTTTCATCCACTGAGTTTGTATTGTTGACTTCAGAGGCATTCCAGTAGGTGAAATTGAACACATCCATTGCATTTGGTCTTGGTTGTGTTTCTCTACGTGGTTGGAATCTGGGTTTGGAATTGCCACTGATCTGTAGAGGGAAGGAGAGAAACAGGTCACGACAGGTTCATATGATACAGAAATCTCATTTTCCCCTCATTTTTCCATCTCATTTCACCAACATGAATATAAATGCAACATTTATGAAGAGGAGGATTCTACATATTGTAAACAGGAATGTGTGAAAAACCAATCTGTTCAAAATGCGTAATGACATTGCACTCGATGTAAGGCTACTACTACAGGCAAAATCACTTCATTTAAAGTGAGCCAGCTGACTAATATATGGATGTGATAGCTTTATCTTCTGACGATATATTTCATGAAAGCAAATACGCCAGACCTTTAATGTTGAAATGGACCTTTAGGCAGTTCGGAGGCAATTTCATAATTTCTTGGAGTGAGACTTATGAACGTCTTGGCCATCAATGTTTTATTGAATATATTTGATATATATGCTGAATTTAGGCACAGTTCAAATTATAGTATTCAATGAATCCACATTTCTTTAAAGGAAATGGTCATACGCATTCATTCCAGCTGCTACTTCAAGTAACGTCTAATTTCATATTAGTCTAAACGGACACTCAGATATTCACTTAATCAGCATTATTAACTTAGATCCCATTTGACCCACAAACTACCATTTAACTTGAAGCACTGCGTGTGTCTGTGTCTGTGAGTGTGAGTGCCCATGCGTGTGTGAGTCTAAGGTCTAACCCATTGCTTTGTATACTACTCAAAACTCCTATTCCTAGTCTTTAGATATTGATAGTGATTTTGTTGGACAGTTTTTGCTGTACACCTGCAGCGAGCGAGTGACATAGGCAGGACCAGCTGATGTCTGTCATAACTTTAACGATCACACACCTTCTGGCCTATCACTTCCTCTCACGCAAGTCAAAGAGCTTGCACACTGCTTTGACGTAAATGCCATTAGCTTCTATGCTGTAGTCTCTCTCTCTCATTCTCGCTCTATCTCTCTCTATCTCTCTCTCTCTCTGTCTTTCTTCTACCTTCTGTCTCTTTGATGCTCGACCCTGCACCTGAAGAACGGTTTGTGCTGTGGCGTGATGTCATGAGAGTCTGTGACAATGCCCTTATGTCTGTGACTGTGACATAAGGAGGACTAGCCACTTGATACTCTGGAGACTATCTCAATTCTAACAGTGAAGTAATTTGAACAGTGAATGTACTGTGGACGTTTTCATCATTTGGTAAGGAGTCAATTACTGTCTTCGTTTTCACTGCTGACTGACTTTTTGACTGGCATTCTTTTTTATTAAATAGAATATCACTGTGAGTGGTTGTTTTTTTCTCTTTTCAGGGAACTGACTGAATCACCATGCAGCAGTGACTGATCTGCAAAGGACCTAATGAAGAGTTATTTGCTGTCGGCCCATCGTCAAGGGAGTGCTTCTTTCCGAGGCCCTGCCATTTAGGTATACCGCCCTTAACAGTTGAGCACAGCAACTGAGTAACTAGAGAGCATTTACTTATCTTCTAGGCCAGAAATCCCTAATCATTGCATTAGGTGGAGAGCTAAGCTCAACTAATCCCTATAAAATGTTTAAGTCGACAGATTTATATTCAAAGACAGCAACAATACAAACAGAATCCACTTGTGGCTCACCAGAGACAAGTGGATTAGAGAAGTAAAGTGGATCAGTGGAGATGGACTGAGGGATGAGGAAGGCAGTAAGTCTCTCAGCCCCTCTTTGTCCACCTCCAACTGCCATAAGCCTCCTCCCACACCTGAAATCTCCACCACAACAGCCAAAGCTCTGCCTTCATTGAATCCAACAGTCACACAAAATCCTCTTGGCCACAAAGCGTGCATGGACATGGGTACTAAAAAGGTCCTTGTTTGAAAGTGTTTTCACACTCCACATCACCCCTGTTGAAGGGTAGACATCTCGACTCCCCGGGGAGGACGAGACAAGTGTGTCACCTTTCACCAGAGAGGTGTGGAAGATGAGCTCGGTCCAGTTTGCTAGTCGTTTAGCAGCGTGGGACTCACAGCCCTCTCAGTGTTGAGTACTGTAGAGACACTGCCCTGCCTCAGGCCCATCATGGACTTGACCTGAACCCCTTCAGAGAGTGACACTGGTGAAGGATGACACGGTTGCCACAGTACTGGCAGCACAGGTGCAAGTGTCCAGGTGTGAGGTAGCCTCGTCCCGGGTGTGTGCAGGTGTCGACACCCGGGGCGACAGTGGTGGTGGCTCCGACAGAGCTATCCATCACTGACTCTACCTCAAAGTCAGAGAGCCCCTGTTGTGCCCCCCCGACACACACATCCACACAGGGTCGAGTAGCTCTCAAACACAAAAACATCCTGAAAACAGCTCGGATGTATTTGTTGTTTTCAATCTGTATCTGTGTTTCCCTTTTCACGTACGTCTTTTTCCTTGAAACGCGAGAACAATTTCATTTGAAGTCGCATCTTTCCACTGACTGTGCCGTGCGTGGAATTGAATGCTGCCACCTCTGATTTTGCCATCTCACTGTGTGTGTAAATAGATGGTAGAGCAGTCCGGTTCTACTGTGAGGTGAATGTGGATAACCGAGGAGTTTAAATGAGTATTGTTCTGCATTTTAGACTTTAGCTGTTTCTGTGGAACTGGCTCAGTAGAGCTGAAAATTGCTTGTGTCCATGGGGAGCCTCAGAGGTCCAACTTTGCCCTTTTTACACGATTCATGCTTGTAGCCCTCATTTTGTCATAACTGGCTGAATGCAGACCAGTCGGGTGACATTTTTCCAATACACAGTGCTCAAAGTCAACCTGTCGGTTTTGCCTAAATGACAATGATTGTTTACAGCCAAGATATCATCTGTGTTGCCACCCAAGGCTTTTCTGGTCACAAGGTGTGTTGTACACCCACAACAGTATTATTAGACCTTGAAATAGGTAACCTTTCTCCAACACTGGTGTATAATCATGGTTGCTCTTGATATTATATCAAGCTTACCATGCAATTGCAGGGGGAAGGTAGTGTGTAGGCGCACTTAAAGCGATGCATTAAGGCTGACTCCCCAGTGTACTGCTTCTCATTCCCCATCTCGGCGCACTGATGCAAGGTAAAGCCCAGGGCAGTCGGCCTTTGCTACCAATGATTAGATGCATTTTTATTGCTTACCCCTCCACGGGAGTGCACAGGGTTAAGGCTTCCGTTCACTGTGCTGTTTGCTGCAGAGCATGCCTGGAATCCAGGAGCCATCATCACTGCAGGACGGCTCCTCCTCAGGGGGTAAGGAGACACTCAGCGCTCCTCTCAATGGTATTACATGGATGTATTCTAGGCAGGAGATATGAGAGGAGCTGTACATTATATGGGCTCAAGACCTGTCCTTTTCCCATTGCTTTTATAAGCTAGAAGATGATGTTCAAATTCCATCAAAGTCTATTGATTTTTTTAAAATCTAGTTTTACTTTCAAGGTGTAAAGGGAGTTATGGGGTTTTGAAACGTCACGCTTAAAAAAAGGTTAAAGAGTCGTCTTGAGTGTCATGCTCCGTGGATCACCCTAGAATGTTGCTTTGAATTCCTATTAGAGAGGTGCACTCCCCTGTTAAGGGGTTGCTTTGACATGATGGAAATGTTGAAAACTGTAGTTAAATCAACCATAACAGCTTTACTCCGTGTTCAGCCTCTTCGATGAGGAGGAAAATGATAAACATCTCCTTTAGGACCGTGTGGAAAGTGCTCTCTTTTGAGGGTCAGCCAGAAAGGCAATTCACAAGAGGGCAGCAATCGAAGTACGAAGCACATTAACCACAAACATCAAATAGTCTCTGGATGTTCAATTACAATTCCAGCTTACAATGATCCTTCACACATTCAGCACGTAGTGTACCCACTGTTTATTTCTGGTTCAAAATGTCAGCGGAAATTGAAAAGGCCAGTGGCTGCCGATAGAGACCGCAACCATCCTCCTTCCTCGTCACATGATGGATGTCCTCATTATGATTCTAATCTCTAGTTTCTAGTTTCCAGCTATGGGGAAGTACTATACCGAGTTTGCATTCATTTCCTTTTAGCATTTCTCACCAGGAACTCCCATTCTTAAAGATAGCTCCCACTTCCTTGACTCGAATCACCAAAATATTGTTACCGTGATCTGCCGTTCCCTCTATGTGCACTGTTTGTATAGTGCTTTGAATGAAAGCGTCTGCTGATGAAAATGTAAAGTAAAGTACTTATTCAAGTTAACCACGAGACTGACACCACTCTTGATCAGCTGTGCAGTCTTCCCTCTCTGCCAGTTGACGGGGAGAGCTTTGAGAGTCAAGCTGTCCCATTTGAATTGAAATGAAGGCATTCAACACCCTGGTCAGATGTCAAAGAGCCATCGCCACGTTATGGGTGGAGTGGACACCAAGTAAAAGGGGTTAATGGAGATTTAACGAGCAGCAAATGACAGTCAAGCGAGTGGAAAAGCTCTCTGTGTTGAGCAAACAGGGTGGTCAGACTCCCCTGAGAACACTAAAAGCTCCACAACTGTGTGTGTGTGTGTGTGGTGTTTGTGTGGTGTTTGTGTGCTCAGGCCTTGCTGTTGTGAATGCATGTGCGAGGGGTTTAGGTGAGAGCGTTGTCCATGGAAAACAGTTCTGTATCAATAACTCTTCCATACAGAGGGCGGTGTTGTTGATGACACCTCACCATCTGCTTGTGTCAGTCCCCACTGTGAGGGTCAACCTCAGCCAAAGGCGTATCCCTTTGTCTGTTCCTCCGCATGGAGGTCCGCAAATCTTCTCCAGCTGACCTTTACGTGTCACTTCCTGGAAATTACATGAATCCAGATTTGCCACAAATTGCACTCCTTGTCGCGGGATGTTAAGGTGCCCTCTAATTCTTTCCCCTTCTCCGAGAAATCTGCCCAGAGATCTGTCTATTGATATTCAGTCGGGTTTGCTATGGCCGTCTCCTCCACGCCATCTGTGAAAAATGACAGTGTCACACACGACCTCTGGCGAGCTGTCAGGCTGCTCGGCCAGCAGCGCTGGACTGATTTACACTCAGGCAGTCGCATCATAGACACGCCACGTCTGGGGAACGAGCTAACACTCAGTATATCAAGCCTACGGACGCTAGAAGAAATATAGGTGCTCTTGAAAATGCCTTACAGCTAGAGCATCTGCTGTTGTATCAGAATGGCGTACAGGAGCACCCGTGGTAAACACAGACACATTACTAGAGCTGGCTCGGCCAGCAGACTCTCAGACTCGATGTGGTCTGAAGAGCACTAGAAAGATAATTTCCCAGTTTGCCACCCCTTGCCTGTTCTGTTGTTCAAGAGCCATGTGGGCAAGCGAGGTATCATGCTGATTTGATGGTGTTAGGTGGAGAAAAAAAAACCCGTTGGCTGAAAGCTGAGACTTGAATGATAAAGCAAAGTCCTGGAGCAGGCTGATGAAGGTAAACAGACGAGTCCATTTCCTCCTGTCATATTGAGAGTCCTAGCGGCTGGTGCTACTTGACAAACACAGTCACGCCGCATACCCAAATGCTCCCAATCTCGTCTCTCAGAACACACATTACTACTCTCGTCATTTACCTGAGACTGGAAAAACAACAACAGGAAGTTATGTCCAACTCCTTCGAATTAATTAGTCCAATCTGGCACTGTCTCTTGATTGTAGATTTGATGAATGCCAGGAATTAATTTGGGTTCAATCAAAGTTCTTTTCTTATTTCTTAGCAGAACAATTATACCTGTTTTTCTTTGATAATGAACCCAATATATGTTGTAAAACAAGTAACAATGAATCTGTATGGAATTGTGGTCTTAAATAGTGAGGTTCTAACTGTGATGAACAGCTGGGTTAGCATAAACAATGAAATCGTATGGTTCTAGTAAAATACTTTAAAAGGCCATTAGAACTTATGGCAACACCGACAGCATCAATCTCAACTCGTTCATTGCTCATCCTCTGTGAATAGTATCCCAGGTGTCATTTCTGGCACACACACGCAACACCTTTGTCACAGGGCACAGAGGACGATGGTAGCACCCCTGAAATAGCCCATTATCAACAGGCAGATGTATTACCAGCAACATCTGGCAGGCTGGTCATCTCTCTGGCGTGGTGCCGTGCTGCGGGCCAATGCCAGCCCAGGAACAGACAGGATGTTTACGCCTGAGAGCCTAATCGCACGGATGGGATGTGCAGAGCCGAGGTACTGTACACCTTCCCAACATGATGGAACAACACTGGACAAACACAGACGCCGCCAGCTTAATCGACTTATTAGGATTCCCCATTAGCTCTCAAAGCATCAGTGTTTGTATGCCTACTCAGGGTTTTCCTCACTCTGGGGATTTCATCCTCAATTTGTCATCTGGTGCGATGTTGTCCATAATATGACTGAGCTCCACGTTCACTATAAGACACTCCATCTCAGGGTCTCTCTCGGAGATAGCTTTACAGGGAAATCCAGGAAATGGAATTGCACCAAATCCGTGCTTGGCAGAGACACAGTGGTGTAACACATTCTGGTTGGTAATGTGACACATACACAGTCATCTTCCAGGTAAAACTCCCCCATGCTGAGTGTCAAATAAAACATGTTTCCTTTTTTAAAGAGCCAGGGGACCCTTCTGCAGTCTCTGGGCCCACCATACTATGCATGGCAATGAGCAGGCCTGCTGCTATCTCAGAGGGTATAGCCCATGACTGCTTTCTTTCTTCTTTCGTGTTCATGGATGCCTTGACTCTCTTCCCACTCACAAGTGTCATGGAGGCTTGTTAGTCATCCCCTTCTTCCCCTTTTTTGGTTATTGAATGCAGCCCTGCTTCACCACCAAGGTGCAGGATCAGCTGGCTGACGGTTTGAAGCCACAACTTCCAGAGTTAATAAGCTGAAAACAGATGTGACAGTAGCCTTTTTTTTCTTCAAAGAATTGAAATGCTCCAGGAGTTTTTTTTGTTTAACACTTGTTTTCATCTAAAAGCTGTCAGAGGATTAAAAGAAGGTCTTCCAGTGAGCATTAAGAAAATGTATTTTCCTATTTCAGTCGTGTTGTATTTAGCACACTTCACCTCTTCAGAATAATATCACTGTGACACTGCCAACTGCATTCAGTTTGTTTGGAGTAAAGTGGTTCTGAATGCACCACAGGCCTTTACTGTCTAGACTAATTTTATGAGTTGGACGTGTTGAGAGACTGGGTACAATGATAGAGACAAGGACATCATGTACTGTGGACCATGTACAAGTGAAGAGGTACTAGAGAGGGTGTCTTGTTAGGACCATCATGCTGTCCTGAATGTCTCCAGAGAGGTGTCACTTTCGATAGCAATTCAACTCTTAAGAGCAGACCCACAAGGGACAAATGATGAGCAGTCAGGACACTCTGTCGATATCACTGATTGGATGAGTCAAGAGTCAGATAAGAGAGCCAGACTGACACAGTCAGTGCGTAAAACTGAGGACATGACGAAGTCTAATTCTGTTGCTAACTGACAATGCTTTACTTCAGTGTTGCATTGTGTTTGTCGCTCACAAGGATTTAGCCTGCATACCCGTACAGTACCGCACTTCAAATAGTTAATTACAGCTTCTCATTTCACACTGAAATGTTGTAAACGAGTTCTGCGGTTCACATGCAGCAACGGCACATTTCCACAGACTTAAGGCAGTCTTTTCTGTCCGAAAGCCCTTGTTCAATTCCACAAAGTGTTCTGTAAGGAGGAAACGAAGCCTGTGCCATTCTACTGCCATGACCGTACCCTACTCCCTCTCTCTCTCTCTCTCTCTCTCTCTCTCTCTCTCTCTCTCTCTCTCTCTCTCTCTCTCTCTCTCTTTTACTGTGAATCAGCATGGCTGTCTACTCAATCTTAATCGCTTTGTGTAGAGTCCCGGCAGCATCACTGTCACCCCATTCCTGTCCTCTCCACGTCCCCCTCTGTGTCCTGCTGGTGATGCATCGCACCGCCACTCTCCCTAGATGGAAAGCTGTGGTACTCATTAAGATGGAGAGAGATAGCAACAATGGGAAAAAAAAGAGGTGGAGGACGAGATAAAGCGTGTGCCTGTTGGATTTGTTCCACTTCATTGTTTTCGTATTTTCAGTCCAACACCCCCCCCCCCCCCCCCCACACACACACACACACACACACACCTCCTCTCCTTCTACCCCGCACACCGTTGCTCTTCTTCTGAAGGAGCTTGGCGAATAAACCGAGCCATATCGTCCTTGAACGGGTTGTTCCATTGCCTGTTTGTTTTTGTTGTTCTTTTTTTTACTACCTGCATGTAGAGGCTTGAGTCAATAAATATGTCGAATTATATCAATACGTTTGGCGGTATGAATGACATACCAGTAAGTCTATGAATAATTTATCTACTCCCCGGACCATACTCCAGTCAAAGAAAATTCAGTATGTAACAGGACTAACATTTCTCACGTGGACTATCTTTGTCTGCCGTTAAACCAAGTCCATGACAAGATGTTGTTGCAACCTGTCTGTCTTCAATACCCGTTGTGGGAGTTGAGGTCTGAGAATCACTGATGCATGAAGTCTTTCTGGGGTCTGGTTTCCCTCATGTGAGAGACAACTTCAGCCGTGTCAGATAAAAGACGAATGAAATACACCACACTCCAGACCAGTACTCGACACCAAGTAATGTCTGCCCTAAAACCCAACAGTGTGGCTGGACATACAACAGGCTGATAGCTGCTAATCCACAGAGTTCAGCCTTCTTTCAAACATCAAGTTCAGCAGGAAAAACAATCAGAACCAAAACTTTCATAGACGATGGCCTGTCAAATCAGGTTAAAACAGGCAGGTTGGATCTTGACAGAAACCACTTAAGGGTTTTTTCTCAGATTTAGCGTCATTTCCTATTTCTCTTTTAATGAAAAAAGCGTCTGTACAGATTCACACATGACAGGTTGCATAACCTAGTCATGCAGGCTACGCTTAGCTCAACAGCTTAAGAGAAAGTTGGACATCTCTAGCAATTTCTTAGTTTGCTCTTTTTTTGCCTGCACTTCTATTCTTAGTGCTAAATTCATTGCATCCATCATCACCGAAGCCCCTCGCACAATAATCACAATTTCCAGTGTCTAGGCCATTTATTTATAACCAAGACTTGTCATTCAGCTTGAGAGAGAAACAAAACAATTGGAAGAAGAAAAACAAACAATGTCAATTAGTTTTCAGTCTCCAAACCCACATTATATTGCAAAGGCATTCAATTACTAATTGTGTTGTGTATTTAAACTTCACCTCCACTTTCCTCGCTGACTTTGGTTTTCATTTGCATAGCTTTGAGAGAATATCCCTGTAGGAGTACTTTAGCTTTTTGAAACAGCGACTGCTCACTTAAATTAACTTCCCAGTGTTTGCTAATGGAAACTGAAGCATTAGATGATGATCACAGACTTTCATTTAAAAGACATGAAGGGTGGCAAAGGAAGAGAGAAAGAGACTTAGGGCTTAAAGAACAAAATATTCAGATGGGGATATTGCTCCACCTCTGCCATTCTTGTCTTTTCAAAGGCAACAGTAAACTCCACCGGACAGGCATTGGCAAAACCGTAAAGAGCAGCATCCAATCAAGCTAATTAAGTATTTGAATGCAACAAAATTTGTTATGCTCCGATATGGTAATTTGAAGGCTGGTGGTCTCAGATGTACAATTAGCTATTCTAAGCCCTCTAGCTTGCATAACCATAGTCCCTGGTGTCCTGATGGACAGCCCTGCTCTAACTCAAGGGGCAACTGCTTGCTGGACTATGGTACACACAAGCCAACACACCCTATGGCTAATTAGCCTGTGCTGTCTTGCTGGAGCTACAAACAGCAAGGCCGACAACATCTCATCAGAATTGCAGGCCAAACCTTCAGATCAAACCACAGGCACGTCATTAGGGAAGCCTGACACTGAATTGGGGCATTTTTGTAAATCACCATTGGGAGTCTGTCAAGGGAAAGCCCAAAGGAAACTTGCTGTCAAATCAAATTCTGTTAATTGATGTTTTAGCTGGTTTGTCAGAGTTTTGACTTAATGTGGCCTTTGGTCAAAAATTCCTTGAAAAGGTCAGTCTATAACTTCTATGTCCATCGCTAAATGTAACCTTAGTTGTTTCGCTCAATGTCTGGGAAGATATTTTTCAAACGAGTATTGAAAAGTCACGAGTGTGGTTTTTCATTAGCTCATGTAGAAGGCAGAAGTACTGCTTTATGTTTTGTACAACTACATTAGGTAATCATTAAATGAATTATCTTACATGATTCTCCATTTAATTACATTTACTGTGTTTGCTTCATTGTTTACAAAGGATTTATATTTGCGTCCAGGCAGAAACTCTTTTGAATAGCCTGAACGGGTTGCGGATTTGAGAACCATCCAAGCACTGGCATGAATTCACCATGACATTTTACTTGCATGCTACAGTATTTTCAATGCATGGCAACAGCCTGGGGTCATTGTGAGACAAGCTTAAGACCATGAAGACATAGAGGGTGACACCAGCACAGAGAAACACAGGTCTTGTCAGAGTTATTTAAATGACAACATAAACATATCCACATTCACCCATGAGCACTCTAATGAAGAAACAACCTACCACAGCTGAAGCTTTCTCAATGCTCTAGGTGAAGTACGTCAAAATAAACCCTTGATTCTACACAGAGTGGTTTTAGTTAGTATTTTTTTCTAGTTCTTCAGTTGGACTTTTCTAAGCAAACCACTGTGAAATACAACATTTGGAGTATGCTGAAGTAAAATACTGTACAAAATAGACTTTGTCTATAATAACTGGAGTCAAATGCATTATTTACTTAGTCTGCAGTATTTATATTTTATGAGTTTCTGACACAAATTGAACTTTTGAACTGATCCTAGATTGACATTTGATGCATGGAGAATGAGAACAGGATGGGAAACAGGTTTGAGACAATAACATTGGCTAACATAAGCAAATAGGTAGTTATTAAGTTTCATGGAGCAAGGCGGTATAGGGAATCAAGAAATAAGGCATGCTATCAGTTTCTTGTTTTCAGGGGATAAACAATTGATAATATAACAAATTATATGTTTTTTAAATAGAATTTTAAGTAAAGGATGCACGTTGAATCGTATTAATATTACAATAAATGAACGCATGTCCCCACAAAGGAATCGGCCACTTTTGAATCTTGCTCAATACTCCTTGTGAAGTCCAATAAAATGCCACCAATAAAAAATGTATTTCTCAAGAAGCGTTCTCGCTTTCACTGACATTGAGAGCAATTGATCTTTGACTGCAGTGGGACAGATTCAGATTAATTTGAAATCATTCAGGCCTTTATTTGTATCTGCCAAAGCTGGTCTGAACTCCATCATTCACAGGGTAATGACTGTGATTTGATCCCTTCCATTCACAGCGTGGTGGTGGTTACCTTAAAGTGATAATTGGCTGTGATGAAAATGGTGATGAAAATGGGGAGCTGGTCTTTGTGTTTGGTCCTGGCTCACTGATGCAGTACAGATACAATAGAAGAGTATAATGGTGGCACAGTCACATCATTTCTTAATGTTTATATATATATATATATATATATATATATATATATATATGCTGCAGCATCTGAAACACTGAGTGATTGACAGGGTCACTCACATCATATCACACTGTATTTATTATTCCTTTACAGTTAGTCCGGAAAGCACTAACATTACCACCTCAAGCATAAGCCACACACACAGCAAGATCAATACTTGTTGTTTGTGGTCTGTATTAACCTCTGCTTAATAATAATAATACATTTTATTTGTATTGCACTTTAGATTAAAGCAATCTCAAAGTTTTACAGAGCATATCATAATGCAAATTAAAAAGAATCAAAGTTTAATAATTCAAATTAACCTCTTCAGGAATTATTCATTGTATGGTTGTTGTTTCCTCTAATAATATGCTGTCTCCTAAGTCATCTTGTTTTACATCTAAAATGCCAACTGGTAAAGGTCTGTCTGAATTTACATAGCCCCCATTAACACAAGTCATCTTGAACAGCAAGCAGAAGACCTTGAAGATTTCCTGCTAACCCAGATTAATAAAGAATACATATTTCATGTACACAAACTGGGTTAACATTGAAATATCTCTCAAACGTTTGTCTGTGTGTCATTCCTAAGTCACATTACATACCTCCACAGACTTACTGCCTCTAACAAACACTACCTACAAAGTTAACGGTTCTCCAAGGATAAGAAGAGACAACCAAAAGTGGTGGATAATGGTGATTTAACCGTCCTTAAGATGACTCATACATCTGTTTACTTGGTTACGTGTTTCTGATGTGTTTGTTTATTCTCTCGTCATGCTTCTGTGTTATTCTCCTTGGTTACCCCTATGGAGCACTGCCAAGTACGAGCTGTCCTCCCCACTCTGTCTTTCTCTGTCTTTCACCCTCACTGTCTCTCTCTGTCTCTACATCTCTCTCTGTCTCCCTCTGTCTCTGCATCTCTCTCTGTATCTGTCTGTCTCTCCCTCTCTTTACCTTTCCCTCTCTTTCCCTCTCTATTCCCCCCACCCCACACACACTCAAACACTTCTGTCTTAGGTTGGGATACTGTACCACTCAGGGAGAATCTGCTCCCTGTGAAAATGATTGCTTTCAATTAATAATTTTGACGGTTGAGAAATTCAGTGTTCATTTATTTTATGTCTGCAATTGGAGCTTGACCTTAGTTGGACAAGGCTATTTGTGGCAGTTGTTATGAGATTGGGCTTTATGTGGCCGAGAATTTATGATTAGGCCACATATAGACTGTATGTAGCAGTGGAATGTATCTTGTCACATGGTCAGTTATGGCATAATATAGGTCATAGCACCAACTCCAGACTCAAATGATCTAAATGACTTATGAAAACCCACATCAGATCTCCAGACACGTTTACCGTCCAGAGAGAATGTTCTTCATCCAGAGCTCTTCAGGTCTTACTGATTGATGAACAGGACAGGTTTAGCAATTAGAACTCTCCAATGTATACTTTAGCTACCCTGGAAAACCTCCCCTCCTTCTCTGTCCCTCTCTCTATCGCCCCTTTCTCTCTCAGTTAGCAGTAGCTGTCTAATTATCAGATCAGGACATCAAAATTGAGATTGAACTGATCAGCGTAATAAGATGAGGGAGGGGGCGGTCTTTTACCCTCTGTCCCATTTAGCAGATTAGCATCACAAGGCTCTGGCTGAGACGGAGTATGGAGACTCCACTAGGCTCACCGCTCAGAGGGAGGAGGGGAGCCGGACGTGAGCTTGGAGCTTGCAACTGATCTTATTGATCTGTTTATCCCCACACAAGGATGTTTCACAGGCTAACAGCGACTTGAAGGAGGGGTGGTCTGCGCAGCCACTGAGAAACACCTTTCCTTGCACCAAGTGGAGAGGATAACTGCACTGGCTCGAGGGCAAACAGTAGACGTGCTTCCGTTACACTCAAGAAAGGAGGTCATGTGAGGTGAATTCATAACAACGGGAGAAACTTTTAGGATGATTGGGCTAATCAGGGGTCAAAAACCAGGATGTGTGTAATATTGGAGATATGATACCATGGAGCAGGAATCATAACAGAATGACCACTGGCCTGCGGACTCCGGGGCCATAGCACTGGGATTAAACACTCAGGAAGTTTGGAAGGGCATTAGGCACTTGGGAGAAAATATTGTTTGTTGGGCAAAAAAAATAAATAAAGGAAATGAGATTATTCCATCTGGCTGTGACCCAGTGTTATGATTATTATCATATATATTATTATACTGAGTTATGCATTTATTCTGGCAGTGATGGAGCAGAGTGTGGTTTTAATCTGCAGGCGTCACGCCATCATGCTTTCTTGCTGCAGTGGGTTTGATAAACTGGTGTGAGGAATTCTGCCTCTGTGCGTGGAGGAGAAGAGGCCAGCCATGGGATCTGCACACCAGGCTGTGTGGACACCACTGCATTTCCCTGGGATCTGCACATCGGGCAGCTCTGGGGCACCACTAGGTCCAGATCAGATGTGACAGGCAATCGGGAGAGGAGTTCATGTTTGCGGCCTCTTCGTCCTCTGTGAGGAAACTATTATATTTCATTGGAAATGTGCCTTGCCTGGGTTAGGGTTAGAATTATAAGGTATAAAGTATTTTTTATAAGCATTGCTCTCCACCAATACAGACAAGGATCCAGATAAATGCAGTCCTCTTTCTAGTCTGTTAGATGTGTACATGATGCAGCTGCTCTCTGTCTCTCTCTCTCTCTCTCTGCCTCTCTCTCTGTCTCTCTCTCTGTCTCTCTCTATCACGTGTGTTGCGGAGCTACATAGTTTGTGGGAGCTGTTTAGCTCTCTGCTCTCTGACAGACAGTCATGAAAGGACCATTATCAGTGACCCCTGCAGTAATAAAAGCACTGGCTTTGTTCAGGAGGGACCGGAGGAGGCTGTAGAGGACAGTTACAGAGGCCTGGACTCAGTGTTGGGTCACTGCACACTCTTAGCAGAGTGCTTTTCAACCGTTTTCTCTCTCTCTCTCCACACTTTCCTTCATACAGGGGGCAGTTTCTCCCTGTATAACGTGTAGAGGTGTAATTGCTCAAAGTTTGGAGGTGTGAATCTTGCAAGTTGTTACAGGGTGAATTGTCTTCCCGCTTCAGTGGTTTAATGTTGTCCTTCTAGGGGTGTTGAAACAGAGTCAGGGTGGGTGAGGGGTGATGAGGGAGGCGTATATTATGCTTTGAATAGATCTAAAGATGGCATGTACTGTAATGTGTTATTCTGTAATGTTATTTTACTGAAAGGCCTTAATGCTAATAATATAAAGTGTGATATACAAGTGTTTGTGTGTGTTGTATGTGTGTATGTGTGTGTGTGTAGTATGATGTGTAGGGTTAGGGTTAGATGTGTGCGTATGTGTGTGTGCTGCCGAAGTGTGGTGGTATGCAATCTGTGTTTTGCAGCATATACAACTTGATCTGTATCTCGTTGATATCAGTGTATACACAGAAAGCCTGTACTGTCACTGGATGCTGTATTGAGGTGGAAGTACCCAATTGCAGATGATAGCAGATTGGCTGGTTGACATGCTATATCTATTGCTTGCCTGCCCAACAACTGATAAGCTTCCAGTTAAACACTGATATAGAAGGATAGGTGGGATACCCATGTTTTCTTTGAAGTGCATCAACTGATGTGGAGTTCATGGAAGTGTATGGGCTCCAGGGTGAATGTACTTGCAAGTCAATCATAGTTTTTGGAGCATTCAGGAGATGTGTGGCTCTGCAGGGGATACATGTCTGCATGTATGAATATAGCATATTTGTTCTATTATATTAATGTCATGGAAAAACAGTATGGTAGACCACATCATATTATCTCTCCACTCTCTAAACACATTTCATCTATCAACAACATGAAACATATTTGAAATGGGGAAATTACTCATTATAAAAGTACTGCTCACTCTGTTCCTCGTGGCCCTCATTTTGCCACAGACAGAAGGCAGTGTCACCATCTCATTTGGGATTGTAATTTGTAATTATGTGGTGTGTTATGATTCTCTCTGTGCCCAGTCTGCTCACAGCTGTACCCATGGGACGACAAGGACTGTAGACTTGAAAGATTAAGCTATCAGCCTTGTCCTTTAAATGATACTATTAAACAGACCGCTATACCAAACACAAAGTTGTTTTGTGCATGACCACCCTGACAATACTGTCTGGGAAACACAGAGACAGCGAATCAAGAATTATAGTCCTATTGATCCCTTGACAGACAATGGCATTTCAAGGCTGGATTCAAATGAGTTGATGTTGGTTTAAATGAGTTTCGAGATGTGCCGTTACAAACATTTGAATGTTGTTTTTGCTTTTGTGCACTCTCAAGTGCAGTTTAGAGCAGTGAAAAATACCCCTTCGAAACTAATCAACAAAAAAAATGGTGACATCTGAAAGATAATGAAACTATACCACAACTATACCTCAACACATAATTGCAATGAACTAAACTAGTATAGATAGATTAGTAATATAACATGATGCAAGTCACAAACGTGATTCATCTTAACATATGGATCAACCTGAAAATGACCACACCTGCATTGATGACCACACCTGCATTGTTGATCACATCCAATTAAGTTAGCCTCCAGCTTCCTGCTCGTTATGAGCAGCCAGGCCGCTAAACTCTCTCTGCATCCTCAGTCTCCCCCGACGCTATTCATGAGTCCAGGTGTTTATGTGCATTCATTTCCAATTCATTCATGGTTTTACATCCATTAGTTTGTTTGTTTATTCAGTTCAACTGATGGTCAACCTCATTGAAAAGATACTCCAAGTGTAAGGGATATAAATGTTGCCAATTTTGGTGTCAGGTGAGATTCCCTAGTGACCTCACCAGAAAATCCAACTAAATGAAAAACAACAACAGCCGCAACTGTAATTGTGACTCAGGCAGGGTCCATTGCCAGCGGAAGGTTAAAACGTCTCCAATTTGTGAAAAGGAGACAATTAGAGCAGGGGGAATAGAGTCATCTCTGGCCTGCGTCCAGCTTAAGCGTCTCTCAGAAAACTTCCCTCACAATGTCCCTCCGCGTCCATTCACCGGCGGGAGTATGTAATGGGATTACTAGAGCCAACAAATGAACCGTGGTGAATGCGGCCTGTAATTACAGCTAGGAGATGAGGAAGGTGTATGACAAAGATTAGGAAAGGTGAACTACAGTGTTTGGTTGCGACACAAGACCTCTGCTGCATCAGCATTGAACAGAGAGGCCGTGTATGGAGAGAGTTGCTTAACGAGAGAGTAGGTATTGTAGCTACTCATGCTTCTCTCTTGGGAAACCAACAGGTATCCTTTGTTTTGTTTATTGATATGTTAATTTCGAATCGTGATCGAGACTTTGAATAATTGAATGAGCGATGGGTTCTCACGTTCTTGAAGCCTAACTTGTTGTCATCACCACGTGCGGTAATCAACATCAATGTAAGTGATATGGTGTCATTTAGAGACCTGTCATGGATGCTGTACAAGTATCACCAACCGTTGAAGCTGCCAGTTGGTTTTCAAGCCAATTAATCATACAGACAGTAATTAAGAAAGCAACTTTTATTTGAGGGTTTGATTATTTGGACAAATTAGGACTGGGGTTTGACCAGGTATTTCAACAATGTATCTTGAAGTTGCATCATGTGGTGTGTGTTTTTTTTCTTTCATTTACTGTAATGCAGGTTCTATACCCTTCAGTATATCAACAGAACAACTAATGACTTCCCCTCTTAGACCAGTTTTTCACGAACTGCATATTGTTGAAGAAACTAGACGTCTTCCAGAAGGATTATCAAAAATAGAGTCTGAGACAGAATATCTTTCAAAAACTCAAGATGGCTTGGTAGTTTATTCAGCGAGGCAGATGCACCAGACAGGAAGGTTCAAAAGGCCCTCACATTTCCTTGGACATCTCATTATATAGACAAATATGAGGATCGGACCCCCGCCCTGTCTGATACAATGACGCAACCTTCTAGAACCTTCTAGAAGGTTCTTTAACCCGTTCCTATCCACCCCAAAACTGTGTGTGCTGATACTGTGAATGGTATTTGTTTGAGTCTCGAGGCCTCTCCAACTCTAACTCAAGGATGTGAACAAGGACGCAGGGATCATTTAAATCATCCTAAACCATCAGCTGGTTATGGTTCATTCAGCTTTCTGTTTTATCCTTGTTTTAGCCTTGTTTATAGTTTTACTATAACACAGTCACTTCTTGTTTCAACTGGCTCAAGAACTGCCTACAGCAACCCTATGGATGCCATAGGGTTTGTATGCATGTCCTCTTTAAGTGTTATTTGTGACACACACAAGTTGATGAATCTTTAATACCTGAGGGACCTCCCTGCACAATGCGTGTCTCTTCAATGAGCAAGACAGTGTGTCATCGGGCACCATACCCTTTGGCTTAGCTGGAAGGAAGGCAATCTGTATCCTACCTCGGAAGCCATATATCTTCACAACACCTCAAACTGAAGGCAAAGACTCCCTCATATGGGAGAGGGTGCAAGACGAGGACAAGCGTTCAGTGGGGGCGGTGGGACAGTGACAAGGTCTCCCGTGAAAAAAAAAAAAGGGAAGTCTCACGTCCGTATATCAGCAATACCAAGGGAAGAAATGAGGCTTATCACAGGAGCGGTCGCCCATCCATCAGCGATTCCTCTCCCTTTATCAGCCTGCCCAAGTCGAAGCGCACGATGATGTCAGGCATTCATCAAACGCTGACACCTCACATTCAGGACTTGTGTGTGGTGCTGCTTTTCCTCTTCCCAGGGGTGCACAGCCCTGTCCTGCTGAGGCCTTGACAGGAGGGTGCCCTCCAGAACCACGGAAGCCTTCACGGTGGTCCTGGTCTGGCTGGATTCTTCATGATACATGATGGATATGTTGTTTGGTGAATGGGAAAAGGGTTGCGTAAGAAAGCGTCCAGGACCATAAATGAACAGGGACGAGCGTTCATTAACACAAGACGATCCAAATTGAGTAAATGTATCTGCTTCACACGCAGCCCGTGTGAATAAACAGTGAAGATGATGTACTGTATGGTATTATTATGAACATGTTTGCCTTCCTCGTTGGAAACCATTTTAGAATTTTGACTTCTGGTACTGTCGTCCTCTATGTGTTTATGAATGAGTTGCAGAAGCGCTGTGTTGCTCTTGTCTGCTATAATCCACTTACATTCAAAATGCAGTGGAACAACATGAGAGTTTCTGGGGGGAAGGGAAGAGGGTTGTCTATTTTTAGAGACCCTGCCGATCGCAGTTTTTCTGTCTAGAAATTGGAAACATAATTTTTCCTATTTAATTGATGTGTTGAGGATTCAGTGTCTCATGAGAGTACAGGCAGACATGAAGTCAACACTCTATCTTTTAAATACAGTAGTTTAGATCTCTGGCATACATGTTCTCTGTTTTGACAGGTGACTTGGAGGCATTAATTATAATTCCACTTAGTACTGCTAGTTTATGTACCCTTAGTATAGATAGTCCACATATTTAAATTTGAGGTCCCTATATGTTTATTGTATGCACCTTCCTGCCATAGCAAATTCCTTGTCTGTGCAAACTTTCATGGCGAATAAATCCAATTCTGATTCAGATTCAGATTCTGATTGATTGGCGCTCAGAGAACCTAAGGTTATCTTTTGTGCCTACTTAAAAGCGAAAGCATGTGTAAAAAAGTCAGCAGTAAAAGCTGCTTTGGATTCAACCTGGAAGAAATAGACTCCCATAGTGTCATGGTACTGTTTCATATCCTAGGGTATGAATTATTTAGACGGAGGGGTCTCTGGGATTGCGAGGCATGGAGCCAGCAGCGACCCTGGCTCACATTCTCAGCCTTTTCACTCTCACATGCTTTGTGTTGTTTACTGTCTTTTTTTTGTCATGTTGAAATGGCCCCTGGCCCCAGAATGGGGATGTTTTGAACGCTGTGTTTGTTTGTCTCTGAGCCTCTCTCCATTTTAGAGAGCAGCACAGAGACGGACAGAGATCGATGGAGAAAGACAGAGTGGAGAGAGACGGGAAAAATACAAAGAAGAAAGAGAAAAATATTTTTCCTTTTTTTTTTGTTGCCGTGAAGAGGCCCTAGAGACTGCAGCACCGACTCACCTCCTCCATGTTTACCGTTTCCAAAACGTCTGTATGACTGTGACCTAAAACAGACCTCCCCAGGAGCACACGCTGCTGCCCTAAACAGGAGGCCGGCACATGGGGGGAAAAGGACCGTGAGCTAGCGGGCGGCGGGGGTGCATGAGTGTGTGTTTATAGAGAGAGTCTTTCACACACCCCCCAAAAAAAGAATTTCAAATCAACTTGCAAATGAGATTTGACTTGTTCCATAGCATGTCTGCATCGTGTGTATATCTCCTAGGATACGTGACAGCTTAACATCAGAAAGGTACAGACTTTCTAATGGAAGTTCATGCTTGCATTGAAATGCAGAGTATACAGTAACATCATCAACGATACGGCCCCAGGCTGTTAAGAGGGTGAGTGAACCCATTTTATTGTCAATGATCATAACAAATGGAACAGATCAGGAAGAGGGAGCCTTATCACACTCACTAGCTAACAAACTTCTAATGGCTACTGAAGACCTTATTTCCCCAAAACAAATAGTGTGGATAAATGTAATTTAAATCAAAACTATTTAAAATGTTCTCTCATGTCACGGCCACAGCCGTGCCCCCCTGTTGTTTTTGGTTTTGCCCTGTCCTAGTGTTTCCCTGTCATTGTCTTCACCTGTGTCTCGTTCTCGTTAGCGTCATTGTGTCCACCTGTGTGTCGTTTGGTTCTGTATTGGTTCCTGTTTTGTGTCCAGTCTTTGTCTTGTCCTTACTACCCATGTCACTGTGAGTACCCTAGCTGTTTTCCCGTTTTTGATAATAAACCCTCTGTTCAATGCAATGCCTCGCAACTCCCTTGCATTTGGCTCCTACCCTACCTCACACCATGACATCTCACTACAGTTCCGCAAGCTGATTGACAGGCAGCTGCTATTCCACAATGTTTCCCTGTTCATCCATGGGGACTTGAGAGCCTGCCTGAGACTGCAGCAGCAATCCCATGAGGTTTCGACCCTGTTCTTCAGGTTCCATGTTCCAGCTAGCTATGGCAGTGTCCAGCCACACTGGATATCTCTCCTCTCACGGGCTGCTAGAGCTTTGTCCACAAGGACCAAGAGGAAATAGATGCAACTCATACAATGTTCCAACATTGACTTCCATAAGAAGTCTCCACAGGGACCTACAGTGTCACTGACCCAGATTGCTTCTCCGCAAATGTCATATTCTTTCCAGGAATCATTCCAGTACACAGTAAATGCATCCACTATGCTGTATGAATGCAATGCAGGCAATTATTTGTGGGAAGGGTGCACAGTCACACATCTGTGCAGATCCATGCATCATTTAATAGGCATGGCTGTAGTCCGAGAAATTGATCAGTTACTGTTTCACATTGTAAAGTAATGGCAAGAAACGTCTGCATCTGATCAAAGGGAAGCCTCATTTGTCTGCATGCTCCCATTGATGCCTTTAATACGCTACAATCTTCCAGTATGCATTGACAGATATGCATTGCTGTGCATTAATTAAATAAACAGTAGCTTTGAAGGCAATATTGAATTTAGTATATGTTACTATAATATTTATGTGTGCATGGTAATCACACTGCAGAAACCAACAGCAGATTACAAAATATCATCTAATATAGACATTTTATAGGCTCACTTTGAGAACAAACTGTCATCAACAACCTTGCTGCAGTTCATTATTGTTTTGTTTATTATTCTGAGATACGCTATACCACTTATCTGGAGAAAAGACGGTTCACATTGATGGTTGCTAGGGAACGTTTAATGTTATGTACTTTAAAGAAAACGGGGTCAGTAGTCTGAGGTCGTTCAGCGTCCTCTCTCCTCCTCGTCTTTGTGTCCATTGACAATCTCCTTCTTAATTGTCTGATAGGTCGACTGGTGACAAAAGATGAACAGCAGCCCTTGGGCAGACTGAGCCATGGCTAATGGTTCCCAGACATCAGCTCAGACGAAGGAGAGCGAGGGTTCATATCTTGACATTTAGAACCTAATTAAAAGCGAGGAGGGAAATGATCCAAGTGGGGTCAGCGGCTCATTACAGGCAGGTGGTCACACACACAAAACACACACACACAACACAACAACAAAACACACGCACACCGTCATTGTAAGAGCACACACACACACACACAAATACACATTCACGCAGATAGGCGCACACACAATGGTAAACACACCAACATACATTTACATCTACATTTAGACTGCCCTTGCAGAACCAAACATGGTTTCAATCACAAACAAGCAGACCTCAGTGGACATATACTGCTGACCCACAAAGACCTCCCCTTCATGGGATGTGACCTGGCAATCCAACAAGCCTCGGGCAGCACTTGAACTCAAAATATGCACGTAATTGAAATGCAAGGCTGCATATAGACGCTGATTACATGAAGGTCTAATGATAATGTTCTTGTTTTAGGCTCAAGCTGGGAATTCTTTTGATGAGACACATGCAGTGCTCCCATCAGCCATACATTGTTAACACAGTCCCATTCTTGCCCCGTTGTGCTCACAGTGTGCTCAGTGTTTCATCATTGGACTCAGTGCCTACCAGACAAGATGAAGACCGTCATTCCTAGTGACGTCCAATCGTGCTCAATTCATTAAAATGTTCTATGTGAGCCCCCCCCCCCCACCCCCCACCCCCCACATTCACAGAGAACAAGAGCTTCCACTCCCAAGACATTCCCGTGAGACCTTTGTTTGTTTGCTTGTGTAATGGCAGCCGCACTAACCCCAAAACTTCAAGCAGAGCTGCTCAGAACAGACCCAGCCCTCCCTGCCTCATCCCCTAACCAGGAGAGACAACTTGAACTTAGAGACAGATCTCACAGGAAAGTTAAACCAGTAATAATATTTCATTTGAGCTACTTCAACTGCAACAATTAACTTCAGATCTTGAATGCTGTGAACATTCAGAAATGCAAAGTGATGGAGGGGGAGCTACAAAGCATTAGTATAGTAAGTAGTGGTCGTTCTGCTGGCAGTTCAAAAACAGAGCATCCAGGAACCTGCAGCTTTGAATTCCGAGACTGTTATCTCGAAATTGGCGCGTCCTCCATGGACTTCCATATCAGCCTCTTTTTCTAATCTGCCTCTCAGTTGCACAGACGCTTGTTGTTTGAGTTTGTGTTAATCACCTTTTCGGATGCTGCAACCTGCCTTCCGTCTCTCCTGGTCATGGGTAATTGGCTATGCAGCGCATGTCTTGACGGGCGGAGGAACCTGCGGGCGTCTTCGTCGGGGTGAACGAGGGGGGCTTGAAGAAACGGAGCCCACTGAAGCATGGCCCGCGGCTCCTGACAGACACCGTCTTTATTTAAGAGCGCTCTCCTTTTCATACGTACTTTTTCCTTTTGGCGTTTTCTTTTCTCTTTTTGGTCTTTCGCGTCCCTCCGCACCTTGTTTTGCAATTTCCGCCCATCCGTCTCTCAGCTTTGTCTGTTGCCCTGCCTGCATCCCTCCTCCTCTCAGTGTCTCCTTCCAGACACTGCGGGTTCACATTGGACATGTGGACTGCGTGCTCGACTTCCCTTCCAGGACAGGGTTTACAAGGTCTGCCCAATATCCAGATTACACGCATGTAGTTACAGCCCAGCAAACTGACGGACACCCAGGGTGCTGTGGTATGTATGGCCAGAGCTTCACTTGGCTGGAAGTGGATTTCTGATTTAGGAGACTGCCAGACATATGGATTACGCACCTCCAAAGCTGTTGCAATCATGCTACACACCAGCGCCGCCCATTAGCCAACTGCCAGGACTTTGTCGTCACCACAATAGCCCCTCTGAGGTGACGAAGGATTCCACATAACATAGGCTCCAAAGTGAAAAACAATTCCAAATGGTCAACCAATCCTCATTGGACCTGCCAGTACTACCCAAGTGGTAAATGTGACCTTTAACCCCTGTGCTACCAGTGCCTATACATTCGGGCTGCTGACCCCAGGGTATCATTACACAGTAATCATGCATCGCTCTGCCAGCCCACATTTGTTATTTCTCCCTGACAGCCTAATGTTGAGCCGAGGCAATTTCACCTGATGGATGATCTTAAAAGGACGAGGGACTGTAACAGCCCTCACGCCTGTCACTTGAATTATGCACAGCAAACCCCCGAAAAGCACACTCTCTCTCCGTCTCCGAAACTTGCCTTCTAAAATAGACGCCCTGCGCATACATGCTCACGCTCCGCAGCCCTGAGAAGTCCCCTCATCAATATGCACGTGGGACGTTCTTTCTATAACCAGCTTTGATTTCGATAAATACTCCACCTTAGAGTAGATGGGAGTTGATGATGTATTTTGAGCTAATCCCCAAGCAGCCATTGATTCATAGCCAGTGATCCCTTCAGTTCAGAGAAGCGTTCACAGTCTCTTCCCTCTGACACTCCTCACGCCACGTGAATCAGCCAACAATGAGGAAAAAGTGTCAACGCGGGCCTCCTCAATCTTGTCACTTTAAGAGGCAATCAATGCTGCTTTCCAAGCTACAGAATGCAATTGGATCCTACACACCCTCAATCCCCCCCCCCCCCACCCTATGCTACCCGCCCCCCCAGCTAACCCCCCCAGCCAACCCCCCCCCCCCCCCCCCACACCCTCACCGCTTCCCCTCAATCGACTCTGTTTCTCACACACTGGGTGGAACATTTCAATCAATAGGCTACTGCTGAAAAACCAGCAGCAGAGACGACAACAAAGAACATCCCAGGTTGAGGTAAGCGCTTCAGAAAGGTTATACAGGATGTGCTCCCCGGAGGGTTTCACCGCAGTGTGATATCACTATGAAGAACATTTAAACGCAGTAAATACTTTTATTGCTTGACTACAAAGACGTTGTTTGCATGGCTTTCACGTAAAGGTTAATCGTCGTGAGAGGCACCTTTTGGAAAATGGGGAGGCGTTAAATAACAACATACAAGCTTAAGTAGATGCTTATGCCACGGTTCTGACAACAAAAAGCATTCGACGTCAAAACGAATCACAGCTAGACGAATAGTTTAGTCACACACACAATTGCCAAGACGTTTATAACTCATTAGGACATGGACTAATGGGTTGCTCCTCCCAGTCTACCTATCATCCTGATAGATCGCAAGCTCTGTGACATCACGTGGTCACACACGCATATAATATAATAAGCCAGTTGAGGGTCTGGACCACTTTTCCCCCAAGGACATGGATAATATTCTGCTTTTCACAACCCAGCAAAGGAAATAAATGTTGCCTTTATCAGTGGCTGGCTGCTCTTGAAGATCAATGTGGGCTGCCTTGCACACTCTATTCACCTCTGTATGTGTGTGTGTGTGTGTGTGTAGGGGTAGTCAGTGTTTGAGTAAGGGAGAGAAAGTGAGGGAGAGTTGCCAGTGGCTGTGTTCTGTGTGTGTGTGTGTGTGTGTGTGTGTGTGTGTCTGCCCTCCCCTGCATCTGCAGCCCTCGCCTGGTCGTACAGACAGGGTGAGGCCAGGGATGGATGCTCAGGTTACTGGCTGATAATTGGAGGGGAGCCCCCTCCTCTCTCCTCCTCAGGACTGCCAGTCCTCCTCAGGACTGGCAGTCCTCCTCTCTGCTGTTCCTCTCTGACCTGACTGGAGGGGTGTTCTCTCCCCCGTCCCTCTATCCTGTCTCCCCTCTCCCAACCTGTCAAAGGTTACATGTGTTTAGGTGCACTAGACACATACTGTGCACCCGCACACGCAGGAATGGAATAAAAACATTGTGAAGCTTGACAAATATATCAAAATAAAGATGTTCTCTCGCACTCACACTTTTCATGGCGGAGATCAGAAGTTGGCACATCCGACATATTCCTCCATTTGCAATGGACATATTTCACATAATTAAATGCTACCTGCCAAGTGTGATTTAACAACTATGCTTTAGACTGGAAGTATATTCATGTCTGCCATTGGGGGTTTGTGTGTTGAGGATGATGATAATGATCTACTGACTATAAAATTTTTGAGGCAGATGGTGATTCATAAAAACAAGAAGGCTCACGACACATACTACATCATCTCAGACAAATGACTTTCAGATAAACATTAGGGTATGTAAATGTGCAGATCGATCCAGACCTCAGGGCCTATCCCTCATTGTCATTTATTTATTCACACATTTTTAAGATGGGGAAAAGATTTAGCCCTATGTTGACAGTATTTATCTGTTATGCCATGTTGCGTCACTCAAGGTCATACAAAATGTGGACTATCGCAATCAAATTCCATGCCTGGTGATGCTGTGTCTATGTAGATACAAGGAACATGATTTACATCAACACCCAAAGCAAGGTTGATCGACAGAGAAGAGCTTCTCATACACTCAGCATTGCTTTTCAGATCTAAATGAATGAATCAAAGGCGAGGTGTTTATTTAGCAGTAGGAACCCTGCTGTTCTTCCCCAAACCAAGTGATGAAATGAATGGAAGAATGGTTGCCTCGATCCAGAACTGCGCAACATGCAGGAGCAAATACAAGTATTCTGGAGTACAGCAAAGAAGCCTTGCTGCCTGTAAAGTAGGACAGGCTCCAAACCTTATTGTAAATCCAAATGTCATTTGAAATACATATTACGTTCAACACAAAATACTATTCATTTGAACAGACTAAGCCCGTGACTTTGTTCCAGGGTGAAGTGGGAGCTGGGACCAGCCCAGAGGCTCTGCTTTCAGTCTCCTCACTTGATTAATACAGACTTCACAAGCCCCTCAAGCACCTGTAACCTTACACTAAATAATATATACAATACGTTCTACTGCACGATGAAAGCCAATTATGAAACATTAAAGGGCCTCTCACCGCCTCCTATGTAAATGAGCTTGGTCATGTGTCAAGGGCCTGTGTAAAGCTACAGGGTCTTTAGGACCATGATACCAGTGCCTTCCCCCCTCCCTCCCTCCCCCTCCCACAACGCATCCCCTTCACCCCTTCTCTACCCCATCGCTCCCAATGAGCCACTGTAACAGGCAGCCTCATGTTTAAATGCAAATTTGTGTCACATAACACCTAGCCAAAATCAAAGCACTTTTGAAAGCTCTTTACTGGAACCTGCACGCCTGTTACGAACACGCCCTAAGAAGAGTGTGCGTATGACTGCACCAAAAGCAGGCAAAAAGAGCAAGGTCACACTTGTTTTAAACCAAAGGCAAAAAAAGATATTGCTTTAGACGTTTTTAATGGGGAGGGTTGAGAAGGGTGTTCAATATGGAGTAAGCCCTTTGGCTCGAGTTTAAAGCTCAGGTATGGTCTGCTGCTAGAGATGCCATGTTAAGATATGCTCTGTTTATACGCAACGCATAACAGCCATCGTAGGCTGCAAGGTACTCAACTCAGTATGTTATGACTAATCATACACACACACCCACGCGCACACACACAAGCGCTGACACCTACAGTACAAACACACACAGTAAAGCCCTAGGTACTTGAGCTTTCAAGGTGCATGGAGGTTGAAATGGCTCCCTTGAGGTGGAGTAAATATCAAGGTTGTTTTTACTATAAGGAATGTACATGCTAGGTAACCAGGAGGCCAGAGAATAGTAATACTAGCTGTATGACACATAGCTGTTGTCTCACATAGTTGGGCATCAAATTACCCAAATGATTTCCCTGCAGACATTTTTTTTTTGTTTAATGATCATTGTCCTGGGTGCCATAATTCACTCATAATGCTAATCGGAAAAGTCATTAGTCTGATCAGACATTGCATGAAAATAAGTAGACTCTGGTGTACGATGGTCTGCTACCCTCTACCAGAGAGCCTGAGGGTGTTTTGTCAGACGGAATTACTAGTGTAAGAAACTCAGACAAGGTATCTCCCAACTCTCAGTCCCATGACAAACGCATGCCCAGCAAGATGTTACACATCTTCAGTGAGGATGAATCCAGATGGGAACAGCAGATGCAGAAGTGTATCTGGTAAGGTCGAGGCTGAGCCAGATGGACAGACTCGGGACATAAGGCAGCTTCCTGCTGACCAGGGATAAAGTTGGTCTTTCTGTTGGGCCGCAGCTGTCCTGAGGGAGAGTTATCAGTGTGACACGTGAAATAGCCATCAGGGCTGTAAAAGGGTGGTGTGTGGTCCGGCGTGCATCTCGCCTGACCCAGCCTAGCTGTCTTTATCCACGATCCATCACCTTAATCTCCCCCCATAAATTACCCTGCTGCCCCTGGGGTGTGGAGCTTTTATTTAATAAAGCCCACAGACCTGTCTCAACAGACTGTCAACCCTGATTTACTCCCCTCGAACTGTTTGTGGAGGGCCTCACTGAGCGTGTGTGGATGTGTGGATGTGTGTGTGTGGGTGGGTGGGTATGTGTGTGTTTGACTTTGACTGTTTGATACGGTAAACATATCAAATGGAGGTGCATGTGTTGGGTGCTCTTCCAAGTGAGTGTGCTGTATCCTTATATAGAGTTTTTAGCTACAGCATTAGGTTCAATTAAAATCCTTGAGGGTGAACCCACTTGTAGTTACATTATTAGCGTAATTTGTAGTTGAGAATTCAAACAGCGAGTTTTATTATGCTGAACTACTCGATAAGACTTTTAGCATAGCTAATTAAAATCCAGATTGAATTCTCCAGGAACCAAGACCTTGGAGTTACACGGTGAATTGCTTTTGCTTCTCAAGAGCCTAATTTAAGTTAAAATGTACACATTTTATAACTGCATGTTCTCAGAAAGTCTCATCTTACTGTTAAGAACCTCAGTCAGTAATATCTAACCCGACTCAACCCAGCACAAAGCAGCATTATATCTGATTTACATCCTAGTGATTCATTCAATCCAATGCTTTATGGGTACCTACCTCTCTCTCTTCATTTCCCTCTCGTTCTCTCTGTCTCACTCTCACTCTCTTCCTCCTCTCCCATGTGTCTCTCTCTCATAGTTTTTTCTCCTCCCCTCTTCTCTCTCTCTCTCTCTCTCTCTCTCTCTCTCTCTCTCTCTCTCTCTCTAGTTGTCTCTCTCTCCCCTCTCTCCCACCCAGTTGGGATGTGCAGCGGTCTCCTCCCTCCTGTGAACACGCTGCTGGCCCTCCTATGCTGGCCCTCCTCTGCTGGCCCTCCTCTGCTGGCCCTCCTCTGCTGGCCCTCCCCTCCTATGCTGGCCCTCCTCTGCTGGCCCTCCTATGCTGGCCCTCCTCTGCTGGCCCTCCTCTGCTGGCCCTCCTCTGCTGGCCCTCCTCTACCAGATCTGCCCTCCTCACCTGGATACTGGGGGAACACGGTTGTCAGGGGTGCAGCATGGGGTCTCCACTCACAGACACACCGCCCCAGCTAACTAGACTTTAACTAGACAAATGACTACTTAACAATGTTTACTCAAAACAGTACAGCATGTGTCAAATACAGACTAATTTCTCAACTGTTACAGTTTGGTGTTACGTAAGGTTGCACAATGCCAGCATTATGGATTGTAACCAACATGGATTGTACTGTAAACAATGCGATCCATCTACCAGACCCATTGTCCCATTGTGGCCTCTTGCCTCCTGTGAGGAAGAGGGCAGAGTTTTAACACTGTGTAGGGGTTAATCTCTGCACCAGTATCCTTCTGCGTTGCTGTAAATCCCACGACTTGGTCAACAGGGGGGGGGGGGGGGGGGGGGGCAATAGTATAATGCCAGTCAAATACAAGGAGGCCTACTTCAAGATGTCTTCAAGTGTAAACATCAGGGCTAATAGTTTGAACGCTTGTGTTTAGAGAACTCCTGATGTCTGGAGAGCCGAGTTAGCATCAAGAAACAGTTGATCCATTTTAAATGATGTTTGTACAGTCATCCCAATTTCCCTTCAGTAAACTCTTGTGAGAGATCTCTGTTTAATGTCTGCACACTCCAGCGTGTCAGTGCCATCCCCTTGGTCTCCTTCTTATTGTAAAAACATGTTTGCGGTGTTATGAACGGTCTTGAGTACCTTGAAAATACCTCATCGAAAGCATCGGTCATAAACCAAGCCTTCTAGTGTTTCCATTTTTAAATACCCAAGAGGGAGCATCCATAATGCGATTTTCTAGTACTCTGTGTCACTTGACGGTGTTTGCCGAGGCCCTGGTCCAAGTGTGAGCTGCCGCTCTTTGAGCTCATGATTAGAACTGGGGGTAGCCACTCTCGATCTGGCCCGGGCCCCTCGCTGGAGATTGTAGCTGACGTCTTAACTCGCTACACACAGTATGCCGCATCACTTCCACCCAGCTAGGCTGCTTGTCTCACACTGCCTTCACGACACCTTGATTTCAAGATGTATGTTTCTGGAGAAGTTCAAACATCAAATGCATTTCGTTTCTAAACCTCTGGTGTGTTTGTAGGGTGTTTTCGCATACTTATACATGCTGTCTATTTCCTTGCATGTGTTGACGTGACGGGCATCTAGATAGCCATCCTCTGCTTGATCAGATATGGTTTGAGATCTATGTGAAATCTTGACAACAACTCTCCATTCATCGATGAGCACTTGCGGTTGTTTGAGGGAGAATCTTGTCTCACACACACATCACAACACAGTAGGGTACATTTGTGTGTGTGTGTGTGTGTGTTTGTTTTCTCCATGGTTGAATGGCAATGTGTGTTTCTTTAGCGAGACCTGTCTGCTCTAGATCCATCGACACTGGAGTCAGATGTGTGCAGTCAAACAGCCCATCTCCTGAGCTCATATTGCCTGTGTGAATGCAAATACAAAATCAACAAAGAATGATTAGAAGGTCTGTTTAACCTCAAGGCAAAGGACTCCAGTTATTTGTTTGTTTGCCGAGATGATAGCCCAGCTTCCCACTCTCCTGCCGAACATGATGTCCCAATAACATCCAAGATATGAGCTTACAGTACTAAGTAAGCAAAAAATAGAGGAAGATGTTCACATTATAATGCCAGAAAGATGACTTCCTTTTACCATCTGATTTACTCACTTAGATAATTTACTAAAACAAATAGAAAAATACACTGACTTGCAGAGGTACTTAAATAAATGGAATCCAAAGACTGTTATGCAAATGTTCTTTGCGAAACATCAGACACGCATATTGCAATAGTTGTTTATCTCATTTCGATGCATGGAGGAACACACAATCTTCTAATGTCATATAGTCAATAATCCCTATGGCTGTCATGAATTCAGTACCATGAATAAAATGACAGATAATTGACTAACACCACACATGAAATGGTGACACACTCCATATGTATTCATCGGTACGTTGATGCCAATGTGTGAACAAGCATCTAATTAAGTCTCGATTTCACTTGGAAGAAGAACCATGTAATAGTAGATACTAGAGAGTGAGGGTCTCTACTTATGTAGATCCCCTGTCAGGGACTGTCAATCAAAAGCTTTCCTTTTCGAATAGCCTTCAATGAAAAGTGAAGTGGTGTGGCTCGGTGCGTAAACAAAACCCCAATCAGCTGTATGAGTGATACACCCTGAGATGTTTTTTCTCCTAACCATCGAGGTACTTGGAAGTGTAGATATCTCGATGCTCAGAAGGTATGGAGACTGAAGGCTACACGATGAGCTAGTAAACCTGTCAGATAACCACATTTTAGTCGGAGGATTTGTTTATTCACTTCCTACCCCACTGCTTCTATCGAGACACCGATAAGCAGTCCAGTTCACACAACGGCTCCTCTGCAGACTTAGCTCTGCATATTTATTCGACCTTATCCCATCAGCGACGAAAGTCTCTTTTTTAAATCCATGCGATTGAAAGGGGAGTGGGGGCTGGGGGCTGGGGGCTGGAGGCTGGGGGCTGGAGGCTGGGGGCTTTTACTGTGTCCATCCCTTCTTCACCGGAGTGCAGTCTCACTGCTGGGACCAGACTTTACACTGGGATAAAAAAGATTCCATCCTAAAGTTCATACTGTAGCCAGGGGAGAGAATAGAATGAGGGACATGCAGTCAGAGGGGGGCAGATAAGGCATGAATAAACACTCAGTCTGTAGCAGAAAGGTTAGCCTCACACATTGTTGTCCAGCACAAGTCTGAGAATCCAACAATGGGTGGTGATTGTAATTCTGCCCTGCTTTTGATCAGGGCTAATCTTGATGGCCATACTGGACTTTTTCATAAGAACCAATAAACGCTAGGCTTCTTTCTATCTCTAACTCCAGTAGCATACATCTCAAGACAGATTCAGAGCCAAGCTCGTGTCAAGACTCGTACTGAGGAGGCGACAGGAAGGAAAGATGTGGAGACGATGACCAGGCATCGTTTCTCAGTCTGCACGTAATATCATTAAAATCACAAGAAAGATTTCCAGGGTCGGTTTCAAATGTAATTTTCCTCCATAAGCACAGTAGGGCATTGTGCTGGGGTTAAAAAAAAACCTGGAAGGAAATCTGGGTTAAGTAAAGGTTACAGAACTGGGAGGTAGTCTTCCCTCTGAACTCTGACGTAACAAGGTTTGCTGTCAGAGGTCAGCTCTGGGACAGGAAGTCTAATATTCCCTTTGTTATGTAAACAATGCTAATCTTATACACCACCGTGATAAACTGGTAGAGATGTGACCCAAATAGAAAGTCCACAAACAAAGCAAATGAAGAAAACATTTTGGAAGATAATAAAAGCCTCCAGTACCTATTGTAGAGTATGGCTGTACTACATCAAGCAAAACAATACTATTGGTATTCATATCATGTTTGAGCACTGGGTCATCTGGATTGCTTGTACAGCAACTGAGAGTGTTCCTTTTAAATGATTGTTCGTACGGTCAAATTTGCATTCCATCATCTAATTTCCTTCTGGAACAGTTGTTTGGGAAATGCAAATAGCCATGTCTAGGAGAGAAGAAAGACTAGAAGAAACATTCATGAGTGGAACTGCAGTATTTCATTTGTTAACTAAGCTGACGTGCCATCAAGTTCACTTGTGTTAATCTCCAGGGTAAAGATCAAGTCATGGTGTTGTTCACGTACAGGGAATAATACACTGGGACGACAGTGTAATTAGACAGCAAAGTAGGCTATTAGTATGCAGAAAGACCAACAGCAGTCTGTCAACAAACAAAACCACCAGACTGGAGCTGGAGAGGAAGATCTACAGGTCTTTTCAGACTAGGCAGGCTTCAAAATTGATTATTTAAACATTTTTCTGTGTTGCGTTTATCTTTCCTCGGCAGAATAGCCCTGTGAGAGTCACCATGCGGGTGAATTGAGTTAAGGTGTTTACGCAAGCGGTGAAGAGGCCTTTTCACTCCTTTTCACATCCACTGATAACTTTTGCATTTGACCGTGTGTATTGTGTCAAGGCGAGTGGGTCCTACAAGCAGAAGTGTTTTGCTTCTTTACGTATTGAAAACCAGGAAGAAATACTTTTACTCAAATAGAGAAGAAACTTTTTGAAAAGCAAGTCGATTTGTTTTCTGCTCTGGATTTAATTTATGAGCAATCCTCATCTAAAATCATCAAAAAATGCTGATTGGATATCTTAAAAAAAAAAAAATTGTACCATGTTGCACATTCTCATGTTCATTTCTTACAAAATGCATAATGTATTACCTATCCATTGCGATCAAGTTTGGACGGCAGTGTTTTCAAGCAGTCAGCACTTTCTATCTCTCAGACTCAGGATCTAACAACGGAATGTTCCAAGCCTCAAATGGCTTTATAATGAATTAGTCAAGGCAGGAGATGAAAAAGCTGTGCTGTCAGCTGGATAGCAGTGGGGTCCGCTCATGTTGCTAGTCGAAACGGCCAAAGTGAAAGGTCCCTAAATGTTCCAGAATGTTCCATACCAGCCCTACATGCTCCGCTTTTCTTTCCATTGCAAAATCCCTCTTTCTGTACCTGACAGTCTCTTGCTCTTTTTCTGTCTGTCTCTTTTTTAGTGGGGTCTTTCCAAAGTCTTCTGTTGTAAAGACTGCTCAAATGATGATGGACCGAGACTGCTATGTACTGTCAGAATAATCAGGAAGTCAGTTATCTACAGGGAACAGCTATGTCAACAAATAATGTTTCCATCTGAATAAGTGAAATGTTCTTATTTGCAGCTCAGTAACGCATTTCGATAGGGACCCATTTCCGATGCAGCCCCCCTCCCCCATCCCTCCCAGATACCAGTGTTCATTCCGCAGCCATTTTCCGGAGCGATTTGTGAGGATAATAGCACTCACAAATCATCCTCTGGGCACTGGCGCTTGTGAAATGGATGTGCCTTCATTTCAAAACAATGGTGGTGCCTTATGAGGGGTCTTATGATGTCATAACTTCAGCAGCTGACAGGCTGGGCAGGAGAACAGGGCCTGAGGATGGGCCGGGGCCTATGGAGCCCTCACCAGGACGACTCAATCAATCCCAGAATGTCAGGGGAGATGGCGGAGCCAATGCTATAAGCATCCACCAGACCTGCTCAATCATGCTCCTTACACTGAGCAGAGGACTGCCTTTACTTTCAAATCTGGCTTTCCTCCCCTAGATTGGTATCCGCCCTCTATTTTTTTTCTTCTTCTCTTTTTATTCATCCCACTGTCTCTCTTCCCAGTCCCACCGTTAACGGGATAGTTTGAAGACAAGACTGACCACACCTGTACCTCATAATCCCTTGCCTGTCCTGCATAAGCAAAACACAATTTAGCAATCCTTCAGCATCATCTGATAAAAAGTCTTAAATATGCTCCGGAATCGACGACAAAACACAAAAGTTGAATGTGTTTGTTGCAGCAGTTTAGCCTTTATATGTGTCTCAATCCCTCTCAATGTACCGGCCGGGTGATATCAGAGTGGATTAAAGAGCTGCTGGGGTTTATGTGGAAGCGATTGAGTAATAAATTATTCATGGGACAGGGTGAGGAAGACCATAAATCTAGAGAGTTTTTGAGCAGAGGCCCCCTGCGTGAAACTTATAGGGTTGTGCATCGTTGGCGCTGACACCTCACTGATTTAAACTCACTGACGAAATTAATGAAAACCTCCATTTTTTTTACGGGGTAAATTCTCATCTTCAACCCCGATCCATCAGCCGCGGTCACATTCCTTATTAATACCTCTTCCTGTGGGTGTGTGATTTTTATCAAGAAGTGCAAGGGTTAACACCTCTGAATGAAAAAGATTAAAAAGCCACTTACATGTGAAAAAAGAATTACGGGTGACCGGAGGAGCGCTGCTTAATTGGAAATTGATTGACTTGGCAGGGTTCTTAACGCACCTGGTCTCACAACATTTCACATCCCCTCATGCATGGGGACTTCTGATGCAGTTTGAGCTTCTCCACGGTGGTGAAACCGTTTTCATACTGGCAGCTCTGTGTGGAGGAAATTGTGTGGATGGAGTTGTCCTGCCTCAACAGATCCAAGCCAACACTTCAAAGAGACAGGGTGGGGATGATCTTTGCATGACGGATGGGGCTTTCCTGGCTGGAAGCACCACAGGAATGAGTTACCATACGTATCTGGGTCTTGCATGCCATCGACCTACCATCCGCCATCTACAAGAAACAAAGTCAACCAATCATGTTGGATCACGCCGGCCTCTTTCCATCTTAAACAATTAACTTGGTGGAGAAGTATGGCTCGTGACTCATTGCTGGGAATGTTTGGGGTGGGAGGGAAGTCACTGATGGAGGGATGAAGTGGGATTGTCCTGCTGTTTCCTGGGACCTGCTCTCCAGGCTCTCCAGACATGGGCAGATGGCAAAGCGTGAAGACAACAGACAGGGGGAATCTCCACTCGTCTGCTTCCAGTCCAGGGTCAGTGTCAGCACGCGTCTCCTCATGTACATGGAGACTCCCGCACACTGTCCAGTCACACACACAGACACACACAGACACACACAGACACACACAGACACACACAGACACACACAGACACACACACACCTCTATCTGAGAACAGAGCACATCTCCGGGCTGTCAGACTTGGCTGAGGAGGTTAGAGGAGGTCAGGCTGACAGTGAGCCACCAAGCAGACTCCTTGACAATTTTGCTGACAACAAGACCAATGGAGCGATATCAACACACTGTATTCATGGCTACCAAATGCTGCCAAAGCTCTCTCATCTGAAATAGTTAGCATCATAAGCTTTCCTCTATAAAGGTAAGAAAAGACAGAAACAAGAAAGTGATTCTGAGGGCTCACAGGCCTTACATTTACATTTAGTCATTTAGCAGACGCTCTTATCCAGAGCGACTTACAGTAAGTACAGGGACATTCCCCCCGAAGCAAGTAGGGTGAAGTGCCTTGCCCAAGGACACAACGTCATTTGGCACAGCTGGAAACCAAACTGGCCACCTTCAGATTACTAGCCCGACTCCCTCACCGCTCAGCCATCTGACTCCCTCGCCTTACTTCACTAGACAAAACACAGGTCACATACACCATTTCCCTGATCAGGCAGCCATGTCGGATAAAGGAGTTATTGGACCAGACTAGTTGTGAGCTGTAATAAAGTACTCATGTCTCATTGCTGGGTTTGCGTAATGCAGATTTGGGGGCACCAGCGTCATCATTACCAGTATTCTTCTGAGGCGGACTCCATTGTGAAGCAGTGTCACAGAGAAAGCCACCACCACTTAGCAGGCCGAGACACAATGAACAAGAGAATACGAGACTGGAGGGAAATGAAGAGCGACAGGAAGGAGACTGACAGGATATTTGAAGAGAGTTAACTAGAGGAGGGGGAGGAGAGCCAAGTAATGAAGTGGGTCACAGGATGAAGAAGGGGGGCAGCTTAGAGACATAGATGGAAACAACTGGATCCACAAAACACTGACCGGTGGATAATTAAGTATGTAAACCATAGAGTACCTCCCACAAACCTCAGATATGACAACATCACTCAATCCTTTCACAACCAGGGAGAAGCAGGATTGCTGTTCAGTCCAGATAATCTCCAGGAATGTGATGCCTGATATGGTGGTTCTAATGACTCTGTTCTTTGTGAAAAGTGGAGGAAACCATCATTATCATTCAACTCACTTGATGCAGTCATCATGTTTCCCCTCTAAGGATGTGCTGACTTAAGAGTAACTGACTTAAATATCAGAATAGACTTGGTGACGTGTCTAGCAAATGACCCAGGGACATTGGTCACTAGTTGAGCAGTGAAAAGGTGTTTTCATCATGGAAGATGAAGTGAAGATGATCTTGGTCCTCCAAGACTTGTCTTTATGATCAATCTGAGTGATTCATCGTTATATGGAAGATCATTTATTTTCTCAATCAATTTAGCTAAATGTTTTAGGAAGGCATAAACTGTAGCTGCTCAGTTAATTGGATTGCCGTTAATCACTTTCTGTCTCTAAAATCTGAAAGCTGTCAACCACCTCCGGGATTCTGTCAATAAGCACAACTATTTTGAGTTACTTTTAGATGAAAGAGGTGCTCCCACTATACAATTAGTCAAATGAAAAATCTCTTTTGACCTCAAAGACTTGAAAGACCTGAATTGAACTGGACAATACCTTCACCTTAAATGACCATATCGAGATCGACATACTTGAATCCCTAACGACATGTTGTGGTGATACTGAATAGCATTGAATCTCAGGTCCCTCATCAAGAGTCTCCATATAATTGAGAAACAGTTAGGAACCGTATCAGCCAACTATTATCACCTAAGTTAAAGTGTCACCTCTCTGAATTTATCATGCTCTATTGATTGGATTGAACGACTCTGTAACATGGGGAACAATGGTGGATGACCTTTTCTCCTTTACTTCCTTGGAATGACAAAGTGAGCTGTTATGTGTCTGTCCTGCATGCTAATAGCATCTCTTGCACACCCTTCCAGTTGTCTATTTCAATTGACCTGACGACTGCTTTGGTTTTCAGCACTGTCAAATAACCTAAGCCTCCACAACCTCACAACAAGAAGGAACTGTTTTTAAATGTCCTTCTTTTTTTTGTACTCTTTCCACACCTGTATGCTTGTTTGCTCGACACATCTTTCCCCCCCACTGCTTGGCAAGCACCATGAGTTTTTTTCAGAAAATCATTCTTGTATTTTTCCCTTCAGAGATTTCTGACTCCTCACAGAGCTGGGGTTTTGGACAAGGCCGTCAAAGAAGAAGGTTTTCTGGTTGGGGGAGGGCCCTCATACTGTGAATTCACCCATCTGTCGGTTTGTGTTCCACTGACACACTCTATTCTCTTGGCGCCCACCAAAAGCCAATCTCTGTCAACTCAAATAACAGCATTTCAGATGGGCTTCTTGCTTTGACATGCCTTGCTGACTCAATGGGAAGCCAAAGAGAATAGAAAAACTGTTCAGACTCTGTAATAAAAATACGAAACTCGCCTATAAATTCCACGCTGAATCATCAAGAGAGGTCGGAGTTCCACAGTGCAAGATAAATAAGCCTAAAAACACTCACTTTCTCTGGCATTTCTCTGAAATGTCAGTGCAGTCACCTGGAAGCCATTATGTATACAATATAAACTTCAATTTTAATGTCAGGACTGTCCATTGAATGTGTTTAGAGCAGTTCTATAGGACAAATGGCTGCTGGTTGTTCGGAGAAAGAGCTTGAGGTGGGGAAGTCAGGCGTCCAGACTTGGTCATGTTGTACTTCTAGAAATGTCTAGGAAATCTGGATCGGCCGCCTGTCCCTTCACTAACCCGGTCATGTTTAGCTTGTGGAAGTTTCTCACGACCCTGTTTTCTGTCAGTCTGAGCTCTATTGCTCTGACATCGTCCACCTACTCCAGTGATTTCTTCTACCTTCCCCTAGGCCTGTGGAAGTGAGGACGCTGTTCATTCCAAGAAATAGGATTGTAAAACACTAAAATAATGCCATCTAACAAGACAGTGGTTTTACAACTGTTATCTGGCGTCCTCGCTGTTACTTTTAGTTAGACAGCTGCAGACAGTTGCTATAAATTGAACCTACTGACCACGTAAAAATAAACTACACTTCACTTGCACAGAGCACAAAAAGAAACAAAGTCCTAAAGATAAATGTGTGTGTATAAACACCGCTGGTGCTACTAACATCCTACATAAAGCTGAGAGGTTTCAGACAAGCCAATAACAGACAATGATTGTTGCTGACACAACTAGCTCACCACAAATGAAAAAAGAAATATACCACTATTGTTATCCTGTAAATCAACATGTCTAATGGGATCTTCCCAGACCCGGGGACATGCGCTCTCTTCTCTACTCAGGGTTCAGACTGTGTTAAGCGGTTGAGCTTTTGCACATTATTGAACGTGGTGTCATGCAGTCCTTCTCTGTAGTCTAATTTAAGGCTGATTTCATAGATTTGTTCCTCACTGACACTGTGAATGTGAGAAAGGCAATCGCTTGGTAAAATTGCTCTGGCATTTTACAGACTGGTTTTACACACTAGATATGTTTGTTCTGCAATGGTTAGTTCACCAGGAATGAAAAACAACCCATTTGCCCAACTTTTCCAGTTTTTCAGACTGTTCTGATTTCCACACTACTCTGAATTCAGAAGACGTCTGCACCTTTTATTCCAGGTTGATACAGATGATGTACTAAGACTATACAAATGTAATGGTGAGTAAATTCTACATGCTTCACCATGTCTTCCCCTCAATAGAGATGTCAGTGAAACTGTCTTGGGACATTTATTATGCACCTCCTTAAGGGCCATGTTGGCAGTATTCAGAGCACTTAGCGGAAGGTTCTACAGGACTTGCAGTTGAGTCACCTTGAACTGGGTTTCTTTCTGACATGCACTGTATGTATATACGGTTAGTAGAAATACTGGGGCCGAGACGGTATTAAAAAAAGGCACTAATGATGAAGATTTTCTAACCTTGAGGGTAATACTAACCAGCTTTTAATAACTGTCAATGTGTTATTAATTGGTTTGTTCAAATGAATGGCTGAGGCTGATAGCAACATACTTTTTTTCTCTTCAAATATTTCGCTTTTTAGCAATAACCATTATTCTCCCACTGTCTTTTCTGTGTCCGTAAGTAGCTCACACGGTAATTATGTGAAAATCTGAAAGCTACTGAGAGATGAAGACTAAGAAAATAATGACTCTGTATGAGACAGAAGTGTATGCATATGTGAGTTAACATGTGAGACCATTCGCTAACATATTCTTTCAGTCTCCATGGTCCTTTTAGTGTCTCTGAATCTTTTCAATTCCATATGTAGAGGCAGTTTGGAACAACTATAACTCCCCAAGACTGTTGGGAGATATTTTTTAACTCTGTTATATTTTCCCCCTGGAGGTCTTCTTCCTACTGGCTAATTGGTCATTAGCACTCACAACCCACTAAAAGATACATTTTGAGGCCACCTCAGTAACACCCACACAAGCAACATTTGCAGCCCCATAGTGAAAGCCACCAATCTTTCACGACAGTGACTCTAACCAGTAACAGGAACACTATAGTGATTGACCGACTCTGCTAGTCACTCTCACTAAGGCTACTGGGAAAAGAGTTTGAGGGGAAATGAATCAACCATCAGCACTTGCCCTCTGTGTCAATCCCTGCATCCCTGAATGCTCCAATGCCCTCCAAACATTATGTGTGTGTCTGTGTCTCTTCACATGAGTGTGCTTATTTGTGTACATGTGTCACATGTGCCTGCTCGGTTGTGTGTGTGTGTGGTGTGTGTGTGTGCGTGCATGTGTGTGTGTGAGGTCCGGGGTGCAGCAAAGCCCATTTCTCCTCTTCTCCAACCTAACAATCTCCCATCCAGGAGGAATTAAGCCTACATGCAATTACACTGGGATTGTCCTGCCATGGAGCCAATGAGAGAGAGCAGGCCTAGCGAGGTTTCATGGAACCAATCTCAAGGAAGGATCTGGATCTGGGAGCAGAGCACCGGATTTGCCCAGGATGGAGGCTGAGTACAATTAGACACGGGGACAGGCGGCATATATTCTGATATTGGGGATGAGTGGCAGGATTTAGGAACACCTGAGGTTGTTGGAAGCACTGCCACAGAGCTGATCACAGAAGCTGAAGATTGAAGACACATGGCTGAAGATTGAAAACAACGTTATTGTTTTTCCTGCTACACCACCTCTTTTGTTGAACTTTTTTTACTATAAATAAATAAGAGGGTTCAGGGTTTTTTTACTATGGTAAATGCTATATTCAGCTTACTTTACAGGCTGTTATAGCATTTGTAATTGAAAAGCTATGTCGTGAGATAACAGTTGATAGCATTATGATAATGTGCAGAGCCACCTTGACAGGAATGGAACCGTGTCACCCTGCACCCCAGACTGCACACACTGATACCCCAAGAGGAAGATGGCCATCCCAGAGACAGTCAGTAGGCTAGCATTCAGAATGGAGGAGGTAGAGCAATGCATTGTTGAGCTCTGTCTTTTACATGTCATGATCAACCCAAACATAACTGGAACCATAGCTTTCCTTCAGCTCATCAAGCCATCATGCTATAGTATGTTGATTTGGTGTCATATAAAGCATGAAACCTTTTTGAAATACAAAAAAATGTGGTGCAGAACATTTGTATTCTTGGCATACACTTGGCATACAATCACACATGGTTATACTTTACTTTGCATCTCTATTATATGTTGGAGCATGAAAATTGGAGAGGACCATTCTGACAAATGAGAACTCCCTTGCACCGTTTTAGCTTAATTAGTCCATCTTACTTCAGAACCGACCATTTTTAAGTCCCTCGGCTTATCCATACAAAGCAAAAATAACATTTTGATTGCATAAGAATAAAATAAATAAGTGTTTAATGATAGCAAGAGAAAGCGATTAAAGCAGCGCAGTTCGGTGCAATTGGAGGAGCTGAAAGCGTGATAATTAGGCATTCCTTTCAACAGGCGCCAACTTCTAGCTTCGCTGATGTGCACAGACTGTGTCGATGCACCATAACAGAGAGGCTTATTCTAGAATCACCCAACCCCTACCTGCTCAAATTAAATCAATTGGAAAAAAAATATTTTCACTTCTCGGTGGTTGTAATTGTGCTAAAAGAGTTGGCAGTCATAAGAATGACAGTGAAAGACCTCTGTGACATGCTTGCGTGTAAAAAGGGCTATACAAATACATTTGATTTGATTGGAAAGTGTGTGTGTGTGATCCACATAGCCGTCTGTATCATGACCATTTAGAATGGGCCCTACACAAATTCTGTATCTTGAAAAAAAAACTTAATGGCATACAGAATTTACACCCGAACTGATGGAAATTAGGCTCGAAGTAAATGAAAAACGTGAAAACCTCAAGGAAGACTCATTTCCAAATGCATTAATTAATTTCCAATCTTAGCAGGACAAAAACTCGACAGTAGCTCTTGTCCTCACATGTGCTTCTGTCACCCTCCACCATACAATACTCATCATTAACCCACAAGTCAGTATGCATAGAAGCTGACCATCAAATGCAAGTCCATAACGCAGAAAAAGCAAACTCAAAAAAAGCATAAAGCAAGTTGAAGCTTTCATAGATGACCCTTACAGTTGCTATAGGGTTTAGGCTGCACGGGATGACGAGTATCAGCATTGTGAGAGAATCCGGACATTACAATCCTAAAGGCGTGTCAATATGATGGTAGGTTATCCAAGAATACATCCCACCAAAAGCGGTTTAATGCAATGATGACTACTTAATTCCCTGTGGGCATCAAAAACAAATGACCGTTACAGGCATAACTACAAGAGCTAAACGAGTTCGCAATCTATCTATCTATCTTTCTACCTATACAAGTGCTTATTTCTTGATTCGTATGTGTGGATGGAGAATGCAGAGAGGCAGGATAATGTAGCAGGTCGAAAAATTAACTCTCGATCATGAGCTGCTCTCAAATCACATGCATGATGTATGTCTTCTGTGATGTAGCCTATCACAAACCGGGAACAAACTGGAATAATGATGGCGCGCAAATGGCCTTAGTCGATATGTGTGTTTTTGACCTTTAAGACGAATAATAAAAATCGCAGACTAATTCTCAGTAGCTTTAATATCTGCCAATTACGCGTACCTAAATTATCCTAGTCTTAATACTTGTATCATTATTATTTAAAATGATTATTATTTAGCTTATATTCACCGTATGAACACTCGACAAACGTTTGTGATGATGTGACCATGGTCTTGCACTGATTCATGTATACCCTCAGCTACAGTGTGCTGGTCTAACTTGGAACTTGGAATACCAAAGTACGTTTATTCCCACACAGTGTATCCACAATTATAATAGAGATCACAAAGAGTATGTTTTGACCTGTAAGCCTATAGATTGTGTTCAGCCAACATGCATCAAAATCAGGAACTTCAGTCAAAACCATATTTGGACATATTTCTGAGCGCGTCTTCCAACCAAGTAATGACGCAAGTCCCTTTCTGATCAGTGAACAAAATATGTGTGCAATAACTCCCGTCGAACCTCATGTACCTTTCATTACAAATGTACAGTAATTCAGCTTTTTTGACGTAAAATACATATGTGAGCTACAGCAAGAATCAAAGATATAACAGGTTAATTTAAAAGCATACCAGGTTTCATACGCCAAGTGCGCTTTTACGCACACACTGTATAACAGCGTGATGCGCTGCAAGGCAGCTTCCTTCATCACAACCCAAAATGTTGTTCGTATAGCAAACATTTTTTATCGCAATTCACGAAAATCATGAGAAAATAAACTAGCATGAAAATTGCTCCCCTTTGTGAGTTTAGCATCAATATATCATGGTTCTTCGTGTGTTCTGGGGCCAGTGGCTGCCAATTGATCATTATCAAGGTGCGAAATGATTAGAGCAGAGGCTGACAGCCCGCGTGAACTGACTTGGAAGGCACGGTGAGCTGCAACAGCAGCACAATGACATCCTCACGGACGGAGCGCGAGCGAGTTGTATTTGAATGGTATGCAACAACCAAAGTAAAGAAAATGGGTGCGCACAACATACATCCGTTTTAAACAAGGCAGTATAACAAAATATTCACATGAATTATCTGTATTGAGAAATGTTGCCATCCTAATTCAACAAAAAGATAGATTGATACACAAAACGGGATTTATACTTTTCAAAACACGTGCTTAATCTATGCATACAAATTAATCGTTAATGTTTAGTGGAAGTATTGATTTAATTAAAAGTTTTATAAGTAGACCCTACTGTACACGTTAAGCAGTGAAGAAAGCGTCGTTTTTAATAGAAGGTGAAACGCATCGGCCATAGACTAAAGAGTGGGTAAGAAACCTGCATTATACTGGAGGTGCATTAGACTGACAGCTATACTCGGTGACTTCATTGCAGAACTGTGTTCGTCTGCAACGTGGTAATTGCTATTTAATATACATACGTGGGGGGAAAAAGATTGTATTTGGATCTAAACCTGCACAAACCTTAGAAATAACGTATTTTAATTAGGATATACTTCATCCGACGGAAACAGGAGACGCCAGCGACATTGTGAATCATGACTACCCTTCCATCGCACACCGTAACCAGGGAAAAAGCGCTTTCACTTAGTCTTAAAGTCCTTAAAAACTTTCAAAATATGCTACTAGGGGGGAATCAAGGAGACACTTGCATTTGTGTATGCGAACGAAGTTTTGGTGTCATCTGGCGCATCCTGTGTTAATTTATTTCTAAATCCAAGTTATAAAATCCAGCAAGAAGTTAAATGCGCTTCTTTAGACTCAATTCCGATTTCTGCACAACTTTGCAATGTACTACTGACTGTGACAAATAAATAAATAAAACCTCTGCGTTACATGTTGTTGAAATTAATTACCTGTTCTCAAGCTGTTATGCTCCAGGGGCTACCGTTTTCTTTCGTCCTGGTCGCTGGTCGTTAGTTGATCCGCTTCATCACACAGCTGCACGTCTGAGGACATGCTTGTAGAGTTGAGCTTTGAGTCGAACTAGTGTCTTGGATGGAGAGAGTGTGGAAGGAGGAGATAGTGTCTGCGTGTCTATGACACAGAGAGACAGAGAGAGAGAGAGAGAGAGAGAGAGAGAGAGAGAGAGAGAGAGAGAGAGAGAGAGAGAGAGAGAGAGAGAGAGAGAGAGAGGGAAGGGGGGGTAAGACAGAGGGAGGTATACAGAGAAATACAATTTCATAGAACGTCGTTGCCAGTGAGCCGACTCCCTCAATATGCTTTGATGAACGGAAAGTGATGTTCCTTTGCTCATTAATTTTATCTTAAACTGCGTAGTCAGAAAACCACGTGACAGTTTTACATAAAAAAAATGATATGAAACAGTGTTTTGTCTGTACTTGTTATTATCACTGGATCTATTTTCAGTAGACGTACTCGGTAAATGTGCGGGCTTCGGATTGTGCGGAAGTAGTTTGCTCGTTTCAGCACCACGGAGAGCGCACTTCGGTCGCTGGGCGCCAACCTTGTCTTTCGGACCAGAAAGTCGATTAGGCGTACATTAGTAGGCTACTGGCCATCTTCAAAACGTAGCATTTCAGTTGGCGTGGTGTGGTAAGTAGTTAAACTTGCTTACCACATAGAGAACAATGCCCCCTGCTCTCATATACCCTGCACTGACCACTGTATAAGCGCCAACCGCCAACCAATCCATCAACACAACAGGCATATTCTTTGCTGTTACCCTCCAGCCGAGGGTCCATTGTGAGAATGATTCTCATTAGCTCACACACGGCCTTAAATGACAGGTGAAGGGACTGATTTATATGGGGTGGCAATAAAAGACAATAGCTCAAGGTGTTTGTACTGCATACTCAGGTGAAATAAGAATTTAGGGAATAACTTTGCTGGTGTTTATGTATGACAATGTATAATGCACTGGCAACATTGCCATCTTAATTCCATAATCATTCAAGGAGGGCAGGGGGGGTGGGGGGTATTTTGCAATATGTAATGATAATCCTTTGTGGTTTTGCAATTTCGTTTGGTTTTGGTTAGAACATTTTTACTGACATCTACTGGGGAGGTCTAACCCCCTTGGTATCACCTTTCTCTCTCTCTCTCTCTCTCTCTCTCTCTCTCTCTCTCTCTCTCTCTCTCTCTCTCTCTCTCTCTCTCTCTCTCTCTCTCTCTCTCTCTCTCTCCCCCCCCTCCCTCTCCCTATGTCTCTCTTTCCATGTCTAACTTGTGCTCCTATTCCCCACACTGGAGCTGAACTCTGTCATCAGAAAGTTAACGGCAACTGCATACGGGGACAATGAAAAGTATTCAAGTTTTGTAAAACCTGTTGATGGACAGGTCATTTCAAATGTGTCAGCGGTCTCATTAGCTGGAGCACCTGGCCCGATGCATCCTTTTGTTTCTCTACCCGCTTCTCACGGGGAAAGAAACCTTTCACTCCGACTTGACAAAGCTATCACTCCAAGAGAAACCATTTCTGATTCCCCAGCTGTATTGTTAGACTGTCTTTTCAAATTGGCTAAGGGTTTAGTCAAAACATTTTAAATTGACTGCAGCTGTCAATTAAGATGGTGGACTAATAATGGTGTGTGTCTGGGATGTACTTTACTGTATAGGACTGCATGGCATAGTTATTCTGTCATACTGTGCAACAAAAGCACCTCTTTCAAACGGGTTGGGGAAAGTCTGAACTGTAGCTAGATTTTGAGAGAAAAAGAAAGACACAAGAAACAACGAATGAAAATAAAGCATTTCATTCCGAGAATTTCAAGAGATTAAACATTAGTGTGAACTCACCTGTTATAAAGAGATATGCAGTTAGTCATACAGTCAGCTGCAGTATGCTAGGAATGTGCCTCCTTGTTCAATCCATTAGGACAAGACTCTAGTTACAGGGTAGTGGTCTGACACTAAATACTACGTTGACCACATACACACACGAACATTCGCATACACTGTGTGTTTTTGTTTGTGCACGTGCAAAATATGCCTTAGTAAACAGGTGCACAATATAAAAATGGGCCAATGATTAAGTGGTGCATATTTTAGTATGACAAGCTGAATGAGAGGCTGAAAGGTTGGCTAGAGTGCACATCAATTAGAGACAGAGAAAGCCCACGTTAATGTATCCTCTTTCACCAAATTGGTATGTTTCGAAGACACATCCACTAATGCGTTTTGTCTTTGGATAATTCATGCACCCATTTACACACACACTGCAGTAAAGCACATATCCATCTGGCATGTTGGAAGGATCACCAACATAGCGGTTGCACAGTAGCCTGTCTGCTTCAAAAATCCTTCCATTGATCTGTGACCCCCTTAATGCTCCTCTCTGTCAGCTTTACACCCTGGGTATATCGACACAAATTGTGTCTCATTTGTGCCCCAAAGAACTGCCAGTGTGGTCGACGTTGGAATATCAAGATGGCCTTCTGCAAACACTACAAGTGGTCTTCCTGATCAATACATTGTGTTAGAGATGAGTGGGTGTCAGTTAATTCAGAGGCTATCAACGTTTGACACTCAATAATGAATCCAGAGAGACTTGAAGAAACCCAGGAGAAATATAGAGTTGCAATAAGGATTCCTTTTCACTCTCATCTATGATTTGCTCCAACACATACACTGCCCCTCAGCATTTGAATGGCTGTTTTGTGGTGAGGCTAATTCCATACACTGAGTTGACCTGGAGAGAAGAGTAAATAGCACTTCACCATTCTGCCCCTGAGTACTTGTGTCGCAGCCCTCATCCAGTTTGAACCCAGGTGAGTACTGTACATCTCGTGTCGACAACGTGCATTGTCCCTCTAGTGGGCCTGGGACCCAGAATCCTCAGGGTTCGAGTATGAGAACAAGTAAATTAGTTGGTGCTTGAGCACTCTGTCTTAAACAGAGGCCTGACAGGTCAATGACAAACTGGGCTGCACTCAATACACTGGGAACTCCCTCCAGTGACGAGAGGGACAGAGATACAAAGGAAGAGCAACCAAGAGTGGGAATGGGCGCCAGGAAAGGAGAAATAACTGAAAAGGAGAGAGAGAGAGAGATGTGAGAGAGAGAGAGAGAGAGAGAGTCATGACAACATATAACAAAACAAATCATGTTATATGTGCTAATCAGTAGAGAGGAACAGGTAGCCATTTACCAGGAATCCAGAAACCACAATGAAACAGTGACAGTTTAATGCATCAGGTTGCTAATTGCGTTTACGCTTTGGAGCAAAGGAATGCTTTACAGCTGTGAGGCAGCCATACAACGCAACAACAACATAGACCAAATTGGATCCTACATGTGAGTCCATCTTTTTGATGCCATCAATCTCTCAGACATAACAGGCTCACATGTTTATATTTGTAGATCACCTTTGCAGCATTCAGAAAATAAGCTTTCTTTAGAGGTCACACAGAATGGCATGTACTTCCCCCACAGTCTGAATGTTTTATTGAGTAGTTTAGAATACAATTGTAATAGCTTTCCAGGAGACTTCTTTGAGAATCGGCATGCTTGAGGTATGTTTCCTGTGAATGTCTTGACCTCCACCTCTCGTGTTTGTTTTTAGCTGATGGTGCACATGTTGCCCTTTTAAAGAGTACAGCCAAGGTTCACACCCAAGGTCAAAATTGCCATTAGCATGATCTGCTACATCAGCACAATAACCTGCTAATGGACACCCCAGAGAATACCGTGTTGGTAGTGTGCTGTACGCAACTGTATGACAGTCATTATGGAGCAGCTTAAACTAAAGGCACACTTCTGACGTCTGAGGGCATGGGCCACGGATGTAGAGTGAAAGGTCCATGCTTTCTCCATTTTTCCTTTACACTATATTCTCTGGCAGCCTAATATCATGAAACTGCCATTTTATCCCGAGCTGTCTCTCACTTGGAAGAAACATCAATCTTCCTAATGTGAACCTTGAACTTGAAATGGATTAGATATCAATCCTCAGGTTTGCTTCCATCCTTTATGCAGGGAGCCAGAGGTGGACAGTGCCTTTGGCCAGGCATGGGGGTTCATCATCCTCCATGCTGGGTCCTTGTTTTAGTTTTCATTGTCCCCAAATTAGCTTATTAGCAATTCTTTGGGATGAGAGATGGTTTATGCATCCTAATTGAGACTAATTAAGTGAAGTGATAGGGCTGGTGGGTTGGACAAAGCATGGAGCTGTCTGTGGGCAGATGAAGTATGGACCTGTAATTGTAACCTCTGGAGACCACTTGTTCCTCATTGCCGGCCTTTTTCAGCTAGGTAAGGTGCAACGGTTTGGCATTCGGCTCCTTCATGAAGGGAGAGGATTCTATAACACAAAAAAAGAAAAATTGTAGAAAACAGCAGAGAGTTTGATCAGAATTGTTTCTGTTACATTACTTAGGATCAATATATTGAATTGTGATTGGCTTAGTCTATTTCAAGATGATGAAGTCACTCCACAAGTACCACTTTAGTTTGTTGTAGAGACAGAGTCTAAGGGTAGGGTGTGTAGAAGCATGTGTTCTGTGTGACTGCACCTTATTTTATTTTATTTCTGGAAAATTATAATGTCACTTGCCGACAACCCGAGTAATAAAATACACCAGTGGCACATTGGCCTTATGTTCCTCAGAGGTTGGAGATGCTGGGCTTCCTATTTGTCATGCCAACTACTGCATGCCAACTACTGTCGGATCTCACTACAGTCTGCTGTGCACCATTGAGAGTGTGTCTGTGCATGCACCCGGAAGGATATTTATAAGTTATACATTTTCTGTCTTTAAGTTTTAATTTCTCTCTACCTCGGAAGGCTCTGCTGTGCCGTACCATTTTGGTCTCTGACTTGAAAATGACAACAACCCTAGAATCAGTGAATTATTAAGAAAATAAGTGCAGCCCGTTAGAATATTTCTTCGTGAGTGTTTTTGCCATGACAAGGAAATTATAATTGCTGGTTAGAAGAAGACTTTAAAACAGGCAAGTCTGTAACCCTCGGAGGTTTGTGACGGTTCTCTAACTTCTAGCATGAAAATCCACCTGATGTGAACAGATGAAAATGTCACAGCAAAATATATGCAAGTCATGTTCTTCATTTTCAATGGAATGGAAGAAACTTTGAGCCAACAACTTGGCTCTTATGAACCCAACTTAGTTGTGAGTCACATTTCTATATGTTTTTTGCCTTGTTGCCTGATGCGCAGGTGGACTGTGCGTCAGGCAACAAACATCTGCACTAGCTGATGTGTCATTCGATGTTTGCATAGATTGACTTCTGAGAAAATGTCAGACTATTACCTAAGACTCGTTTTCTCACATTCAGTCCTTCCTATTGTCACTTGCACAACATAATGTCAAATTGTCAGCATGCACGTTGGTGTTTGGAAAACGACTTCATTTGGGAACGAATACCCAGGCTCCTCCAGTCACACCAGAACTTAATTGGGCTACATCAGACAAGCATAACCCTTGCACAATCCATTTGGTTGTGAATGAGGGGGCAGGGAGGGAAAGGGCCAGTCATGAGCTACAGTACTGGGGTTTGAGGAGAGAAAGCTCATCAGAGTTTCAGTCAGCTCCAAGTCGCTTTGTTTCAAGCCTGGTAACGATATCGATTGCGCCAAGCGGAGCAAGACGGAAATAAGGAAATTGAAAATTATTCCTGATATGTAGGAGACATTTCCCTGACTGGGAGAAAGGAATCTCTCAGCCAGCTTTGATTGAAGCAGGCAGCCAGCTTACGAGGATTCTAGTGATCAGACACATCTGTGCAGAATAGACAAAGGTTCCCAAACCACATTATGGATGACTCCATCCAAACACACACAAGAAAAGAAATGTACTTAATCTACAGAACACACACACATTGCACAATATCACATTTGACCAAAGATAAATTAGTTTAATGTCCTAAAAATGATTTAATGTCAAAATGTACAGATATAAAGATATCCTGGTATAATTGTCTCTTAAGGCTGGGGTGTTCGGGAGCAGGAATAGGATTTTTATGGTCAACACTTAAGTTGAGCAATATGGACAGCAGAGGTGTAATAGAAGAGAAGTTGTTGGGAAGAGATGGTTACTTGGCCATGAGTTTAAATCAGCTGCTGTGATGAGGGTAATAAGAAACCACCAGTGAAAGGAAGAGCAACGTGAGGGCCTTTTTATTTTACACTAATTATGCTGTAAATCTGTGCGTTAACATTAAGCATCGCCAACCAAATCTAAAGGGAAATTAAAGCTACAAGCAGCATTGAGTCGGGGTCCAAGCGTTTCGAGGTATGTGGAAACGGGTATCCTTAAAGTGTAGCTTGACCAATCTCAAATTCGAAAGTCTAACAGTGTTTAAATCATGTGGAGTTGTTGAAATATCTCGCCAGCTGGGATAAGTAATGTAGCTTAGACGAAGACTTCTGCAGTCTTTCCAAGATGTCAGTTGAAACTGCAACAGCAGAGGGTTAGGGTTAACCTCACACTCTCTCCTCCCTTCTCTCCATCTATTTCACTCCCACATGTTACTCTACTTTAGATGGCTAAAGGAGATCTCCCCTTCCCTAAGCATGGATGATAGGAAGTAGGAGTATTTTGCTCATCCCCAGCCAGTCCCTTAGCCCCTCAGAGCATGTCCCCCGTGAGGGAAGCAGCCAGACTTCCACTAGAATTACTAGCATGTTGATAAGAAAGAGACAAGTAAAATAGACCAGATGTGGGATGATGGGATATAATACTGAAGCATTATTTAATTTATCCTCAGTGTGCTTTTGATGGCATAATGTGGTATTTGTGTTGCCAATGTATTTCCAATAACAAATATTCCTGGACCACAATGAAAAGGACAAGCTTGGAACACACACGTGTACATGTGTACATACAATGAGCAACAACAGAAAAGCACAATGTGGGAAGCTGCACAAAATAAGGTTTGTGTAATATTGACATCAATTTGGAGACAATCAGTACTTCTGACCTCCTCTGCTGAGCCCAGTCTAACATATTCATACTTCCTCCTAAACCCCACGTGTCTCTCTCTCCCCTGACCTCAACATATGCTGTGGACCTGTCCGCAAAATGTGCAGAAGAGTTGTAGGCACAGTACACAGTACACATCCGGAAGCACACCATTGCAGTGGTTTTCCGATACCAAGGCCAATATACCCAGTCGTGATAAAACCAGGAACGTCACTCTATCACGAGCTTGTTGAGTGGCCCCTCACATCAATTTTTCAGAGGGCCATAAACTCTTTTATTTGTTTCTGTCTTACGAGCAGATCACAACACAAACAGGCCAGGAAATGCTCACCCAGCAAAGTTTTGAAAGACAACAGAAAGTTGAGCTGGTTGAATAGTGCTATAATGTTATGCTTTAATGTTTGTTGAGAAGACGAAGCATTTTTGTAGGTGTCTTCAAAAAAGAAGAATCTGTAATTTCTGATATTATTCTGTGATAAATGCTTCTGCGGTGCTTTCAAAAATCCATACTATTCAACAGTGAATTCATGGGTTTTACGTGGCACATTAGTCTATAGTAAAATCCTGAATTATTCAGTGGACCAGCGTCTCAGTTGTCTGACACAAAAAGCACAATACTTATTCATCATTATTCATTTGACTATTTGCTGTGTTGTTCACTAGCTAACTACTTTTTCTCTGTACTGAAGTCAACTTAGGAAGAACTAAAACGTGTTGTGGACTGTCAAGTAGTGAACCTTTTATTAAATCCAACATTGCAGTTGTGGATGGAAGCACTCCGGCAGTGTACACGTGAATTGCTGAGCAATGCCATACAGACGGTCAATTGCCTTCATTCCACATCAAAGTAGCAGACTGTACCGGTTTGTTTACTCCACACCAGGATACACGTTACTGTAGATCAAAACTAACCTCCTCAAGCTTTGCCATTCAGTCAAACACACAGACACAGTTTGCAGACGTATAAAAGTATTGAAATAAACATGAATGAGGGAGCCCCAAAAATGTTGATGAGGGAAAGAAGGAAAAAGAAAAGGGAGTGGGAAGATATATGGGATTCTTGTCAATCCTGTGGACTTATTTTCACATTCATCTGTGTTGTTTAGTGTTGAATATGTCATCCCTCCCATCCACATATGGTCCCCCCACCCCTCTCATGCTCCATCTATGCGTGAGAATGTTTGTATTTGCTCGTGCCTGTGTGTGTGTTCTGGCTGCCGTCTTTCTTTGTGTTGAAAAGAATAATGCCTCTCTGCTCAGAGTCTCGTGCCACCACGTTTTTAACAGTCTATCCGACTCATTGAACAGAAGCTATATTTCAAGCAGCCACAGTGTGTTAAATTACACTGCCTTCGGTTTGAATTAATTCCAGAGAGCCTTTTAAATAACATCACTTCAATTAGCCCTTGGTTTCCCCACCTGAGTGTGAGGGTAGTATTAAGAGACCCTAAGCACTGTAGAGTCAATTGGTCTGCAAGGAGAAACCTGGCTTAGTTCAATAAGTAATACATCTGGAGCTCTCCTCTCTCCTGGCCTCTGCACAAAGCACAGAGCACGACAAGCAGGTACTAATCATCCTCATAAGCAGGACTGCAGCATTTCTGCAGGCTCTCAAGTCCCCTGAAATAACGTTGTTTATTATGTCTGATGTGCTCAGTTCCCAGCTCAAGTGTTCCCCAATTTAGATCCCCTAACAGGGAAATAGTCTCACTGTTGTACTAAAACCTGTAAAGTCTCTACTTTAAACGGACACAGAGTCCATTACTTCTTATATCTTACAGGTCTTCCTGAAAGATGTAGACCATTTTGTTTGCCAAAGGTTTTATCAGTAAGAACAGCAAAACACTGAATTGCTGTGAAGTTTAAAATCAGGATGATAAAGAACTTCATGAGTCAACAGTCAGACTTATCTAATGTCAACTTGTGCAGCTACCTGTCCACCCACTTTGCCCATGTCTGTAATGCCTGTTTAAGAGAGTCAGAGAATAGCCACAGAAGGAGACGTAGAAATCTAACAGCCATGACTCAGCAGACACTTCTGTATTGTCCCTTCTCGGTCAATGCTTTAAACAAGAGAATCAATCACAGATTGTTCCTTTAAAGACAGTCCTGTTATGACCAACCAATAACAATAACTGTGACCATCTGTTCTTACTTAGCTTGTTTTGTCCTCTATCTCTCCTGGTCATTGGTTGGTAAAACATTTTTACAAACTGATATTGTAGGTTCACTGCAGGCAAACTGGAGTGGCTCCTGTGTCCTCAAGATTGACAGGAGAGATGAAAATTGATGCAGCTAAAGACGTTTATTCATCCTTTCTCACATTTCTTTTTCTTTTCAGTCTTTCTCCTAGTTTCCGTGGAGATAAGAAAGCATGGGGTAATTACAAGCAAGACTTCCTGGTTTTACATCAAGAGCTCTGCTAGGCTGAGAAGAAACGTAAAAACTGTGTTCACGGACTGATTACATTTTCTTTGGTCCTCACTTTTAATGCAACACATCCTTCCACTCTCACTGATGTATTTCTCATGCAAGAAGGAGACAACCACTCAAGCACATCTGAACAGAAAAGCCTTTTGTGTTAATAAAATGGCACGACACATCATGCAATTGATTTTTTTTTTTAACTTACTTCAGTACACAAATGTGCCTATGGGTCTTAATTGTATTTATATATATTTCATATAACTTCCGTCTCGTGTAATCATCATTTAATTTTCAATGAATATGCGGTACATTACGTGTAGTCTGTAAAAGATAATGAGGAGGGACACAAATTCTACATACAGTATATATTCCAAATAATAAGTTTCAATGTTGCCTCTGAATAGTGTGAGTACTAAATTAGCATGTACACACACACACATGCCGAATGTCTTTCTGAGAGGTTGTTTAACCACCCTCAACATATCAGGACCTCTGAGGCACCTAACAATCCCACCTTGTGGAACAGTGTATATCTGGATGTCACCCGTGTTCTCACTCTGACGGTTAGAAATGGATTGACAGTGTCCCCAACCATTAAAGGGATTTTCAGCGACCTCCGGAGAAAGCCTGTAGACTACACACTGTAATACGTGATTGAATTACTCTGTGCCGCGGCGCACCGGGCGATATTGTCAAATCAGGTTGGCGGCCACCCAGCCCACAGTCGTCTGTTGTGGGGGGGGGGGGGGGTAATAACATATTAATGCGGTTTGCGTTTACCAGCCTAGCTTTATGGTGCCACAGCACTTGGCGTGACGGAAAATAAGTAGTGAAGGTGACAAATGCATGCATACCAAACAGGGGCATTATCCCTAGTGACAGAGCTCCGTCTAAACTCTGTCTTCAGAGCTCCTTAAGAGAGGCATTCTGGGAAGGGATCTCAACCACATGCAGTCATGAATAAATGAGCACCTGAGCCATCCCTCACCTCAGCTTCACAGAGCCAAGACCACCACAGCTCCTAGCTGTTTGTGTCATGAATAACCCTGCGCAGAGAAACCCTGCTTGATTGTATAAAATCAGTGTTGCTCAGGTAAAAGAGCAACTGTTAGAGAGGGAGTGGGGGGGGGGGGGGGGTCCGAGACCGCGTTGGAGGGTGTAGAGGAGCGGCTCTGATGTAGCGGGGCGACTGAGGGAAGAGGCAGGGCCGATGGAGATCCACACATGCGCATTGTCCTGTTTTGACAGCCACTATCACTTCCCCACACTGGGCCAGGCAGGAAGTCAGGCGGGCGGGCACCAGCGTGATTAAGGCACGCACGTTTGAGTTGTTGATTAATGGTGTGTGCTCTTAGCAGCACGCAGGGGCAGAATATGTTTGTCTCATTATTCGAGAATAATGAAAAAGAAAGGCCAAAAGGCGGACAGTATTATTGATGGCTATTGTGGAAAATTGGTGGGTCCAGAAAGAACGTGGCACTCACTGTTTACGTTCACATCGATCTGTATTTGGTTGCTGCTTCATGTGAGTGTGAGTAGGTGTGAACATGTTTGCTGGATACAGCACATGAAAGTTAACGGCCTGTAATTGTTGTAATTAAAACTTCATGAAGGGGTTAATTAGTTAATGTGCAGGCTGTGTGACCTGTAATGTTTCAGCTGGTATCATATGCTAGTTGATAGATATTACATTATGGAGGTCTCTTATAAAATCAAATATTGTTCCAGACAAGTCTTCATTGTCAGTGTGTGTGTGTAGGAGTGTTGTTGCACTTGCTCACTTGTGCGTGCAGGTTTAAACATTAATTATTACATTCATACATGCAACTTGATGTTACATTCATTACATCTGACATGTTCTAAAACATTGCTGCTCTGTGCATTGCTTTTCTGTGAGGGAGGGAGGTTGGCACCACTAAAGTAGAGCCTGCCTATAGAGGGTTACTCACCTCATCTGAAACAGTCAGTCCAAAATTGTTAAAGCAATTGACCAACATTATTGTGTATGTGTAGCCTTGCTAATACAGAGCAGAAATTAAATTGTTCCGCTTTTCATACAGATAGCTGTAGATAAACTTTTATTATATCTTCCCTCTCTATAGGTTAATGTAATGCTATTTAATTAATCGTATTATGACAATTTTATGAAATGCAATTATGTGATTATAAAAGAACATATTAATTGTCCTTTTTATCACACCCTGTAAACTGGCTTTGCCGAGAATATACTGTATCAACCAAAACAAAGACAAAAGGATTAACGTGTTAAGAGAGCCATCCATGTGAGAAAGAAAAGCCAGACCGAATAATACAATCTGACAACACAGAAATTGAAGAACAACCCTGGAAGATGTTCCCATTTACTGCAGACAAATAAATACAAAACAAGAGAAATGTCAGAACTGATGATGATGACAGAGCAGAAAGCACATTAAGCACTGAGGGAAATTCCGGTAAAACTAGCAAGAGACCGCATCTCAGCCATAATGAGATTGGTGGCAGTGCATATCCCTGACATATGTCAGCAATTCTATTTATCTTGTTTCAAGATAATAGGCAAAGTTTTAATAAACTCAAATTGATGCTAAATATGGAGGGAAAATATGAAGGGTATGAGGGAGCTGAAAGGTTCCAAATAAAGTTCTCCATTGGCCAGGGTTAAACTAATCAGTTTGAAGGTCAGTGTTTGCCAGCGAGCGAGAGATAGGAAATTAGAGTAAACATAACATCTGATAAACACATATTATTTCCTGCTTCCCTTTATTGTGCACCAACAAACCAAACTGCATTCATTTGGAATATCAAACACATACACACACACACACGTGTATTTTTTCAAAACAGCAGGAAAGGATGGGGCCTGATTTGGGGGTTGTTGGACAGAAATATATCTGTGGCAAAAAGACAGACCTTTTTTAACCAGCCCTTCAGTTTCATCTATTATGTACGTACCATTTCTTTAGTTCAATACTCCATGAGGTAAATCCTACCTGTACTTCCCACAAGCATTAAAGTGGAGGTCAGCCTGTTGAAACTTGTCCCTGGAATGCTGTGTATTTAGAATGACCCATCAGTAATAAGCTCTTACAACATCAGGCCATAGGGAACAATCCCAGAGTAATTGTTTTTAAATAACAAATAATAAAATAGGTCTTTGACATGATCTGCTATTTATCATTCCAAATGGGCTGTCAAGCCACCAATGCTAAAATGTCAGAAACAAGAAATACTATCACATATATACATTTAACATTTCCACTAGAAGATTCAATTTATAATGTACATTAATGCTCATTGTGTATGTACAAGTGTTTTGTCCTTCCTAGCCCACGGCATTATGGGTAGGAGTCTGTACTTTGCCAATGCATTCCAGTGTTATATTTGTGGTTGCAGTCCCGGTGGTTAGTTAGCCCATCTTTTGGTTTAGAAATGCAAGAATAATTTACATAAAGGAGTCCATATTCATTAGAGTTTGACTAACTTGAAGAGTCAATAGTGGAAGGCATGAACGTCACCATGGATACTACAGTTAGAGATGTTAGAGCATGTTTACAACTGGCTTGGAGACTACACCAACTGCCTTCTGACTCCCTGTTGTTGTGAATAAATCCCTTTAACTATATTAAGCTTTTCTGGGTAACATAGTGTCCCTCATGTAGCAGTGACTTTGTCTGTAATCTCGGAACCTTCCTTGAGCTCAAATGTTTTTGAGATTTTTGTGTTGGTTTGTTAAATCCAAAGTTTGGAGTTCTGTGTTTGCTCTATTCTCTTTTGGGACCTTTGCTACTCGTTCTTGTGATTCTAGAATGGGGTGGACCTTGGAATTGTATCTTTTCAACAAGCTATTGCTTACATTTGACACTGACAAAGTCCAAGTCCACAAGCGGATTCATTCAGAAGTGAATAACAGGAGTTAACAAGAGGATTTCTATTATCATGGCCTGGGAAAGCACCTTACATTGATGCAGTGGGGAGTGCATCAAACTCTGCTACTGAGAAGAAATGTTTCTGGTCCCATTTTTGTGAAGAGGTTTCACCAGTTGTAACTAGTGGTAAGTGGCTTGTAAACGTAACCTTTACATAATGGTATCTAAGATAGTACTGCATGGTAACACCTGATACATTGTAAAGTAAATGACCAATACCCTTGAAAGCCTACGTTGATGTAAGATATACAAAGAACATCCTCTGCAAAATGTTAGGAAGATCATTTCACTGTTTCAGTGTGTGATATTCATGGGTTTACTGCAGTAGGAATTCCTCTCGTCAACTTAGATACTTTATCTGTATGTAGCTTCACTCTGCCACACTATCCCTCATAGACACCCAGCAGTGTAATCTTTCACAGCAGCCAAGCATCTATCAATTCAATCCAGCGGCCAAGGAACGGGCCTCTATCTCCACTCAACAAAACATGAGCACTCTCCTCCTCCCAGGTCAATTAAGGATGCATCTGTGTGCTTATCTTCATGGAGGTTATGTACTCTACCAATGTAAATGTAGACAAAGTAATTTCTTGTCTGTCCTATTTTATCACAGTCAGAGCTCCACCTATCAAAGGCATAAATATTAGGAAACCAGTTATATTTTGACGGGATTCAGGCCCATATACAACGAGATAAGCTTTGGAAAGTGTGAAGAAATGAAATATTTGTTTACCAGCATTGACTCTCGAAGACAATTAACAATTATTGTGACTGGCATACTGATTATTTTCCATAGGCAATAAAGAATAAGATGACACATCTCTGAACTGTATTGTGATTATCGCATTTCAAGCTTGCTTCTGTTGCTTCTACATTTCTGTATATAACATATATATGGATATTTAAGTGTAACATTGTGATAATCCTCCTTCTGTCATAGGATGTACATGTAGATTTCATAAAATGCACTCATTTAATGTATGTAGATTCAATCTCATAAGATTAGTTATTACTATTTTACACTGAAAGATAAAAAATGAGATTAGATGTAATGGAAGGCTAGGATGGAAGATGTTCCCAACCTTTAACTGCTACCACAGTCATAAATCACCAGACCACACAGCATGAGGCAGAGCCAGCATAGTGCTTTGCCAACACAGCCAGGTTAATTAAATGCTAAATAAAGCCAGGCTATTACATTAAATTAGGCTCATTTTACATAATCAATTACTCTGTAATGTAATAAGTTACTTGGGGCAATACCTGATTGACTTGCTGAATATGTTTACCATTGTTTGTAAGGTAGGAATAGGAGGTTACATCTACTAAAGAGATCATTTCTAATGCCGTTCTAATCGTTTTTTTACATTTTAGCTCTGTGATAACTTAATTGACTCAGTTGCAAACCTTCTACTTAAAGAGCATCCACAGAAATCCCATAGAAAGACTGTATACGAGGCTTTTCAGAGAGTCCTGAAAAGACTTGACCTATGATCTTTTATACAATGTGCTGTATAGAGTGTCTTCTTTAGGACAAGAGGACAGGCTTTTTATGAGTTAGTGAAGCTCTGTTGGGATTGAATGTAGATATTCATGGACTCTAAAAAGATGGTATTACGCAATGTAGACGCGTTCTCCTGACCTTGCTTCCCCTCCGATCCCAGGATGTTCTTGGTACATCCAAAAAGACACTCTTTACAGGGGTAAGAAAGGATGACACAGCCCAGTGTTCAGTAGACTCATGAGAGGGAAAGGCATGATGGGTTGAAACTGTGACAACTCAATGGCAGCCATGTTGACGCACTGGCTGGGAAGGATATGAAAAAAACTGTCATTCCCACGTCGTTTTTGACATTCCCTTTGCATGTTCATGTTAGGTGTAATTGCTGTAAGAATGGTTTATTTTGGATTTCTCTTGGCCCTCTAGTATGAGTGTCCCGTTTCTGCATGTTTTGTAGCCATATTTCTATATCAAGAAAAGTGTCTGTCTATAGGGGTGTTTTACACATTTATGTTGAATACATTTGTTTCACATTGAGGTTCTGCGTACTGTATTTTAGCAATAGTGAGACACGTTATTCACTGAGAAGAGGGATATGGGGACTAGTAAAATGATTATGTGTGAGCTGTTTGACAATACTAAATAATTCATGGTGATTTGATTAGTGTGCATTCAGAATGTATTTGTTAATGCTTGTGTTATTCTTGCGATGTCAGAGTAACTGAAGTTTAGAGCTGCAGGATCCTCAGACTCAATGATGTTTCATAATGTAAGCTGTGGCTTTGGAGCACCGTCACTTTTGTTTGTGAAATTAGGGGCATGTTTCATTGTATAAAATGGCTCTGAAAAAGTCAGAAGACCTTTAACAGAACAACAGTGGGCTAGCAAGACAACAGATGTTGCCGTTCCATTTTGAAGATGTTCTTCATAAACGTTTCAAATGTACTTTCAATCTCACTCAATCTGCAACTCATCGTCTTTCGCTCACTACAGTAACACTACAGGGCTGAGACAGACCTAACGACCACAGCTGATCACTCTTCTCCAGCTTTCCTTCCTTCGCTGGTTCAAGACTGCTGTATCCTAGCAACGGTATGTGATATGGCACCAAATGTGTTCCTCGTTGAAAAGGACAAAAGGAGAATTAGCTCCGAAACACTTTCATCAAGCCCCTTTCTACTCAAATTAGGCATTTTACATCCTGAGGAGAGGCAGCGAGAGGCTCCGAAGTTCTTGTTTATGAAGACGAGAGTGCTCTTGAACGCACAAGAGAGATACATCTCTCTTGCATTGACCCGATCTCAACCATGACACTCCGACACGACACAGTGCAACCTCAAAACCGGTCAGGTCAGGTCAGGCAGCATTGATTTCACGGCGAAATCTGTCCAAAGCTGTTTGATCGTCACATTATGGAAATATGAGTGCTCCATGGATTCTGGCCTCCCGGTCCTTTCCCCCTTTTTTCCCCCTCCTTCCCCAAGTACCCCAGCCGTGTCCCTCGGGGGAGTGAAGCGAGCCGCTCACCTGTCAGGGGGCCTTCAGACGCCGGCAATTAGGTGATGGGCGAGAAGCAAGAGACCATTATATTTATTTCGCCACACCTGTTGTTTGTGCTTGGCTGCTTCCATTGAGGAGGGCCCGGGAAGCCAGGCGCACAGGCCCCGTCTCCCGGCCTCTACCATTAGTCACACAGTGGGGGGGGTGTGTACATATAATAGAGCAATTGGACTGCAGCGTGGCCTGGAGAAGGGGGAGACCATTAGGCGACGGCCCTGCCTGTGGAGGGACACTTCTAGAAGGTTTTGAACTACTGTACTTGTTTCCATGTGGATGTAGGGTGTCCCGGAGTTGCGGATATAATTGTGTATTCATAGTGCCAGGCTCACATACTGTGACAATGCAAAATACACAAAGGGGTTTGACATTTCCTTCACATTTCATATTGATATCTACATTTGTGCAAGCGGAAATATCCCTCTGAGACCATTCTACACTACTATTTCTAGATGGCTTGATTTCATACACACACACACAGTTCAATGTTTCCTCCAATTCCCCCGATGTTTAAACATCTGTCAAATACAGCTCTGTCAGAGTTTTCTGCTCAAGAACGTAATGTCAGGATAAGTGTACCTTGAATGATGAAGTTATATCTTCAGTTTGTAAACAGAGAGGCCCATTAGGGACCTGCTGAAGCCAGCCGGCTAGCTTTCCCTTCAGGCGACTCAGGCCATCTCCAGCCTAGTCCTCCAGGGGAACACGAAAGTCTCCTTTTACTCCTGAAGGTGTCACAGATTTGCTTGGTTTGGTAAACCAGCAGATATTTCAATCAATGACACAGAGTGACAGCTTGAGAATGGAGAGAGCAGCCAGGCATCTGAGCCTGAAGTGATTCTGTCTCGACGTGCTCTTCAGGAAAAAGTTGAGGCTTGTCTCAGAATCCCTGTTGTGCTGCTTTAAAGACTGAAAGAAGAACCGATTTAAACACACCCACCAAACCTTTAAGCTCACTTTCTCAAAATCCTCCTCTGCATTCTTATTCCATCCTCTTGTGCTGGATATACTCACTGATACGTATCCATGCTCACCCGTGCCAAGGGGGCCATGTTTGCAGCATTCGGGAGATGGTGTGTGTGTGTGTGTGTGTGCATGCTTGTCTGTGTGTATTTGAGTTTCCTCACATCCGATTCCCTGTCAGAGTCCCAGCTAGGAACCACATGATACCCCTGCAGTGCTCTCCCAGACTCCCCCAGATGGAAACCCAGGGAGGCAAGAGAGAGAGAGAGAGAGAGAGAGACAGAGAGAGAGAGAGAGAGAGAGAGAGAGAGAGAGAGAGAGAGAGAGAGAGAGAGAGAGAGAGAGAGAGAGAGAGAGAGAGAGAGAGAGATACGGTAGAGAGAGGATAGCAGAGCAGCATACAGTACAGTGCAGTTGCTATTTAAGTGCGCCGGTCAACGGGGTACCTCCTTCACACTCCCCGGAGTGTGAGTTATGGAGTGTTTGATCGACAGTAGAGCCTCGACACAGGAATAGATTTTCTATCGCTTTTGTTGGTGAAGTAGGAGAATCCGAAGGGGGAGTTTCTAGATGGAGAAGGACAGAATCCAGGGGTAGTGCAAGGGGAAAGGGGAGTGTGTTCTCAGTGGAGAACTCCTGGTCTCAGCAGAAGTGTTCGTCCATCTCTCTGTGTGGTGGAGAGAACTCCTCGCACGGCCATCTCTTCTCCAGCCATGCAGCTGCAGAGAAAGCTCTTTATCGAGCAGTCTACCACTGGTAGATATATTTCACGCTTTAAACAGACTCCTGTGGGATGACCATTAACAAGAAGGGGACTATGGTACTTGACTTCTCTCAAAGAAACACACACACACATGCTCACACACACGTCACACACCAGACCAAAGATAGCATGGGGAATACAGCAGGATTCCTTTGACTACCTGCGTGTTGTGAATTTAACTGTCCCAAGGAGGTTAAGGACTTCTCACAGTACATGACTTGAAAAGAGACTAGGCACATGTTACAGCCAAGCTTGTATAAACTCACCCAGCACAGAACAATTACAGTAAGAACAGAATACAAGTTTCGTCAGCGACTACAAAACTGATATTTCATTTAAGAATGCCTGAAGTCTCCAAAAAAAGATTTAAATTGGGAAAGAAGATTACATACAGTAAAAGTTCAAGTGAATAAGTGCCCTCCTTTCCCCAAGGGCTGTCTGGAGGAAGCAGTACACACCAGGAAGCAAAGTGAGCTGTTGAATCATTCATATCTGCAGGCTGGAGCTCAATGTGGTCTCCCACCTCTGGCTACAGGGAACATGAGCTTAGTGGAGAGATCTAGAAAGTGAGTTAGCCAATGATCTGTTTCTAGTTGAGGAAATAACCAAATGCGGTCCTCTGTTCCCTGATGGTGCTTCCTCTCTATAACTGAGTGTTTGTACCTGTGTGTGTGTGTGCATGTGTGTGCGTGCATTTTGTGTGTGTGTGTGTGCGTGCATGTGTTTGCGCTTGTGTGTCTACAACTAGGTAGCCATGTTGATGACGGCATTAGCAGACTGTTTGAAAAGCAAGTCATTGTTCTCTCTTGCAGCCCAATTAGCATTGGCCTTGGTTTCAAAGTGTGATGGGGCATTAGTGAATGAACAACGCTTTCATGAGGATTTCAATGGCGCTGCATTCATCATGACGCCATTATTATTATTTATGTTAAGGCGCATAGGCACACATGTAGTACAGTATTGACACACAAACGCAGACACACACACCTATAGCCCAACTAGACTACTCCATAAAACAACAAGCCTCTGCAGTATGTGTTGCATGAGACAGTGTTGCCACGCATTCATGCCACGCTCCGAAACCGAAACACAGTACGATAGAAAACAATACCACGTAGCTCTGTATGTAGAACATGGCTCAGAGACAGACTGACGCTGTATGAGCCTGGAGGGTGGAGTTCCAGCTGTTGTCGGAAGGCTACCCTTGGTCTGACAGAGAGGAGAAAGATGCCCGCTAGACTACACAGGCTCACTTGGGGAAGTTCACTCAGGCAGGTGATATAGCAGGTTGCTAACCAAAACCTCCAGGCAGAGGACAGACCACCGTAAAGATATAATAATATTTGTATATCAGGCCATGCACAAAATACTGAATACTGTTTCCTGTATACACTGTGGTATATGGCACAGTATACACTCATAAAAACTGTTTTGGGGAACAATTATATTTGTAGAAAAATTTAAAAAAGAAAATGTAAAAGTCTCAGTGGGTCTGAGACTGGTGGTGAGTTGTTTGGGGCCGATCACCATAACTTCCCTGCTACATCTAAGTGTGTCTGTAGTAGTCTTTGAGGGAATCGCCTTGAGCTGATCAAGACGTGAGATAGCTGACGCCAAGCCTTTCTCCATTCTCAATTTCCAGAACATTCATTCTGTCTGAAGTGAGTTTAATTTCGGACGTTCAGGCATAATGGAACTTATTATAGCTACTGTATGAATGAGCTTTCTAGTTTAAACTGAGGCTGTACATATATTATTTTTTGGGGATCTGAAGTACTTTAAATCCCTAGTCCACATTGTTTCAATTCAATTTGGGATATCTCGTTCACGCTCCTAGAAACTTTAATGAGCTTTTGAATTATTTTCCACAATTCTTCATAATGAAAAGAGATAGTGTTTTATAGTTTTGTCATGGGGTGGTTGGGGTGGGCTTGGGGACGAGCAAGGTGAGGTGGGGAGGGTTATCAGCAAATAAAAAGAGAAAAATGGGTACTTAGATATCTATTACAGACAATATTAATCTCATCTCCGACACTTCCGGTTCAGCAGCAACAATCGTTTTTAATTGCAAAAAGATTATTTACCATCTCTATAAAACCAAGAGAGAGATATAGAGGGAGGGGAGAAGAGAGAGAGAGAGAGAGAGAGAGAGAGAGAGAGAGAGAGAGAGAGAGAGAGAGAGAGAGAGAGAGAGAGAGAGAGAGAGAGAGAGAGAGAGGAGTAAATGAAGGCTCTCCAAGATGTTCTCCAAGTTTAGGAACATCCAAGATCCATGTGAAGTCCCTGCATCTGTGAAGCGTTGCAGGAGATGTTCCGGGCGATGCCAAAACAGTGGCACATGTACATTGACCTTGGTGTCGGGTGACAAGACTTCCTCTGACATATATCACCCTGGGCAACCTGACACACATCCTTATTCTGCAGTAAGAATCACATAGTCATAACATCTGACATAGTTGTACATTGAGTTTGTCCAAGTGCATGGCCCGCTGCCGTACTATCACCGAGAGGCCATAGAGGGAGATTCTGACTCAGCCAGATGGGCACCCTGTGTAAGATGCAACACCTGTTTGTTGCGCAGTGCCTGTGAGGCTGAGGCTGTGACGAGGATGATAGAGTATGGCAGGGAATTGGGAACCAGGAACGAGGGATGCTCTGTATTAGTGGGAAGGATGACAGAGAGGGGCGGAGGAAGACGGATAGAGAGAGAGACTTGAACTGGGATTCGGGCTGGGGGAAAGAGCACATGGCAGATGGGGTTCTGAACCGTACATACCTGGAAACAACAACATTGATAAAGTGATTCACGGCACTTTCATCAAGGCCAACACCTGTTTGCACTTGTCAAAATAATTCAACTGCACACACACACACGCCTGCACACAAACACACCCACAAACACAGAGGTACATCCCCGTGACTCACTTTACCCTCCATTTCTCTTTCTTTCTCTCTTTCTCTGACACTTTCTCACAAAGCACATCCACCTCTGAATGAAGATGGCATCTTGCAGCATGAGCACCTGATACCAAGAACATCACAATGAGGTAAACACCATGGCACCATGATCACTGCTTTGTGCTGGTTGATTGCTGTCATGTGTTGGAATGCGGAAAACAGAACACCAGACTTGTGTTGTGTTCCTATCTCTCCCAGCCTGTCTCTCTATCCTTCCCTCAATCCAAGTAGGATTTCCTCGAACCATTTGGTTTAGTTTACAGCCCTAGTGGTCATCTGGTGCACTTCAGATTAGCGAGTTGGTAACTAGGCCAGGCAGCCAGCTGGCATAGGCATGTTCAATTGTGCTGTCGCTCAACATGTGATTAACCATGCTGAAAGCAGACACCAGTCAGCCCACCAGGGGTTAGACCATGTCTCCACCATGCATGCTCTCTGGGTCGTACGTGTGCCCCGGGGGCGTGTTCTCTGAAGGGCCTGACTCACCTCGCCAGGGGAGACGCGTGTGGGCAGTGTCTGTGTGTTCTGGTGTGTGTTTCTGTTTTTTTGTCCGTGTGTGTATGTGTGCACTTGTATGTCTGTGTGTGTGTGTGTATGTTTGCATCTCTGTCTGCGTGTGTACGTGTTTATATTTCTCAATATGTGTGTGTGTGTGTTTCTGTCTGTGTGTAGCAGCTTTTATGTATGCGTGTGTGTTTGCGTTCTGTCTGCATGTACGGGAGAGGCTGTTAGTTTGTGAGTGTGCGTCTGCTGGAAGGGAGACCCCTGACCCCGCTGGGTCTCCACGGGGCAGGAGGCGGGCGGCGGGAGCTCCACAGGATTAATGAGAACACAGAGCTCGCAGCTCCTACTCACCGCCTCCGAGACCAGCTCCACTAATTAGATGGATGGAAAAAGGGAAAAAAAAGGCAAAGTGCCCTTGTCATGAGTACACATGTAAACCACAAGGGCTGTCAGTGCTGTTTAGCTTTTGGCTAGGGTCTTTTATGGTATTAAAGCATGCTGTGACTCTCTCTCTGTGTGTGTGTGTGTGAGTGTGTGTGTGTGCACATGTGCAAATGTGTATGTGTAAGTGGGTGTGCATCTGATCGAATTGGTATGAGTGAAATTGTCCAAGGATCAGCAGCAATTCAACTTTCTGAAAGCAGAACAATTGTGTTTTTCCCCCCTCACTGTGCTAGCCTGGTCCTAACCAGACTCTCGTACATTTCATTTGTACAGAGAGTCTGGGCTCGCTCCATTGACAAGCGTTAACTTCCTTGAAGGCGGGTACTCTGTTGAAGTTTAAAACTATTGGATCTGCCCAGAGCCACTCTGGATCTGCCATAACCAATCGCTAGCGTTCGCATTAGCCACTCCTTCACGACTAACGGAGCTAGCTGGAAAATCAAACGAACCCTGTGGGGATCAAAGATTGTTCTTGCTCCGGCTTTAACTTCTGGATATTCGGCAGCGTTGCCACAACGGACCGAATGGCTTCGCTCGCATCTTGCTCCTCCGCCATTACAGAACTACAACACAAACTAGCGCAGGACATCAACGTCATCGTTCTCAGCCACTCCCTCTGTTCGCTGATTGGACAGGTAGAAAGTTAACCGGAGACATCTGACTTACGTACCTCAAGCCCAGACGCAGTACAGAAGCAAAATCAAAATTGAGCTGAAGTACATAGGAGGGCAGAGCCAGGCTACCACTGTGCTAGAGAGAGAGCAGAATGTTGATTGGTTCGTTGGCTGGTGCTGCCTGGTGCTGCCTGGTGCTCTTGAAGCTTCAGGGTCTTCAATCCTGCAGGATGGACCCCTGCTGCTCCTCCAGCAGGAAGGCTTGATTTTTGACTGCAGGAGGAAGGCCTGGTTACTGCTAGATAAGGGCCTGGTTGGCCCTCCAGGAGTACAGTAGGGACTGGTTGCTCCTGCAGTTAAGGGGTGCAGACCTCTCCTTAAGGAGTACAGTCGAGGCTGGTTGCTCCTGCAAGAGTAGGGGTGTTTTTTCTCTACAGGGTGGTAGGTTGGTTCTTCTTAGAGGAATTGAGTCTTACATCCCACCAATGTTTTCCCCAGTACATCACTCCCATACTGTAATGCAGTGTGACATTCCACCTCTTTCATGTCGGAATAGTTTATTTTCCTTCGACGATTGCAGGAAGCACATCGGCTTTTCTTTTCTTCCGTTTCTCTGTCCGTCATCCCTCTCTTTTTGTTCGACATTTATTTTCTTTGCTCTTCTCTTTTCCATCTGTCTGTGCAGACGAAGCTTTGAAGATATTTGCCACACCAATCTGTCCCTGTGTTTTCTCCTCAGGAAAACACTCCTCTCCTCTCATCTCCTGCATGTGTGTGTGTCTGTGTGTGTAGGAGTGTCTGTGTGTGCTGGTCAGTGGGCAATTACCTGCTGTTAGAGTGGAACAGTAGACGTCACAATGCCCAGCTGTCATCTCTTTCCCCCTGTGGTCTGATACAGTGGTTGGTCAACACCTCACAAGACACTCTTTTCCTCTCTCTTTCCTTCTCCACCTATTTCTCTCTTTCCCTCTCCCCGCAGTACCTCTCATTCTCTCTCTTTCTATCCCTCAGTATCCTCTCGCCATGTATTTGCTTCCATTTCTCTCTCCCAGTCTCTCTTTATCCCTCTATTACTTCTCAGCCACAATATCACCTCCTACCACACAATCACCACATCTCCCACGTCCAAATCGACGCGCACGAAACCCCCCAGTTCACGCGGAGGCATGTGCAGAGGGGTAGCAGCAGCACTGCGTTTGCAGCCTCGCGGTTTCCCCTGGGTGTCCGCTCACCTGCTGGTGCCCCCCCCGTCCGCCCCTCTCCCTCTTGCACCCCGTCCGCCCCGCTCCAACTGACATTATGGCTGATTGGCATGTCTTTACGAGCTGCTGCTGCAGCCACGGGGGTTTGTTGGGACGTAAAGAGGCAGAGGAGTCCCTTAACGGAATCTGCCTCTGTGTTTTATGGGTCATTCCCTCGGAGTTCAAGGAAGCATGGCTTCCCGCAATGCTGCGAAATCACTGTAACCTTCCCCCTGCTTGGCTCCTTTGGGGATGGGGGGGGGTTGATTACCTCTGAATATCCATAGGTGGAGCACAGAAAAGGAGAAGCAGTTCATAGCTCACGACACTGAAAAGTCACCGGCGTAGGCACTATGAAAGGTTATGGTGCTTTAAAGGTTGAGCGTTGCTCAAACAGCACAGTAAAGCGCCGTGCGCTCCGCGTGGCCGCGTGACGCCCGTGTGCCAACGCCTGCAGGGGGAGGGGGAGGTCGCGCCTTCACAGGCAGGCGGCAGGAAGGAAGACGAATGTGTCCGTGTCACCTCAGTCACCGCACGTTCTCCCCGAGGGTCTTTACCTCTGTACCGGGTGTTATAGTCCCCCCTCCCCTCCCCGCACACACACACATGCACACAGACACACATAGGGACTCAGAGATACACACACACACATGTGCCATTGCCTTCTACAGCTTGATCAATCACCAGGACATGGGAGCCTGAACGGGGAGGAGGGGGGGAGGGGGGGAGGGGGGGAGGGGGGGAGGGGGGGGGGGGTCCCACCATTGCTGCCAAGTCCACATGCGCGAGCTAGTTCGGAGGTGTACGTTTGTGTGTGTCGGTGTTTGTATGTGTGTGGGTATAATTTTGGAGTGTGTGCGCGTCTGCGTGGGTGTGTGTGTCTGTGTGTACGCGTGCGCGCCCGTGTGTGTGTGTCTGTGGGGCCGTCGGAGCGGAGGGGGAGTCAAGCGGGAGATTGACTTGAGCAGGGAGCAGACGGGCGTCGGGTGAACGCCTGGACGTTTCCTCCAGAGCGGGCAGCTTTCACAGCAGATTAGTGACACTCTCCAACTGCTTCTCAGTTTAGCCCCGGCGCCTGTCCAGAATACTGATGACGGGCATCGTGGAGCTCTGGCCAGGATCACCCGTCCGGGTCAGCTCTCTCCCCAGTCTGGCGTCGCTTTCCCGAAGTGAAACGTCGAACCGTAAGACCACAGCACTCCGCCGAGGCTTTCTACCCCCGCCGCAATCTGATCGAAGGGTGTCGTTTGTCACTGCTGAGAGCACTACTCTAGGGACCGCCTTCACTTTGAGCCATGGAGAAGTCTCGGGTTGTTTTTTTTTTAATCAGTTGAAACAAACTGCGGAGCTGCAAGGCCCCTCTGCTTGCCCCGCCAGAGTGTTGCCACACAGATAAGAGCCTTTGTCCTTGTCAGCACGACTGATGTCTTTCTGTCGACTCGCAGGCAGCCCTCTTTCTCATCCCCTCTCTCTTCTGCCGCCGCGCGCTCCTCCCTTCCCTGCTACACCCGCCATCCCTCGCCTCTCCTTGCCGTCATCTCCCTCTCCCGAAATACTGACTTCCTTGAGGGCTGTTCATTTTCTTCATGTGCCTAAGGGGCACGGCTGAGAAGCTTTAGTCTGTGTCGGCGCTGCCTAGCAATACTCACAAACTGTGGAAGCACAGAGCCTGCATCCATCTTGTGAGATTCAAATGCTTTCCCATATAACTCATATGTTATGATGAGAAGATGAGATCATCTCGCCCACTCTCTGAGCACATGGAACTTGTAGAATACTGTAGATTCAGGGTGTGTTTCCGTTTTTCATCACATACAATCACACGTACACAGGCCTATACGCTGACACACACACACACTCAAACACAATCCTCATTCTGTCATCTCTCACTCAGATTGGAGTTCTGCATTGGTCTCTTGTGGCTTTACACCTCCTGTATTCATTAGCGCCGTGTGTCAAAAGCTCTTATTTAGTAATTAGCAATTTATGATAATAGTCTAGCGGAGACAGAAAACCCCAGTGTAGATACTCATCTCCTCCAACAACAACCTTGTCCTCTAAACTTCTTCCATTTGCAAGAACACAACCACATAGGACATTCAAATTAATCAACACTTCTTCACTCTCCTTAATTACAAAACTTTGAACAGACGAGGAACAGTGAGGAAAGTTTTTATATATATATTATTTATTTTTTTGGGGGGGGGGGTAAACTAAATATAACTAAGTTCCTTAGCAGGTATCACTGGGGAGGAAGTGAAGGAAGAAGCAGAAGGAGAGCGTCTGGTCTCCCGTTCCAAGGTCGTAATGCTGATCTGACTGTACCTGGCCCTTGAGGACACAGATAAAAACGTCAGCTGAACTGTAAATAAGAATACAAATAATAAAGTCTGGCTCAATTGAACTGCCACAGGGGTCACTTTCTGACCGTGCCTTGGAGATTGTAATCTCTCCCACTAAATCTTTCCCTGCTCCTTTTCCCCTGTTGTCTGGGGACCTTTCCAGGATGGGACTCGGGGAGGACGTGGTGTCATAGTGAGGAGGTGGCATGCTCTCCTGTTGGGATGTCAGGAGGGGAAGTTGGGGACATAACTCATGGAGTCAGTGTTGTAACTAAACTTGAGCTCCTCCTTTGAATGTTATAGTTCAGTTTTATTGCTCTTGTTTCTGTTCTTTCTCCATCTCTCTGTCCTCATGGATTCATCCTGTTCTACAGTACACGAGTCTGCTGTGGCTACAGTAATTGGCCAAGCGTGTCTCATGATCATAAGATTGTAATGATGGTAAGAGAAAGAGAGAGAGAGAGAACAATAAACTTTTTTGCCAAAGTGTGTGTGTGTGTGTGTGTGAGTGTGAGTGTGTGTGTCTGTGCAACAGTAACAGCTGCCCCCTAGGGTAGAAGTTACAACGCGTCACACTCATCAACGAAATATGAACAACCTGCACGACCATATGCCCTGCAGATAATTAGCCATGCAAATGCATGCGCACCTTTAGTTTCTCCTGACTCTCGAGCACTAGGGATACACCAAAGCCAAGCTGCCATCATTCAGCTTATATTGGGTTATGTAAGACAATAGGATTGAATATGCAAATATATGCATATCAGTGCAGATGAGGAGACGTGATGTCCTGCAGTGGTACACAGAGGTGGGCCGGCACTGTCTCCGGGGGAACAGGAAACGGGGCGGGGCCAGAGGGTACTAGGATATAAAGGACACGCCATGCCCCGGACTCAAAGTCACTTGTTCTTCACAATTCTATGCCGAATACTTATGGTATTTGCAAATATATTTCGGTGCACATGATATAATTGTTGCCCAAAGTTCAAGAAAGGGAATTGTTGGTGTTGTTTCTCTCCCTTCCCTGTGTTACTGATGCGCTGAGCTTCACTTTTGTACTTTCCTCCAACTCCCCCCACTTCACCCCCCACCATCTCTCTCCCCCGCTACACCCTTGACCCGCTCCCTCCGTCTGCTGCTGGGGAGAGTGGGAGCCGGCCGCTGTGATCCTCCTAGCGCTGTGCCAAACCTAGGCCCCATGTATCACTGCACCTCCGAGGCATGGAGAGGAGAGGGAAAGAAGAGAGCAAGCTGCAGGATCTATCTCCACGGATCTGTGGTGTTTACCACCTTTCATCTCCAACTCCAGAGATATCTGCCACCTGGCCTACACAAGCCCTTCATCTGGGCCCACACTCTCAGCTCTCTCTCTCTCTCTCTCTCTATCTCTCTCTCCCTTTCTCTCTCTCTCTCTCTCTCTCTCTGTCTTTTTACCTCAATCTCTCTCTGAGAAAACTGTTCAAGGTTTTTTGTAACACTAGTTATGAAAGAGACACATGTAATTCCGTTGTGCTGCTTATGACCGCCGGGACCACTGGTCCCACGAGAAATCTGCTCACTCCCTCTTCACGATCGACATATCTTTCATCCGGATCTTCTCACCAGCTTTCGTCATCACTGCTGGATCACTCACAATCATTTGTGTGTGATTGTCCCTGACCTCCATATGTGACAGTGGAAATGTCAATGTCAAGGAAGTTCAGATATCTGCAGATGTCCGTGATTTCTTGGGGGAACCCATGATGCATTGCACCAAACCTGGGAGCAAGGTCCCTGGTGACAGCTCTTGTCGCAGTCCCCGAAGTTCCTTGCCGACGTCACATGATTCATCTTAGACTTCCTCTTTCAGAGCCTGAAGCAGGAAATGGTCCCTCGCCATCCCTCGGGAGTTTTAATCCCATCTTATGTCACTTGTTTTTCAAGAAAGATCCCATTTAGCTACTGTTCCAAATTAAAAGCTAAGTACCATTAACCTGTGTTTTGAGCAGTGCATTGGGGTACAGTCAGCCTTAAAAGGGTTAACTCTTTTTTAAGGCTAGCAGAATAATGTCTACCTGATGAAAGTGAATCTCACTGGGACACATGATTTAACTAGGAAACTATAAGGTAGTCCTGGTTTTATTCCCCAGATGTTCTCTGTTATTTTTCATTTGGCTCCACGGTTTTAGAAAACCTTTTATGAGAAGGTCATGCCCCGGGCCGTACCTGTGCTCAGGAGGCTGATTAAGGAGCACTAAGTCAAAGCCCAGGACACCAAAGATTATTCAACCTCCCAACTCTCAACGTCTTCCTCTTTTCAGTGTTTTCTTCTCCATCCACGCAGCAATCTCCCTCTTTATTTCTTTCTCTTCTCTTCTCTTCTCTCTCTCTCTCTCTCTCTCTCTCTCTCTCTCTCTCTCTCTCTCTCTCTCTCTCTCTCTCTCTCTCTCTTTCTTTCTCTCTCTTCTCTCTCTCTTTCTCTCTCTCTCTCTCTCACTGCAGATCTCTATATTCCTGTATCCCTTCTGTTCATGAAGCTGCAAATACACATTGGTCCTCCTTCCCATATCCATATTCTTTCAGTATGCACACAGCTACTACATTATGTATATATGTATACATATATGTATATACTATGTGGTGGTAGTGGAGGATCTCAATTACATTAGCGCTTTAAAGATGCATTGTACTTGGATCTGTCAGAATTCATAAAAGTTGCAATACATCACTGCTTACTGTAAACCATGTTGCTTTGAGACATGAAATGTTTTACATAAACAAATTATATCATACTATTTTGGAGTGGTTTATTGCCTCGTAAATGTGGCTTCTTCCGAGTGCAACTGGAATTTCTTGAGAAAGGAGCAAATCTCAATTTGCCAGATATCCCCCCCCCCTGACACATACAGAAACAATTACAAAACTATTGGTTATAAGGCTACAGTGGATCTTACTTAGAAGAGCATGATTGTGTTCCCTACGGTGTTGTTTGGTTTTATGTGTCCAGCAGACTCTAAGCTACAATGCCAGCCGTGAAGCGTGTGTCATGTGCCAGCAATGTTGCATGCTGGGAGCCAAGAGGGACACTCTTGACAAACACACACACGTACACATGCATGGGCACACACAACGTTGTGTTGTTTGGGTTAATGTGTCCAGCAAGCTGGGATCTACAATGCCAGTACAGTGCGCCAGTACTGTTGCATGCTGGGAGCCAACTCCAGCAGGATAGAGGGGAGCTGCTAGCCTGTAAGAAGAATACGCTGAGTGAAAGCACCAATATGATTGAAATAGCCTATTCAAAGCCGACAGCAACAAACAACCCAGTCACCATTAGCATGCTCCCACAGTGCAGACAACCTCTACGCATATCAGGTCAGGTTTAGACGTGACAAGGAGACATTTTTTAGTGGCATCTTGTGACCCTGATGCAGAACAAACATTGAGTAAAAAAAAAAAGGTGAGGAAGTGAGTGACTGGTAGAAGATTCCGGTTGTAGTAGTCTGAACCATTATTAGTGTTCGGTTGTTTGGAGAGTGGCTCTCTCCCACTTCCTGTATAACTTTGGTGTTTCAGTGGTAAACAGGTCTGGCATGCCAACTGAGTGGACTCCGAGGGTATCTGTTTGATTTGAACCCATGGCTCTACTTCCTAACACCCTGAGTAGGAGAGTGTCGGCCCGTCTGGAGACAGAGGGGAGTCTGGAAAATGGCGTTTTGCCAGGCGGAAACACATGACAGTCGATACCCCCTCTGTGGCATCCGGACCCAGGCATCAGTCCACTCTCCACCTGGGGATGTGAAACGCAGCCAGCCAATCAGAATGGAGGCGAGAGAGTCCTGCCAAGAACAGTGGGAGTAAGATCTGACAAGTGAGATGCGACGAAATGGAGAGGAAAAAATGGTTTCTCAGCTATGGTCATTTGTTTATAGCTTGGGTAATGGATTTGAAGATCTCAGAGAAACAGATACTGTACACACACAAAAACATATTACAACTCTCTCTCTCTATATATATATATATACATATATATATATATATATTCTATATTACACATATATATATATTACACTGGTGCCATCTGTCCATGGCCACAGACACTCATACAGAGAGTTGTGTACGTTAATGTGAAACAAAGTTGATGTCCCTGTATGTCCATCTGGTATGGCACACCAGGAGCATCAAAACTGTTACTTCCTGGTGGCCTGGTGGACCTGTGCCAAAGCCTTCCCCCCTCCCGACCCCACGGTTGCCCCCCTCTCCCGTCCTGCTTCCTTCCTTCCTTACCTCTCTTCTTCCTTTCCTTTCAGCACTGTAATTCGATCTGTTATTGTCTTCCTTCCTCCCTCTCTCTCCCCTCTGCCTCTCTCATCTCACCAGCTGTCTCTTTGTGTTGTGTACAGAGCTGTGCAGTAAGAAGCAGTTCGTCATGGTTTTAGTGGTGTTCATCTAATGCTCCGTCTGTCTCACCCTATCCAGAGTGAGATGGAGAGGAGAGGTACAGATGTGCTTGTGTGTGTAAGCTTACAGGAACTGAGGGTTTGGTTTGACGTCAACAGCACGGCCGGAGGTTGGCTCTGACGTTTTTCTGTACATACTCACTATGTTTCCTATGGAGACAGTTCCAAAATAAATGTGACCAAATGAATTCAATGAAAATTGTAAGTGTTAATAAATGGTGCGAATTGCCTCCAATGAATTATTGATTTCTTAATCTATCTTCTGGTACTTTTCCAAAATACTAAATTATTCTTGCATTAATATGTATGTATATAATTTATATTTAATATTGATTATGGTAACACCAAACTATTTATAGATTTAGCTCAAGTATTTATAGATTAGTAATGTATACATTTTGGTGTCAGTTGGATTTATTTGTATTGATTTCTAGATGATTCAGTAGGTTTCTCTGGTTCTGTGGAATGATAGGACGACCATCCATCAGAGATGGCAGCATGGTACTGGTAGCACTAAATGAACATCACACCCTGGGGACAATGTCGTCGAAAAGCATTGACAGCTCTCAGTTTCCACCTCTCCACTTCGTGAATACATCCTCAAAATAGACAGCCCCATTTAGAATCTTAATTCAGCGGGTACATCTTGATGGAAAACCATGTCAAACATAACCCAAACACGGGTTCCCCTCACGTGCTGTGACTGTCCCTCACGGCGAAAACAACGGGAGGAACGGAGGCACGTGTCCTCTTCACCTCCTTCCCTGCCTCCCCGGGCGACCCCCCCCCCCCCCCCCCCCCCCCCACACAGTCTGAGGGGAACGTTCCGTGGGCGTCGGATTTTGCGTTGGTCTCCATTCACACATTAGGAGGGATTTCGTACGCGTGCTAAAGCTTTCACTAATGGCTCAGCCCGCCCTCTGCACTCCCCAAGAAGCACTGCTGCCTGGGGGGAGAAGACGTGGCAGCCAGCTTCCTTCAAAGGAGCATTTCAATCATCAAACGAGCTATTGTAGAGCGGGAAGACGGAGAGGCTGTTTACGTTTCGCGGTGTGATCTGGCCGCAGCGTGTCACATGGTGAGTATTCTCCGGAGAAGGGTGCGCGCGTGTGTGTGTGTGCATGTGCGTTTGCGTGTGCGTGTGCATGTTGGCTGCATGTCACACACACGTACACCATGGTGATGACTGGGGTTTCACGGTTGACCAGACTGTTACTCCAACAGCCACATTCCGAAGATGCATTGAACTGTCCTCAGAGTGTGACCTCACACAGCAAAAGGACGAAGAGGATATCAGCCACTCCGGCAAAGGACCCATCATCTTCCTCTCTCGTCTGTTGGCAGAAAAACGCGACAGAGGAGGATGAAACGCGCGTCACCTCACATTGTCTGGCCATTTCACATTGTCTGTGTCGTTTTAGCAAAAGCTTCTTTTTATTCTGCATCAGAGAGATAAACACTATGGACCCAGGCACAAGTACCACTTCATAGCAAGGTTGCCCCCAACATAATGGCACACCCTGAATGAAAGTGTGTTAGAGAGAGGTGAACAGCAAGCCTGGCTGTGGGATAGTCAGTAATAGAACGAGAAATTGAGGGTATGCACTTCAACAGAGGGCTCTCTCATTGCTAGCTATCTGACCAAGGTCGTGCAGCACTTTGGAAACCGCATTTTACATTGTTTACAGTCAGCTGATTACTGTGGGGATACACACCCATGTGCTGTATGTTCTCTCTTTCATTCTCTCTCTTTGTCTCTCGCTGTCTCCCTGTCTCTTTCCCTCCACCCTTCTCAGTACTTTCTCCCAGGCTCAATTACAGAAGTGTGTCAAACAACAGCGATAACTCCGAGCACCGTCCCCTCCTGATAAAACCCTCAGACGCACCCTCGCCCCGCCACAAGCCCGCTGACAACAAGCCCAGCTGAAGAATCACCAGACAGGGCCTTAAATTAGCAACGAAGAGCGGAACATCCGAGAGCTTGTCCCTGTTTCACGTGGCGGTTATCTTTACATCCCGCCAGTATGGTGAGGAAGATGTGCCCTGGGTCATGACACAGTGTGCTAGCACACCGATAACCGTGGTGGCTAAGTGTTTGGTACTCTGTGGTGCATGCAGACCGCGTGGCTATTTAAAGGTTCTCCTCGGCATCACCTCGTACACGCAGTGATGCTCTGTCTTAGTCCCAGCTGTGATATAATAGGGCTCTGATAAGGAATATGGGTGAGATAACAACCTGAGGCTTTATCAGTCAAATTCGAAGTTAATGGCTTCAAGGTTAGAGTCAGATGCTTTTAGAACGCACTGCCTGGGCTTTTATCGCTCGCTCTGGTGTAACAGGAACACGGGCTAAAAGGTGCCACTCCGTCCCTGCACAGGCACAGCGTGCGTGTGTGAGTGTGTGTGTGTGTGTGTTTATAGTGAACGGGGGACACCTTAGCCACTGTGAGAGAAAGGGAGAGAAGAACACACATTGTTGTTCCGGGAGATGACTTTATTTGTTTCTCCAACCCCCCACACGCTGCTGTTTACTCTGCAAACCTGTGAGAAACTGGGTTCACTTGTGGATTGGCATCCTGAAAATATCTTCCAAATAAACCCTGATGGTTGTTTCTGGTTGCTCTGCTTTCAGCTGCACCACAACCCCTCCTAGGCTCATTACCGGCCTGGCCACATGGCTCTGGTTCACGGCCAGACTATTTATCAGCACACATTTCACTGGACTTGTTAGTATATTGGAGCTGGGAGTGTGGAAGGAGTTGGATTGAACATGCAGACAAACACACATCTACACAAACGCACACATACACACACTGATTAGAAATTAATTTCCCTCCCATATGTCGCAAAGGAACAGGTATGAAATTAAGCTTGCCAAGCACATTTTTGTGGCCTCATGAGAGACAAAGTCAGAGAGAGAGAGAGAGAGAGAGAGAGAGAGAGAGAGAGAGAGAGAGAGAGAGAGAGAGAGAGAGAGAGAGAGAGAGAGAGAGAGAGAGAGAGACATGGGGGAGTATATTAACTGGGGAATAAAGCGATGGTGACAGCAGAAAATGGCATTGGCGGTCTAGCACAGTGCTTATGGATTCATTTGGAGTTGAGGGGAGAGAGACAGGGCAGTGGGAGCAGGAGGAGAGAGATGGACTGTCAGTGCTAACCTCCTTGCAGGACACATCCTGTCACTGAAGACATTTTGCGATTGCACACACGTGTTTCTTGTCATAACCTCCAACAGGCCTGTAATGGTTATATCCCCTATCTGCAGTTCATTAGTCATCTAATACTTTATATATGTCAGCCCTTTAATGATCAGAGTTGTGCAAGCTGGTCATTGTAGTCCTTTTCATCTCTCCATCCCTTTAATCTGATACTCAACTCAGAAGCCCTTCAGTCACAATCTTTCATCCCGTCTTTGATACTGATAACAAAACATACCGTGGAAAGACAGCCTGTTAGATAAAGAGTGACTCATGACTCTTGCTTACCTTCAGCCTACTTGTCTTCAAGTCGGGGACTCTCTCCCTCTCTTTCTCTCACGCATTCCATCTCCTGTGAATTGTATACTTTGTTACATTTATCACTCTCTTTTTATACTGCTTTCTAATTTCTTTCTCTATATCTCTCTTTCTCTCTCTCTCTTCTTCGTCTTTCTCTAATCACTTTCCTTCTCCATCCCATCCTTTCTCTCTCTCCTTCACACTTAGACACACGTAAACACACACACACACACACACATACACACACACACATACACACACGTACACACACACACATACACACACGTACACACACACACATACACACACGTCCACACACACACGCCAACTGGTGCACGCAGAGACAAGAACACAGTCTCTCTTTCTCTCTGTTCACTCCTCATCTGCTCTCCTCTAGAAAGTGCCACCAGACTCTCTATTGAAGTACAACCAGAGTGGATTCTTCCCATTCCGGTCTGGAGCAGGCCGGGGTATGGATCTTAGCCGAAAGCTTCTGGCAGACTTGTGAATTGCTGCAGCAGGGGTCCTGTGGAACATTCATGAAGGACCTGAATAAGTAAAAAACCAAAAGACGAGCAAAAGCCAACATCAAAGCCGTGTGTCTCCAGTCGAACAGAACACCCGTTTCTTTTCCTTTGCACCATGTCAAATTGTACACTTTTCATCTCTCATTCCCTTCTCCTTTCACATGTTCCGCTAGATGACTACTTTGGAACTGTGCCCCACTTGTATCCCTCTCCCATCAGTGCAACCTGTGCATGTCTGTGAACAGATTACCCCCCCCCAACCCCCCCCCCCCCCAACCCCCTTCCTAACACCACCAACATCTGCCTGTCTGCCTGTGCTGTACTCTCAGAGATGTCCCTTCCACCCCTAGCAACCATGTGTCCAGCTGAACAGGACTTGGTGTGCACAGCCCTCCTCTGCTCCGTGTCCACTCCACCGCTCGGGCTTTGGAGTGGAAGAGACTTGAAAGGCTTCAGACCCTTCTGCACTGCGATAATTAGACGGGCTGAAAGATCTGAGGCTAGGGGGATCATTTGGGTTAAAGCAGCAATTTGCGTCAAGCGTTTTAACCCTGAGTACCATTTGTGGGGAACAACAAAGCAGAAGGGCTCGCAGTCATTTGAATGCGAGGTGTTTGCACCTTTCCCTCTCCTGTCGCATTCATTGAAGTTCATTATGGGGCAATGAGCCAATCGGTGGCTCGGGTACATCTAGTTCTGTCTAATGTGTCTGTTGAGGTCAATGAATAGCAAGTGAACAGGGGCCAGCAGCGTGGTTACATTTGTAAATTCACTTTTGAGCTTCTGAGCTCTCTCTCATCTCCCGAGCCAAGGTCTGGCCCTCAAAGAAGGAGGGGGAATAAGAAAGATGAAACGATTGATATTAATGGATTTTGCTGTAGGATAAAATCAACAGTGTTTATTACATAGGAAAGAGAGCGCATCTGTTGAGTTGGCAGAGTGATGTTTTTGTTGAGTTGCAATTGAATGATGGTGTTTTGTTTAATAAAAGAAGAAGCTATAACCTTGAATCTTGGAAGTCTTGATTTCAAGGAATTGCACTATACTGTTGGTCAGGAAGCACAAGCATGTGTTCCATTGAATCTTGCTCTTTTCTCTCCCTTGGATTGTGAAATAAGGGCTTATCTTACCCATGCAAAACAAATCTAATTAGATATATTTATTGTATTTTTATCCAAGTGAATTCCAGTGTCGCTCAAAATCTGAAAGTATATGATGGTACATTGTGACAGTGTGTTACTCTGTGTGCATAATGGAACATATTTTAATTAAGGAGTTGAATATAAAAAAATAAACAGCTCATTGTTTGAAGTGATATAGATTACAATCTATCTAATCTTTATTTTAATTTATTGTAATTAAACAGATACAAACTCGTTGTTTGAATACATTTAGATAAAACAAAGCTGTATTGTTCTTTAAAACAGGCCTTTCGCTCTCTATCCAAACAGAAAACCTTAATCATTGTGAGATGCACAAGTTCTCCAGTGTTTCGTTTCATCTCGCACAGCCATGGTCTGCCTGGTCACAGGCATGGTGGTTGGCAGGAAGACTGGCTTTCCTGGGGCCAGAGTCCACTCTGCTTGAGAGCATAATGCTTTATTCATTCTCACAAGGGCTCCCTGTGGCTCTGGGAGATCCTATCACACCCTCAGCACATCACCTCCCACTTCTCTGCACCTGTAGAGCCTGTGGCACTTGATCTTTGCTTCCCCTTCAACATTCCCCCTAAGTCCCTGGCCATCACAGCAGTTTCAGCCCTCCGTTCCCAAGCCCTATTAGCCTCCTTCACCATGAGCTTACTTGTTTCTGTGGACCATGTAGCTGAGGGCTTCCTCTGCCCTCAGGCATGGCATTACAAACAGTTGCTTCCTCTCGTGTCCTTGTTCACTCCTTGTGGATAAATAGGGTCGGAGAGACGTAAACAGCAAAGTGGTTCTAGGGGGAGCAAAGAGAGTGCGAGGCCACCTCTCTTATCAGTGAAGGGAAACGAGGCCATGTGGGAAGGTAAAGGAAACAAACAGTCTTTCGGGATGGGATGCGGCCCCTCGCCAGCCATTAGGCCTGTCCTAAATAGCACCGCCCAGGACCTTATCTCCGACTGCTGGGCAAGCCCCTAGTCATCACCATCACCTTCAGACAGAGGCAAGGTGTCAGTCTGCAATGGGGTGCACTGCTGCAATTACCCTGATTAGTGAAGAGCTATATCCCTGGCCGGCAGCTCAAAGTCAAAGTGAATGCGGTGTCCACTTTCTAATGAGGTAGAAGACACCTCCTGTTCTTCACAGCAGACGGAATGTATTCAGGCACCTTGGCTGCAGCGTGCACAAGGAGTACCTGGTCAAAGAGTCTAATCTCCACAACCCAGAGAGGATAGAAGCGGGTGGCTGTCGGATGTTTTGGCCTGCTCCTCGTTGGGCAAATAAAAGCTTTGGCTCATTTTGATGCAGTGGTGTAAGGAGAGTGTAGAGAGTTCTCGCTTATCTCACTATTCTCCCCGAACACGAGCTCCCCATTCATTTCATTCCATTTCCCCCGTGATGTGCTCAAGAAAGTACGGCAGTCTTTAACTCATACTCCTCAGACGGATGTTTGAAATGTGGCCTCTAAATGAATACCTGCTGAGCTGTGGCTGTAGGTTGGCACTGCCTGATTAATTATACATGTAGCTCGGCCTGATTACCAACAGGAATTGCTGCCGAGTGAAACATGTCACTCAAACTCGGCTAGTCGAGGCCAACGATGACGAGGTGTCAAGCTTCACTGTCACCTAATCCGCTAAAGAGGATGGAGGAGAGTGGCAAGACAATGTGACAAACGTTTTGTGTTTCATGTATGAGTAGCTGGACTTGCTGGGTGTTTTTGCTGGGTGTTTTTAGACACATATTTATGGCGGGAAGATGAAGACTAGATTAGGGGGTGAAAGAGGGATTCCCAGGAACAAATTATACACACACAATAAACATATTTATTTTGGCACACCCCTCAATAACCAATATCTCAGAGTCTCAGCGCCAAAGACTTCTGTCAAGACTAATCCTCACATATCATTTCTTCAATAAACAATTATCTTTACTTCATTCACTGGTCTCTCCTGATTGAAATGTATGTTTGAGCAGAAGTAATGTCTCTCCATAATATCACTAACCTAAAATAAATTGGGCGAGTAGTTCAGAGTTTATGGAACAATGAATGCGATCACTCAACAGACAGCACAGAACCCTGAAGATGATAGATTGCTCAACATTTGTTGAGCGGCAGTTGGTCATTAGTCCAAACTAGACGCCAGCATTTTGGATTCCTGCCTCGTCTGCAGCAAGCCTGGCTGCCAACAGCATACAAGACATTCTGTGTGTGTCTGTAATTCCATACCTTTCATACTCTACATGGTAGACTTTACACAGTAAACTCACCAGACTTTACAGTACATGGAGCTACAAGGTCCTCAGATCCCTCTGCTCTCCCGTTGATGTCACAACCACAGAACGTGTCACCCCACCTCCCCCCTGCCCACCCTCTGATGGGCTCTTGACACAGATGTCATCTTCCAACACTGACTTGCGCCGGATTGCAAGACAACACCAGAACCCCTCCACCCAGCTCCTTCTTCTCCTCATTTTTTCTCTCATTCTCACCTCCATGCCCCTCCCCCCTTCCTCCCCTTTCCCTCTGTCTATCCTGGCTGGCCTCGGTCTCTCTGACAACACTACCGGGTGGTCTCTCTCCTGACACACCGATATGATTGCACACACCTCGACGACAAGCGTGGGGAGGGATGGAGAAAGAGCGAGTAAGAGAGTCCCCACACGCTGTCCTCTTCGCTCACGTGGTCATGGTTGAGGGTTTCTGTCCACTGCCACGAGGCTGTTCTGCTCTCTATGACATTCAGATGAGGGAAGTCCCTCCACCGTCCCCCCTCTCATGCTCCGTCTAATACTGTGAATTGCAGATTAACAGGCTCACAAAAAGGCATTTTTTTGTGCGTTTGTGTGCCACAGGGACATTGTTGCCGTGGCAAGGTTTAATGTATTTTCTATTTGTCTAGTGTGTTCCATACATACATATTCAGTCATGACCTAGCTGCAAAGCTAGCGTTTTTTGAAAAGGTAAAAACAAGACTGGTCTGAAATGAAGATGTATCCCTGGGGGTTGGGAGGGAGGAGGGTTTATGGTATGTCTACCATCAGAGAGGTCTTTTAACTCTAATAGCTCCCGTGTTCTCTGCCTTAATCACTCAATTAAACATGGCCGCTCCAATTCAAGGAGTGCGATGGCGCTTAAAGTGTGAAGCAGATTTGACCCCACAGGCGATGTAGAGTCCTAAGACAATTAGCTGACCTTGCAGCCCTACAGTGATAACTGGAAATATAAATGATCATATTCGGCTATAGTTGCACTGTTATGCTGCTGTATACAGTGAGTAGGAAATATGATCACGCAGAAAACTGGATAAGATATTTATGCAGATTATATTATATTGCCCCAATCATTTAGTTAGGGATTTGAGTTGTCACCTTACTTCTGAGATGATGATGTAATTATTACATTTATTATGCAATCTCAATTTCTTGACAATGCCGATCATGATTCTCCATGACACCTAATACTTAGCTCCAGATCATATTAGCCTACCGTTACATTAAAGACAAATTACCTAGCAATAGAAGTGAAGCACTACAGTAAGGGAGATTCTGATTTCAACAGATTTGGAGGTACTGTAAGAGTTTGTCTTGAAATGCTAAGTTGATTTTAGGTTAATACTTAAAAGGCCCTCAGTCTTAGTCCCTTAGTATTCAGGGTGCATGCAGCAGCCAGATTTAGTACTGGCAATCATCGAGACTTAATAGAGAAACGAAGGGGCAGTGCCCGTCCACCTCCTGATGCATTGTTTACAAGCCAACTAATCTAAAAGGAAATTGCATGCATAATTGCCTGTACATCTGGGGCAATTCCTCGATAATCAAATGTGTTGTGCACCGACCTCCTTATACCAGGGGAAGTGGAGAGCCTATTCTGACCCGTTCTTTCACTCGCGCTGACCGCCGCGACCTGTTTCAGGATGTTCACGAAGGGTGGAGGGATGAACACGTGTATTTGTGCCGTTAAACTTCCGATGCAGTGAATGCTCTTCTACCACCATTGTAGCTGTTGGGAAGATAATTAAAAGCCTAATTAGGTGAACTCATTATTCAGTATAGTAATTCTCTTACTTCATCAGCCTCATTAGTTAACAATATTCATAATTAGTGGCATTAGGAGTAAAACTCATCATTGGCAGAGCGGCAGCAGGGCCCATATTCAGTGACGGGTAATAGTCATGGTGGTCTAATTCTAGTCTACAAACCAGCTATCACACACTGACTGTATATAGCCCACACTTACAGTATGTTGAGCTTGCAGTCATAAAGGGAGGGCTGAGAAGCCAGAAAGATCAGTCTGGGTCAGGTTACCCTTCCATGAAGCTGACCTCAACATCAATGTTAATGTGGACAGTGGAGACCAGATGCCAGTGGTAGAGCCTGTGTTTCGAATTACTTTGGACTCTTCTCTATCCTCCAGGGAACCAAACCCACAGTCATTAACAACTGAGCAATAGTTCACCTGTCAACCCCACTCACCTCAGCTTTAGACAGTCGCGGTGTTTTCCCAAAGAGATTTCAGTTTTTCATAAAACCTTAAGTGTCCCCTGCCACATTTTGAACAATAGACATTTAATTTGAGCCATTTTTCATTTTCATTATCTCATATTTCAAACCTGTGTGAAGTCTCTGCCTGAAGAAAATATATATAGAAAGGAGACCTCATAATAATGTCGAGGATTTTATTTATTTAATTCACCATTAATCATGCTGAACTAAATAAGAAGACGCTAAAGCAATTCATCATAACGCGACAAAGAATAGGAACGTAATTTCAAGTGTTTATTGTGCTGAACATTTGCACTATTCTCGTAATTGTAATTAGGTTTTTGGTGACATGCAAGTTGAAAAGAGGGTATGTGTTGGAAAGAGTGCTGTGTAAGAGGACCAGCTGGATGAGTCTCTTAATGACCTCAAAGTAACCCATTTAAAACTCAGGGCTGGTTTATTACGAGAGAGAAAAGTTGTCTGCTTGTTTTCTTCAGTTTGTGTCATAAAAAAGATGGAGTGACAGTTTCCCATGACTGAAAGAGAGGAGGAAGAGAGAAAGAAAGAGGTTTGACACAATAACTTTATATGTTTTTGTTCCTAATTCTCTGAGCAATAAACTAAATGTCTGACTGGATGTGCTTGTGATGACATCTAGTACATTTTAGAAAATGTGTACATCTGTACGCAGAAAATGTGAAACATCCGCATGTTGGAAAATTAAAAAACTAAATAATTTCTCAAAAGCTATAGCGTTAGTTGCTCCATATCACATACAGGGAGAGTAAAGAAGGTTGTTGAGTGCACAGTTCAAAACTCAGGAACCAGCTAGAGAAAAGGGTGATCGAGGTGGAATGACCTCACACTAATGTGTTCTCTTGTTGTGTCTCTGTTGTCTACCTACCGCATTTGATCTCATTCTCATTGTTCTCTTCTTCTGTGTGGAACAACAACCCATGTGCTCAGTTATGTCCTGAGGAAAAGGAAAATCAAGAGAGAGAGACAGAGAGAGAGAGAGAGAGAGAGAGAGAGAGAGAGAGAGAGAGAGAGAGAGAGAGAGAGAGAGAGAGAGAGAGAGAGAGTCCAGCACTGCATGGTGTGTCACTGCCCAGGTCTTAATCAGTGAGCCTAACTATTACAGTCACAGTGACAAATGGACTTGCTTGGCTTTCCAGTGATTGAAAATGGCCATTCAAGGACCCTGGGGTCATAGGTCTCTTCACTTCCTCTCTGATGTGATGGACAGGTGACAGGCCAAGCCTCCTCAGCATGGGAAGCAAGCCGTGGGTTAACAAAATGAAGTTCTTTGTATATATACTGTATATATGATCTTACTGTAAGTAAGGAATCTTTTTTATTGATAGAACAGACTGTTGTACACATAAATGTTTTTGTAACAAGAGTTTGAATCACAATACTACAGTTGCACCCTCATATCAAAAATAAATATATTCAAGCTCTAAGCCCTCCTCCTTTGGTTTTTGTTGGTTTTTATTTCCCTGTCTCTTTAATTAGTGCTAGGCTCTAATTGGCAGAAAGGAGACAGAGAAACCACGCCCCTCGCCAATCTCTTTCTCTAAGAAATCCTCCAGTTCCTGACCATGACCAACTCAAGTCACCCTATAAATCTTCCTTCTGTGCTTGTCTATTTTGTGCATGGCCTCTGCTGCTTATCTCTTTTTGAGAGAAAAAGCCATTTGTTTTGTCTCAAGCAATTTGTTTTTTTTTATATTAGAGTGTGATTGTGGTGCTGTGAGGCGCTGTCTGGCTGTAGATAAGCGTGGCAGTGGGTACTTCCATAACACCAGCTGACGTCAGGGAATATATGCTGACCAGCCTAACAAACCTGTCTCATAGTCCACTGTAGTTTATTGTGTACATAGAGCAATCACACTGTCAAATGAAATGAATGCATCATACTCCTTGTAAACCCAGAGGATATCATTAGAACAACTGAACTGGCTTTCAGTTTACAAAGTATCCTTCGCATGCTTCAAGGATCTGCTCCTGAAGGATGCCAACTTTTTTGTTGTTCCCACTGTCACGGTCACTTTTTTTCGAATATGTTTACTGTACCTCAGCGTTGGTCTTTATCTCGCAAATGTCGGACGGCTGCCCTGATAATGATTTCCTTCTGCTCAATAATAAAGTACTTTCTTTTTCTTTTTTAGTCTTGCACATCACACATAACTCTGTGTCAGTCAATATAACACCAATCAAAACTGTTAACATCAAAAGATTCACGGTAAGTTGTTCTTGACAGTGATTTATTCAACTTCTTACAGTTGTCTGGATTTTATCAAAAGGTTTCAGTGGTGTTAAAATCTGTGAGTGAGAACATTCCCTGTCGTTAATGATATGGCAGTTACATCCATGGCCTGAAGGAATGAGCTGAATAAAGATGAGCAATTAAAATCATTCAGCATGAGCTTAAAACCGTATATCTTTGAAATCCAATATTTTTGCCAAAACTCAAGACTAACTCAATATTAACTGGTCTTAGCAAAGGCCATATCCGTCTAAAGCTGCATTTGAGCAGTTTTAGTTGTCATGTCAACATGCAGGTTTGCTCCCATGAGATGCGACCTCTGCAGACACACGCTAGGGGAAGTGATTCAGGTAGTCATAGCCATAGATATACAGTATATAAAGACTAGATGTCTTACGGCGGAGTCTAGAACGTCCGCACATGGCGGCCATCTTGCTACAGTCAACTCGCTCACCCATAACATTGTGTTGATGCTACATGTACTTTTTAAATGACCATAACTTGCTCAATTTTCAACCGATTTTGAAACGGTTTGGTTTCTTATCAACGTCAGAGATATTTTTATGCCACTGCATACTTATGAATAATTATGTGTTTTTTTTAAAATATAGAATAGAAGTATGCAGTGGCATAACGACATCTCTGACGTTAAGAAACCAAACCGTCATTTAAAAAGTACATGTAGCATCAACACAATGTTATGGGTGAGCGAGTTGACTGTAGCAAGATGGCCGCCATGTGCAGACGTTCGACTCTGTTGTCCGGCAACGCGGACGAGACATCTACTCTTTATATATATCTATGGTCATAGCCAGCTACCTCACACAATAGTTCATCATTCATCACATCCCAGTGTGGAACCTGCAGTTGGCCCTCACAAAAAAAGATTTCTTCTATGAGGCAGTCTTATCTCCTCTTCATAGGTGACCTGTGCAAACCCACACAACCCATACAAACCCTCCCCATTTACCCCCGTCGGGCTCCATGCTGTGTCTCAAGTACAGTGGACTACAGTGCATCATGTGACCTTTAGATTGTTGTCATTAGTTTGGCACATAGAGGATGCACTTATAGCACAACAACAATATGCTGTGAGCTGTTGTGATGTTGTGAGCTGAAATATCATATCCCCCTAACTCTTATATGTATCCAGTCCCTAGAGGCAAATCTACATGTGACGAGTAGAAAGGGCAGCTTAAAAATAGAGTATGCATGTCTGATATCAATAAATAGAATATATGCTGAATGTCATGAGGTTGCACAACTAACCCTTTTGAATTGTACACGTTTGCCCTTTGACATCAACTTGGAGCCATTCAAGTGTGTGATCTGTTGACCTTTTAGATCAGGGAACAGAAGACCCCACCCTCCAATAGAACCCCACCCATATAGAGCAAAGCACAGATCAATGTCTATTCCTGTCTCATGATGTCTATTACAAAACACCAACTAGATAAGTTCTGGTTGTATTGTTTCACTTACTGCACACTGTTCTTGAATATAATTAAATGTTGTCGACGGTAGATCAAATGAACATTGCCGCTTCGGATTATTTTCTATTATAATTCATGAAAAAACATCGAACGTTTTCAAGGATGAATGACATTAGCCATGGATTATGAAAAACTGCAACACACTATAAAATGACCAGAGGTACTTTGAGATGCTAGGAATTTAGATAGGGCAGGGATTTGCACAATAAGCCCAAATTCTTTCATTCGTGTTGCATTAATAACATTTCTCCTTCTAATGAAAAAGAGGAAATGTTTTTGGTCTGCAGAAATGTACTATTTATGTCAAAAGCTTCTTCCTCCAGCGATGATAGCTGATTAGAATACCATTTTTATCATGTCTGGGGTGGGTTTGTTTTCCGACCCTTTTCACTCCCATCCTCTTATCAGCATATTCAGAGACTCGCATCCAAAACATCGCCCGGAGTGAGATGACACCCTAGCTTAGACCTTGGGAGAAGGAAGACGGGAGGAGACAGGTGTGTTACCCAGAATTCCGCCTGTGAGCGCAGCATGACAAGCTTGATGTCAAAGCTAAATACCCTTTCAGGTGCGTTGGTTTGTTGTCTTAGCCTGCAAGCTGATTTAACATCTGCCCAAGGCTGGAGGGTACGTAGCCTGTGCCAGACAGGTGTGCTGTGCAGGGAGCGTTTGCCAGGTTGTGTCAGGTGTGGAGCTGCAGCTGGACAGGGGCACACCGCAGGGCCTGTGAGAGTCCAAGCCCCACCCCAAGATTCACATCTCTCGAGGCCGAAGGCTTCGTGGAACGTCAACAACTTTTTCTTAACCTCTTGGTTGACTTCATCACCAAACTTTTATGTTTTCAACAAAAACCCTGGCCACTCTCTTGTATTTGATTGGGTAAAACTTTAAACCTTGTTTATCAGACCTATTAGTGTGATTGTATATTTGAAGTTGTGGCTAATCGAATCCGACTGATTATTGCTTAGCATCGCAAACTTTTCTGTAGTCTAAGCAACTGCAAACTCACAAACGGAGAACACTGCAACAGCAGCACAAACTGAATTAATCAGAGAATGAGGGGGTATGGCCAATGGAGTGGAATAGGAGGGGGGGGTCCACCTGTTCTGAGTTTAATCAATCACCCCAACAGAAATCACGGGTTGGAGGAGTAGATGGGGGAGGCGGAGGGGGAAGGGTTGTGGATGCTGGGTGTTTGCAGGGGGGAAAGGAATCCCATCCTCCCCTTAGTGAGAGCTGTTTGAGCCAGACTCATTTTTCTCCTCCCTGGGTATGGCATATCCATTCATTAGGCAGAGAGGGGGGGGGGGGGGGGAGTAGAGGTTCTGCGGTTGTGGTTGAGATGCTTCATTACTCTCTGAAGGCTAGCAGGATTGTACCATGCTGTGGAATATTTAATCTCCCACTCTACTTCCTGCTTCCCTCCCTCCCTCCATCCCTGCAGTCCTCCCTGCCCCCTTTCTTCATTCTTCTCCCTCTCAGGTCATCCAGGGAATGATGTGTGCTCAACATGTTTGAGTTGCTGCTCATTATTGCTGTATCATCATAACTCACCTCACTCTGGACAGCAGGGCCAGGCAGACCGAGACAGACTGAATGGAGATGAGGAGATAATGTATGGAGAAAGAGAGGGGAAGTGCTGTGGGTCTTTCACTCTACAGTCTCTAATGGAAAGAGGGAACCTGTCATGCCTTATTGCTTTAAGGTAGCTCCCATGCAAAGTCATTTACAATGAAAAGCCTAATGTGTCAACAGTGAAATCCCTTGACTTTTCAGTTGATTATGTGTTGTTCCTAGTTGGACTTGGTAATGTAACACCCCAGAGGTATCTAATGGAATCACTCAGTATTGATCAGATGAACAAGGCTATCTCATTACTGGCATTTTTTGTAGCTTAAGGTCTACCACTTTAGCTCCAGAGTATTAGGTCCATTAACATGGCTCAAATGTGTCAGTTCAGACGCACCTCATCTCATTTAATTACCGTAATTTCCCTCGCATTTGGTCACATCATCAGTTTGGCAAAGGTAATGGCTTTTAGCTCCATAATTATTATACTTTCTTGCTTTCCCCGTCCCACCAGACTCAAATATTTTCCATATTTGGCACTTAGGTTCTGTTGTTCCAAAAATTGCTCTGCAATCACTGCTATCCTTTTTTGATTACCTCCCTTACCTTAAACTTTGAGATCACCTTTTGCTGTTGTTTGAAAAGCTAATTAAGGCTGAAATCAATTTTTTGAAAACCGAGACCCACTGTGTTTACTTTAACAGCAGTCAATGTAGCAAACAGCAGACATTCCTATGTACCCTCATGATATGTGATCAATCTTCAGTTATTTAGTTTACATGATGTTTTGATTAAAATCCTTCATATCTTCATATAAAACTACATAGGAACCTCAAAACGGATCTTCCCCTTATGGGCAAAAGGTGCTACCATACAATGAGAAACCTGTATTAATTAAGTGTTAGTCTGAACAGAGAGTTGCTACTGAGGTGTGCAGATGTTGTGGAGAGAAGGACCTGCCATACTAGTGGGGGGGCATGTGTTGAGAGCTGCCCTTTGTCCATAGGGAAGTCAATCAACAGCACAGAAACAGGTATTCACCGAAGACTGAACTGAAAAGTCTTCTCATGTTCTCCGATAAAAATCTGCAATGTTTAAAACGTATAACTTACACAATTCCCCAAAATCTGCCCTGTTTAAAACGTATAACTTACACAATTCCCATCTTTCCTCTTCTTTCTTACACACACACACACACACACACACACACACACACACACACACACACACACACAAACACACACATACACACACACACACACACACACAAACAGAATCATCTGATGTGCCAAGCCAGATCCACTTCATTTTATGATAGGCTTTTTATCTTAAATTATTAAGTAATTTCTGGGAATTTTATAGTCCCACAAAAGCTGTGTTATGATTTATCTTTACACTGTAGACCTCGGTGATAAATGTTCTTGAGAGCAAAAATACTATTTGTGTAATTGGATCATTCTCCGCCTTGCTCCCCATAACTCCTCCATCTATTCCAGCTAGAATGATGTGCACTTGTGGCAGGTAATGTTTTTCATTATATGCCAGGCCAGTTTTATATATAGAAAATGGGTGGGAAGGGACCAGGCCTAGCCTGGAGCCATTTGCTTGGCTAGTCCCTGTAGGTGCATCCAATATTGATTGCCAGGGAGTAGTGAGCTCCATCCGAGCTCCATCCCCGTAGAGCAGCAGTGTGTGCAAGGCCAGAGAGATGCTGGTGGTTTTCTCACTGGTTAAATTTAGCTGGAAAGTAACAGCAGTGATGACAGTCTCCTGGTGGAGGTGCCATACGTTCACGGCGAGCTTCACAGTCCAGGCAGCTTCACCCTCACCATTGAATACAAACACAAACATCTTTTTTTTCCAGTCTCCCGAGTGGAAAAACACATGTCAAAACAGAACCGGTGGGACGTCTCACTGTGCTATCATGCATCAAGTATTTATTAATTTCCCAAAGAAAACTTTTCTTCCTCCTTTCTTTCTTTACTGAAAACTAGCAACAGGTAGCATTATAAAATTAAATCAAAGAAATTCAATTACAGTTCAAAGAAAAGTTGTAGGATCCTTTATTCAAGCTGTTGTCTTATACAGTATAAATGGTACACAGCATGGCATATCTTGAAACATGCTTATTTAAATGTACAGTTTGACCATGTTTAAAATTATAATGGTCAAACTTGTCTCCAGATTTGGTCCTTTATTATATATAACATTAATGCTCCAGTATGAATTACTTCAAGAGGTTCCAATTGGGTGGAATGAAGTTGAAAAACTAATACATTTTACTGGAATTCGATCATAGAGTGATGAATACTACTCTGTAAGAATCTTCTGCATATTTACATCAAAACTGCTGGTTTGCATTCCAGAGGTTAAAGTATGTCTTCATCCTCTTTTCCCTTTTAACTCTGATGGATCTGCTAAGCCGCTTTTTTGCCCACCGCAAAGAAGTCTGTGAATTAATGAAAGGCGCTGCGTTCCTGAGCCAGTAGTTTGGCACCAGTAATCTCATCGCACAGCAAGTGATTTTTCTTATCAACATTTTCAAGTGAAAACGATGTGAATCATTCTCTTTCATATGTGCTTAATCAAGAGTGCGAAGAAGCAAATGAAATAGACTCGTTAGGACGGTATGACTTGTCAACAAATGCCAGGGTGGTTGATGGGGTGGAGGGGTGGGGGGTGGGAGGTGAGGCATGAAGGGAGCAAATTGGCATGCTTGATGCGAGTCTCACTGTCTTAAATACAAAAGGCAAAGTATATATATATATATATATATATATATATATATATATATATATATATATATTGTTTTTAAAGGAGTCCATTTTCCCAACCTGGATTTTTATTTTATTTTGTCAACCCAGACTCAAACAAAAGTTCAGTCCTGTCAGAGGCCCAACTATGTATTCAATGACATATTTCAGGTAGTCAAATGCTACTGAGAAACTGAGACTGTGCATGAAAGTCACTTAAAGTAAGAAAATAAAAGTATTCAGTCAGCATGAATAACATACCCTACCCCTCCAATAACCCCCTCCCCACTTCATTCCTCCTTTCTCATAGCTCAGCAAAATGCGTCATTAAGAAAAGCAGAACAGTAAAGTTGCAAACCTGTTCGATGTGGTGTTTACGGTGGGCCAATTTCCATCATTCACAGTCAGCATGGAGGACATGTGAAACATCCTCGTCATCATCAGCTCACCTGGGGCAGGCGGCTGGCTACAGCCCACACATATAATTACAATTATGCAAATCAAGCACCATTAAGCCTGGAAAAAATACACAGCCAGGGATGGAGGCAAAAACAGTCGCAGCACACACACACACATCCACCCACACACATACACATACAGCATACAAGAATACACGCGTGCATATTAGAGTAACGCAAGCCCACATACACACATATATGAACACAACGTCACCCACTCACAAAAAGACACACATACTCTAAACACACACCATATCATCTTATTTCAACTGATGATGGGTAAATGCTCATTTTTCTTGGTAAAGCTATAAACTGAAGCCTGTATCTAGCACAAAAGGATGTAAGTAGTCAAATTATGCCTCCTTAGGAAGGATACTTTTACAGTGCACATAATCTTCTCTCCCTTGTTCCTGGCCGGAGGTTTCTAGATTGCCTGAGCAGTGGCAGGCAGGAGACAGGAGGACAGGAGACTAGCTTCAAGGCCACGGTGTTGCCACCTCATAAGGCAATTAAAGCCTGTTCCTTCTAAGTGCAGGGGAAACAAGTCACAAAGATACTTCTGGAAAAAGGGAAAATAAACCAAATCGTTAAATACACAACTAGAATGTGATGGTCAGATTACATTCGGCAACAAATGACCACATGTGACAGCTTGTGGAACAAGACTGAGCTACAGTACGCTAGCTCACCTCTTATAGCACATCCTATGCTGTACCTTAATCCTAAATCCTCCATCATACTTCCTCAATGGACTTCCGGACTTCCTCCTCCTGCCTTTCCCACTAATGACGCCATTATTAAGTCTACACCATACAGCGTGAACCACCAGTAGAATGCAGGCCGAGACATTTCCACCAGCCTCCCAGAGCAACCAAGCGAGTGCTAATGAGCCCATCTTCCATTAATTTAATTTTGCGTGTGGCCCATACACAGGGCTCTCCCTCAGTCTCCAGCACACCTCCCATACACGGCTCCAGCTGCAAGGTGATTAACCCGAGGACAAGCCCGCAGTGTGGCAGAGCTGAATGCCAACACAGGCATGGGCTGTTACTGTGGAGGTCTGCTACCTTCCCACCTTCACACACACACACACATACATACTCATATCCACACACACATACGTATTCACATACACACACATACATACAGCACTCCCACACACTCACACAGGTGCCCTTCAACTGTAACACACACACACTCTAAGATATGCACGGGTACGCACATATGTTAAAAGCATGCAGTGTGTACACGCAAACATATATGGTCTCCTAAACATACAGTAGTAAACAAACACAACTAACTCACATACACTCACACCTGGATATCACTAATGAACAGCAGTGGGAACGGTTTTACAATTCACAATCAGATTGATACTCAACTTTTTGAATTGGGTTATTTATGTGCCTGGCCTTCTAAATAAATGTCCCCCATCTAGTTTTTAGGGCTTACGTGCTCTCCACTCTCTTGGTTATACATGCATGCACTGCAGCGTTAGATGAATTGAAGATGAGTCAGCAGAAACGAATGACAATGCAAAGGATAAAAATGGAAATGTGTCTAGTCTTGCACTGTCTCTGATGGGTTTAGTTTTCCTCAGTAGCAGAGGCTTCTGAGGGGAAGCTCTGGGGCTGTTCTGTGGGAGGGGAAGCTCTGGGGCTGTTCTGTGGGAGGGGAAGCTCTGGGGCTGTTCTGTGGGAGGGGAAGCTCTGGGGCTGTTCTGAGGGGAAGTTCTGGGGCTGTTCTGTGGGAGGGGAAGCTCTGGGGCTGTTCTGAGGGGAAGCTCTGGGGCTGTTCTGTGGGAGGGGAAGCTCTGGGGCTGTTTTGTGGGAGGGGAAGCTCTGGGGCTGTTCTGAGAGGAAGTTCTGGGGCTGTTCTGAGGGAGGGGAAGCTCTGGGGCTGTTCTGAGGGGAGGGTAAGCTCTGGGGCTGTTCTTTGTCGTCCTCTGTGGGTTTTAGAAGTCAAAGTGATTTTCTGTATTGTAGAGCCCTCTACTTTATGTTAGCTTTCTGAAGCCGGAGTTCAGCTCCCATCTCTTGTCATTGCCGTGACGGAGAAAAACCATCAAACTCTTGAGTGAGGTATGTAAGCTCAATAGTGCCTTTCAACTGATGAATTGCTGCTACACTACGTGTTGCATGTAGACAAGAAATGTGTTTGATCAAAACAATTTCCCCACAAAAGTGACTAGAGGTGCTCTACACAGGATGTTCGACTGAGCAGTACTGTTGGTGTCATGCCTGCAATTCCCTTTCCTAGAGCTGAATCCTCTGTTAGAGGTGTAGGGTAGTGGAAGAAGCTAATGGTTAGAGGTCAGTTCCATGGTTAACTGGCCTGTCACTTGTGACTAGGTAGACAGTGTTCCCTGATGACAGGAGGCATGAAACGAGATACATCGATGAAGATAGATAGATAGATAGATAGATAGATAGATGCAGAAAAAAAACTAGACAAAAGAGAGAGAAAAAGAGCAAGACAGAGAGAAAGAAAGAGAGAAAGACAGAGAGAAAGAGAATGTGGGATTCCCGTGAATATCCGGAGCTTGCGGCTCCCATCGCTCACTTGTCCGGAAGAGAATGAAAGCGGGCCTACTGATTTGCGCCTAATAAAGTTGTCACATCCTATCAGCAGCCACATCGACAATGTGCAGCACAAGCCCCCAATCAGAGCCAGCCAGGGGTGATGAGGGGGCAGCCACTGGTGGACAGCACCTCAGAGTGATGGATGATGGGGCTGAGGACAGCATGATGGGCAGATGATGTCGGGTGATAGAGGTTGACATTGTCCAGGCAGCATTGTTGACACTCCATGTACAGTGCCTGTGGTCTTAGCAGCAAGAAATGATCTGCACATACACAAAATGGTGGACGATAGGGTTAATGATGCAGCTAACTAATGGTGCTGGTATTGCTTTTTTTGTTTGGTGTTCTGGTCACGGTGCTCTATAATAAGTTGTGTGGGTTTCAGTAGATAAACCACTAGGGAGGTGTGACTTTCTAAAGATGATGGCCACCTTTCTATGGCTATAATTATAAGAGAGCAGTCCTTTCTTTGAGCCTCTTCACTTTTTTTAAATCTGTATGCAAGTTCCCTCTTTTAATGAGGGATGGAGAAAGTATGAATACAGGTTAATGTGCACAGTGGCTGCTTGGAGCTAGGGTTCTATTCGGCGTCCTGCTTCTTTTCTTCCACCCACACTCTCATATAGAGTGGCAATGACCGGGGCCTGGCCCCTAGAGGGAGTCATAAGCAATAGTAGCAGCCACCCACACTGCTAATGCTCTTCCTTTATGAGGAAGGTCCTGTAGGATCTCCAAACTCAACTGTTGCTCGCTTTTTCTTTCTGTTCCGTTACACTGTCTGGCTCCATGAGTCACTGCAGCCTCCGCTCTCCTTTTCTTAGATTGTGTTGAATAGGTAACATAGTAGGAACACATGAGGTAAAGACACTAATACATAATGTAGAACTGATACAGTATATCGTAGCCAAAGAAATAATAGAGCTGTTATTGGTTTTGAAAACACAGTAACAATTGGTTAAACTTTCTTCAGACTGGGTTTTACCTCTATACACGTGTCGCAGTTACTACACTTTATTCCAATGTCCAAAAATTATACCGGTGTCTTTTTTTACACTGTTATTATTTTATATCAAACACTACAGTAAAGCATGGGAGACAAGAACAAGACCAGGAAATGATATGTATTTGATTAAAATGGTGACAGTTTGATGACTTTATTGACCAACCCTCCTGCTGTTCAGGTGCACACCTAGTCTTGCTCGCCTATTCCCCATTGTTATTACATTTTCAATCTCCATTTTTATTCACATTCCAAAAATAACATTGAAAAATAAACTATATAGTTCTGCCTGATTCTCTAGTGCACTCTTATCAAAACTTTCCAAATTATAAGTTGAGAAACCAGATGCTACTCGCCTCTAACATAATATATTTCAAACTCAACTTCGAAAACGAAATTTGGTTCACAAGCAATCTTTAAGTATAGCTGATTTGCAATGTTGAGAGTTTGACAGCCGAAATAAATCATGGTAAAACTGATTATCCTTGGGAGTCACAGCATTTGTATTTCTGTATGTACATAAAGGAAGATTATTATGCAGGAGAGTACATATAGTATATTATAAGAAATTAAACAAATGATCAACTGATACTTATGTATTCTAAAAAGTATACTGTCTACACATAAGACAATTCAATGTAATACCATAGTAGGTCAAACTGAAAGTAATACAGAATCTAATGCCGTCAAAACTGCACTCATGTCACCGATTTTTGTCTCCATTAGTGTATGCCAAGATATTGCTGACATTGTAGAGTCAGGGTCCCTTGTGTAATATGTATGCATGCAATAGTCACATTTAGCCACACTAATCATTGGTCTGTTAGCAACCTGACATGCATGTCTGTACATGACTGAAAACGAGAAATCGGGAGAACAGGATCTTCCTGAAGTGAGGGTTGAGAGCTTGAGGTCTGTTGTGAAGACGGAGAGAAGAAGAGTGAGGAAAGAAGAGAGGAAAAGCTGCATGCATTGGATGAGAAGAAGAAGAGAATAGGTTATAGAAAAGACTGTTCAAGTAATCAATGAGAATTTGATCTCATAGTGTTTAAAGGTGCCTCCCCATGTTCTCATATAGAGATAAATGTACCCATAATTTGTTTAACTCCTGTAGGAGCTTTGGAAGAATCTTCTATTTCTCTTCACACATCAACAAGCAGATATACTTCAAAACTGTCCATTTCACACATTTCATAATTAAATAAATAATCACATATAATTATCTCTACTCTACAAAAAGATGGCCTTGTCGGGGCGAGGAAAAATTGCTCAGAGACAGATAATCTTTCTGACAAATTATGTTAAAAAGGTTATGTCTAATTTACTGTCTATGAGGATCTGATTTTTCTTTCTTTGCTATGTGATATAAAGAATACTAAGAGCCTGGTTTAACAAGATTAAACTGAATACGCTGCAGATATGTTTTGAGATAAACAGGACAATAACACATATTAGTTACAAACTACTTCGGCTGCATGTTAAATATAGGTTCCTAGTTTGTCTGCCTTTGCATTGTTCTGTCCAATTGAAAAATGAAGGTGCCTTGCTATCACACCAGTAGGGAAAACATATTTTTTATTTATTTAATAAACTTAAAATAGAATATGAAGGTGACAGGCCAAAAAGCATGTTCTATTCTATTCTACTATCTTTGCTGAACTGTAACTGAGCTGCAGAAGTACTAGAATTTGTCATTGGCATTACTTGTCAATCTAATGTACGTTTCTTTTTGCATGTATGTACAGTAAACGCTTCATCAGCATTGACAGTTGACAGATATTAGGCAATAAATTCAAAGAGGTAATAGTTTGTGTTTATATCCACATGTGTAAAATGGATGATCCTACCTGTGCTCTTGAAACAGTTGATAACAATCCCATAAAAAACTGGTTTAATGATGGAGCCTCCAGTCTGACCACAATGTTTCCTCTATGCTTGTAAGAGTGTTTTCTCTATGTCTGTGTGTGTGTGTGTGTGTGTGTGAGTGTGCATACATGTATTAGTTGGGAAAGTGAAGGAGAAAAGGAGGGGACAGAATCCCATTACTATCATTTTATTCTCGTCATAGAGCCATATTGAATTTTCTTCAAATGGCAACTTTTATCGTCTTTTTCGTCCAGGCTGTATTGGTTTTTCTGTGGGAGTGCTTATGTCATATAATAATAGTGCTAGAACCATCTTTGGCACTGACTGTATTTCTCAGGGGGGGGAGGGGGGGGGGGGGGCTGGTAAGTGGGCATATGCATTTTCATAGTGCATGACAGGGGTGGGTAGTGGCTGGAACAAATGTAGAAGAGCCTGCAGAGAACGTGAAAGAAAACTGTAAGATGGCCTCCAACATGTTGCTGTATGCTTGATTCCACACCAGCAGTGGGTAGGTGAGAGATCCGGATGTCTTTTTATTAACTTGCAGGTTTAATAGGCCTAGAATTAATTAACGGTGCCTAAATGAAAGTCAAGAAGAAGATAATGAAAATGGAAATTACTGGATGAGGCAGGATGAGGAACAGATTGTGTGGAGATGCAGGGCAATTTCCAACCAGACAGTCGCCCTCAGTTGCATTGGTTGATTGAAAGAGAGACATTCTTTCAAGGAACAATAGGTATGTTTTGTGTTCCCTATGCTAATGAGGCCCTCTGAAAGTTGTTTACAGCAGTGACACCATCTGACAGCTCAGTGGCTGGAGAATGTAAATGTCTAATTTTTGGAGCAGGTTGCAATCGTGTTTAAGGATTTTATAGTGAGCTGTCTCTTTAAGGCTCCTAAAAAGGGATCCCTGTCTTGACTTTGTTGTTTCACTGTTGTGTTTTTCATTTAAATCGTTATTTTATGCATAACTGACACAAAAAAATGGATAATAAACATATATATCCTCCTTCTCATTCTCATCATCAAAAATATATAAATAATGTTACTGGAATTAATGTACGCAATTGTAGGCTATATGTTGCTCTTAAAAACAAATTGAACTTACGATTTATTGAACACACGATTATGATTTTATCTTTGGCAAAAAATGTATGTATTTCTGATTTGCGGCCAGTTTTACATAAAGATCTTCGAAAGATTTGAAGGTTAGAGCTGATCTTGGATCTGTGCATTGCGATGACACTGTTAACTTCCGGGTATTCGGCGGCATCGGAAATACTTCACTACAGAGAGAAAGGCGGATCCCTTCGACTATTGCTCTCTTTGAAACTTATTTTAACAAATTATACGTACCCTGTCTACACCTGCACGTGCCAGGTGTTTGTCCTTAGTTATTATTTGATTCTTGAAAGTTGTACGTTCATATTTTGCACTTGCCTATTAAGTCAGCCTTACGTCCCTGTCTGACTCGGAGAAGTTTTGTCTGCTGTGAATGTGATAGCTAGACTGCTACAGTAGTAACGTTACGTTAGCATAACTTGACAGCTGCCTTTTTTAAACAACAGGGAACTCACACTGCTGCAGCGATCTGTTGTGCAGCACAAGAAAATGGGTGATAAAGAATTGATGTGGGCCTTGAAAAATGGAGACCTGGACGAGGTTAAAACCCTTCTCGTGAAGGTAAGTTTTAATTAATTTGCAGTGGGGTGGATTATGTTCCACTAGCAGTCTAGTGTTAGCGGCGTATGGCCTTGACCATGAACTACAGTACTGCTAGCACTGGCCCTACTCTAATGCCGTTGGCTGCCGTTAATTGCTAACTAGCTAGGTAGCTAGCTAGTCCTTGGCTGATCAGCGATTTTATGAAGTTACACTAGCGAGCGCCAAATCGATGTGTCTTGGTAGCCAGCTAGCTAGCTAGCTTGCCAATGGGCTACTGTGGAGCTGCTAAATGCTGTAGCTGTATTGTGCAACAGCTTGTTGAACTCCTGACTGACAAGCATCACGCTAGCTAGCCAGTCAGTTAACTACAGCAGCAAACGGAATAGTGCTAGCTAGTCTAGATAACTACGTGAAGTATAATGTAACAAACGAATGTAATTCTGACTGCATAGATGTATACACGCTTAGCAACTAGGCTATTGCGTCCACAAACGACAGTACTGTATGCTCCTAAGCTAGTTAACGCCGGTACGTAACAACTAGCCTAGCGGCCAGGCAGGGACCCAAAAAGACCTGAGGAGGGCTTAGCTACTGGACTTGCAGCTAAGGGTGGGTGGGGCAGCCTCGAGCTTTGTCTTCAGCTAGCCATCTTTTGCAACACGTCTCTTAACACAGTTCAAAGATTCACCGTGCGGTGGCTTGGTTTGGAGGCAGAGGAGAATACGTATTGAAAACACTGGTTTTGAGGTTAAGGTAGCCTCCTTAAATACCTTTTTTAATGGAGCCTCTAACACCTTAAAGTAGGTTTGTGGCCCAACCACCATTTATTTCAGTTCCAATTTCACATTAGCAAGCTAGGCTAAGCAATCCATTTTGGGATGGTGACCTCACTGACCTGTGTTTAGTACCCAACATCCATTAATAAACTAGATTGAATAGGCCTATCCTTAAATGTGTTTGTACAATAAATTGGGAATACCCTTCCCTCTATTAGTTATCTGTCTTTCCAACTGGATTTCATCTGATTTAATATCTGCTCGGTGACATCCGCCTTGTGAAATACCTTAATTGTGTTATAGAGACCAGCAAAATGTCACGCAAGATCAGTTGCAGTCTGCAGCTCTATTGATCTTGAGCCTCTGATTTTTAATTCCTATTTGATGGGAGGGGGAAGCTTGGTTCAGTTGTAACCATGCAATTTCTGGGATGGATTTCACATATACAGTTGCTCAAATGATTGCTCATTTGGAGGCTTTCCAACGCAGCTCACAGACATTTCAAATATCTCTATGCAGATTTTTAACTAATCATATGGCCTAGCCCTTATTCATTAGCAGTAATGAAACCATTTCAATTAGCCCTCATAATCCATTCACGTGGGTCTCATAAGGGCTCCTGGAGGTAACATTTCAAAACTATTAGAAAGGGAGATGAGATTTCCATCGTCTCTAATGGATTCAGCAGGATTGAGTCGGGGAATGAACAAATGGAATCACATCTCTGTGTGTTGTCCTTGACCTTCTGGGGAGGTGGAGGTGGAGGTGGGGGTGGAGGGTGTGCTTACTAGGGCCAGTCCTTGGGGCTCTGTTGTAGGTGACAGGGCTTTGGGTGGCCAGGTGGCTGATAATGCACTAGTGAACGGGGTTAGGCCTAGCTTCCATACAGGTGACTGTCAGGGAAGCAACGGTTTTCTCACAAATTGGACTTGTAAGAACTAAGTGAAGTTATTGGCAAAAAAAAACATACCAGGATCTCAAGAAGAACGTCTAGTGCCTTTTTTTCATCAGAGAGATTCCTCTAGGCTGTGTTCCAGGTGTGGCAAAGCAAGACATGTACTGTGGCGAAGTGTTCTGTTGCATCTCTGTGGCTGTGAGATCTGACCTGGCCACGAGCAGGTCAGAGTAGCTAGCCTCGTGGCGGTGGCTCTCCCAAGCCCGTGTGTAACCCTTTCTAAACTGGGAGGATTATCCCTTCTTCTGGGGGCTCGCTGCTGCCTTTATCAGATCTTGCAGCTGTTTGTGGGAATCAGGGGAGAAGAGAACCATGCTGTCTCTTAACAGCTACAGATCGAGATCAGGTCAACTTCAGAGCGCCGTGTGGCTCACACGCACAATATTGGGTCAAGAATCTGTTCCTCTTGCGAAATGTAGAAACGCTGTATCAGGAAACACACCAGGTGTAAGGAAGTTGTGATGACATCCATGTTGACCTCTCGGTGTGTGTGTCTCTTCTCTTTCTCTTCATCTTTCTCTCTCTCTCTCTCTCTCTCTCTCTCTCTCTCTCTCTCTCTCTCTCTCTCTCTCCCTCCTCTAGGCGGAGGATGTTAACCGAACCCTGGAAGGGGGCAGAAAGCCACTGCACTACGCCGCTGACTGTGGCCAGGCTGAGATGCTTGAGTTTCTGCTCTCCAAGGGAGCTGACGTCAACGTAAGTCACATGACTAATAAGAGAGACGGGGAGGGGGTTATCCACTCATGCAAAGTGTTGACTATAATTTCCCTTCTGTCTAGGGGTGCACTGCAACAAGGAGTAGACCAATGTGTCGTGTTCTTTCACATCCCCACCACAGTCCAACTCGTTAGACCACATATTCTGTTAGTGTTGGGCCTACGGTCCTCAGCAGAGGAGTGGGGGACGTGTCGTAACAAAAGACACCATTAAGATGTAGGCTGGCTGAACTAGTGTAGGTTTGGAGGAACTTTATGTTGTACGTTGGCAGATATGTGTCAACATTTGCTGACGTAATCTTTCAGTGTAGCTGTTGGTTTCTCTCATCTTGCCCTATGAATGGCTCTTGGCAATCCGATTTAAACACATTTATATTAACCTTTTGTCCTGAAACCAGTCGGAACACGTCGAGCTCTCCTGCTTTTATGCAGAACTACGTTGGGGAGCACTGTTTGTCCTCACAGCCTCTCCTGTATCTGCCCCCATCATCAACCCTCCTTTCACTCTCTCCAACATCCAGCCGTCTGGTTGAGGGGATAAAAGAAGTAAAGTTACGGGTTAGCCCCCCCCCCCCCCCCCCCCTTCCTCTTTTATGGCAAAACATTTTTCTTGAGAATGCGCCGCTCTTTTCGTTCCTGTCCGATAAGACTCAGGTTCCCCAAATGGAGAGTCAGAGATGAATCCAGTGGCAGAGTGGCCTCCTCTCCCTATAATTCATTGATGTGATAAGCAGAAGGAGAGGGAGGGAAGTAAAAGTGTTCCCTCCCAGGAGTTATTTCCTCAGATAATGAGAGTGATGTGCCCTTGTGCAGGAGGCAAGAGCAGCAATGATCCACTGATGTATGTAGCCTGTCCATGCAGACCTGTTATCTCTCTCTCTCTGCTCTTCTCCAACCCCTCTCTCTCTCTCTCTCTCTCTCTCTCTCTCTCTCTCTCTCTCTCTCTCTCTCTCTCTCTCCCTACCTCTCTCTCTCCCTACCTCTCTCTCCCCACAGGCTGCAGACAAACACGGCATCACTCCCCTGCTTTCTGCCACTTATGAGGGACACCTCGCCTGCGTCAAGCTCCTGCTAGAAAAGGTACCATCGGTCTCGTACATGCACACACACACACACACCACAGACACACTCTGTGCCTGTCGCTGCATCACAAGCTGTGTGTGAGCAGTGACTGCTGATGAGGTAACTTGTGTCACAAAGGGCCACAAAAGAGGGCCCCAGTGGTGCCTGGCCCTCGCCTCTGTTCGGTGGAGGCTGCTGGAATGTTCCCAGACACCGCGCAGCACTCCTGTTGTCGATTTGTTTTTCAAGCCGTCTCGCTTTTGTGCTATCCCAACACTCGCACCCTCACTCTCAAACTCTCTCTCTCTCTCTCTCTCTCTCTCTCTCTCTCTCTCTCTCTCTCTCTCTCTCTCCTCCTTCACGGTGTTTGTCCCTTCCCGCTCATTCACTCAGGCTAGGGTAGTCTGTAAATTCAAACCATCTGTCAGTCACAATGCACATGCTGTAGAGAAGGACGGCATTGACATACTGTTATTATCTTCTTTCATAGACTACTAGTCAACAGTACTGAGAGTGGGAGAAACTTAGGTGAAGGGTCCCTTTGTTTTGTCTGACTGTTCTCAGGAAGCTGTGATTTGTGTACTGTGATGGATGCATAGATTGATGCCTTGCTGGCTGCATGAGCTGCATAGCTTTTCATAGATGAGACCTGTCAAGGTCTGACCTACATCCTAACTTATATAACTACGGGCCTAGTCCCTGTTCTGCAGAGTCCTAGTAGATGTCCTTGGCTCAGAGAGATGGGGGGTAACTGTGTGGCAGGCCACATAAAAATGACTGATGTCCCTCATTCCCTCACAGTAGACCGGAGGGGTCTGGCTACTTCTCTAAACGCGATCAAACTACTGTGAAATGAATATCCCCTTCCGTCTGACTGTCACACTACAACACGTCCACATAAAGGATCTTTCCTGTCATTACCTTGAGATAAACGTGTCTCTTATTTCCACGGTCGACAACTTGCTCTGCGATAGCCCACTTTGTCATTTCATAAAAATTATAAACTTATTTTGGAAGTGTCTTGGATGTGTAAGGTGTGTGTGTGTGTGTGTGTGTGTGTGTGTGTGAGAGAGTAACATGGGCTGGTAATATTCCCAGTGAGTGAGCAGCTGTCTCCCTCAGCTAGGCTAAATGAGACGGGGTAAATGGACGCTCACGCTCAACGGTTCGCTGGGGCCGTCTCTGACCCTGTTCCTCCTCCTCTCCGCTCCGCTCCTTCAGGGAATGTGCCCCCGGTATAGATATCTTTGGCGACGACAGCGCTGCTCCACGCTGCCAGAGCCTCTGGCCCGTGTCGGAGGTATGCAACTGAGACTGGCACTCTCTGGACAAACTCCACAGTCACGAAACCTGCCAGATGTAAAATTCCTCGTTGCGACTCGTTCGCGAGGCCGAATCTTGACGCACACAATCTCGAGAACTTCCCCATGCCCATCAGTCCGATGGGAAGCCACGCTCCACCCGTGGGTTTAAGGTGAGCCGGTGTCCCAACAGACTCATCAGAGCAGGGATTAGTAATGAGCGGGACCCTGAGGCGACCCACGCTGCAGCCGCAGGGATTACAGCCGCTGAGCGCAAAGGTCACGGCTCACCCCTGGGACCGGGCCATCTCCTCACTGGCACCTGCCTCTCCCACCTCCCTGACCTTCTCCGTGAAGAGCGGAGGACCTGAAGACGTCGGCCCTGACCACCTCAGCCTTTTATCCTTTTGGAGGAATTCCTCCAGATGCAAGCAAAAGTTTCTGCTCGCTGTTGGATGAAGTGTTTTTTTGCTCATTCTGAGTCCGGAAGGTGCAATCACACCAGTGATGGGATATCGGTTTGAATTAATTAAGCATTCATTCTGGCATATCAAGGAGAATCCACAATCAAAAGAAGCGTTAGCTGCTGGGGAGCCTCCTGGGAGATGGCCTCGGACTCCTCCAGTGGATGTGCACAGTACTTGGTGGTAAATGATGAAAGTCCTGTTTAACCCTCATTGGGACCCTGGTGGTCATTTAGAAGGAATGTAGGAGTATGAGAAGGCAGGGGTGCTGACTGGCAACCAGGGGCCGGTCATAGAAAACAACCTTGATTATTATGAATAAACACAGAAGAGGACCTCCCCTACTCCCTTTGCTATGAGGCAGGACTGGGAGCTGCTGATATCTGTCATATATCAGCCCCCCCCCCCCCCGTGTAACTGTTTGACTACCTTGCGCATCGAGAGATTGTAGCTGCACAGTGAAGAATGTGACCAGAAGATGTATCATTTGGATAAGGGGTGGGACCAGTTACAGGAAATGCGTGTCTTCCGCTCTAAATTTAGCATGCTGAACTGCACTATTAGCATGTGTGGTGGAGGTGATAACTGAAGAAATATGAGTTTGACCTAAGTCTTGCTGTGTAGATATTAGCATTCACAAAGTATCTTGTGTCATGCACGTACTTCTACCCCTTTTTCAAATAAATTGGTTCAGTTCATGCCTTTTCTATCTATCTATCTTTTTTTTTTTTTTTTTGGTCCGTTTCCCCTAGCTTCCTGACAAACTGTGGTTTTTCAATCTAGATCGTTCAGGAAATGACCTCCCTCCTCCATGACCCGAGGACTTTCCCACTTATAAATGAGATTCTTGTGATGGTGAATCTATCACCATCCTGACCACTTTCCCTATCCCTACCTCGAGTCATGCACTTCATGAGACTGTGCCGATATTTATGCCGATATCTATCGATCTCCCCCCCCCCCCCCCCCCCCCCCCCCCTCATTGGAAGTGACGTCAATATTCCTCTGTCCTTCCCTACAGCACCGGACTTGAGGCTGCAGGTCAATAGACTCCTGTAAGCATCACATTTATAACCATCCCTGAGGGGACATCCTTAGGTAATGGGTTATGTATGGGGTCCTCTCATCTTCACTCGATAATGGCGTAATGATAAGTTAAACAGACACCTGGGGTGACAGGCTTAGCATTAGTTTTCTAGCATTTGACTCCATCAGCCTATTAGCTAGCACGTGTCCATCCAGGAGGATGGTCTCTGTTATTTGCATGCATACCCAGCGAGTTGTCTCATTCATGAGGCTAGTCCGGGTTAGTGTTGGTGTGTGGTGTGCCAGCTAGCTCGTTATTTTAAGTGGTGCGTAGAGTCCGCTGCTTGGAGAACTGGGCAGTGGAGACATGGACACTTCATATGCTGAGAGAGGCAGCACTGGAAGGAGAAGGTGCAACTGGAAGTGTGCCTCTCATCAGAGCTCCCCAGGGAGTCTGAATGGCACTCAGTCTGACGCGGTCCTTCTGGGACCGTCCAGGTATAACAAGTGTTGCTAGCGAGCGAGCTCATTATGCGCTACCTGTGCCTTGCGGGTGAGACAACTTGCTAACTGTGTAGCCACGCACAAGACCCCGAGCTTCTCTCCGGCTGTTGGTATGTGCTGATGGCGCCCCTTCCAGGTGCTGAGGTCAAAGGCAGCCCGCTACATCGGGGTCTTCGGATATAATCAACGACTAATGACATCCCCAGAGCTAGAGCATCCTTCCTCTTCGCAGCCTGAGGAGCTGAGAACAACACAAATGACCATGGACCATGTCTTCACATACCTGACTGGAATTTGGGCTATCCTAAACCCCACCACCAAAACTTTTTGCTTTTTATTCTACTTTTATGTGAAATGGCTGCCTCAATTAGTTTCAAGTTTGAGGGCTGACTGAAATCTGACAGTAATCCTTTCTGATGCAATTTGCACCTCCAAGCTGGTCAATATTTTGCTATGCTAACGAAGGGGTTAGCCTGAGTAATAACTGGAGAGTTCAACTTGCTGGAAACCCTTCTTTTATCCTTAATCAGAGCTGTGTTTCTGACAGGTTAGCCATCTAGCTCGGTTTAATCCGTATGCCTGGGCTTCGCTCTGTTTCTCCTTTGGCATGGCTCACAGAACCCAGTCAAACCCAAACTGGGTCAGTCCGTTTCCACTGTTGTCGCCATTTCTCCACACAACAATGAGAGTCTCTCTGCCCAGGCTCCCAAAGCCCCTCGCTAAGAGGCTAAGGCTGGCAGGCCAGACAAAGAGCCGCCTCTCTCCGGACTGTGTCTCCGTACTCCTTCTCCACTCACAACGTTGTTGTGAATGCAGCACGTCTCCTGTCTTGCCCTCCTCCCCGGCGTGTCTGCTGCTGCATGTCTGTCCTGTTTGCAGCCCTCACATTATCTGTGTTCTTCCTCATTCTCATTCCTTCCCAGTCTCTCCTCGTTACTCAGAGCTGTCTTGCATTCTCCGGCTGTGGACGTGTGCCTGACCCGACCTGGCTGCCGGCCGGCCGTCTGGCTGACCAGCCTTGATTGAGAGCTTGACGAGGGTTAGGGGAGCATGTAGTAAACACGTACACCTGTGTGTGTGTTTGAGGAAAAGATGACCTCCGCCCTGCTTTGTTGAGGCAATGGCAGACCCTGGCCTTGGGTGGAAGGTTGGAGGCCAGACAGGAGGCGGCACGGAGGCCAGAGGGAGGAGGCACCGTGCTGCTCTTACCTCGGCGCCTCGCTCTGGGAGAGAGGCGTCACCGACAGGCCCGGCTACGACACCCATGCCTAACATCGATCTCTCTTCATCTCTCCTCCCTCCCTCTCTCCGCCATCCTCTGTAGGGAGCCGACAAAGAGCGGAAAGGACCGGACGGCCAGAGCGCCTTCGAAGCTGCAGAGAGTGATGCCATCAAGGCTCTCCTCAAGTGAGACGCTCGAGGAAGGGCAGAAGAGATGGATGGATGGATGGATGGACGAACAGACAGACGGATAGACGCGGTGTTCCCTGGACAGCCAAGAGGCATACACACCTTTTCCTGCCCTCCAGCCTGTCTTGGCACTGCTTTTGTCTGTTTGTAGGGTTCGGTTTTGTAGGGTTCGGTTTTGAGTTTTCCTTTCATTGATTTAGATTTTTATTTTGTATGTTTATTTTATTTTCTTCCTCTTTTCACCTTGTCTTTTAGTAGTAATTGAATTGAATGGATGGACTTATTATCATGTTTCCCTTAGGGACCAAACACTGAGGGACATAAGCCACACCTGGACCTGAAAACAGCACTCTTAACAAAAAGAAAACGAGAAAAACAAGCTTAGTACTTCACTTTCACAGCTCTGCGCGCAGTACTTTTTCTTAGCAAGAAGAAACCGATTCAATAGTAATTCAACAATGTGTTTTTTTTGTGTGTTTTTTTTCACAGCAATATTAAAGTTGTCGTATGGCCCTCTGGTTGTAGTTATGCAAACATCAGCTATAGATACCGTAGATTAGGAAAATCAGATGGTTGAAAAGATTCCATTATCTCATGTATGTGGCCTCCTCTTCACTGTAGTATGTGTGTTGACCAGACCGGCTCACTATTATTATTATTGATTTTAAGAGTTTGTCTGGTGGGGGTTGGTCATAATTTATTTCCCAAGGCAACCTAACTGCTTTACATATCACACTAGTGAGTTCATGATCACCAAGGTTACTATAGTAGCATATAACCACATCCCCACTTGACCAATCGCCATGTTGGCAAATGAAAATAAAGAAATCAATGTTGTGATATTGCGCCATCCGTTCTTGAAACATTTTCTGTCCAGATAAATGACTTGAAAACATCCCAGAGACGATAAAAGGCAGGGCTTTTTCGAGGATGCATTTATTTCTCTTTTGAGTGAATTTGTTTTGATCGCTGCTCTGGTCTGAAATCCTCGGTCGCTGCTGCCTGTCTTTGTGTTTTTGTACTAGGTGAATCTGGCAGGTTCTGAAAAGTGAGGTTTTTGGATCAAGGTTTGAAACTGTGGATTGAGAGGCTGAGGGAGTCATTGTCATCCTCTCACTCTGGGTTTGACTAGTATTGCCTGCTCTGCTGCATGTCACAAATGCCTCTGCTTCTAAGCTTTTCAAGACATGACCACTCTCAATTGGTTTGCTTTCAGATTAATGACAACGCAAAGAAAAAAAAACTAATAGCATTTCTTCTCTCTGGCATCGTTGTGATGAAAAGTCTGCAAAAACTGAAATAAATTAAAAAAACTTAAAATGAAGTGTTGTGCTCTGTCTGATTACATTTGAAAGGTGTGTGTGTGTTTCGCAGAACTGTGGAGGATGAGTGTGTGATTTCCTTTCAATACCCAAAAATCAAAGTCAACTGTGCCTGTGCTTTATAAATTCCCACTTCACACATACCAGGCTGTGACTACCTGCAGATCCATACCTGCATCTTTCTAAGGCGACCTCCTCCATATTAATGATGCATTATTACTTGTCGTCTTTAAACTCCCCAGTCCTTCCCAGCTGTGTCGGAGCCTACAGCTCAGTGTTTGGTGTCTAGAATGAATAACAAGCAGCAGTCATTGATTCCTCATTATGCTGTCTGGTGCTCGGAGTGGTGAACGTTATTAGGTTTTAAAAAGAGCTCCAGCTCACTGCTGTAGTGTATAGCTTTATAGAATGGCCTCGGGAACTAATGCTAGTGTCCGCTCCTTCCTGCAATGACAAACACTACCTTCATATTTACAAGAATTGGTATGTGTCTGATGCTAGTGGTGGGTGTGGATCAAGTCAGTTTACTGCAGCCTAAATCATTAACAGTAATGTAGTTATGTGAATATGTAGCAAAACAAGAATTCTACCCTCAACCCACGTCAAATGACAAAACATTCAACAGAAACCGATCATGAGAAATGGTATGCCACATTATCACACTTCACATACCACACGCCATTGTTTCAACAAAATATCACTAATAGGCACCTCGTGACTGAATAATAAAGACACATTTTCACCTAGAAAGATACTGCCACAGAAAATAACTAAACAATAAATGATTTTGAAAATTGCAGCTGCCCCCACTGCCGTTCAGGTGCTGCCTTTAGGACTGCACCAGGCCAGGAGGCAGCTGTGTTTCAGAGCCGACAGCTGTCAGTGCATCATGACAAATAGCAGAGCTTTCAGAAAAGGCTTTTTTTTTTAATCGACAGTGGCAAGCCTTGATAAGACAGCTGTTTTGTACGGAGGGCTAGAACAAAAGGTATCGATTTTCAACAACCTTGACATCTTAGTGTTTGATCCACCCTGTGTTCTCAATAGAAATGTAACGCCTGTTTATATAATCTGGATCAACAGAACTGATGTCTTATTCAGAGCTACACCTGCTTACGACCAGATCCAACAATCAAGCTATGTGTGTTTAGTGTTTTGGTTGACTTCTTAATTGTCGGATGTCACTCCCTTGATTTCTAGTCTATTATCAGGCCTGTAAGAGATTAGGAAGACTGACTGGGTGGGATAATCTCAATCTGCATTACACAGCACCTACAAGCTACTACGACCTCACTGGAAAGATAGATCCTCCTCACGCAAAACCATTTCCTTGAAAATGCGTTTGTAATGATTGGTTCACCCACCACCAACCCTGCACTATCCTAAGTTAGCACCCACTGCCTGACACTGGCACCCAGACTCAGTTGTAGAATGAGCTTCTGTTCTGGAGCCTGACAATCAGTTGCTTGTTGGTTTACCAGTCATCTGGCCTATAATGCTCTGCACAATGATGTCATTATAAAGACTCACAAAACTGTATGTGAATGTGAGTGAATTATACAGTAACCAGTCCTTTCTGTTTGGAGATGGTAAATGAGGTGTGTTTCAATGGTGTAGGACTGTGGTCTTTTTAATGCGGCCTGGCTGTGAAGAGTCTTTGCCAGGATGGTACGGCTTGTTAGGCAGACAAACTCTCACTCTCCTCTCCATGGCTCATGTCTGTATCCTGTCTTCGAGTAGAATAAAGACAAATAAATTATAGCAAATAAACATTCCACAGCTGTGAAGCATTAAGATAAACTCAAACAGTCTGGTTTTCTGTTTTCCCTTCTCTTTCTTCCTCTCTTCCTTTCTTACTCCCTCGCTCTCTCTCTGATTGGTGCCTTTGCGATTAAAAATTTACTACAGCAAGGTTTTGAAAAATGGACAGCAACCGATGATTGGCAGGGACACTCTCAGCATATAAAGCACCTCATTTTCCCTTTGTCTTTGCCAAGCCCGCAAATAGTATTGATGTTGTTGGAAGAAAACCTATGATTTAGACAGATGATAAACATGAAAGGAATTTGTTTCCACGTTTTCATTTAGCTGCTAAATTGCATTTTCTCTGCAGGTACGTGCTACCAGACGACTCATGTGCTTTCAAGTCTGTTTGTTTAGAATAGAAAGCCTCTGCTTATACCTGTGTGTTAACCAATGAGCTGAACTTTTTCACACTCCCCAGTGCTATGCTGTGTGCTCATAGCTGCTGCTGCTACAGGACATCATGCAACAAGGGGTTGTCGAGTGACTAGTGTCCAGTCAGAGAGAAAAATACCAGTGTTCAAACTAGCATCGGTCTTCAGGTATATCTTAGCGTGAGAAATTAAATAAGAGCCCCTAATTAGTTCCTTAGTGACACTGATGAGGATGAGGAGCAGTCTGTGTCTTGCATGTTGCCTTGAACTCTACTTCCCCCTGCTGTTTCAGAGGGATAACTGCAACTTCCTTTGGGATTTTCAATTTTGTGAAAAACAAATGTGCTGCATGGCAAGCTTATGCAACTGGAACATGGAATAGAGTCTAATCAGATATATCATCTTGGTGAAATACTCATTTTCAGAACAATGTTCGTGATTATGAGAGTCATTTCCTCAAATGCATGACCACAGCTCAGACATGGTGGGGAATAGCAGCAGATTGATTGCTGAGTGTCCTGTATTACAGACATAATTGCCAGCTGCAGTAATTAGCACACACATGCACACACACACACACACACACACACACTACCCTATTTCCCCCCCTAATAGTTGCTACAGAGATTCCATACAGAGAAAACCTTGCGATCTCCCAGCTCTAAATGAAGGCTTATGAAGCAGCAAATCCAAGTCATCAACCTAATTATTATTTGTCTTAGTGCCTATGATATCCACTCTGTCACTATCTCTCTAAGCTGTTCATATTGAAAAGCAACAAGTTGTTTAATTGTTCCTTTTGTTTATTTTAGATTGTACCCTTTGTGTGTGTGTGTGTGTGTGTGTATTTGACATACTTGACACAGACTTTTTTTTAAAGTTTGAATTCTAAAGAACCCAAGGTGGAAGAGAAGATCAGTGCTGTAGTGGTGGATGCCTCCTTATCAAGGATAATCTCATAAGCGCTGAGAATGTCCAATGCCAGACTTTAATTAAGATCCAGTCCAGCTTCCACAGAGAGCCTCCCTGGACAGACTCAGAGACGATGGGGGGGGGGGGGGGGGGGGGTAACTCAGCTCCGCTGAAGAGGAGCATCAGGATGGCTGAGGAACTAGACTGGAACTGAGTTTCTTGTAATACTTTGGGATAACTATACTTTGTGTGTCATGACACCGATGTTATATAATTAGCTAGCAATTAGAAATGATTTCATTATTTAAGTCATTGTTGTCTATAAATGCTTTATTGATCGTTTACTGAAAGTTTACAACTCATTTTGTTCATTATCCGCATAAACTCTGTTAATTGCTTGTAAAAGATAGATACAAGAGTTTTCTGTCAGTGAAGACTAATTCAGTTTTCACCTTCGGTGGTGAGCTGTGGTCTTAGAGAGGGGTGACTGGTGCACAGGCATAAATATCTCCCACTCTTTACTTATCAATCCTGCTTTGTTTGTACTGCCAGCTAATGGGAGCTGAGCCCACAACCAGGACGCTAGAGGTGCCTCGGCGCAAATGTTCTCAGCTGGATAAGAAATCGATGCAGCTTGAATGCTATTAAGGACATTTTAATTGGGAATAAAAGGGGATTTATGATGGCTGTTATGACGGGCTCAGTGGTCTCGGAGCTGAGCTGTATGGCTGGCAGCCATAGACGCATGTACAGCTGAGCACAGGGGCAGGCTGGGTAATTTGTTGAAGCCCCAGTGTTACCTCCTGGCGTTCCATGTCAGTGACTTTGGGAAACTTCCTCTGACAACTTTTTCCCCAGTTTATCTAAACTTCCCCTGACAGCAAAAATGTAGGATTTAAAAAACAACCATATCCCTCACAGTGGTTTATGACAACACAAGAGCGCTCACAAAAGTGTTTCTGACATTGAAAGACAGAAAAATGATGTATTTTAGTTGTTTGTGAACTGTGTTCTCTCAGCTTGTTTCACCGTTTGTTCTTTTTCATGGCACCAACTTTCAGCTACAGCCTCTCTAAGTTAGCCTTGATGTTGTGGCCCCATTGTGGCCCCATTGACTAAGGCCAGGTAGACACAGGAGCTCTTAGCCTCAGCAGTGTCTCTCAGCCCTGCTGAAGGCAGGTCCAGCACTGGTAAACCCAGTGCCCAGCAAGGTCGTCTGTGGTGCCCTACACCTCCATGGTTCCTGGACAGAATCCACAACCAGCTTTGTTGTCTCCTCATCCAGCATAGGTCCCCTACCGTGATACCATCCAACCCCAAGCAACTCTCGACCACCTCCAGAATTGACAAGATCGATTCTTACGTTTTACAGCAGAGCTAAGTGTGTGGATTAATAATTTAAAAACTGGGCTTCCGTTCATTCCATTTTTCTCTTGTTTTGTTTTGTAGTACTTTTTGATGGAAGTTTTAGTCCCTATGAATACTGCACTATTTCATCAATGTGGGGTCAGTGCCTGATTGATAGCTTGAAACATTTTTTTTCCACTTTGGGAAGGACTTGCTTTATTGCTTTTTCACTTTAGACAATATAATTTTAATGGGAAGTTGGAACGCTGTTTTCTTTCTAATGTTAGGTATCAGCGGTGCACTTTGGAAATGAGGGTCTTCTAATGGAGAAAATGTTATACTGAGGCACTCTAATCCATTAAAAATACTTTCTTTTATTGGAATATTGAAGACTCGGCGGTCAACACATTTCAGCTCATCAGGGTGAATAAAATGCATGGGCACAGTTTTGAACGTTTGAAAAATGACATGCCATTGACTCTAATACTTTAAAAGGAGTGCCTCTGGTGACTTTTAATCTATTCAAATGACAGTTTCTGCATGTCTTTAGTAACAATTTTCTTTTCTTTTTTACGTACACATTTGTCATTTTTCCAATCTCATTTAGGTTTATGGATCACTCCCTTGAAAAAGGCTTAAAGGATAGAACCTTTAGTCGACTGAACAATAAAAAAAATCCTTCATCTATTCTCAATCTGACACTGAGGTATAACATCTTGAAAGATCTTCTTTGTCTTTCCCATTGATTCATTTACTTTCTCTAGGCCCCCACTCGTCCCCACCAGCATGATAGAAGTATTGACCGATAGACGTCATCACAGAATAGGTAGCATTCAGGGCAGGGCTGACTCCATTATGACAGTGCTGATGTCTCCCTTCCCATTGTCTTTGACTCTGAGTAATGTCTGCTTCTTCAGCTGTAGGACAGGTCACAGCAACCATCCGTCTACCTGCCTTTCAGCGCTGTATCAAGGTCCCGCACACTCCCAGGGAGAAAGACAAGTGCAGCTGAGAGAAACATGCAGCTTCTTACAGTCATGTCCTCTTCTTTCAACTGGTTCTTTACCCTGCGCGTTCCAGTGAATAAGTATGGACACCATATTGGTCTTAATGGGGCTTTTTAATGTTGCTTGTCTCTGTCTGAATAGGCCAGACCCAGCAGAGATTGTGGAAAAGAGCTTTCTGCAGAACTTGGCACTGCCAAAGAAAAATGATTCTGAGCCCTCGTCAAGGACCCTTGTGGGCTAAAGGGTGCCTGAATAAAGAGTCTCATTAAAAACTGCGGTGAGTAAGCATGTTTGATGTCCTTGAGGGGCCGGATAAGTTTAAGGTTTAGGGATAGTTTCAAGTCCAAGAGAAGGAGTCAGTGAAGGCCAACATCCGGACTATCAGAACTCTCTTGTTCTCAATCTTTCTCTCCTCTCTCTCACACTATCCTGTTCTCTCTTCATATGTTTCTTCTCTGTCTCTTTTTCATAGAACTTGCAAACATATCAGTCTGTGGGTGGCAGAGGTGGACAGCTTGATGCGGCTCATTGATTATGTGGTTTTCCATGCATGTTATGCAGACTAGAGGAAACTGTGATGAACCCTAAATGGGCTGAGAGGAGCCGTATTTCAGTGTATCGATCACACCATTAAATTGTCATAGGGTTTCTGAAGGACCATGTTTATATATTTTGTTAATAAATTCTGTCGATTCTAACGGTGTGAGCCATGAACTGTACATAGGTGTCAAACTCATCCTATTACAATGGCCTTGAATGTGAGATAGTGTAATATCTCTAGAAGGCATTGTGTTTATTGGTATAGACTGCAATTTGAGATACTGTACTTCCCTTGTTTGTTTGAAACTTATTTTTCCATCAAAGATAAATAAGCTGATGTGTGTCCAGAACTGTCACACGAGAAAACGGACACGATCTGTCAGCAAACCTGGAGACCTCTTAACAGTCTGATTGTTCTTTCTGCATGGCTAAGAAAGGACTGAAAAGGCCCAGGAACATGCTTAGGGAGGTTACATACTTGATACTTCCTTCACCTACTCTACGTTTTCCAGATGAAAAACGGAAGAGTAAGAGGGGGAAAGGTTCAGAAGAAACTTCAAACTTCTAAGATGTGCCTTCATGCCTTCTCCCCATCTCTGCTTCTCAGACCTGAAGCTTTATCAATGTCCACACCCTGGGGGACACCAGCCACATTGGAGCCAATTATGTGGCCATATCAAATGGTGTGTGAGTCCGAACCATTCCTTCACTCTGTCAGCAGTGGAGCTAGCTGATGCTAATGACTGCTGGCAGTAAAAAAGTTTTAAAAGGTTTAAGCTACCAGTAGTTAGCTTTTCTGGGGGAACAATTAGGCCTACAGTATGCCTGTTTACATCTGTTCTATTGATTTGAAACAAGACTTGCATTAGGACAAGCCACTGGCCTGCAATTACCATGGAAGTGATTTGAGAACTGAGGTTAGGGGGCTGGAATTAAGACTTAATTCTGAAGTCAGTGAAGCAGTTACTCGCTCCAGTGCTCTTAGTGCACAGTGACAGAAAGTGCAAATACCTTTCCACAGTCAATACTTTCTACATCACATGTTCCATTTTCTCCTTTGTTCTCCAATTGGGAATTGAATCACTCATCAAAAAATTGGAGTCTAATTTAATTGTAATCTTTGAAGAGAATAGATTACGTACACTCAATTAACCTTTCTTCTGTTTTCCTGAACATACGTTCTGCATATCAATTGTGTTTTCAGCCGTGTCTTCCAATTTAATTTTCTCTCAGTGGATTGTTTTATGAGCAGACATTCTGTATCTATCAAACTCAACTATTTGGTGGATAGAGAGTGTGGGTGACTATAAGGGGCGTTCGACAACCAGTCCGCTACACATCTGCTAGACATTGGTGTCTGAAGAAGCTATGATGATGATGTTATGTGTTAGTCTTGGACACCAGGGATGATACCCACTGAGACCGTTGTATTTCACTTCATTTTTGGCCACCTATGAGAAGCATATTGGAATATCTTCTCTGTAGTCTTCTGACATTTTCTTTTATGATTATGTGGTGTTATTGTCCCCTGTCTGGTCATTACAATGTCTTTAACTTGGTTCTTCTTCTTCCAAGTCTCTCCAGTGACTTTGCAACAGTGCTTCATCTCAAGAATGTCTATATATTTGGAATGAATTCCATTCAGTTCTGACAAGGCAAGAACTGTGAATTCTGCCTCCAATTATTCCAGGGCCCCAGTCCAAATGCACAGGCACACACATTTCAGCTTTATAACTAACATTAGTTGCAACATAATTTGTCTGTCGAGAAGGGACATCTTAAAAAAGGGGCACCTATTCATCTCCCACTGAAGAGCCTTACCCTGCACATCAGAGCAGGCCATTAGCATTGAGATGCAGAGAATGAGACAGAGAGCCCTGCGAACATCGCCTCTGATGAAAGGCACTGGCATCTTTGATTGGATGCTCTGGATGCAAGTTGACATGAGGTCCCCGACTTCCAAAAAGACCCTTCCTCTGAGCGCTTTTTAACAAGTAGTTAGGTTAGGTGTGGGGAAGCTGATGAAAGTATGATATTCTGTGGGGGTCCAATATTGACATTTTGTAGAGGAGGTAGTTTAACTGTTGAACGTTTCTGAACATCATTCCCCATCTTCCTGATGTATTCATTTGGCGTGGCTGAGACATCTGTATTTCCATTAAGGGATAAATAAAGTTTGATCTAATCCATACGATCTTCTCCATATGTATATATAGCCTGCTGAGAAGCAGGGAAGAAAAAGGTTTTAAAATGTTTCAGTTTAACATAATATAAACATTTAAAGAGAATAAATGTCACTCCTGAGCATATGGACTGAGGCAGCATCCTACTCTCTCTCTCTCTCTCTCTCTCTCTCTCTCTCTCTCTCTCTCTCTCTCTCTCTCTCTCTCTCTCTCTCTCTCTCTCTCTCTCTGTCTCTCTGTCTCTCTGTCTCTCTCTCCATAATCACAACCACCCCTGAAGTTGATTTAGTTTTTTATAAAACTCCACACAAATCCTCAAGGTCCTCAGAAAGCTTTGTGCGGTCGTCACACAATTGAAAATAATTCTGAACAACTTCTCTTTGTCCATCAAATAAACAGGGAATATTATAAAAGAAGGGTTTTGAAAATACTATTCATGTATGGGCATTGGTAATAACTTGTAGCCATGTGGAGTCAGGTTTACAGCATATTGGTTAGCCTTGCCTATTCTAATGACCAATATTCAGGATGTGAGATCACATGTACTTCCTAGTAGATAACAGTGCTTATGTCTATTTCATCCTTCACCAGAATCAGGCCATTTAAATCCCTTATCTCTCTCCCAGTTCTGTCTCAAGGGATCAAACACAAACACATTTCCTATACTTTTTTTTATGGCTGGCGATAGTGAGACGTCTAGAGGAAGAGGATGACAATGTTTAACTTTGAATTCACGGTGTGGGCGGAAGAGATAAAAATCATTATTGCTGCTTCACAAGCCAGATAGTCCTCCTGGACATACAACCCACTCGTTTACCATTCTGAGGGTAATATAGGAAAGCAAAAGCAACAAAGGAAATAGTGATAGAAGTAGATGAAAATAGATATGGAGACAGGGCTTCCGAAATGTCTCGACAAATAGTGGGCGAATGTAGACCGTTGGAAAGGTATAAGATGTCTGTACGTCTAAAAACCCTCTACTCGTTTTTCTCGCTACGCCCATATCTTTCCATTTCGGAGCTAGAGAGAGGGCCGTACATTTGAATCTCTCAATCAATATAAGTCACTATGCAGGACCCTGTGGTCATTGGTTATTTCTTCTTGTATTTTTCTAAGGAGCTCTCGTCTTTGGTTCTACGTCAGTACAAAAACAAACACAAAACGCACTCAGTTCATCTCACGTCTTCATCGGCATGAAGATACTGTGGGTCTAATAAATGATTTGTGTGCAGACAGGAATGCTCTACTTTTACATCCCCTCACGTCTCATAAATAATAGAATGATGAGATGTATACATGCCATTTGGTACAGTATTCTTGAGATGCTTTGAGTTTATAGTTCAACAGTGACCTCGCCACATTAAGGTGTATTTCCCTCCATTCACCTCAGACTTCCTCATGCACACCATCTGTTGACACTACAACACAGACATGCGTTGAGGAGGTGGGTACCTTGTGAAGGCACAGACGGGCCCTGTAAGCCCTCTTTAATGGGGACATTTGAGCCCTGATGCCCTGAGGACCGAGGCAGAGATGGTGCTTTGCCGGAGCTGACCTGTGCGTTGATTATAATTTCACGGGGAAGCTAATCGTCAGTTAAAGGCCACTGCATGAATGCGCCCTAAAGGCCAGGGTCCCAGTGGGATGTAAAGCAAGGGTGGGAGGGCAGGCAGCTGAAATGGATTTAGTGATGGGAGATGAGGTGAATGGGAGAGAGAGATAAGGAGAGAAAGAGAGAGATAAGGAGAGAAAGAGAGAGATAAGGAGAGAAAGAGAGAGATAAGGAGAGAAAGAGAGAGATAAGGAGAGAGGGACATCCCAGATGTCAAGAAAATAGATCTACTTTCTCACTGTGCTATGGTAAATAGACTGCATTTATATAGCGCTTTTCTACCTTAGCGACACTCAAAGCGCTTTACAATGTTTGCCTATCATTCACCCATTCATACTCGCACTCACACATACCGACGGCAGCGAGCTACCATGCAAGGCGCCGGCCTGCCCATCGGGAGCAACTTGGGGTTCAGAGTCTTGCTCAAGGAAGTCGGGGATTGAACCGCCAACCTTGCAATTAACAGACAACCCTCTCTACCCCCTGAGCCACAGCCGCCCCTGTGCTCCACTGTCATAGAACACACAGGCCCCTACACATAGAGTGTATGTGAACATTGACTTTGAACATTCATATCCTGAATAACCCCTTTCAAGATAATACTTTGAGAGATTTGTTATTGCCATTGTTACCTTGGGAGTTGCCCACTATTACCCACTTGAATTAAACACAATGTGACAGATTGTTGTTGACAGAGAATTTGACCATTCCAAATTATTTAGAGGTGCATTGTGCTTAATGTTGTACACAGAGCTCTACGTTGATTAGCTTTTAGATCTTTTAAATGGACCACATATCAATGGAAGACCTCAAGCAGCTGCACGTCCTAGCTCTAAATGGAGATTGTGTTTGTAAAGGTTTTGGGTGAGCTCCAGACAAATAATAGATTGTTAATTTACTACAAGCACCATTGCAGACACAACAGAGAATTTATCTACAAATAAAACCACAGCATTGAGTATATGGACTTCTGTCCTCTGTAGCAAAACATAGTTACTACAGTATGGTAACTTGTGATATATGATTTTAGATTTGGTGCAATATGTCACAAACATTGCTCAAGTCAGCCCAGAGTCAAGGATTTACACTTTATTGACAACAGCAAGTTAACAATCCAACAAAGAAATATGTCATGTGCATGCTGTGAATTTCCCTCTATGTTGTATAGATCTACTGTTCATTTAAATGTGAATGCTTCACTGCTTTCCTATTTATCATTCATCTTTATGTTTGTTTTACAACTGTAACGCTCATTAAATGTATTCCCTCTGTCCTATAATTCCATTGATGCTGTATCAATTCATAAACTGCCAATAAGCACAAAAACGCCCTAAAATGCAGGCTTCCTCACACTCTTGCATTAGTGTATCTTTATACAGTGAGCTAAATCTTGAGGGGCTACAATTTGACATTTATACTTTTTCAGGGCTGATTATTTGGTCTGCTGCATTCATAGTGCTTAGAGGGTTACTGCAGGACTTCAGAGAGTTGCTGCTAAGCTGTCTAACAAAGTAAGTAGTACTGGGGATATCCAAACTCATAAAAACAACACAATTAAAGGGGACTTGGGTCCCTTTCACTTGTTTGTTTGTGAATAACCAGCCTCTAGAAAGGCCTTGTTTGAGTCTGTGGATCTATGAGGCAGCCCACAAGGCTTCAACGACCTTCCCAGCCGATCTTGTTAGGCAGAAAATACTGCAGATTTAATATGGTTGGGAGACAGGACATGACAGTTTGGGCCCGACATAGTGCAACCAGCCAGAGTCTGCACCCACACAAACGACTGTTACCTTGGAGACACGGCACACATTTGGTTCCTGTCTGTCACTGAAGGACAGAAAGCATGTTCGTACGTGTGCATCCAAACGTCTACATGTGTATGTGTACATGGGCTTCCATATGCTGGCTTATGTGTATGCGTGGGGAACTGTGGTGAGTTTGAGTGTAATAGGGTAGATCCGTGAGGTGATAACTTCATCCTGTATGTCCAGGCTATTAGTCAGGAGCAATTGAAGATTGCAGCTCGTGTCTGAAGGGATGAAGGGCTGAAGGATTTATCTTTGAGAGAGGGGCACGCTGGCACAAAGCAGAACAGTTAGTGAATACTTTAGAGACACTGTGTTTCGAACTATTAAGAATGAAAGATTGTGTCTAGTAGAGAGGTCATTTTTTTGTTCGGAACTACCTCTTGAGATTGTAATTGTATTTGTTTAATGAGTCTGTCTGCCATGATTTTGAGATGTTTCTTTATTAGAAAGCCAACGCTCAAGAGAGGGGTTACAGATATATACTTATATATATATATATATATATATATATATATATATATATATATATACTCATATATATATATAAGTTAATACATGAGAGATTTGATTGGGCAGATACTCCAGGCCGATGTTCAGTAGAGTATGAACAGTCTGTCTCAGTTGGACAGAGCATACTGTAATGCTTTTCCATTCATTGCTGTACTGAGTGTGTCTGAGAGCAAGAGCAAAGAAACAGTGTGTGTGTGCGCATGTGTGTGTCCTCCTAACCTTTTTGAACTACGTAAATATATAGAGCTGAAGTAATGTAGGATAGAAAAGTGGTGCTCAGAGAGCCAGCCAGACACATGTAAAGCTGTTTTTGTTGCTAGTGTTATTTGTTTGGCTTGTCGTGTTTATTATTGCTATTATTATTTTTTGCATTTAGTGTTTTCAACGAATAATTCCTCTCCTTTCCCTTTGTATGCCTCTGTTTAGCCATGTCATAAGAATTCCATGGCCTACAATTACTACATGTACTGTGCACATGATAAATATACCACTTTGGAACTCACAGGCACTCCTGCGCACACACACACACGCACACACTGTCATCCATGTCATACCAATACTAGCTTCCCCTGTAGTCCTGTCAGCGCTGCTGGGTAGAACACTAGAAAAGGTTTGTAAAGGAGACCTTTGTTGGGTTGCTGTGTGGCTCTGTCTCGTCTCCTCACCCATCCTGCGCTACTGTCAGCAGTCGCATGCTTTTAATTGTGCAGGGGCTTCGGATTGGCAATTAAGCTGTCAGACGCAGCAGAGGAGCACCCTCACGATGCTCACCACGCGCCCTCTCTCTCCATGGCCGATTCATCTTGATTAGGGGGTGACATTTTTGTGGAAAGTGCAAAACAATATAACGTTGGAAGCAATTGAGCGTTCAAAGAACATAATTGCCGTACTTTTCTGAAAGGAACGGGGAGAAAATAGATTGTTCTCTACGAGTGTACTGTAGACAAAAGGGATTCTAACGAAAAAATGAAAGCTTTTGATTTGTTTATTTCCAAAGACACAACGATTATGACACCACATTTAATTCCAGATTTCCCTTATTCTACTGTATAAAACAAGTACAGAATATAATAGACATTGTTTGATTTTTGGTTTATTGGTGCAATTTAATCTTTTGTTTGTGGGTTCTGTGTCTTACACTGCGGTATACTTCTGGCTTTGGGAGGGGAAACATTGAGTAAGACTTTTTAGGACAGGGGTGATGCAGTGAGAGGTCATGACTTGGGTTTGAAGTCGATGTGATCTATGATGCAGACTGAAAGATGGTGGGTGTTGTCTTTGGGGTAGTTGTAGGCTACACATTCACATCAAAGTCTCCAGAATTCTGGAAAAGTCCTGAGACCATCACTTTACTAATACTAAAACATCTCCTCAGAACTGCTAACTGGATTAGCTCTGTCACTTGTGTCAAATGTGTAATACCAGATGTATCGAAAGAGTGGATGGAGTCAGTTGAGCTGGAGAATGTCCAACTTTGAAATCTATGGATATATGAATAACATTCCTTTCTCTGTGTGGATTGTTACAGAAAAAAAGAAAGAAAAAAAGTCAAACTATCACTGCTTTCAATCTTTTGAACAAAACTGTTGCTTCAACATATTATACCTCTGGTGTACAGTGCAAGTCTCTTCAAATTCTCGGAGAGCATGTGTACACATCAGTGTGTGTGTGTGTGTGTGTGTGTGTGTGTGTGTGTGTGTGTGTGTGTGTGTGTGTGTGTGTGTGTGTGTGTGTGTGTGTGTGTGAGACCATAGGGATGTGTTTGTTTACCGTGAGGGGTGATCCATCGCTGCCCTGCTCACTGTTGTCCGGAGGGAATTGGTCACCGAAAGAATGAGAGGAGAAAAAATCGACACACACCACCGTTGGCCTTCTTCCATCTGTCAGTGTGTGATATACGTGCCGCATGCTCTGCACACGAATACACTCACATCATAATCATTCAGGCAACCACACACACAGATTACTAATGGGGAGCCGGGGTTGAAGGGCATCTGTCGACAGGGTTTCGTTCCTGTAAAGAGGGTGCCCTCAGTCTGTGACCGGACATTGTGTGGCAGCACCAGACAGGACCGTGTCTGAGAGCAGAGCAGAGACAGAGAGAACGCTTCTTTCTAGCTGTCGCTCTCCCCTCTCCAACTTGAGGTGCTCACACTTATCCCAACAACCCAAAGTAAGTAACAGTGGAAAGACTTACCCTGGAAGCAGTCTGTCTCAAGCAATGAGGTTTTCCTAGGATTCAATGAAGTGGAATTGCGGATCCGAATTCAAATGTATAGATTATACAGTATGCAACACGTAGACATGGACGGGTGAGGCTGAAGAGAGAGAAACCACTTTGGTTATCCCATCCCGCTGCCCCATTCAGAGTACAGCATGGACGTTTTGTACGGGTGCTGTGGAGGGGGAAGGAGGGGCCCCGGGCTGGCTGTTAGCTGGCCCAGTTCTGGAGCACGCCCTGGGGGTGAGTGTCTGTTCCGTCTGCTAACAGAGGAGGGGCTGTAATGAGAGAGGTTTTTCGATGGCGCTCGGTGATGAGATCGCTAATGAATGGAATGAATGAGACCCAGCAGGAGGGATGGATGGTAAACAGTACGCCCAGACAGGAGCTAGAGAGAGAACGAGGGATTCAAAAGAAGAGTTAGGAAAGATAGAAGTAGCCTCTCCCATCTCCATACAAATGGGGGTACAGAGATCACACAGTGATCATTCCTTTCTATCCCCTACTTTATTGCTACATAAGTCACGTTGTGTGTGTGTGTGTGTGTGTGTTTGTGTATGTGTGTGTGTGCCTATTTGTGAACCTACAAATGTGCACATCTGCGGGTTCTCCTGTTTGCTCGGCAGAAAGGCTTTGCCGTGTCTGATCTGACTATTTGTTATAGTAGACTGCAGACGACAGGCCGGCTCTAACGAGGTCTTTTACTCAAGGTGGACAGCTTTGAGGGGATTGAGGGAAAAGAAGAGGGAGGTTTTAACAAGGTGGAGATTTGTCACTATTGAGCTTTGAGTCATTCACAGCTGTGTTCAAAAGCATGGAAACAAAGATGTAAAATGCATCCCCTGACCCCCACCCCCCCTCCTCCACCCCCGCACACCCCCATCCCTCAGATACACGTCTATTTTGAAACGGGAAGTTGAACAGAGGGAAACCTGTATTGTCAGAGTGCATCATAAGCACATGTATTCTGTACATTGATCTGAAGCTCGACACTTCTCTCAATCTCAGATGGAAGGACTTTGGCTTGCATCTCTGTTCCTTTTTTTCTATTGACATAACAATCAAAGGTCTGGTATGGACATCCCATATATAAACGGAACTTAGACAGTTTTGTTTTTGATTTGTCTCGACAGAAAGAACATGGTCATTTGCTATAAGACACATCCATTCTTCACTCACTAAATTATTCTCTAGGGTGTATACCGATTGGTTTATCGTATGTAAAGTATAGTCCTGCTACCTGCAGTCTACTCTTCTGAACCTAAATGGTTTCCTAATATTCTCTGTTTTCTGCCTCAATCCTTGTCTCTGTCTCGTGAAATACATTCAGAGGCAGATTGTATTTTCTCTATTGCTCATGGCTGACAGTTCATGCTTTCATGCCTCTTTCCATGTTGTATCTACCGCAGGAGACTGTAGTGCATCCTGCCATTAGCCACCTGTGGCCTGAGCCCCCAGTCTTTGATGTACAGGCAATTTATGTTTGTAACACTTGTCATGGTGTGTGGTGAGAGTAAGAGAGAAAGTGGTTGTATGTGTGTGTTTGTGTGTACGTGTGTGTATGCGACACCTGTCCCAGCACCCCAAAGTGGATCTCATGGCGTCCGGTCAGGTGGGCTCGCCTCAAACCTCTTCTCTCTCCCCTCTGATCTCACCATGTCCGTTTGGGATCCCTGCCATGGCTCAAAGTAATGCCTCTTACAGGGGACCAGACAGCCCATGTGCTAACCAACAAAAAGCTCCAACAGATTGTTTGTTAAAGTGACTTTGACAAGAAGCCCAGGTGTGAGGTTTCAGATGACCTTGACAGGCCCGTGAACGTTCCATCTTCACCTCGATGTCCGGCGTTGTCCTCCTTGTCTTGTCATTATAATTGGACGCCGTCCATGCTATCGGAAAAGTAATTGAAAAGTGTTGATCAGCTGTCACCTACCCAGCAGCTAGCAGCCAGGGGGCTCCCCGCAGCCCCTGAGGCCCCCAGTCCACCACTCCTGGACAGACGCAGCGTGTCCTCCAGAGGTGACAGCTCTCTGGAGAGGAGCAAGGCCCAGAGAATATTGGATGGTGAGGATTCCTCTCTCTCTCCATCCATCGCTCTCTCTCTCTCTCCCCCCCTCGCTCCCTCCCTATTTCTTCCTCCTCTTTTCCCCTCTCCCTCTCATGGTCTCTCTCTTCCTCCCTTCCTCTTCCTCTCCCGTTCTCTCTCTCTCGACCAACACAGTCTCATTAGGTACACGTGGCTAAAGTTGACAACCGCTGCAGACTATTCCGGACTCGATTGTGTGGGTCATGATCTATGTGTCAGGGATGATAATATTCTGCCCACACGCTCACATCAGCACCTTTGACTGACGAATGCTACTCAGCAAACGCAGTCCACAGATAGACAGCCTGAGTAGTCTACCACAGGTGATAGTCTTTCATAGAGCAGGGCAAATCAAGCAGCGCACACACAGTGACTCACCTCAGTCTCATACTGACGTCAACAGACATGGGGGTTCATGTTTTAAAGAAAAAACGTTGTCATGATAAGTTTCTTTGTAAATGGATAGTAATGGTATAATTGTATTGTTGAGTGTTGTTTTTAAAAGTCGGAATACCTCACCAATTAAGATTAGACCTATTGGCTTTGTAGTGAAGGAGCCGTATATTATCAAAGACCAAACAGCATACCGGTACATTTATTTTCTTTCTTATCAAATCATTGGTCAAAAGGTCTAATGAAAAGAACTGATGACTGAGAAACAGAACTCGGCGTGTTATTAATTCCAAGGCAATGGCAGAGCTATTTTGTTCTTCCTGAAGACTAATTATTCTGTTGTAATGAGAAATGAGACGGGGGGGGTTGTTGTGATTAGGCAGTGAGGCTGGGTTAGGCTGGAGCAGGCTGGATGCTACGCCTGTTAGGCAGCCATAATAAGAAGAGCTGCAGTCTGACTGAGCCACTGCTCATACACTCACAGTGTGAATCAGGCTGCAGGGACAGGGACTGTTTGTGTCCTGTCAGACAAGCCCCTATTGCATATGCATTTTCCTAGAGTAATCTGTTGTTGTACAGACAGATGGTACACTTTTCCATCCATTACATAGCGCTCTTTTGACCATCTTTGACCTGACATTACTCCTGTTGTGATTCTTGATGAGATGTGACCAGGGATTTAGACATGGCCACAAATTAAACACAATCACGTCCGATTCTTCCAGAACATTCCGACTTTGGGAGACACGGCTCCCAGGGCCGTCCTCCTGTAGACCTTAGACGTGAGTCCATAAGCAGAAATGAACATGAGAGCTTCAAGGAAAGGCTCTCGGTATCAGACAGACAGGGCTTTCAACAGCAGTGGTCAACAGCAGGTCGTGAAGAGCAGCCGGAGCTTTGCACAAGCGTTATTCGACAACAGGAACGGCTTATGCAAACCTCTAATAGCGTCATGACGATCTGCATACTTAATATACTAAAGAGAGTTCCAGTTTGAGCGAGAGACAACTTTTCTGGAGGATCTCCACCTGGACTGGGAGCTAGCACAACCCTTCAGATCTCTATGAAGGGGACACATGCATATTACACGATGAATCCATGAAAACAGAATTCATACTGCTTTACCGAGGGAGTCTGTCAAAGGCAGTGCTGTAGATTTTTGGAAGTCTACACACCTCAAGAAAATGGATGTATTAAGACTGCCCCCTAAAGGTGTCAGAAGAAAATGTTTTCATCGACTCACTATACTTCAGGGTCAACAGTCTTGATTCTCAGTTCCCCATGGTGTTGGTGATGTCAAGAGGAGGTAGAGTGAAATTATGTCGTTCAACCGTTGGCCCCTCTGGTAGAGCTGGGGAAAAATGGACAGGCTATATGAGCGGGGATCTCAGGTTGTCAATGCCTGTAGGACCAGGCATTTTCTGCTCCAAACACCATCTGTTCTGGCCTTATGTTTTAGCTCCATAATGTATTCTTGTACTAAGTGTTGCAACTCATCCCTGGGGAATCTCCTTCGTCTTCTTCATCTATTTGAATTGATTCTGTGTTCTGTGAAACATCATGTTGCCAAGTGCCAATCTGGATATGGTAAACAAACATATTTTAGGTCCAAAGGAAATAGCATCAATGAAAGTCAGCATAAAAATAGCATCAGCATAAATTAATTAGGCCAGGCAGAAATCAGATGTATATGTAAATTAATGATGTGACCCAATCAATGTGTAGTGTTATTATAGTGTATTAATAAATATACTACTCAATGTTAAGTCACATAATAATCTATCGAGCTGTTCATTAATGAATTATAATATCCACTCCTCAATTTCATGACTTTTTTTGCCATCTGTCACTTGCCATTTCCAACCAGATAGATAAAAGCTGAACCTTTTCTTGGCAAACAACACTATAATAATAGTTTTTCGCACATGCTCAGAATACCATGCAGTAGATTATGGTCCACTATTTTGTTATGTATTTATTTTGGAGCTGCGAGGTCCAATTAAAACATAAGCCTGAATTCCTGAGCAGAAACACAAATCTCCTCACTGTAGCTCTTGGCTCTGTGTGCTGGAGCTGTCCGTGCTGTAGCCGACACCATGTGACAGGATATGGTGAAGGAGCCGTTAGCCAGCAGAATGGAGAGGCTGAAGGGCTCTGTTGGAGAATAGCCTGAGTGGAGCTGGTGAGTTCAAGCTAGCAGTTCTGGTTGTGGAGAGGAGATGCTTGGTATGCGTTACAAATCCTTTCCGATCTGACAGAATTGTTCCTTTCACACCTTGTTCTTTTAGATGTGACAAAAATCCTTCAAACCTCTGAAGGGGATGGTGATTATGAAGAGGTTGTCATTAGGGTATGGCAGCAACAACGCTAGTCCAGTTAATGATGATGACACCATGTTATGGGACCAGGTGCATGCAGCTGGAGTGAAATGACCAGCCAGGATGCCCCAGCTCAGCCAGGACAGCCAGTAGCAGGGAAGCCCAGCCCAACATGCCCCAGCTCAGCCAGGACAGCCAGTAGCAGGGAAGCCCAGCCCAACATGCCCCAGCTCAGCCAGGACAGCCAGTAGCAGGGAAGCCCAGCCCAACATGCCCCAGCTCAGCCAGGACAGCCAGTAGCAGGGAAGCCCAGCCCAACATGCCCCAGCTCGTGGAGCAGCCGTTCCCTGGTTCCTGATGGCTTCCAGATGACAACCTAGATGAGGAGAGATGTCACATGGTGCATGTGCACTATCCTCCTCATGGTTGTCAGTTCCCATCTCAGCCTGGCTGATACAACGTGGGGCTTAGATGAGACGTGTTATCTTATCTTATCTTAGATAGACAGAGTGGGAGAGAGAGGGCCGAGAGAGAGGGATAGAGAGAGAGAGAGAGAGAGAGAGAGAGAGAGAGAGAGAGAGAGAGAGAGAGAGAGAGAGAGAGAGAGAGAGAGAGAGAGAGAGAGAGAGAGAGAGAGAGAGAGAGAGAGAGAGAGAGAGAGAGAGAGAGAGAGAGAGAGAGAGAGAGAGAGAGAGAGAGAGAGAGGGCAGAAAGATAGATGGTAAACAGTTGTGTCAGTGGATCTATTGGGACCAGGGTCAACATGGGACAGTGGTGGGGTCTGGTCCTCACTCTCCTCTACAGCGTTCCGGTCGTAGCTGCTTCTCAGCATGCAAGGAAAGGTGAGTGAACTGCCGGGACACTGACTGCTTTATTTGGATTTGTTCGTATCAACTGTTACAGGATTCATGGAAGATTTCAGAAAGTCAATCGAGCAAATGTTGATGATAGAAACTAAACATTCTGGTGTATAATGGGTGAATTTCAGACGCTTGCCGTAAAAAATTATATCTCATTAGATATTAACACTGCCAAGGGGTTCTGTACATGTATCTATGTTGTTACTTTTGTGGATATTTAAGTCAAAACATTTTCCATTTAGTGTGTATATGTCTGTGTTTATCTTAACAGATAAAAAATACCGGACGAATACCGTCCCCTATTTATTTTCAGCTAAATATCCAGGAAAAACACTTGGATCCAAATTCTTTCATTACATTGTTCTATGACATAAACAACAACTTTGAAAGCACAAAGCACTGGTTGTCACGAGGGATCAGTCAAAATGCTGCTCTTTCCAGATTCTTTCCAAATGCTGAATCAAGACTCCCATCATTACTGTCCGAAGTCGAAATGTAGGACGTTCGGTGAATTATTTAACTGGAAAAATGATACGAATAATGCTAGACCCTCTTTACAGTAAACCCTGTGGGACTGTTGTGGCCATTTTGGCACATTTTCCCTCATCAAGACATCATTCCTGCCAAGAGAAGCATTCAGCAATGCTAGTAATTAACAGCTTTCAGTGGTCCCTTGGCTCATTGTTAGTACTTAGCAATAGATTACAAAGTTCCCTGCCAGAGTGTACTGACACTGGGGATAGACATCTAACCAAACAGTGATTGTTTTGTAGTGCTTAGGAGCTTAAGTTATTTGGAGCTTGTGTGAACACATCTGTCTGTTGCTGGTCACTGCTGCCAATCTGTATTCTGTTAACGTCGGTCTGGAAATGGAACTTTGCAAACTGCATGTTTGCCGAATGGAGTGGAGTGTGTTTGGTGGTGACTCTCATCAACAGTAATGTGAGGAAGGACGATTCCTTTTAGGGAGTGTCAGGAGTCATTCCAGAGCTGACACCTTCAATTTGTTAACCACAAATATCTGGGACTTAAACATTCCTACAGCATGCAGAAGAGACACACACTGCAGTGGAGCTTAGGCTGACTTGGTGCCGATACAGGGCTTTGTGGCCTGTACTGTGTGCGTCTGTGGTCCCACCGTGCTGTAGTACGTACATCCACTTTAACTTACCAGGTATTCAACCTGAGTCGGACATGTTTCATGGTCCATAACAGGGTTTAGTCCTATCCATCATGGCCAAACTTCAACCCTGTAACATTGAGAGAGTTGACAGAGTTCAGAGGGAGAAGCTAAGGTTCAGGAGTTCGAGTTTAGATAGTTGTCCAGGACAGCAAGCAGGTATATAAACGATTCAACCAGAGTATGTGGTCTTGAATGACCTTAAGGTTGTACATTTTGCACTGGGATGTGCTACGAAGTCCCTGATCATAGCATCAAATTCATCCATTCATTCAATTTGTGTCTTCTGGGAAAGCAAGACATGGAGAAGATCGATAACAACCTTCCTATTGGACATGCTTTCACAACTTGTTGAAGTAGCCATGGACGATGCATTAACCACAGAAAGATGAAAGACCTTGTGAGATTGGGGTTCTTTGTGGATCCGGAATGGACCCTTGAAACCTTTTGGTTTGGACTCTTATGTGTGGTTTCAGAGAGCACATTTGAAAGCTAGACACGTTGAACTTTGAGAAATATCAGTGTGGAAAGTTGATTTAGTCACACTGTGATCCTGCCATGACCTTTATGCTCTGCGGAGATTCAAACATTCCTCGGACAAACATCCGTGCTGCACCCGGACGATGGATGGTTTGTTTGTGTCTACTTCATGCTCTGAATTATTATGAGGCTACTTGAACTAACCTTGTTTAGTCTTGACTCTGTAACCTCCTTAAAATATTTAGGACATATTTGGAGTCGGACAGCTACTGGGGATCTAATGGAACACGAAAGCAGCTAATAGGGTGACTACACTCATTCAGGGCAGGTTTTATCAGTTAAGTGAATATGAATCATTTATTGTATATATAAACATTTAATCAATGTACATTGCTCCCAGACCATACTGTATAAGGAAACAGGAAACACTAGATATTTACCGGATTGACCTTGCTGTGCTAAAATACCACACAGACCATGGGAGACCTCGCACAAATGCTCGATTGATCATCTCATCTCTTGTGGGGAAAACAGGGTTCTGAATACTGTTGCTTTTTAGAGCTTTCAATAAGAAAATATGTCTGCCTTTGTTTCCAGTAACAAGGAGGAGCTGATGTCATACTGGGAGCAGACCTGCCAACTATACATTTATGAAAGCCTGTTGCACACATGGTCTGACGCTTTGAAATGGAATCTGTCTGCCACTAGCTGCACCTGTGCCTGTAAGCCCTGGGTGGGAGACTCAAGGCCCAGCGTGCTACAGCCCTTATCAGTGTCAGGGGCTTATGGATTTTCATAGGGGTGTCTGAGGTTAAAGCCAAATCACCTTAAGCTCCTTCAGTTTTGCCTCTGTATGTTTTATGCATTACCGGTTTGATAACCGCCTGCATTCAAACACACACGAGTCATACATACTGAATAAACATGTGTTTTCCAGGGAAGTGGAAAAAACGTTTGCATGCATCCCATCTCTCTTGCAGCCCTCTACCCGTCAGCCTCTCGAGTGAAGCGTGGCACATATTCATTACTCAACCCTACATTCCACACCTCAGTGGATGACGTCAACCTGCTCTTTGAAGTAAGCTTGTCCAGTCTCACCCTCTAGAAAACCAATTCTCACATCCGGCACATCGACGTCTTCCTTCACAACAACCTGTGTTTCAGATTCTGCTGGCCGGCCTGCAGGTAGAAGGAGAGAACAGACGAATGCTGATACCAGACGCGGAGCTGGCTTCCCTGAGGAGGGTTAACAAGCTGGAGGTGATCTGCGAAGACATCCTGCCAAAGAGCCTCCCGGAGGTCAGGCGTCTCGCCTCCCTCCTCTCCCAGCAGAGAGGCCACCTGAGCAGGCAGGATTTTGAGCGAACGTTGCTTACCATGGTGTACGCCGCACAGACACGGGCCAAGGCCGTGTCAGACCACCAGAAGGCGCTCTGGAGTGATGCCCTGCTGCTGTTGTTCAAAGCAGTAAAGCGGGATCTGGAGCCCTCGTGAGGCAAGCTGCTGATGTGTTCCTTTCTACCTTTGTAGCTCATGTTACCTCAGCAACATGAGCCTTTACTCATAATAATCTCATAAAAAAGGGATTGAAGATTTAGAGTCTTTGATTCAATCAGATTTCAAGCATAATCGACAAAAGGATTTATTGGATTTGCTTGTGATGAATATCAGCAGATTACACGTAGGAGATAACGGGATAGCATCTTGCCAAGTTGCCCATGTCCTCTTCATGTGACCATCTTTGATCTGATCCAATTATTCAGAACCGTAGATGTGACCAGAAACAACTGGTTTTGTGATATGTGTGATGGGTGTTCGATGTTTTTCTCTGTATAATTAAACATTTTTTGTACCCGTTGTATTCGGCCTTGACTGTTCTCAAACACTGCTGCTAATGATGTGTGTATCCCGTGAGAAGGAAAAAAGGGAGTATCTGTTAGCGTGCCAAAGATGGTGATTTTGAAAACATTTTTTAGCACAGGCAAGTCTGAAATGTGTGCTAGTATATCTTATACTGAAAAAGGCTACCAGATTCCTAAATGTGTTCACCTTCATGGGTACAAAAATGAATACAATGGATATTATGTCTTGATATTGTGACATGTGTGATGGTTTTTCGATATTTTCTCTGTAAATTTCCAGTGTTTGAATCCGTTGTTTTCGGCCTGGACTGTCCTCAAACAATACACACCTACATACTACACACTCACACACACACACATAAGCATGTGCATCGTTTGTGCTCACTAGGTGGCAGCATTGCACCACCCTGTGACTGACTACGTATTGACTGTATTACCCGCTTGATTCCAAGCCCTTTAATGTGATTAAGAAGCATATCAGTGTCGTGAGCTTCAGCTGAAACCCCTGCTGTTTCCTCTCACTGTACATCACCTGCACATGTTTTATGAAGTGAACATCCACATTCTCACTCCAAATATCTTTCTGTCTATAAAAGTGGAGCCACATGTATGCTTATGACCTAAGCGTACATATGGCACTCACACAGTCATCTGTAATGCTCCAATACTATGATCCACCAATCCCTTGCTAACAAGAGTAAATAAACGAACAAACCTGGCAACCCACCATGCTTTGTAAAGCCCTCATAGATCATATGGTGTCTCCTGGAGCACCAGGAACCACTGCGACTTGGTATTTTCCCCCTCCTATCATTATTGTGAGGAAGTAATCCAGGGTTATTTATCTCACGCTCCAAGCACACGCTCAGACCCACGCCATTTCAAACATTCCTCTGGCAACTTCGAGCTGCTCCATGTGGGCCACATTTCTCCCCTTTGAAACTCCATTGAAAGAACATGTTCATGGTGAGGCGGAGGGAATGGAATGGTAGATTAAGGTGATATTAAAAACAAATATCAGGCCTCGTAATGAGTATCACACTGGGAGGCTGTGCAGTGACGCAGGGACTCCACAAGCAGGCAGCATGTTGGCTCTGAGGTGCGAGGGATAGTCAGCCACTAGGAACCTCCAGCCCTCTACTGGCTGTGGCATGATGGAGCACCCCTTTGTCTTTTGGCCAGCTTAGTTGGCATAGCTTGCTTCGTTGGCCACCCAATAATGTTGATTCTAAAATCAAACCATCGAACCGTAGCCCTGTGATACTGACACAGACACAGATGTACTGTACTCTGTATCTACGGAGGTCACCTTCTAGAACTGGGACCCACCCTTGTTTTCAGAAGAGGGAGTTTTCTGGAAGGGCTGTTTAGTCACCCCCTCTGAGATCTGACAGGCTGATGGAGTGGATATAATGCTAACGGAGCCTGGCTCAGAGAGAGCAACGAAGTGTCAGCGGGAGGGCTGTGTGTGTGTGTGTGTGTGCGTGTGCGTGTGTGTGTGTGTGCGGTATGCTAGGGGATGATGCGTTAGACAGGCAATTGGATACCTCCGCGTCACACCACCAATTACACAGCAAGAGCAGGGTACAAACTGCTCTATCTGCCTGCATGACTTCATATCAACCTCAAATTAAATAAACAGAACATTGTAGCTTGGAGAGATTTCCTGGGGGATAACTATAAAACATATAACGTTCCCCCCCTTTATGACTGTGTGTTTATATGGATTTGAGTCTCAGCCTTACCATGATGTCATTGTTTTTGGCGTTGTCTTTCAAAGGGAAGATTGTCAACAGCTTACAACACTTTTCCTCCTTGTACAGTAATGTGTTGTCTCTGACCCTATGGGATTCCAAAACAGACAGAACCCTCAACGAGCTGGCCAATCAGAGACCTTTTTGGAATTCTACAAACATATCCCACATTCCCAAAGAATGAATTTGTTTGGCATAACATTGCTGACCTTGACTATCAGTAGAAGGAGATATCTGGAGAGGTAGTGTCTCCATCCTGCTGGGTATTATCAGCAAACAAACGTCCTCCATTGTTATGGAACAGTGCAGAGTTCACAGGAGAGGGCAGGTGTGCTTAGCTTCAACACTACCCTGCTGGGGTTTAACCCACTCAGGCTTGGCCACATCATACCAATCTTCCCCAGGGTCCTCCCTGGGGAAGACGAGTCCAGCACATGAAAGGTTAATGACATCCTTTCTTTGATTGGTTAGGGTTACGCATGCCGAAGATGTCATTAGCAATTTTCTTAATATACTGTCCAGTGAGTTTATTCCAGGAACTTTACCTCATTTGGGAGAGGGGTTGAAACCATCCTTCAAAATAAACTCACTCTCTCACAAGACATATAGATTGTAATACTTCAGATAAGATGAATGAGATAAAAACTTCAGATAAAGGTCAATTGCAGTGATACAATTGTAATACTGTAAAAGGGAAATGGCCATTTATATGACCATCCATAACCTCAGACAACAAACCAGAGATGACCAGGTGTTTGGCAGGTCCACGGTAAAGGTCCCATCAGACTGCACACACAGTCCATTCTGTCAGGATAGAGAGTTACGACTGGGTAGAACAGTGGTAAGTCTTTCAGTGAGGTTGTTTGTATTCCAGTCAATTCATTTCTTCCATCAAGCCCTCTAAACGTGCTGGAGCTGAGCTTGATTCAAACCACAGGACGCATGTCAACTCACACAAGCACTGGCAGAGGGCCAAACCAGAAAGCAGCTCTCTGCAGTAAATTCACATCTGAGCTCGTCACTGTCGCTGGAGATGTTTGGCCGTGACAAACGGCATTTTCCATCTCGTATTCGCCGCTCGGCGTTTCACGTTGTCATTTATTTCAAGACACATGGGCTTAATGCATGCAATATCAACAGACCCAGAAACATCTAAAGTATCGGCTTTAATTGCAATGCGTTCCAGATGAGTCCGAGTTCTCCATCATCCTGCGAGCGTGCACGTGTGTATGTGCACGTGTGTATGTGCACGTGTGTATGTGCGCGTGTGTATGTGCGCGTGTGTGTGAATAGACTGTGAATAGCTGCTCTGCGTGTGTATTCAATCAAGACAGTCATTGCGTGTATGAGTCAATGCAAGTCAGAGTGTGTGTGTGTAGGTCAGGTGAGGGGTTCGTGGCGGGGGTCCAGCGCTTTTATCTTTGGAGGAGGGAGTCTTTAGCTGCGGCCTCTGGTGAGTTTCTGTTGATTCAGTCAAATGGCTGTTGTCATGAATCTGTGGCCCGCTGATTAAACGCAAGAGGGGGATGAGAGGAGAAGAGGGGGGGCTTGGAAACACTGGGACCTGATCACTACATCATAAGGCAGACTGGATGTACACACACACGCACACACACACACACACTGTGATTTATCTATTGATTGCTAAGAATTTACTTTGTTTCAGTCATTGTACGGAAACATGTTTTCAATATGTAAACAGCCAGCTTAGTTACTGTCACATGGACAGGCATCTGCCTGTCCATGTGAGACTGGTTTCTGTTCAGACTGCAGAGGCCTTGATGTCTTAGATTGTTTGTTGATGCTCAGCTTCTTCTCCGATGACGGTTGTGATCAATGGTAAGTGATCCTACAGCAGGTGAGTCTGGCCTCCAACACTTGACTGTAAATTGACTCAGCTCAACACTGTTTAGCTCCTTGGCAGATTTCCACCCAAGCTTTACTTTTGTTTATCTAAGAATTAATCATTAACAGACCAAGGATCTGTGGTCGTTGAGATTTGTTTTCTCTACAGCCATCTTTGTTGGGGTTGAATTTGTGTTGCAGTCTTAGATAAACATAGGCAGGAAACAAAATGTTAGGGCTTGACGCATTGGTGAATAAAGTGTTTGTATCTGTCAAATGTGTGTATTTGTATGTGTGTGTGCTTGTGTGTGTGACACGTGTCTTGACCGCTTCAGATACGCCCCCATCACCCCGACATGCCAGTACCCTGAGGAAACCTCATTATGAATGTGTTTGGTGTGAAACTAGCTGTGACGAAGTGTGCAGGGCTCCTGAGAGCCAGACAAGTCCACCACAATCTACCTCCAAGTCAACCTGGCCTCATCCTCCCGTTTCAACACATCATCTAACTTGTATATCAAGTGCCTGTCCTCCTGCGGTGAAACAAACCACATGACCCATGAGCCCTCACACCCATTATGACCTCATCACAAACAGACATGTGTCATCACTTCCACTCCCCCTAAAGATCCTGAAGGCTTCATCTATCAAAAAAATGGTCTTAAGCAGGAATCTGTCCAAAGGACAGTGTTTGAAAGTGGTTCCTGTGACTTTTTCCAGATTTGAAATATTCGCATTCCTCCCACAATGGGGAGAATTTGTTTTTGGCTCACTCCATCCTTTCCCTCCTATTTTATAGTGCTCTTGCAGGGAGCAGATGTTGACTGAGTCACACAGAGCTGCAGATGCTCTTGGTTGATGACTTGGAACTTGGTCTCCCAAGGCACTCTCACCACACAGTGAGACACTTGTGTGTCCCAGGGAATGCTTGACCACGTACATATTGATGACACGGTCATCAATTTCCAAAATCAATGTCCCTTCAGCATATATTAATAAATTAACTGAACAATAGGGTCCCTCCTTTGGTCGTCGAAAGTGATACATTTCACCAGTAGAATATTGATTCCATATTCCAAACTGTCAACATTGTGATGAAAGTTGTGTCCACGTCACAGCCCAATTTTCCTCTGATGGATTTTTCATTAGCTGAGGTATGTGAGGCTGCAGACTCTCTGTTCCCTCCCCAGGAACCTCCTCATACCTACATGTCTGTATGTCTGTGTGGAGACTGTATGCTCTGAGCTTCCCCTCCTCCTGCTCCCCTCAGGATCGTTCCAAACTCAGCCGACTCCTCGTTTACCCAGGAAATCCTTGTCTGGTACCAGGGCCAGGACTGCCCTGAATGAGCCAACCTCTCTCCTGCCATCTGTTCTTTGTCCGCAGCACCAGCCCTGATTCTCCTGTCGGCTCTGTGTTTTCCAATGTTCAAACACAGAAGGCTGAAGATCGTCATAAGATCATTAAGAAATGTTTGGTGCAATCTGCTCACATTTAGTCATATACCAGGGAATGTATATTCTGGATACAATTCATCTATGCCCTTTGCCTATATGAACAGTGAACATTGTACTGGTATGGTACATAACTCACTGCTCTGAGCTTTTGCTCAGCTGAAAGCTCCATGAATAGTGTGCATGTGCATTTAGCTGGTCGATATACAGTACATGCCACACACAAATGCAGTAAATTAAGTAAATTAATCTTCTCTCAACTCATACAGTTACAGTACTGAACCCGCTACATGCTGACTAATTAGCGCTATGACGGTGTTCAGCCCGGCGTGACTGAACACCGAGAGAAGCCTCACATTTGCAGATGCAGCACAGTGACCCCGTGAGCCAGCCCCAGCTGGCTGGTTGGCTGGGCGCCTGCCCATGTGGTGGATGAACCTCCATGGCTTGTTGGATTGCACCGTAGAAATTAAAAGCACAGGCTAACGTTGACAGAATCAATCAACCTAAATAGAATTAGCCTCGCTTGGACCCCGGTCATCCATTCACATAATTAGCACTGTTCATCCCAGGAGAGTAGGTATGGTCCCTTCAGTGCTGGCAGAACGGCCCCCCAATTAAGCCCATGGTTATACAGACAGGTTACCACACTCCCACACATTTACACATGCACACTGACACCGACACACACACACAGACAGACACACACACAGACAGTCTCCTCCCCATACTCAGTAATATTGCTTGTTCAGGGGGGGTCCCTGTGTGGGATGGAGACCCGAGGCACACAGGGTCTCCTCTGTGGATATGGCTATTGATCGGGTTTGAAGTCATCCCCTATACATGGTAGGTGCTCAATAGGAGGGTCACTCTGTTGGAGTAGTAGTTCTGATTGGAACTGTGGGGGTCGTAGCCCTGGCTGTAAAAGAACCGCTGGATGGGGTACTAGAAGAAGAATTAAATTATATCAAGTACAGGGAGTGCTATTCTCTAATCTAATACTGAGAGTACATTTTTTCATTGTAGTATTGATATTGCCCCATGTCTGTGTGAGTGTGTGTGTGAGAGTGTGTGTGTGTGTGTGTGTGTGTGTGTGTGTGTGTGTGTGTGTGTGAGAGTGTGTGTGTGTGTGTGTGTGTGAGTGTGTGTGTGTGTGAATATTCCTGTGTGTTTGCTTTGTTTGGTACTTCACCCTCATAAATTCTCAGCATGTTGTTCCCGTGTTTATGATCCTGTCTCCCGATTGGCCTGAATGTTTTGTGCAAGGAGCCTTGCTGTTTGTGATGATGCAGAGCTGCTGGCCTTGCACGCCCCCCCAAGCCTCCTTGGTGAGAGTGAGCTCATATCTGACCCACGGAGAGACGCGAATCCTGCTACGTCTCCTAATTGTTTCCAGAGCTGAGGAAGATTATTCTTTACAATCGGTTCATAAAAAGTTTAGGTGATCAGTGTTGATGGAACAGCAATGTCCTATCACGTAACATTATAAGAGGAAATGATAGGCATATTCAAAAGGACATTAATTTGTATGCGTAAAGTATTGCTTAATGTTCTTGTCATTTTATAGCTTGGGGCTATTTCTTTACTTGAGTTATTTTAATTGGCTTTTCAGGACACATAATCTTCTGTATACAACGTTATTGTAAACTTTTAATTGTTTTTAAGGATGCTGTCTCACTTGAGAAGACAGCAGTGTCAAGTCAAGAAGCCCACCAGTTTCATCCTGACACTAATGAAACAAACCACTTAAAGCTGAGGACACAGACTCAACCAATTCTGTGGTTATTGATTCAACTGTCTGGGACTCCTATCATTGTGTTACTCTGCCTTTGATTAGTCTGGTCTTCGGGGACCCCCTGAAATGTGGATACAGATAAGTAATTATCTGCTTGGCTAGTTCAAAAGGAGAGTATGGTATGCTCCCTGTAAGCGCAAATCAAGAGATATTTCTCAACTTTCAGTTAATGCAGTCATTGCAGTTTCCATTTACATGAAGGCTATGTACGTGCCCCCTGACTGTTAAAAACCTCATTCATCACCTTGAGTAACAACGAGGCCGATAGCAGGTCTTTAAAATGAATTAAACATAATTGAATTCTACTGTGTCGCTGACAGAATGCTTTCAGTTACCTGATTTATACTGTGATTGGTCATGCTCCTCCATTGACCCCTGACCCCAGGAAGCATATAAAACAGCAGGATGTTTACACAAGGCCAATTTATAAGTGGTGCCGGGGAGGGTGGGTTGGAGGGTGGACGGGTATGCAGGGGCTGAGGTCCCCTCCCTGTTCCTGAAGTCCTGGCAGTGTGCTCTAATCAGATAAATGAGGCTTTGTTTCACACTAATTTATACAGCATGTGGAGGAGGAGGCGGAGAAGGAGGAGGAGGAGGAAGATCGTTACCTCTCTCAGTGGCCCAGGGTTACTTACGGGGAATGAAGTCACAAGGTAAAATGAAAATGTATGACAGTATTGATCAGGCAATCTAAGCTAAGCAAGTCTGTCCTGGGAGGATTAGAAAACAAGGCTGCACTGAAATTCAATGTGTTCCCATTACTATATATGTTCTTTCTCCATTGAGATGCTGCGACCTTAAACCTTTTTTCATGGAGACATTGGATGGCTTAGCAGGAATCTTCTGGTAAACATAATGTTACGCTGAAGGCCAAAGTAAGAACTGTTAATAGTATTGTAGAGAAGGAGCATGTGTTGCAATACCCAGTGGTTCAGACTGTGAAACCAGCTGACTATGCCATGGCCAATGACTATTCAACGATGAAGCAGATAGCAGGCCGTGCAAATCAGAGATAATATTCTGCAGATGATCTTCCTGTGGAAACACAAAGCCCTGAATCTCATATGTGTGTGGGCTAAGAAAACAAGTTCATCTGTGTTTAGAAAAGCTATGAGCAGGACACACTGAAGTCCTGACTGACTACACCAACTAGTATCTACCCTGAGAGCTAAGCTTCTACTACCACTGGTTGTTGTCTTTGATGGATAACTTGGGACTGTTGCAGGGGGGCAGTCATGTAGGCCGGGGCTGTGGCAGCCTTGGAGGTGTATAATTGTGATTTGTAACTGGGGATGGCTGGATTGGGGCTGGATTGGGTCTCAGAGTGGAGGGGCGGTGTTGGTATTGGGGGTTGTTGTGTTTCATAGTTCAGGGTGAATGGTTGTTGGGATGGCAGCTCCGTAGGGATGTCTGGCTGCACCTCCAGACTCTCCGCTGTGGTCCGCCACTCCACCATCACGAACACTGACATCATGCATCTGTGTTTAATGCCAGGCCATGTCATAGATACGGCTTGACCTTCGACCTTCAAAGAAATCCAAGCATTCGTCATGCTTGGTGGGATCAGGGTTCTGGGCTCCTGGCACATCTGTTCACTGGCAGGTAGCATGTGCGGGCCAAGGCTTCTGTTCATCGGGAGAGATCTGCTGATGTATGGAAACGGACAGCAGTTGAGCTTTAAGCCCCGGGAGACCCTGACCCTCATCTGCCTCGTTCCAGCATCCCTAAGTAGGTTTTTGCTTTCCTAAAGAGTCAGGGGAAGTTGAACTTTGAACTTTCAAGAAAATCTCAAACAACTTTGATGAATTGCCCGAATAGAGTTAAATATTTGCAGGACCATGCTAAACAGGTTGGTCTTTTGTACGTTTTTTGTTTTGTTTTCTGTCTATCAATGGATACTTTTTAAACAAAGTGAAGATAATACTATGCATAGACAGACCATTTAGCAGTCTGGCTTTTGAAAGTGTTTGTGAATGAATGTCTCAGGGTAACATCAGGGGTTTATGTGTTCTGAGAGCGATGACACTGGCTTTCTTCTGCTTGGAGACTTTGTATATATTCTACCTTGTGAGAGCACGTCTGTAGACGCTTACGTCTCCATACCCAAACAGTGCTTTGACTTCCAAACCATTGACAGACATTTTGCAATGCTGGGTGAAGAGGAGAAATCGGCGTAGCGACCAATCTGGCATCCCTTTCCACTTCCTGCTCGGTCAGCAAGGTCAGGCCTCTGACAGACACGAGGATCATGACAGAAGGGTGACCTCTGATCCTTTATGGGAGCTCAATCGGAGAAGCATGGCCATTCAGGATTGGTATTGACATGATCTGCTTAGAGACGAGCGCTCGTGGAATCTTTATTGGCATCAGCTGCCGCGTGTAGAACCACTATTGAGCGACCTCGGCCACCGTGACCTGAATAAGGAGCAATACCTATTGAGAATTCCTCGTTGACCCTGGCCCATTGAAATTCCAATGGAGAATCCTCTGGAACAGCTGAAACGGCCTAATGATGATCCGTGATGACAGCCAAATGACCGGAGTTTAGATGCAGAAGATGGAGCAGGCGTAAAGCCCCTGACTGGAAGCCGGCTTTAGCCTCATTCTCTGCCCCCATGTTCACCTGTCAACTGCAGACGCCAATTATGATGAATGGGTCCGAGTGGAATGTTGTTGTATAGGTAAGTATAGGTTTTTCGATTCCCCTTACACTCCTTCTCTTAACCAGAGAGGGAAGCTCTAAATGGTCCAGTCAAACTCCTCAGTATCCATCTTTGAGGGTGTTCAGTGTCAGAGTAATCACAGTCAATTGTATCAAAGCTTTGACCCATTGGTAAAATCACAAACACATTGCCTGTCAGGGAGTTTAGAGCGAGGTTAAAGCAACAATCTGCTGACAAGACGGAAAGCTGCTTTTCATACCAGATTTTCGGTTTCCAAACCACTGGGCGGGTCTGCACGGAGTGCTGCATTCTTCCCAATGCCCTTGTTGTGTGTTATTCAGCACTCCTGTCCAGAAATGGCTTCTCTTCTGGGACAAGTCGAATCAACTCGAAACAGCCACCTGTGTTTCTCACAGCTTGACTCCCTCGCACGCCCTTCCTTTTTGTCCCCAGCTGAGGCCGTGAGCTCCTCGCTCCAGAAAGGACTGTTGTTTCGTGCTCCGTCTCAGATCCTGGGAGCAGATAGAGGAGACACAGAGAAACTGCTTGCAGGTGTTGCTGAACATGGAAGGGGCCACAAGGGATGGTGGGGGTCTGCTCTTCTTCTGAGATCAGCTCCTTGTTTTCCTTCCTCTGTCAGAGAGGCAGAGCGCTGCATCGGTGCATGAGCGGGCACATGTGAGATAAGGAGAAATAAATGAAGGCGATAACGGTGTTGTGAAATGAAGGATGACAATTCAATCAAGGACACCGTAATAAAAGTGATGTTGCAAATGAGTTGATGTAAGAGGTTAATGACCCGAGACCATGTACCTGTCACACTGAGAAGGATCCATGACTGTGAAGCCTAATTAAAATAGCTGGAGTGAAGATGAATGAATTAGTCTTCAACCTTGCCTGTCCCTGCTCGCTCTCTCTCTCTCTCTCTCTGTCTCTATCTCTCTCTTACCCCTACTCTCTCTCTCTGTCTCTTTCTCTGTCGCTCTCTCTCTCTTTTGTCTCTCTCTCTCTTCCCCCTACTCTCTCTCTCTGTCTCTCTCTCTCATTGCCTTTTTGTCTCTCTCTCTCCCCCCCCTCTGTTTCTTTCTCTCTCTCTCTCTCTCTCTCTCTCTCTCTCTCTCTCTCTCTCTCTCTCTCTCTCTCTGTCTCTCTTTTGTCTCTCTCTCTCTTCCCCCTACTCTCTCTCTCTCTGTCTCTCTCTCTCTCTCTTTCTCTGTGGCATGTTCATCATTTGAATAACTCATTTAAAGCATGGTAACATCCGCTGAGTAATGCTACACAGCTGTGTCTGCCGAATGGTCACTGAATGGAGGGCTTTGACTAGCAGGACCATGGGAGGAAATGCATAGATGGCCCATTTTGAGCCATTAACGACAGGATTTCCATAATGTCCCAGAACTATTTTTGTGTAGGCCTATGATAGGATCAGTATTGCCACAGTGAACCTCCAAACCCCACCAATCAGATGCATGTGGCCTTATTCCCAGGATAGCATTATGTACCATACCTCTGTTAGGAACAGGACCCTGCTTCACAGACCAGACAAACACAGGCCAGACAAACTCCAGGATGTAAGATAAACCATAGCTCAAATCCAATATGTTTTTCCTATTGAGGTTAATGCCCGGCAAAGACAGATGCAATTCAGAGGATATTACCTGTGTGGGCATATGTGATTTATTATAGGCCCTCCTGCTGAGGATAGCACAGTCTGAGACAGACGATAATATTATTTATTGGCAGAGGGATTGTGTGTGTGTGTGTGTGTGTGTGTGTGTGTGTGTGTGTGTGTGTGTGTGTGAGGGACATGGTGGGGACGAGTGAGTGACAAGCCATATACTGTACATGTCCATAACAACACGAAACAGGAAGCCCCCTTACTGAGCCAGACTGGATGAGACACAGATCCAGGTTCAGAGGAGTCTACCATTACAATACACCTCAGGGAGGACAGGAAGGGAGGAGGGGTGGGAGGGAGGGCTGAGGAGGAGAGGAAGAAGAAGGAGGGGAGGAAGGAGGAGGAGATGAAGGAGGAGGGGAGGAAGCGGGAGACATTATATTAGGGCTGACCTCTGGTTGACCCTTTCATGCCCTGGCTCTCTTTGGGGACCATGTGTTGGCATAACAGTGAGAAACAATGCTATTATTAGACACCTGGTGATGTGTGTTATGTTCCTCAAGGCCAGCACTCTCTAGCAGACTTTACTGGGTTGTTTTTTAGACATGTCATTCTCACATTCTCAACTAGACTGTGAGACTGAAGATTAGAATATATTTTTCAGTTGCACCATATAACAGTCTAGGGGCCAGAGGAGTCGTTTACAAGGTAGCATTGGAACAATGCCCCACTCTGACGAGACTTCTGGGGGCTTGAGTCACTGCAGTAACAGAGTTAGACAAAAGGAATGCAACTCTGGTGAGAAACAAACAGGGGATTTGAAAACATCTTGTTTTTCTTTGCCTGTTTCCTTTCGTTTCCATTCTCCTCCCCTCTCCTCCCTTGGTGACATTCGTTAGTATCTGCATTCTGTGTCTCCATTTTCCGCTGCAACGTGAGACCACGAGCTGCTGACGTCCTTCTGATATGGAAATGCTCTCGTTCGCACACCCTCTCTATGCATCCCCCCCCAGATGCCAAGTCATCCTACCTCAGAGCCCGGGGAAGGTCTTAGCGATGCTGACTTCACAGGAACACGCTATGCACTCCTCGGTACTGAACTGTGCTGTATGCAAACCTCAAACACATGCCAGCTGACCATTTCAAAGATCCTCGGAGCTTTGACTCAATCGGTCTTCGCACCAAGCGTGAGACAGAGAGAATTCCTCACCTCTGCATCCAGATGGCTACAACTCTCTCTTGATCCAAGTGAGTGAGCGGGGTGGAGGGTGATAGGCGGACGAGACGTTTCACATTTATCTGATCCCCTCTGCTCCCTGGCAGCCTATTAGCATTCTCATTCTTCACGTTGGGCCCTTTGTTATTGCAGCCCTTCATGGCTAAGTGGCAACGCTGCTCACAAGTATGAAATGTGTTCACAGATGGGGGGAGATATGCAAAACTCCAAGCAGCTGCCTAGAGGCAAAAACAATATGGACTTATTCCTCGTAATAACAAACGCAAACACGCAAATCAATCAATCAGCGCTGCGTTCATGCGTCCTCTCCTGACACGCTCACATCGTCCGTCAGGAGACCCTGTGGTTAGTCGCCTTTGTGTTTGAAGGGTTAGTTAGGGTTGTCAGTTGATTGGGACGTTTCCTCCAATGAGCTGGTTCTGTCTGAGCTTTTCAAGTCAAAGCGACTGCAGTCCAACCACGTGGAGTTAAACGAGACTGACTCTCTTTGTCCTCTATCATTTTGAATGTATCCAATCTTATCCAATCAGATTACTTTGCTCATTTGTCGTGGCCTGCGGTAACAGCAGGCTCACATTGATCAAATATAAAAAGAGGATTGAGCGAATGGAATACAATTCTGTTTGGGGAAAACATTTACATTTTCCTACAGCATCAACCATGAAATGTCTGGATTTGAAGAGTGAGGCTTTCACCTGCATGGACCACAGAGTTGCAGATGGCCCATGCACACTGTGGTGACAGATAAAGGTATGGTATAGTTTAAGACTTCCAGGAGGGGAATCTACCCCATGGGGTCCCCATGCACAACATGTGTGTGACGAGGCCAGTGGAGCCACCCCTGACCCCAACCGTCTCTCAATCCAGTCAATGTGACAAACACAAAACATCTGCAAAGTGTGTGTTTGACCACACACCCACCCACACACAACACATGCACACACATGAGCTTGATACAAAGACCTACAAGGCATGGTTCAGGTGAAGTTTGCCCAGATCGCAAATGGAATGGACTAGAAAGATTGATTTCTGTAAGGAACAAACCCCAGTTTTAGAAAACGTCAAATGAGGCATACAGATATTTGATCATGTCTGACTTGAAGAATTGACACACACTGTAAACTGGCACAGCCAAAGCTTCCACAGGTAATGTTAGGGTTCGAGAGCTGCACTGCATTTTTGACATTTTCCTAGGCCAGATCTCAGGGCTGATCGCCCCAGGATCATGGTCTCCCCCTGTCCTGCCTTCTGTTGTAACGTCTCAGTACTGTCATGGAGACACTTGTAGACTCATCTCATCTGTCTCCCGGTGACGTGCTCTCAGCCTCTTCCCGGCCATTAGGGTGATTTACTGACGTTTGCATGTAGTGGGGCTGCCAAAAGTGTGTGTGTGTGTGCGTGTGTGTGTGTGTGTGCGCGTGTGCGCACAGGGCTTTACAGGCCTATGAAAAGCCTGTCCCACTCCACCAGCCGATCCTGACAGTTTAATTGGAGAGGCGTAAATCAGAGAGACTGTCAGAAAGACGGGTAATTATTTCCCTCTGTTTCAGCTACCAGATATCTACCACCTCCCCCTCTTTTAACACACACACACACACACCACATGCACACACCACACACTCACACGCAGACACACAATTCACTGAAACATACACACGCAGACAGTCTTTATGACATGATAGCCATGCTGCTTTTAAACCTGCTGTTTAATGGTAAATCTAACATACTCACTTTCACCTTTAAAAAAAAAGATCCATTCACGCATGTCACTCTAAGACAACTTCGAGTTGTCACAACTGTGCCCATTAATGGAATTGTAAACTTGGTTAAAGTTTACCTCTGAAGCTGTGGAGGCTTGTCTGGAAATAGAGCATATACAATGACATTTGGCCCCTAGTCTATATGTGGTAAACACATACCTCATTGATGTATTTATGGGCCAATGCTGCAGTGTATCAGAGAGCAGAGCCGAGTGGCTCAGGTTTGGCACGGGGCTGTGGGCACCAGATACAAACGAGATGACAGCATCTCACCTCCCGTCCTGAGGTCAGGGCTCACATCAGTGGTGGAAAATGAAAGCATCTCCCAGGTTTGGCAGAGAGCAACCTAACCTCATGTTCCTAACCCCTCTCCAACCCCCATGCTGACTAAGGACTTAGTGCCCACAATCCAGCAACCCCCTTTCCAATGGGAGGTGGTACTGAAGGATTGGAAAGATGATAGGATTCCTCCATTGTAGGTGAGCTGAGTGCTTCTGGTTGAAAGTACATACTAGAACCTTCTATATAACCTGTTCTATGCGTCTGGAAGGCAGCTGGATGACGTTGTGAATTACAATATAAGCTACGGTCTCCTCCAAACTTCAAGTCAATATATTAAAATGGAACACCAGTAAAAAATTCATAACTAAACGGAAATAGAGGAAATGAATGGTTAAGGGTATAGCTAGAAGTGTGGGAAACGCAGTGTAACCAGGTTACCATGCCAGCTTTGAGAAAACGGGTCCCTCTGTCTCTGCATGCCTGAGACATCACATTTCACGACACCACAAATGCAATATTTGCTGTGTCTCCGGTGAGTAGATTTATGATTTGGAATATTCACCAGTAATAATATTGAATGTGCAGCGGTGGGGAGGGACATATGTTGATTTTGTTTAAATCCCTATAACTAAAGGGTAATGAATGAAGGTGTTTGGAATGGGTAAATGTCGTCCCTGGCTAAATAAAATGTACTCATATGAGAATGGTCCTGGCTTAGCCTCCTTTTCTGTTCCCATGCTTGTCTGTCTCTGCCTGTGAGGTAGAAACCCTCCACCCTCCCACTGTGTATACTCGCAGAATTGGGTGATCCGTCCACTGTCTGGTTAACTAAGGAAAAGAGGGAGGGAGGGAGAGAGAGGGAGGGGTAGAGGCAGGGACGGAGGGGGAGGGGGAGAGAGGGGGAGGTAGAGAGGAGCTGAGAGCGAGGAGGGGGACTTTCGGTAGAGTGTGTAATAGGAAACCAGTCCTCTCTTTCTCTCTCCTCCTCCCTCTCTCCTCTCTCCTTCTCTCTTGCTCTCTCTCTCTCTCTTCCTCCCTCTGTCCTGTAGGCAGCTGAATGGAATAGCAGCGTTTTGCTCTTCTCTGCTGTGGAAGTGTCACGGGGGACCCATCCGAGAGTGGGACTAAAGACTTCAGGAGGATAGCGACCGGGACTAGAGGGGAACCAGGGCTTCTGGACCAGCAGAGAACCGGGGAGCCTTTCTAAGGTAAGCCCTGTCCCGGGCCAGGCTTCCACAGCACCTGGCTCTGCTCAGTGATAGAAGTGGATTGAGGGACGAGGGGAGGAAAGGGTAGATAGAGAGGGAGACAGAGAGAAGAGGTGGTGGGCGAGTGCTGTTCTCGGGCTAACAGGTGCAGAGTCCCACTGGTGAGACTGCAGGAAGTCGAAGCGGCTGGATAAGAACACATTTAGAACAGCACACGGCCTGCCAAAAGACAGAACACACACTTAACTACTTGTGCTTGTTTAACCCTGCATCTGTTCAGTGTTTAATAGTTAATTAGTCGACTGCTTGAAGGTGGACGATGGGGTTTTGGTTCCGAATTTTGCTATTTAATTTGAATCTGTGGGGACAGTTATTATGATTAGTATATGCTATGTGTTATAATGATTACACTTCATCTTTCATCCTCAAACTGGACCAATCACAATGACAACATTCTTATAAAAATGATTACACAGTCATGTATTTATAGAAACATTTTCTAAAATTGTTCCAAGGCCAAACATGCCTTAGTATACCCCTGAGCAGAAAGAGGGAAGTGGGATAAATAATATCAGGCAAATCAGTGTTCTCTGGTATCCATTCAAGAGTGGATTACTTCTTGCTTTAGGAAATGGAAGCATCCAGGTTTTTCTCCGCTTGTTGGTCACGTGTGTGCATGGAAGTGTGTTGGGTGTAAGCGAGCTGTTGACCACTGAGTGACAAAGAGTGTTAGAAACTGTGAACACATTATGTGTCACAGTGTTTAAACCCAAACCTTCAAGAACACACACATACACACACACACACATACACACATACACACACACACATACACACACTTGGAGAACTGTCCAGTTTCACCTTCTACTTTAGCCTGAATTCTCCTCTGTTGTTTACCATCAAAGTTCATTTACGCCTTTTTTAAATACTGTTCCTGTGATGACTCAGATCTGGTGTCTGAGCTGTCATTTAAATGATGCAATTATGTGGTGGTTATCTCATGCTAAAATTATCTTTGTACAAATGTGGCTAGAGCAAAGATGGGCGATCCAGCCTTAATCCAGATGGGAGAGCTTTCTACTCAACTACTTCAGTGTAAACAGGTTAAATTGTGTACATGTGTTGACAAAGACTGAGAGGAATTATTGCCTGTTAATAAAGACATTGAGTCAAAACCAGATGATCACAGATAACTTGTTCAGAAACTAGAAAAAAAAAAATGCGTCCATTAAATTTAATTTGCTCATCAATATCAGTTTTAGAATAGAGCCTCTGGACTGGAGCCAGATGATTAATTCATTAAGAGGAGGGCCAAGGATCGCACAATGAACTCAATTATCTCAGATACTGAAGGGAGGCAGTGAGTCTGTAGGTTAGTCATATCTCTGGTAGCTACAGCATTACCTGGCAGGTCGTATGACTGGGTCGGGTTGGGGTGGGAGGAGAGAGAGCGGTGAGGTAAAGGATTCTAATCCTGGGTGTTTGGGGTGTCATGGAAGCCCTGTGTCTTATCTCAGGCAGGGAGTCTTGGCTCCGAGGAGCAACATGCCGCTCTCTCAGAGATGGCTTTAGCAGCTGTGAGGCAGACATCTCCAGGACAGGGAGAGGGCCCTCTACCAGAGACATCTACCTCGCCCAGGCAGTGAATGAGGGGAGAAGAGGCTGGGCGAGGGTTAGAATTGGGGCTGGGGCTGGGGCATGGCTGGGGCAAGGCTGGGGCTGGGAACAGGGAGGAGTAGTGGCTGGATCTAAGGCTGGATTTGGGGGCTGAGACAGACTGGGCTTGAGGCTGATGCTGGAGCAGGTTTTGGGGCTGGGACGGGAGGTGGGGACCGGGCTGAGGATATGGATGGAGGCTAGAGGTATCAGCCCTGATTAGGAAGTAAGGCTGTCCCACCTCTTTCAGACCCTGCCAAAGAGATCTCAACTCCATGCAGTTTTCCATATGGTTTCCCTCTACGCCCTCTCTCTCTCTCTTTTTTCCTCTCTCTTTCTTTCTCCCTCTATCTCGCTCTCTGTCTATCTCTCTCCTTAACACAACACACATACACACACACACAGTCATGAGACCCTAGCCCTCTCGTGCATAGTAACACTGCAGTTCTGTGATAGATCGTCCATGCTGCGCATCTACACAACGTTCCCGCCAGCTGCTGCCCAAATTGAAAGTTTCATCGAAATCAGCCCTGCAGCCTCTGCTTCTCTCCACACCTATCAATCTTTCATGACTCATCTATATACCATGAGAACACACATCTGTCTTTTGTACATAGCTACAGAACGGTGTCTTCCTTCTTTGTAAATGTGGTAAAACGGTACAGTCTGGTATACAGTGCGTTGCAAGGTTTAGCCATGGCTGTCCTGCGTGTGGTACTTAGACAGTGTGTGAGATACGGTGAGATTCTCAATTCAGGAGGTGAACTCCCTTGACAGTACCTGTCTTTATCAATAATTGAGCTCCCCTTGTCCAGTAATGGAATGAGCGAGGAGGAGGCAGAAGAGGCTTTCTCCTTGAGCTCTTTTGTGTAGATTTAGCTCATCCATATGTAGGAGTGAGGCTTGTAAAAAGAATCTTTTAAGTGTCGGATTCAATTGTCACGTCACTCTCTTGCTGTTTAATGTCGATCATTGAATTGCTGGGCAGAAGACGTGAAATGGGAGACAGGTATGATTACACAATGCATGCGGGGCAGTAGTTATGTCACATTATATCGTTTTAGTGAAATTTCAGTTTTCCTCTCAGTTGGTAATAATGTGAGGTATATATATTTGACATCTTAAAAGGTAAATTAACATGAAAAGTCCGAATACAAGATACTTTCTAGAACGAGCCATTTCCCGAGCTGTAAACCTAACTTGTCGTCCCCATCTCTCTCCTCAGCTGGTGTGGACGGGCGTGGTTCCAGCTGTAAAGGACTGGCCAGAGGGGGCTCTGACCCCAGCTCTGATGGCAGTGATGAGGGCGTGTCCACCTGGGGGGCTGTCCCTCCTGACTCTCTCTCTCCTCCTCACCTGCGTCTCCTCTCTCTCTCAGCCGCTGCCAAGAGTCTTCCTGCCCTTTGAAGGTACAACAACATTCATTTCCTGTTATTGTCTCGGAGAACAAATTGCAAAATAACACCCACTCCACCTGGCCCAATCTATGTACCCCTTTACAACAGTACACATGTTTAGCATTACGTGAGCTCTCAGTCTCATCTTGGTTTGTTGTGTTTCGACACAGCTGTGATGAGGCCATTATTTGATTCTGTGTTAATGTCTTACAAATGGTAAATAAGACATGGTGCCAGAGGATATACTATCATTACAGAGTTTGTGAAGAGTTGCTCAGGTTTTGACCTAATCTTCATGTTCGTAAATCATTGAAGGGCCCTTTCATCTTCGTACAATGTATATGTATTTAGCTTTGTATGTCAGACAATGGCAAACTGACTGCAGACACACACACACAAAGACACACTCATGCGACACATTCATGGTCGGAACCTTACAAGTGTCTGAGAGCCAGGGTTCCATTGTTGGATTCTGCTCGGTGTCACTGGTGCGGCCCGCATTGCTGTGAGAGATGGTACTGCACTGTATGGCATAAGGGATGGCCCAGGGCAGGCTGGGCCTGGTCCTGGTTAAACTTTGATCACAGTACACTCTAATGGAGACTTCGTACTTAGACCTCAGGGCTTTGTTTCTGTCTCTGGCTTTGATTCGGTTGTTTTATTTAATTTCCTTGACACAGATGATTAGATGAATTATTAACCTGCTCTTTCTCTCTCTCTGAACTAGGAATGAGTTTGTGTAGATGGATGGGGTGAGGCGGTCGATTCCTCTTCCAGCTCAGGGGCCTTCCACCCCGTCCTCTAGCCTATGTCAAGAGCCAGGGATGGATGTGTGGCGAGATGTGAGCGTTGGGTTGATGTTGTGCAGGGGCTGCTAGCGATGTTTGATCAGTACCTCAGGCTTATCATGGGGCTTAGGTAGCAAAGTGTGTGGCTGTGCTGTACTGAGCCTGTGGTCTGAGGGAAGAGGCAGTCAGAAGTGGGCTTCTGCCAACCCTCGATTGTGATTCCTAACTCCTTACATGAAGTTCTCTCTCTTATTTCTTTCATTCCCCGTCCTCTTCTTCACCATCTTTTTGAGTACAAAATCCGCCATTTCCTTGACTTTCAAATCAGTCTCCGTCTTTCTCACCCTGTCTGCTCTTTGCATGCCTCTCTCTGTTTTCCTCCTCTCTTCTTCTCTCCCCCTGCGGCAGACTGGCAGTCCAGCTGTCAGACATGCAGTGAACTGGCCCACTCAGCAGAGTTCACTGACACAGACAGGCCCTGGGCAGAGGCTTGAACTGCATGTGGGAGCATGGCAGTCTGCAGTCTCTGTAGACAGACTCAGCAAGATAAGAGGGGTCATACACTTGAGTCCATGTATTCCCTGCCAGCTTGTTAAAATGTCAGATCGCAGAGGTCAAAGGTCACCATATTGAAAATGAGTCAATCCTGATGATGACGTGACCTGTTTCCCAGGTGTGTGTCTGACATTTCTCTCCTGTCCTGGCTGAGTTGTGGATTGCAGCATACTGGACCGCAATGTCGAGCTACTATTAATAAAAGTGCAAAGATTAGTTTTATGTTGTGTCACTTCTGGTGTTGTGAGGGAGTCTGGTTTGCTGCCGTGTGGAGAGTCAGGTACGTGTTTGTCATCTATGATCCATGTGGGTACTTTAGCTGACTGTCTCCAGGGACACATTACAGAGAAATGGAAGCAGAGAAGCCCTCACATATTTCTTTCACTGATTACAGAATTCAGGCAGACGTGAAAAGTCTAGGGAATTGAGTTGAGACTTGATCTCAGTTGATGAGTTAGAAATTAGTTTTGGAGCAGATGGACAGGGTTTCATATTTCTCCAATACTGTTGTCTATGGACTTCCCAGATGTAGGAAGCCTGTGGAGAATTCTTAGTCCCAAGAAGATGTCTCTTTGCTCCCATAAACACTGGCCTGGAAGTCCTCACTGGGGAAGCCTATGGTGTTTGGGCCCTCTCCAAGGTCTCCAAGGTCGCTCTCCACAAGCAGGGAGTGGGAGCAGGACAGAAGGTTAGAGGACAGAGAAGGAGGATGGCCTGTAGGGAAGAGGAGGAACAGGTGGGTCAGCACCTGCGCTCCAGTCAAAGGGTCAACCCCGGTGGGCCGCTTCTCCCAGCCCCCAGAGGGAAAGACTGCTTTATTATTACGACCCGAAACTAACTAAACCAAGACTTTGAGGAAAAATAAACTTTAGAGGACGGGGCTAGGGTCAGTTTGGGAAGTCTACCTCTCCCATTCTCCCTGTCTTTCTGTGCCTCACTCCTGAAACAGGATCCATGGGTGAGGCAGGTTCAGAGGGATAAGTAAGTCGGACTTGCGTTCCGTCTCAGGAAGAAGTTGCTGTCTCGGACATTCTTCCCGCTTCACACTGCTTACTCTTGTCTTCCACAGGCAAACTCAGTGGGACAGCAACCATAACAGCATAATAAACATAGCTCCGGCAAAGAATAAACATTCAAATACTTCTGTTGTTTTTCAGAAAAGCTTGATAATGATCACAGGCTTCCATTCTATCTGCATAATTAGGTTTGGGAATTACCGTGATGAAATCCATTATTTTATAATGATTATGTCTTAACATGATTATTCTAGCAATGATTTTCATTTCATTTTTTGGGGTATGATTTCTTTACATAAGTATACTGTCAGTGAATTGACACTCCCACAAAGACGCTGGGACTCTCTTCCTCCCTAATGTCTCAAAGAGAAGAACATTAGGAGACTCACCGATGCCTATCAGTGTGAGCCTCTTGTTAATCAGCCTCTTAGATTTCCTCATATGGCAGTGGTGTGTCATTTCGACTATCTGTGACCGGGTAGAGAAGTTTCACCCCCCACCACCCCTCCTCTCTGACCCCAGCACAGCACCTGTCACTGACTTCATACGTGCTTTTCCATGTTGATGTCTTTGATGTCATTGTGAGGTTCATTTTAACGACGGGCCCTCCCAGGAGGGACGACTTGTATTTGTCAAGTGCCGAGGCTAGGATGTGTACTGGCTGGCTGACTGGTTTGTGCCTTGTTTCTCTCTGAGAGGACGGGTCAGGATTACCCAGAGACACGCAGGGTGTTCAAAGTTATGGTCATTGTCGCACGGTTGACAGGGCTCGTGTGACAATGTTTATACGCGTGTCTACGTACGCTGTATGTCTGTGCGTGTGGATGTGCATGCGTGCCAGCCTGTATTTATGAAAAGGTCCATTTAGCCTCATCAGCATTGGCTGGCTTACAGTAACAATTGAGTGTATTTATTTAAAAGTAGGAGCTTGCCGGAAGGAGTGAGAGTGGGAGAAGGTTCTAGTGTGTGCATGCTCGTGTACGTGCCGGGGCCTCGTAGAGCAGAGTATACTCCCAGTGTTGAAATCCCCTTGGTAGTCTTCAGGAGGCGGACTGGATGTAGCTGCAGGGATGTGTCAGACAAAGATTACGATCATGTCTGCAGTCTAATGAGAGCCTCCTCGCGCTAGGAGCCACCAGCCCGCGCTCCCAGCTAACCCCTGAACAGAGGCAGCCGTTGTGGGCCTCTCCCAGCCTCCTATCAGAGAGCGGAGGCTCTGAGTTTCTCTGCTTCCACAGATTAGGCTACACTTTTATCATGGCTCATTACAATCTCCTCTCACCCCTCATTCTTCATATAGGAAGACGTAAGGTGGGAGTCCAACTGTGAAGGATGTTGACCTAATGGTGGGAATGCGGGGGTACATGTGTGTGGGGGTGCGTGTGTGTATCAGTGTGTGCATATGAGTGTTCATCATATTTCTTTGCGGAGGTGAAACCTAAAACTTTCCGCTGGATCACCACTGGAAGAAGGAGTGTGGTTTTCCATCGGCTTTTTTCATAAGAAATTGTGGATTCGAGTGGATTTGGTTTAATTCCTCAGCTCTCCTGAAAACATCTGACCACATTCAGGATTTTAATCTAAATTGCCATCTGAAGCGTTGCTGTGGAAAGTCAACAATAGTGGCCACTGAAACTAAAACCTATCCAGGGCAGCATTTTCAGAATTCTTTTGTAAGAAGATCAGGTGATAGATTAACAGTACAACCCTTAGTATAAGAAAATATTCCCTTCACCACCTCAAAGGTAATGTCTCTCAAACGTGAGCGTCTTGGGAAGGTCAGAGCTGGTGGTTTGGAGAGCCTAAACAGAGGCTAAATAATTGTACAACTTTTTCTTGACATTAAAGGATTTCATGGTCATGTCTTCTCGATGGGTTTGACCTTTGACTGGACCTAATATTCCTGACCCCGCAGCCTGCAGGCCAGTGCCCTGTGGGGTTAAGCTGAGGTTAAAGGTCGTGACACGGTCTGAGGAGTGCTGATTGGGACAGATGTGGACCAATATGTCTGTGTTTGTGCTTGGGGGCACGGCAGTCTGAACAGTACTATTGGGAAGAAGCATCGCTTCTCTGGTTTTAATAATACAGTCTTATTTTATACTTACATCTAATCTTGCCATTAGCAAAGATATGGCTGCTTTGAACTTAAATCAGTGATGCTCCGTGATCTTGGGGAATTCTTGGCAACACAAACCGGAGGCATGTCAAAGCTGTCAGCAAGGGAAGAGAGGAAAGACTGAGACATACAAATAACCACCAGGCTAGGCTGCAGCTTGAGGTGTGTGAGTGTGTGTGTGTGTATGTGTGCACAAGGGTTTGTGCGAACACGTGTGTGTTTCCCAGACCTCCAGATCAGTCTCATGTGTTCTCTAGCTAACAGCTCAGTGATGGAGTCAGACTGTGGACATTCTCTAGTGAAGGTTAGTGGACCCAGTGATGCCGCGGGCCCATGTGTCTGAGATGTTTGACAGACCCTCTGTCTGTGGGCGCTTCTCTGCTGTCTGTGTTTTGACAGTCCTGCCTGTGACCTCGCAGCCCCTGATGAATGTTTTATTGTCCCTCCTTTGTGCCACGCTGAAAGGTAATCAATACCCATCGATATGGAATATGCTTAGATCTTTTCTCAGATGTACAAGGTCAAATGGAAATTCCTTTGGCTGACCCTCGAAACAATATTGATCCAATTATATTCCAGACAAAATATTTGTACATCTTTCACAGACGGACCTGTGAGGTCTTCTTCTGCTGTGTCTCTAGCACATGCAGCCTGACTCTAGAATATGCTGCCTGACTCTAGAATATGCTGCCTGACTCTAGAATATGCTGCCTGACTCTAGAATATGCTGCCTGACTCTAGCATGCAACCTGATGGATTTTCCGATTTGAAGAGTGGCTGGATGGAATTAGGACGTTGACTAACGCTGGCACATAAACTGCCAAGGTTTTCCACAGAGAAGGCCAGGGCTCAACATCATGGAGGGGAAAGGTTAAAACAACACCAGCGTCTGAGAGCTGGATTACAGTCGTTACCTCAGGCTTAGATGGAATGTGTGTTTTATTAGACTATTGGAACTGTCTTCATTAATAGGATAAAAACCACATATTATTGTTTTTATAGAACCACAATGCTGTTTTGGGTTTCAGAGGTGGGGAAATCATTCATAAGAACGACAGGTGTGGTACAAACCATCCTTCTACAGCAAGAATGATCATGTGGCTTTTTGTGTCCCTGAGGAGACTAAATCTGACAAAACCATCTGAGAAGGGCAGTGTCAGCCTATCCGGTCAAACTTCACCCTTCCTCTGGTTCGCCTCCATCTCAAATAAATCCATACGCTCAAAGAATCCTTTGAGTCAACCTTTTATAACCTTCCCTCGACCTGAAAGTCTCTCTGCGCCTGTAGCTTGCCTGACAGTGAAAAATAAATTGATTTAACAGCCGTTGGGGGTGAAAGGTAACCAGAGGCCTGCTGGTTAGGTGAAAGGTCATGCAAGGGCCCTGGAGGGGGTGGGTGGGGGAGGCATGCTTATGACAGGTGAAGAAAAGGCCAGGTGCTAATTGGAGCACCGGGAGCTCTGGACTTGATAGCGTAACGACTGGTTAGCTGTTAGCATCTCCGGTTTCAGCTTTCTGGAGGGAATATTACCCAGCACCTCAGCAAGTCAACCGTGTAATGATGCCCGCGATGACTCTGGTGCTGGATGTCATCAGCGCTAACCCCAGAATAAGGAGAATTTAACGCTCTGTGGGCAGATCAGAAAACCCTTCCTCAGACCCTCCCGCCCTGCTTTGTCAAAATATAGAAATCCTTAACTCCAGAAATCAACATCAATCGTTGACGCCACAGGCATCCGACCCCATATGATTCCCATTACTTGCGTCTGAATACCAGACCATAGAGGAAGGACAAGAGTACAGAACAGAAGATGAGATTGAATGTGTCAGTTGAGGGCTGGACAGTCACAGTCTCTAACCAGGGAAGAGTGTGTTGCTGTCTGTGCGGTAAGTGTGTGTTTCCCACTGCCCGCTGGAGAATGTGGAGAATGTCAGGAAGACAGACAGCTAGACGACTCTGTCGCGCAGCCTCGGACATCCTGGGTGGTCTGTTGGAGGAGAACACGAGAGGGTGATATGCTATGGCACGACATGGCAATATATCATAGCCCATTACTGTATACTGTCGGGCCATGTGTCCAAGGAGATAGTCCCTAGCCCTTTAAGGCCTGGTGGCTTTTTTATGGGGGGGGGGGGGTCGCTGAAGGGAGGGATGGGGTTGCCAGGATCAAGGCTGAGAGTGTCTCAGCATGTGTGAGTGTACCAACACTGTATTAGGTGAGAGCAGCCATGCAGAAGTCCAACCAAGAAGCCTCGGCATTGTCTGGACAAAGACTAGTGGTATTTGGCAGAGGTTTGAAGTCAGGTCCTTTATGAGGAAACCCACTCCATCTTCAGAGGGTCTGTGAATGGGAGGGGGCGGGCTAAGCCCCTGCTTCAATATTTATCGAGGCGTCCGATTGGGGTCTTCCCACCGGCTGCCCCTGACAACAGTGGCACAGGCTCCTCCCCCTGTGAATGGAAAAGAGGCCTCGTTGGCATGGGACTTGTTTCCTCATGCTGCCCTTTGAGGGCACAGCCCAGTTGAAGTGCTCTGTTCGGATGGGTCTTGACTAAGGGAGCCACAATGGCCGCTCCTCGACTGGCCGCCTGCCCAGTCCTGTGGTGTTAATGGGGTCTGGAGACCTCTTGGCTCGCGGAGGCGCATCCAGGAAGCCCTGACTTCAGCTGCTGCTCCCCTACCTTCAGGTCTCCACCGCTCTTATGAGGAGATCTCACCTCGCTCACAGTACTGGCTGCTCTTGTGTTGTAGACCTAGTTATGGGATCAAGTCAAAGCCAGAATCTGCACATTGAATTTTCTGTCTAGAGTGATTGTCTTGATGCTTCTTGTTTATCAACCATGGGTGGGAAGATATAAATAATTCATTCTATGGGTTAAATTCTTAAAGATGAGAGACCCAACAATCTGATGTTCTGACTTAAAATGTAGGGAAATGTCCACCTAAATCATAGCTGTGTCCATCCCAGCTTAACCTGTCAGGTTGACAGAGAGAGAGACCCACCCACCCCAGAACACTGGCCCCAGGTCCCCACACCGGATCCAGGGTCACTCTAACAGCACAACCTGCTCCCCTAACAGGGACAGCATACTTTCCCACTAACAGTAAATCTGTCTTCGAAGCAACAAACCACTCCTTGTAAGGCGAGCCAAGCCCGAACTACTGCTGTTGTTTACTGGCAGGAGCCAGCATTGCAAAGCCACACTACTTTGATGCACCAAACAAACGAGTCCTCGCTCCGAGAAGCATGCCGTTATCGAAGTCAAAAGGAAGCTGTGGTCTCATTGAATGTAATCAGTGTGAAATGATGAAAACACTTGCTGTGAACTCGCCCCCTCTCATCTCAACAATGGTAGAACAAATACAAACTGTGTCTCTATTTAATTCTAGCCAAGACAACATGGAAGGAATGATGGGACAAGTCTCGGCCCTCGACTTTCAGGATTCACATGAATGTTCATCACAAGAATTCTGTTCCTTCTGAACTCACTGTGTGACTGGGAAGACTGCAGTCTTTTTTCTTTCACTATCACACAAAGACCTTGAAGGATCAATTCCTCATGCCACACGGGAGGCTGGCCGGTTCGGTTGAATGATCAAAGCTCAACAACTTGCTCTTGGATTAGGGTGGAGGCAAAACAATGCTGTTTTGCCTCCTTGGCCAGGTTTGCTTTTTCTACTCCAACTCATTTGTAGGGTTGGTTTGACCATGAATACGTTTAAATGTGAATAGAATAGGGATTCCAAAATTCTTAAGGGATTCTTAAGGGTCTTATGTCCGAAATTCTAGAGATCCATTCATTAAGATGAACCTACTGTAGGTCTCAACCTTATTGTCACAAGTATTTCTCTGGTGCACATCTCTGCCCTGTAGTTCCTGGCGAGATTCATCTCTGCGTTTCTTCAGCTAACATCTGTACATGTGCTCTGAGGCTGTGTTTTCGACCATGCACACACCATTTCGCCGCAACACACACCCTCTCGTTAATATTGAATGACCCCTGTGGTCTCCTGGTCCCACACAATGTTTGTGTTCTGTTTCCGCTGGACCAGCTCACAAAAATGAACCACTTCAAAGACACAAAGAGAAAGGCACTGTTTTCTCTCTACCTGCTTTAGGCTACCGTGCCAAATGCCTGTCCGCTCTATGGATGGTGGGTCACGGTCGAAAAACCTGGTGCACAGCAGAACTCTATGGGTGAACGGTTGCGGTCAAAATGACCTCGGGTGTCCTGCCAGGTTACCCACTGCGGCACAGCCCACCTGCCGACATCAATAATCCAATACATGGAGGCTTCATCACGGACCTCGCCCTTCCATCTCTCTGCACTCTGCAGTAATGGCAGCCGTGTCTTCAGTTTCTTAGTGAAGCCACAACAACCCGGGATCTCACCACTATCGTTGCTTACAGCTTATCCTGCATGTCAGGCCTTCCCAGTGGCTGACTGTCAAGGGTGTGGTACTGTCAAGGGTGTGGTCCTCATGTTGCTCACATTTCTGGGAAGTGGAGAGATCATGTGCAGCCAATAACGTTTGACCACACTGTATTTCACTTTTAGTCCAGTTTAAACCACTTCTGAGCCATTATGTCATTAAACTCATAAACAACAACACCCTACAGCAGGCAGAAAGGCAGGCAGCAGGCAGCAGGCAGCAGGCAGCAGGCAGCAGGCAGCAGGCAGCAGGCAGCAGGCAGCAGGCAGCAGGCAGCAGGCAGTGTTAGGTCCACAAACATGCCTGACAAACCCTCAGGATTTCTGTTTGTGATGTATGTGTGGAGGAATGCTTCTAGAGCGCATGACTAATAAATCACATGTGGTCAGGGAATATTACGACCTCGTGGCTTTGTTCATTATGTAGAAAAATATGGGGCGGCTCAGAATTCATTGTTTTTCAAATCAAATTATCTTTAGCTTGTTGTCGGAGCGTGGTTTTGTTTTATACGCAATTTTCGATTTACATAATTGTACTATATTCCACTTGTCAGCCGAGCTGTCCTCAAATGCTTCCAGTAATGTCCCAGAAGAGGAGAGAAAGAGAGAGAGAGAGAGATTTAACTTATCAATGACAGCTGTTGTTGTGGGAATATGCTTTGATGACACTCACACTTAGTGTCACAATGTCGAACTCTCCTTCGGACGCAGCCCCTCCCACAGCTGCAAGTCTGCTTTCATCACCCAACACAGCGAGTTTGCAGAGGCTAAATTTCAAAGAGATATTTCTGACTAAACGACTCGCTTCGAGAGGTGGGGGGGGTCGGAGGGGGGAGGTGGGGGGGGGGGGGGGCAGAGGGGGAGGGTTTGGGGGGGGGGGGGGGGGTTGTGACTCCCACACAACCCCTCCGTCTGATCCTGGACCAGTGGATGATGGGATCAACACCAACAGCGACCATATCTCTGTCAGCCTCACTCATAAACGAGCCTATCGTGTGCTGACCTTTTGCTAGTCAGTCCCTCTCAGCAGGCTCTGCACAGAAGAGGAGGAGAGAAACTCTGAGCTCCGGACTTAGAGAATGCAGGTGCACCATCCAGCCTCATCCCCTTGTGATTCAGGGTTCTGATTCTAGTGCAGGCGTAACTCGTGGGCTTGGCTCTGTAGGTCATGCTGGCCAGACACTGGATCCCGTGGTATGTACACACCAGAGGGTAGACAAGCCTCTTCACTGCTCAGCTGGTTGTTAGGGGGTCATGTGACCTACTCCCTGCTGGCTCCCCCCATAACGCCAGGGTTAGAGGTGCTTCCAGCCTCAGGATGAAACATGAAAGTCTCCAGTTCCTCCCCTGAAAAAACAATACAGAGTTCATGATAATAATAAAATGTATTGCACCCTTCTCACACCCCTCAGAACAAAGTGTTCGCCTAATGGAATGTTCCGAATGGACAGTGTACTGTGTATTGAGTTGGATTGTACCAAGTGTATCAGCCGTAGGTGGTATCTTATCCTCTTCTGTGTGGATTCAGCTCCTTGTGTTCCAGGGGAAACTGAGATTGGAGCCATGGGCACGTCAACGGAGACCTGCTACCTCAAGCATGAGAAACAGATCAAATCAAACCAAGTTTCAACTGGTGCTTTAAATCTCTCCGACTGCTTACTTTGGGGAGGATGTGAGAATGCGGTTTTGGCCGCGGCTTTTGGAGCTCAGCGTGTTTCTAATTAGTTGTTAGTTACTCCTTCGCCCGTGGTGGCACGCCTCACTTCCTAGTTCTCTGGCAGGGGAGGGGAGCAACGTCTGCAGCCTGCTCCAACAGTGCCGCCCTGAGCCCAACGTGATGCTATCTCCTCAGCTCTGAAGCCAGGGCCGAGATGAGATCTTTTTCTCCATGGGCTTGTCTTTATTAAACACACATTTGCAGCAGGGATTTTGACAAGGTCTTTCATTTCAAATGCCTTTTTTTTTTGCAGACTCAGGTGGAAACAAAGTATCTTCTGTCTGTGTGTTTTGTGTGTGTTCTTCATTAGGGTCCTTGCAAGATGCTCTTGCCTGGGCTTCTAGAACCCTAACCAAGAGTCCGAAAACCATGAAAGGTGTGTTATTTCAACATTAGGTAAGCTAGTTGGAGAAAGAGCGAATAGTCGTGGGAAATTGAGTGCCTTGTTCAATTTTGTTTGGGAGTTTAAACAACCCAGGCTTTACATGCCATTCCCCACATCAATGAACATCAGGCTGAGATCAAACAGAGGGGGTGGCACTTCATTGATGGAAAAGGTTTTCACCTCGAGGGCAGGCAGAACTGAATCATGGAAAATGTGACTTCAGCATTGGGGCAATGAAGAGGACCAGGGCCCGCCTGTTTCTTGATTAGCAAGGGGGACACAAAGGAAGAAGCAAAGCTCCACTAAAGGTCAGAGTGGGGGGGGGGTGGAGAGCAGGGATCGGCTCACACTTCACTGCTTTCTCCTCTCAATGGCGATGGAGAGGGATGAATATGCATGAGTTTGGCTTTGACAGTGAAGGGGCTTTGAAGGTAACGCTAAGTACTCCCTCTCTCGCCGGACTCTGAGGGTAACTTTGTCCGAGGCACATATAGAGGATGTTTACCTCAGATATGTCCCTCCACAACATGGAGGGCTTTCAATCGCTCACAGAGACAGTCTCTTACAGTGTGCTGGAACTTTTTCTCACGGCCCACAGAGTTTAAACAAAGGTTGGACTTGGAGTGATTGAAAGCTAAAATGAACGTATAGTACTAAAGGGTACGTTTGTGTTTCGTATATAAACACGATTACACATGCGCTTGCGTTCGATCCACTGCTCTCAGCTCGTGTTCAAAAGAGACCTGGAGTGTTCCAGTCTGTCTTCGGGGTCCTTCACATCCGCTCATCGTCTTCCCTCGTGTCTCAGTTCCTTTCTCCCAGAGCTCCGGACGTCTCAGGCCTTCGATCACTACAGCCTGTCGGAGAAGCCCATGGACTACAGGATCCTGCTGGTGGACTGAGGACCAGGACAGGATGTACGTGGGCTGTAAGGACCACGTCCTCTCCATGGACATCAACAACATCACCCAGGGCCTGCTGAAGGTGAGGGTCCTGGCACAGCGCTGCCAGCCCTTCATTCCCGCTGCTCCGCTCAATAAACCCCTGCTATTACGCTTTGGGTGGTTAGGATGAGTGGTTCCCATCTGCACGTCATGTGTTCAAATTCCACTTCAACTGAGAAAATGACCCTTGTTCTGGTGCACTTTCCTTCCAAGGTGTGGCAGAATGTATTTGTCTAATCATGCAAATGTAAAATGGTAATATTCCGATTGAAGTACATTATCTTTGATCAGCGTCATTAAAGGGAACAAGAATGAGATGTATGTCAGGTGACATGGCACAGGCACAAGTTCAGTGATAACTAGCTTTTTTGTGGCAGTGAGCAATGCATCATTGCCATAATTGACAAGCGTAAAGAGCAGAAACAGATGGGAATGCACTTCTTTTCCTCTGGAGACTGCTGGAGCGGATCCATTAGCAAAGTAATTCCCATGCACACATTCACTGTGTTAGACCTGTCAGGAAAACGGCATTTATCTACAGAAAGAAATGATTGCCTTAGACTGTAAGACTGACTGGGAAAGCTGGCATATCTTTGTCATGGTTTTCTCTTTCGGCTTCTCTGTTCTCAGTTTTCAGGCGTCTCTCTCTCTCTCTCTCTCTCTCTCTCTCTCTCTCTCTCTCTCTCTCTCTCTCTCTCGCTCTCTCGTCTCTGGTTCTAGTTATCGTTTCAAGGCCTTGGTGGCCACTGATCCTCATTAAGCCATGTTGTGGTTTCTCTCATCAGGTGTTTTGGCCTGCCTCCACCAGCAAGATAGAGGAATGTCAGATGGCTGGCAAGGACCCCACGGTAAGAACACACAGGACAACTCTGTAGGTCCAAGAGGCTTTGGGTCAGTTTAGTGTTTATCCCTTATATGGTCACAGTTTCATGATGTGAATGCCACAATACTTGCTAAACAGGATGAAACCATAAGTGACTCATCCAAAAGGACATCTTATCACTCTTATCCTATCATCTCTCTCTCTCTCTCTCTCTCTCTCTCTCTCTCTCTCTCTCTCTCTCTCTCCTCTCTCTCTCTGAATTAGTGTTCTGGTGCCAGGTCCAAATACACATGTAGCAGCAGATGTGGACTGGTTGTGATGGGTCATTGGTTCCTCTTGGCAGCCTCTTGGTTAGACAGAATGAGAGTGAGACCTCCACCACTGAGATAATAAACAGTCATCAAAGCTCGTGCAAATGAGTTGCTGCTTCACCGTCTGTTACTGGCTGGCCACAGGATTAGTGGCTCCCACCCACTTTCCATTACAAAGAAACACTGTACAGGCTGAAATGGTATCATGAAGATAAAAATAAATATAAAACTAGCGTAACTGAATTCCAAATGAGTTTATGTTTTTCAGCTAATTGGGCTGTTCTGTTCTGAGAAAACTAGAGGGTGCAACAATTGAGAATTGTGTAGGTGTGCAGTAACTGAATATAAATTAGCACAGACGGAAATAGATAGCCTCTTTCAACTCTCTCGATAGCACACCAACACAGAGCCCTCTGTGGGCAAGTACAGCAGCCATGGTAGACACAGCAAGTCTGTCCACTGCTGCCTGGAAGTAGAAGAAGAAGCTGTTTCCTGACACTGGGTGATTTGTATTGCTTTGAGTCATGCCTCTGAGTGGACAGGATACCACAAATATTTGGATGAGCTGTCTGTCTCTGTGGAGCTGTCTAGTGGTCACCCTGACTCCTCCATGCTCTCCTCCTCCTCCTCCTCCTCTCTATCCAACTCCTCCTCTCCTGTCATCCCTTTTACTCCTTCACTTTCTCCTTTAAACCTGCCAGGCCTCGGTCTCCCTCCACTTTCTCTCTTATTCTGTCTCTCTGTTTCATGAAGTCTCTCTCTTCCATCTCCCTCCCTCTCTCTCTCGCTCTCTCTACCTCTCTCTGCTCCAACCTCTGTGTCTCCCTCGACCCCTGTTTGCTCTAGTTTTCCGCCTTCATTTCTGTTCAATTTCAGTTTCATGCAGTTGTCCAAAAGACGTTTTGCTTGTGGTTCTTGAATCGGTGCCTTTGTCAGTCTGTTATGGTTACTTTCCTAATGTGTGTATATGTGATTCCTGGTTGAACATCGAGTCAGCGGCTGCGGGTGCTGGGGCTCCAAGACAACAACCACACATCGTTTACATCGGGTGGTATTGGAGCAGAAATATGACCTATTTAATGAATAAAAGTATGACATTGATTAAGTCCATATTTTATAGCTTACCGCTTTGAACTCTGCATGAATTCCACTCAAACTGTGTCATTAGACTTCTATGGGATCCTTTGGGAAGTTTCTGTGGCAAGTCCTGAGTTCTCATGGCTGTGTGTGGCTGCGTACATAATACAATAAGAGGATGATTTGTTCATATATATGCTAATGTCAAGTAGATCTGACTGGGGATATGAGAAGACAGCAGGGTGTAGAGTTGATGGGGAGTGTGCTGGAGAATTAGAAGGATGAACGAGAGAGATGGGGGGTATAGAGAGGAGGGGAGAGATTGAAAGCAGGAAAAAAGAGAGAGGGAGAAATAGAAGGTAATCGTGAATAGGGCGTGTGAGGTTGGACGTATCTGTTGTTTTTCTCCGGTGCTCTCTGCGGAGCCGTGTGTGTGTGTGTGTGTGTAGAGTGTGTGTGTGTGTGTGGAGCCCTGTGTGTGTGGAGTGTGTGAGTGGCCGCAGCTGCCGTTTCCGTGGCGATGGCCAAGTTCCTTTAATGACTCCCAAGGTGCTCGCTCCTGTCCTGCCTGGCCTGCTACGCAGTCTGGGCCTTTATTACCCACACATCCTAGCACTCTCACTGTCGAGGAAGGAAGGGGAGGGGAGGGGATGGGAGGGGAGGGGGGGGGGAGCGGGGGGGGGAGGGGGGAGGTCCATAATCAGATCTCAGACCTGTGTTAACTCAGAACTCATCTGGCATGGACACCGCAGCTTAGGCTGGGTATCCTCTTCCCTCCTGACATCGTTTTTCCACCTCCACCACTGCCAGAAGGAGAACTGGATATTACAACCAGCATCATGCAGCACGTGACTCCATATCCCAATTATTACTAATGTGATGGGCTAATATAACATTGCCCATGTGGAACGTAATTACCTGTAAGCTGAAGTTCTCATAACCACCTACAGAAACACCACTCGATCAATCATCAAGCATTGCTGCCTGGCGTCTACTAATTCATCCTTTATGATTGACTCTCTCCCTAATTTATCTCTCTCTTTCTCTCCATATAAATCCCTCTCTCTCTCTCTCTCTCTCTCTCTCTCTCTCTCTCTCTCTCTCTCTCCATCCTAACTTTGTTTATCTGCCTGTCTCTCCGTCTCTCTCGCTCTCTCTCTAGCATGGTTGTGGGAACTTCATCCGAGTGGTTCAGCCCATTAACAGAACCCACCTGTTCATCTGTGGGAGTGGAGCCTTCAGTCCTGTGTGTGCCTATATCAACCGAGGGAGGAGACCTGAGGTCAGTACTCACCTATACCCTATGTCACATCTAAACTGAGTTTGTTTTCAACAGCAACCCTATGGATTTTGTGTGGGTTTGTTTTCGGACAACCGGAATCCTTCAGGGGCTGGGAGATTAAAGATGCAGAATCTGATCAAAGAGACACATCGTAAATCCATGACTTCCTTAGGAAAAGCCACCGTGACAGCCTCAAGTTTACAGCCTCAAATATCAGCCTCTCTGAGACCAGAGAAGGGAGGGATGGAGGGAGGGAGGAGCACTGCTTTCTGGGACGTTTGCCCTCGTGTCCGGCCGCAAGAGCCCTGGAAGTAAGAGCGGGAAACCCCTTCAGGAGAGAAGTGCAGTTCCTGCAGTCTAACCATAGCAGCGTCTGCCAAAAGCTAACAAGCATGAAGCTCAGAGCCAGACTCTCTCGGCTGGGCCTCGTCTCTCGTCACGTGGGGTTTTGTTTGAAAGGCCGGCAGTTCTGTTTTACCCCTCCTGGCTAGGACGTGTCAGAGTCTTAGTCTGGCTCTGGTAAGTATGCTAAGATGCTATTATGGGATGTTAATGCGTAGGCCTGGCCGCATGTAGCTGAGGCCCGCCAGGTTGAGTCGCTCCCCGGCACGGAGGCCCCCCGGAGATGGTCCCAGACTGACAGGGGCGCCCGGGTGCACAGGAGTGACGCCATGGTTCAGACTGGCGAGGAATGGCGGCGTTCAGTGCCAGAGACAGGCCAGATCTCAACACCACCACTTGGAGAGGAGCCTGCTTTCCTAAACACTAGTCCCGCAGTGACTGAAGCATCTTCATCACATCCCCCAGCTAGGAGATACAGTCCGATTGGGGGGCGGGAAGGGGGGGGGGGGAGTCACCAAGGTGCCTGTTAAAGTTGGATGAACCACTTGACTGAGGGGTTAGGGGCCCAAGGGGAGGGGTTGAACCACATAATGTTAACACATTAGGAAGAAAGTCCTCCTCCTCTCCTTCATGGAATGTTCTATTTAATGTCCCATCCAGACCAGTGACTGTCTTTGTAAGAAAAACAGGCGCAGGACAGGATAACGTGGAATGCACCTAATCTCTTCTTTTTTGCCAGAATTTGACCAGAATTCCCCCAATATTCCGATATAAACCTGTCTCTCTATTCTTAATTCCTTCTCTTCTCCTGCAGGAGCAAGTGTTCCACATTGACTCGCGAGCGGAATCTGGCAAGGGACGCTGCTCCTTCAATCCCCAGGTCAACACGGTCTCCGTCATGCTCAGTGAGTCCTACTTCCTACTCTCTGTCTCTGTCTCTCTCGGTCTCTCCTATGTCTGTCTCTATTCCTCTCTTCCTTCCTGTCTGTCTTTCTACCTCTCTCTCCGGTCTCTCTACGGTGTCTGTCTGTCTCTGGTCTCGTCTCTGTCTCTCTCTCCGTAGATGTATTTATATCTCTTCACCCCACACATGCCCCCATGGACCCCTCCATTCCCCCCCTCACCCCTCCTTATCTGCGACCTCTCAGGTCAGGCTGCACACCCCCTATGTCACGCCGTGTTGTCCTTTGATCTCTGATTGGTCCGTGCGTGTCGGGTTGCTGTTGACACAGTCAGGGAGCGGAGGCTGAGGGGCCGAGGGGCCGAGGTGTCGCACGCAACGGCTCGGCTTTCCGACACTCGAGCGTCGCCGAGTCAGCGGCTTCGCCTGGCAGCGGAGGACGTCCGGTCACAAGGGGCGGGCAAGCAGGGAGGACACTGAACCTCAACCCCCCACCCCCCCTCTGCCTTGCCACCCCCCTCACCCAAGACCACTGGCAGGCGGGCTGTGTGAGAGCAGTGATCCAGCACTGGGGAGAGGCAGTCCCTGACTCAGACCAGAACAATCAGAGCCAGTGTCTGGGCCAGATAAAAGAGACCTTATCTGTATCTGCCTCCAGCCTCCACACTGAAGTCCCTCATACTGGACTCTGTAGGGCTGTCGGGAGGCCTGTCAACACTTTCCCTCCAAGAACGGCCAGGCTTGGACCCGGGCCATAACCCCAGAAAGCTGCAGGCCTGGGGGTTAGAGGCTGGACGTGAGGGGAGGTTGGGACCAGGGGGGGCTGATGGAATGATGAAGTGACAGAGTAATGGAATGATAGAAAGCATGTTGCCAAAGGATTGCCCTCTGCGCTAGGCTATTAGCGGAGTAAAGTGAGTCTCAAACACAAGGCCTGTAAATCTGGCCAAGGTTAACTGCATTAGCGATTTACTGTCATCAGGATAGACTCTCTGTTTCAGGCGAAGCAATCAATCACAGAAGAATTTCCATCACTGTTATTGCACTGGGAACATATTTTTTATTATCTGTTAAAAGGAGTTAAAAGGTCAGCGCCAAAAGCATTGTGGGAGTTGTAGTGCTTTGTTTGGCCAGGTGTGTGTGTGTGTGTGTGAAGCTGTCCAGATACCATACTGTGTGTCTCTGTGTGCTTTCCTCAGACCAGGAGCTGTTCTCAGGCATGTATATTGACTTCATGGGGACAGATGCTGCCATCTTCAGGAGCCTCACCACCAGGAACGCAGTGAGGACAGACCAGCACAACTCCAAGTGGCTGAGTGGTGAGCTATAGTCATGCTCCTTATCCTTCCACTGACTGCTGATGAACATAACAATGACATCATGATAATGATGATGATGAAGATGATACTGAAGCTGACTAGAATGGATTCAACTACTATCGACAATATTGTAGATATACTTACTTTTCTCAAGTACTGTACATCCTAAGAGTGGCAAAACTGCTCAGGTGAGTTTTCGGACTACAAGGTTTACTTTGCCTCTCTTAGAACCCATCTTCATCGATGCCCAGTTGATACCAGATGGATCGGACCCCAACGATGCAAAACTTTATTTCTTCTTCCGGGAAAGACTGACAGACAACAGCGGGAATACCAAGAACATTCACACCATGGTCGCCAGAGTGTGTCCGGTAAGTGTGTTTAGGAAGAATGATGCATGTGGATGTGTGTGTTTGTTTAAGTGTGTGTGTGTGTGTGTACTCTTCTAGATATGAACCTTAAAGTATGTCTGTGTTTGTAGAATGACATTGGAGGCCAGCGGAGCTTGGTGAATAAGTGGACCACCTTCCTGAAGGCCCGGATGGTGTGTTCAGTGCTAGAGGAGGATGGCACTGAGACCCACTTTGATGAGCTTGGTGAGACAAACACTCACACTCCTCAATGTGTCAATGAATCCCACCAGCTCAGACCTACAGCATGCAAACTATCAGGCAGTAAAGGCCTACAAATCCCAATATTATCAGATTTACAGGTTTTAGTCATTTATGAGCAGTATCCATCTGTTGATCTGACTTTGTAATGAAAGACAATACAGTACAGTGCTATCTTACAATGCATTTGTGTTTGATTCTAGGCCTATCACAGCATGTTAGTTCATTCCTCCCCACTCCCCTTCATGCCCTCTTTATGACCATGACTGATGGAGAGTCCGCTAAAGGCTGACTTACAAGATGAATGTGTTCTGTCCCTACCAGAGAGTGTGTTTTTACTGGAGACTGAGCAGCCTAAAAGCCTGCTGGTGTTTGGAGTCTTCACGTCAACAAGGTGAGGCCAATGCTAATATTGCTCTCAAGCCTTGGATGCTATGCTAACTATGCTAGCCAGCGCCAGATCTAAGTGGGAGTCATGTGATGGGGGATTCCCTGCAGAGAGGAGACGGTGTCTTGTTACAGTAAAGTAACGGCTTACTCAAGAGACTCATATATACTCTGCTAGATTGTTGATTTCGACTCTATGATTCTCACATTTATGATATCACCTTAATGTGCAGTGTTAAGGTTTCAGCAGACTGTTTCTCACCTCTATTTTTTTATATTGCTCTGCAACACTTTCCCATTAAAAGTGAGTGTTGTTGAAAGGAAGGTGCACTTATACTGGACTATATCAATAATATTGCATGTTTTAGCGATGTTGCACATAGTAACAAGCCAGTGGTAATATGTACTGGTTAATCTACAAGGTCATTCTGTCTTCTAATTGGTCTGCATAGTTAACCTCGTGTGACCTTGCAACAGGCCCTTGTTTCACCGGTAACCCGAGAACCAGATCAAGGTTACAGTAGTGTTGCCGGCCTCTCTGTCTCTAGCCAATCGAAACAGAGGGAGCCTTGAGGTCTCAGTACACTTTGTTATTTCTCTTTCCACAACGTGTTTCTTCCTTTTCCTCTCCTTCACACGACTGTGGTCTGCTCTTTGAACAAAAGGGCTTTTCTGTTTCACACTGGTGTGGTTAGAAGTGACCGGGACAATCCACACCATATCCCTCTGGAGGGGGGTGTGGAGCAGGGAGCGGTGTCCCCTCTGGAGGATGGCAGTGGTTCCACCCAGATGATACGCCTTAGATCTCTGAAAAACAGCAGGTTTCGGAGGGACTGTGATGTTTTAACTGGGCGGATTCATAGATCCTGAATGTGTGTGTCTCCTCTCCCCAGCTCCGTGTTCAAGGGCTCGGCCGTGTGTGTGTACAACATGGCTGACATTCTGACCGTCTTCAACGGGCCGTTCGCACACAGAGAGGGGCCCAACTTCCAGTGGGTGGCCTACCAGGGCCGCATCCCCTACCCCCGGCCTGGAACTGTGAGTTCAGCAGCCCTGAGAAAACCTCTGTCACTCATTGCATGACAGTACATGTGAATTACTGAAAGAAATATTCAGTATCTAGTAGGGGTGTAACGATACACTCAGCTCACAATTCGATACGTATCACGATACTGGGTGTACAATATCACGATATTTTGAACAACATTTTAAATTAAACTGAAATTCAATTAACAGATTATTCCAAAACATTAAACATTTTCAATAATGTTCTTTGTTGTACATACAATTTAGGGAACTCAGTTCAAGCGATTTCTGTGAATGCAATGAATGCACGCATGACTCAGGTGCAGAGTAGGTCTCGTGCTGGTAGCTCAACCAATATCAGTATCAAATTATCAAACGGACGTCATATTGTAAATATATTGCCTTAACTCTACGATACATATTGTAAAAATGTTTGTATTCGCAATATTTTGTTCCACAATATATTGTTCCACCCTAGTATCTAACAACAGTGATAAAGAGAGATTGAGCAATATACTGTATGTTTTTTATGTTTATTATGCTCTTCTCAAAAAGTCTGACCCGAAAAATATCCACCTATGTCACAGAGCTAATCTCTCTCCTCTTATCTAAATTCCCCTTTCTTTCTTTATCTCGTACCTTTCAATCTCTTCCTGCTATCTCTCCTCCCTGCAGTGCAGTGCCCTGGTGGGGCGTTCACTCCAGACATCCACTCAACCAAGGACTTCCCAGACGAGGTGGTGACGTTCGTCAGAAACCACCCAGTCATGTTTAATTCCATCTACCCAATCGGCAGACGGCCCCTGGTGGTGCGCACCAACGCTGACTACAAGTACACGTCCATCGCTGTGGACCAGGTCATCGCTGCTGACGGCCACTACCAGGTGCTGTTTCTGGGAACAGGTACTGTGACACCGAGCGCCCTCTGGAGCACCTTCAATGTTGGCGTGAACCGGGGTTCGTCCAGGATGCGTCACGTTAGAATGACGTTAGTCTGATGTTCTGACGAAACGTTTCCGTCTTTGGAACAGTTCCAGTGTCACCATCTGTGCCTTTTGCTTTGTTCTCACTATCTCATCATTTTCACTGACTGAGCAGGGTGTTTCAATGCAACTCCTGTCTGTGCATTTAACACAATTGATCAAAATGGCCGCTGCCGCATTTTTCCATCCATAATGCTGACTCAAAGGTAGAGGAAAGCAATTTTCTACTTTGAGTACGGATGTGTAAGGCCAATCAGAGCACAGCTGTTTCATCACTCCTGCACAGTAGCCCACCGGTATGTGGCACAAACATTTGGACACGCTCCATAAAAATGCGTAGAAATGAGATTCGGGATTGTGCGATACACCTTTCCGGTGAATGATGAGTTTTTAGAGAATACACCCACTGCTAGAACTGTCAGAGACAGATAGGCACGGTACCTAGAAGTGGGGCCTGGTCCAGCAGCCAGCAGCGTTGAGGTAAAGGGATGGTTACTGAGGCAGAACTCTGCTATGGAGTTGAACAATCCAGGGAGTCTTTCTCTCACACACACACACACACACACACACAGCTGCTTATGTTTATCAGCCTTCCAGATTCCTGAAGGGACGCCAGCAGTGTCTGCCTGCAGCCGGGTAGGCAGAGCAGCGGGTGCTTTGTGTCTGGGATGAGGGGGGATTTTATCAGGGATTTCCAGGAGCTCATGGCTGTAACTCCTGCTCTCTCTCCTCCCTCAGAGGAGTGGGGGGATCAACAGACGTGAGCCTGGGTTTGGGTGCCTCTGTCCTCCCTGTGGCCTATGTCCTCAGATCCTCTGTGAATTCTGAACTCCCCCCCCCACACACACTACTGGGCTCTGTTGATACTGGTCACAGCAATCACGCTTAATTCAAAGACAAATATGTGAGAGGGGAAACAGAGCTGGTTTTATTTATTTTTTCAAGGGTGGTTTCCATTTTGTATTCTAATTCCATGGACCGCACGCACGACCCTTCGGTGCACTTGCCTGTGGTGAGGTTGGTGTCTGTCTGGACTGTCTGGACTGGACTGATGTCTAAGGACTGTCTCGTGTGTGTGTGTGTGTGTGTGTGTGTGTGTGTGTCCTACTTCAGATAAGGGAACAGTGCAGAAGGTGATTGCCTTGCCTACCAATCGTTCCCTGGACGAGGATCTGATCCTGGAGGAGCTGGAAGTGTTTAAGGTTCGGTCCTCTCTCTCCCTCTTTCTCTCTCCCTCTCTCTCTCTCTCTCGCTATTTCTCCCCTTCTTTCTCTCTCTTTCTGACTCTCTATCTATCTCTCTCTCTCTCTCTCTCCATTTCTCTTTCCCTCTTCTTCCCTCACATCAAAGGGAAGCAACCGGCGGAAGCTTGGCCACAACACAAAGAGATGTGGAGCAGACAGGGGTGCAGCAGAGAGGGGTGGAGCAGCTGGACTGCTAATGCAGGGAGCCACATTCAGGACAGGAGATAGATGACCTGGGCACCATTGAGACAGCTGAGAAACATACACACCAGATCCAGATACTTTATCACCTCTCCAGAATCTTCACACGTGCTCTCTTGGCCTCGACTGTTGATCTCAGATAGCCCCTGTGTGATGCTAGATCTGTCAGAGCAAAGTCTGCAGTAGTGTCTGAACGCACCTGGACTGCATTGTGGATTCAATTGTTTCACTTTCACAATGTTGTATTTGGCCAATGTTGACTTTTATTTGTTTTTATTTCAGAACCAGGCACCAGTGACAAACTTAAGGATATCGCCTAAAAAGGTATGTTGGTATCTCAACCACTACTCAACATACCTTTCTATGCAGTATCATACACTGGTGACAATCACTTCTTAAGGACACTGTAAAAAGCAAAAACATGTATAATAACCCAATATTTTAGCATACATGCTATGCTCCATTCTTCTGTCAGTAAGTAATTTATCATCTATCTGGTTGACCTTTGAACTGTCGGCTTACAGCAACAACTTTACGTCAGCTCCGAGCATGGGGTCTCCCAGGTGTCCCTGCACCGTTGCCATGCCTACGGGGAGGCATGTGCTGACTGCTGTCTGGCCAGAGACCCCTACTGTGCCTGGGACGGCCTGAGCTGCTCGCGCTTCTACCCCTCTGGCAAGAGGTACACACTCCTGATTCCAACACACACTTGTACACACCCTCCTGACTCTAACACACAATGGTACACACACTTCTGGTTGCAACACAGACTGCTCCAGCTGGGCCCTGCTTGTTAAAGGTTACACATTAACACCTTCCTTCACTTCAGCATACCTCATGTAATGACTGACAGTAAAAGACAACTTTTACACAGTCATGGACTCGGTTAAAGTTGTTTTTGTCCAAGATAAAAGTAAACAGCTCAGTGAATGAGTCAGGACTACCCAGCATGCACTTCCTACCCCCCCCCCCCCACCTCCCACTATCAGTCAGCCACAGGTCATGTTCAGCTTGGTCCTGGAACAGAGAGCCTCCCTACCCACTCTCTCTAGCCTCGATCTGCTTGAAAGGTGTCAGCTGTTTATTCTGCGCCATCCTGGAAGTGTTGGAAGTGAGACTGCACCATACGGTGGAATAACACTGTCAGATTTTCCTCAAACATCCCAGAGTCTGGCTCCACATGCTTCTTTCTTCACTCTCGCTTGACAGAATGGTCGCCATTTGTGGTTTCAGCCAGGAAAGCTCCTAATCCTTTCAGATGTACAGTGTTCTGCAGCTTGATAACATGCTTTGCAGAGTAATATTAAAAAGTGTGTGATGTGTCTCTGTGTGTGTGTGTGTGTGTGTACCATCTGCTACCCAGGAGAAGCAGGAGGCAGGACATTATCCATGGAAACCCTCTAACACAGTGCAGGGGATTCAATCTGAAAGGTATGGTACATCCCATCAATGAAGTAACTTCATATTTACCATGCTCACCTGATGGGGTCCACTGAATCATTGGTTTAGGAAAGGGTGTCATTTAGGTCCAGACCCTCTGGTGATATCCAAGAATGAAGGTTCAGTAATGGGTGCACTCACGGTGTGTTTGAGTGTGCCTGTGTGAGTGTGTGTATGTGTGAGTGTGTGTGTGTGTGTATGTGTGAGTGTGTGCCTGTGTGAGTGTGTGTATGTGTGAGTGTGTGTATGGCCGTTATGTTTCAGGGGTGTGTGGTTCTCCCCTGTTCAGAGGGATGAGTCAGAGCGTCAGCTGCCATACTTCAGTCCAGCAGCGAGGGAGCCTCAGTCTCGAGGGTTTCTGTGAATTAATGTGTCCCATGAGATCTTACCATATGGCCATGACACTAATTAGTCTATACGCTGTCATTCATCCAGCACACTGACAGATTACTTGCCAGAAAACAAACAACAGATGACAATGTTGACAGCTGAAGTCAAGGTCAGCCTAGATCTGTCTGTCAGCAACGGGATGCTTTTCATTGTGCATGCAAACTCCCATGAAGCAGTGCGCCTGATGATTAGGTTGGGGTTTGATTGGGATGCGAGTGTCACATCCTCATCTTTGGTCTGGTCACCCTCCCCTAACACACAAATACCCAGAACAGAGTGAGATGAATACAGCTCTGCAATCTGCTGATCAGTGATACTGAAGTGTGTACGTGTGTGTGTGTGTGTGTGTGTGTGTGTGTGTGTGTGTGTGTGTGTGTGTGTGTGTGTGTGTGTGGGCTAGCTTACAGAAATGCAGTGGAGATGACGCAGTACGGAGTGAAGAACAACACTACCTTCCTAGAGTGTCTGCCCAAATCACCCCAGGCTTCCATCCGCTGGCTCATCCAGAGAGACAACGACAGGCGGAAAGAGGTCAGAGTTCACGCAGATGTGGATCACTTCATGAGAAACGCAGTAAACTCCCAAATTCCTGTAAATGAATAACAGACGAGTCATAAAATATAATCTCTTTGATATGAATGAGACCAATGACCAGTTCCCCCAGCATATTGAGATACATTAGGGAGTCCAGACACTGTTTCTGTCTGATATTGTGTCATACAAGTCATTCAATTGAATGTGCTCTGAGCTTGATCCTAGTTTAAAATGCTTCAGAATTGATATATTTTTTTTTTTACTGGCGGTGGTACCGAACAGTATAATCAGCTGCAGTCAAGATCAAACAGGATATGGGCCATAACTAATGAGTGGTATTCTCTGCAGGGAAATATTTCAGAAATAACCAACACTTTTTAAAACTGTCCCAACTCCCCCTTATACCATGGTTAAATGGAACTACACACAGGGGGTAGCCGCATGAGATGGACTCACATCTTTAACAAATTTAGCCTTGAATTATTTCTTGCTCGTAAAGTTATTCCATTACTTTGGTATTGGTTTCACTCAAGGGTAGAAAAGCCCGTCCTTATTTAATTAAATTCTTACAGTAAATTGGGCAACCATTATAAGATCCAGCTTGACTCTGAAGCTAGTGAACTAGGGGCTAATATTATTATGCCGTGGGAGGGCTATTTCAAGTGATGCATATCAGCCAGTACTTTAAACTGAGACTTTATACAATATTCTATTGTAAGTATGATTGTGAAACCACCCCCCTCTCTCTCTCTCTGAATGTGTCTGTCTCTGTGTATGTATATATATATATATATATTGTGTCCCTCTTCTTCTCCACCCTCCAGGTAAAGCTGAGTGACAGGGTGCTCTCCACAGAGTACGGCCTGCTCCTACGCTCTGTCCAGCTGTCCGACCAGGGCCTGTACTACTGCCTGGCTACCGAGAACACCTTCAAACGCACCGTGGCCAAAATCCGTCTGCGGGTCCTGAGCGAGGCCATGGTGAGCGTGCTGACAGACAAGCAGCAGTCCCCCTGGGCGTGGGCCAGCTCCCTCCACCCCAAGGCCCTCCTGGCTGCCTTCAGCCCTGCCGAGAGCCTGGCCGTGCAGCAGTACTGCAAGGAGAGGAAGCAGCTCCAGAGCATGCACCAGGGGCCCCTCCGGGGAGACCTGGCCAAGCTCAAGCCCCTGATGGACCAAAGGAAGAGCCGGAACCGCCGGAATCACCTACCCGGGGTTTGAACAAAAGGGTTAGGAGGAGTGTGGTGACTCGGTGATAGACACACACACTCACATACTACCCCCCCCCCCCACACACACACACACACACACACACACACACTACAACACAGACTCTGATGTTCCACCCAGTGGATCTAAAGGCTTACTCTGGTCCCTGCTCCATGTCGTGTATGGTGGAGTTGAATGTGAGGGACTGTGAGCATGGCCTGGGCTTTCTCTTGTCTTACACTATATGCATGAGGCGCTCGCACTGGGGACTGGGATGCAGTATACACAAACACAACACACATGATGTGGATTCATGAGTTACAATCGATCGTCACAAATGTCTTTCTTTCTTCAGCTTGAGAGCTTTAGGTTGGCTTCAAACAAATGCAGAGCCTACAAGTCATCATGGCTGGTCAATGTGTATAACATTGTGGAGTGTGTGAGTATGTTTTACTGTGGACACTGGCTATAAGGTTTGGCCCTGCAAAGATAATGTACAATTATAGTCATACTGTGTTTCTGTTTACATCTACTTCACTTAATCTTTTTGCTAAATTTGTTGAGTTATGTTCAAGGTGTCGTGTTAACTTGTATTCTTAAAGGTATGCTCAGAATTTTTGTTCTGTTGACATGGAAAGTCCTGCTCCTCCCAGGGTTCCTAACTGTTTCTTTATCTTATGTTCCACCATGGCTGTCTATACAAAGGACAGATTGTCTATGGTGTGGTACTGTGTAAGTTGTCCTAATAAAACATACTGCGGTGTCGGAAATTAAAACACAGTGGATAGGCCAAAGTACTCCTCCAGTTCAGCTGGCACCCATATGCAAAAACCTCGTACATTGGCTGGAACAGGAACCTGGAAGCTTGGCTATGCACACATGCCTGATGATCACACACACGCTCACGGGTGATACATTCTTGTGTTTAAGCACAGAGGCATGTTAATGTGGACATGCTTCATCGAAATGTCATACCATGTCCTGATTGGGTACTCTGTGGTTGCTAGGTTGCATTTAATCTGTGTATCCCTTGAGTGCAGATGTGCCTCCCAAGCCAATAGCCAAAGCAGAATCTCCCCTCAATCACATACATACACCCTAGCACATACTCTGTCACACACACAAACACATTAGTAAACACATTACATGCTAAATATTCGAATAGGTTTCCAAAACTGAGGAATGGTTGTTACTAAGCCTTGCCCAATACACTATAGCCGACATATTGCAACATGGTGTTGCTACACTGATTGATTGCAGCTTGGCTGTGCATGCACTAATTAGCTCAAGTATTTTAATACAGTTCAACTTTAATTTAAGGAAAACAAACAACCTTGGGCTAACATTGCTACTTTGTTGACAAATCGTTCTGGCAAATCTGTTTGATTCATACACTGTGTTTCCACATCAAGCAACCAATTCATGCATGGCTAGTGTTTTGTCACTGTACAGAAGCATGTGCCTTTGTGGCTGTTTCTGGTCTTAGAATGGATTACAGTATTGGTTGACCACAATCATAACAGAATCGCATATATATTGGATTTCGTAGTCAGTATAATTCAGTGTTTTGTTCAACTAGGGGAATATTTTTCCTTTCCCTGAAAGCCAGCAGAATCAAGAAAGACATAATGAAACTATTATCAAAGCTATCATAGTGAATTACTCATTTGACTCAAAGTTTGGGAGAGGGTCAAACTAGCTTCCTCATTTTATATAGTGTGAATAATTCATTCATTGCATTCATTGTGGTTTCGCCAAGTATAGCCAATGTAGATATAGATGTCTTTGGTTTGTGTACAGTTCATTTCTTATTTTCATCATTGTAACTTATGTTAATGTTGGACTTTTGTGGATATGTGTTCATCAGTGTGACCCTACTGTATATAATTTCAACATATTCATTCGGTAACCATGACTGTATCTGCACATTGCAGAGATATATTTTCAAATTATTTTTTAATACCTAACATATTGTTCCCATAGGTTCGTCATCATCACAGTTAATGTTGTGTTAATGTTGTGTCAATGTTGTGTCAATGCTCTCATGAAACTTATGTATTACTATTTATTAATGTAATGTCAGCCTGAATAAATACATTAAACTGTATGTGAATTTTATTGTTGCTGTTCTTAACTTCTGTTCTTAAAAATATAGAAACATATACTTTTTGGAACCACAATAAAGTTTTTATATGTTAGTCACGTTCTGTCCAAAAAGGAGTCATTCATAACCAAGCCACTACTGTACAGTTCCCTTGACTAAACATTTCACTGAACACACTGTGTGAGAGGATGCGCACCTGTGACTGTGTTATGGTAGCCGTGGTCAGAGAGAGGAGAGGTGGTCAGGACATCCAGACATGTCCCTGGTAATCTGAATAAATGGATGTGGATGTCAGCCTCTATCTCAGACTAACTGAGGACCCATAACCACAGGAAACCTGCAGTGGGCCATTTAAAACCCATAAAACTAAAGAGTTTCCTCAGTTGGGCAACACACAATTCTTTTTAACCAAACAAACCCAGGTGACATGCTGAACCACAGAATAATCTCCTAGACTGATTTTATTCCTGTTTTGATTTACAGGCCTTGCATGGGGTGAAAAGTGAACTGAATGATATCGCTTTAAAGTGCACAATGGAGGGTTTTGTTCCAAAATGGTCTGGTTTGGATTGACACTGTGCCGTGTTAAGACCTTTAAAAGATCCTTTGAGTACAGCATAACATTAAAAAAAAGAAACTATTTTCCTTTTAATAATACTTAATGACTTACAGTTCAACATTGAACTGAATGCATTTACATATTTTCATCTGAACATTAATACCCCATCAGAGTACCTTTCTCTCACAGTGGGAATCCAGCACAGAGAATTACTTTAACAGTCCAGTCACATTAGGGGAAGCCTCATCTACAAATCCCAACATACCAAACACATTAACAATGTTTAAAACAAATCATTTGAAATTCTCACAGTATTTCCTCTGCGTATCAAAGCAATGCTTTTGGAACATTATAAACGTTTAGCATTATATGCTAAAATTACAAAAATGGCTACATATTTGTCCAAATAGGTCAGAGGCACAATAGCAGCTTGTTGACTTCTATGCCATTCATAGATTGTGGAACTTCAGCTCACACAAATTTGGAATTGATGTTGTTTCGTCTCATCATACAGTACCCCACCATACAGAGAACAAATATGGCTGTCCCGATGCCTATCAGAGATTTTTGCACCATGCCCAGCAGCTGGATACGGAACAGCAGCTCTTTCTTAAACATGTCTGCTGTCTCATCATCGAGCGATGCAGTCTGCCAAAACACACACAGACACACACAGGGATGAAGACTTAATGACAGCAAGAATAATAGCGATACACTACCTATGTCAGTTGAGGGAACCTAGAATAATTTACTCTGGGTTCTACATTAATAATTTAATGTTTGTAATGAGTCCAGAATAAAAGAAAAATGAATGAAACATTGCTGGGAATGCTTGTTTGGGGTGTACATATTCAATGGGTTACAGTGAAAGCTACGACACCTTCCGATGAGGCAACCATGTGTAGCATGGTTCAGAATGACTTACCTCATTTAACCAAACTAAAGGGAATATGGTGTAGTCCTTCACTTTTTTCAATACACTGTAGAAAAAAGAGATGGGGTGATTAGTGTCCCTTCATAAATCGGGGGGTCAGATGGCTGAGCGGTTAGGGAGTCGGGCTATTAATCAGAAGGTTGTTGGTTCGATTCCCGGCCGTGCAAAATGATGTTGTGTCCTTGGACAAGGCACTTCACCCTACTTGCCCACCCTACTTACTGTAAGTCGCTCTGGATAAGAGCGTCGACTACATTTAAATGTAAATAATGTGTATGTTAAGTACAGACTCCATTGCTTGAACTTACGTGATAACCTTTGATGGTCCATACATCATGTTGACCTGAAGCCTCTTGGCAAACCTCAGAGTGAAGCCTGTGGTCTGACAGAAGCAAACATCCCCATCAGGTACATCACCTGTAAACTAGAGCCTAAACAGTGTTAACTAGCTCAGTGCTAGAACATGGTACTACGGATTTATAGGTTGCAGGTTCAAATTACTTTGAATAAAAGTGTCAGCTAAATGAATACACAACTAGTGCACCAGGTTTGTTTGTGGCTTACTGGCTCTACATCCAGGTATGTGAAGTGGTGCTCTATGGAAGGACTCAGACCCAGTATATCCTCTGTCAGGCTAGGAGTGCCGTACAGGAAATGGGGCAGGGAGATGTAGACCGGGGTGCCTGAGAGGAACAACAACATCATAAGCGTTGATGCTTTTCTATTGGAAGTTTGACAGAACATTGATCGCATGTATGGGTGGGATTCGAACCCATGGCCAAGATGTCGCTGGCTTTCATAGCTGATGCTGGCTCTCACCGTCACGGCACACACCGACGCCAAGGACTCCTCCTACAGTGCAGTTTTTGGTGGACAGCAGTTCCTTGCAGTAACACTGGTTGTCAGGGTTGATCGTGGGGGCAGCTAGAGTCTTCTCATTCAGAGTGTAGCGGTACACCTGGATCCCCTTTAGGTCCTGGCTGGACTCATACTGGGCAGACACAGACCTAAGAGGGCTCAGAAGTGTGAGGGTTCTCCGTAGGCATGTGCTGTACCTTGTTTTACGGGGCTTGGTGAGTGCTAGGCTGACCTCTAGTGGCGATCCACCAAAGCATCAATAACATGGGTATTTACTTGAGAGTAATATCCACAAAATACCCTCATTCATTCATTTATTCAGCTTGTATACAAATCATCTGACAAACTGTGCATGAAATCTGCGGGGTGGGGGGGATACAAACGCAAGATACAAACCCCAACTCCCTTATCATGGTGAGCCTGTATTATTGTACTATTGACAAACATGATTCAAATTGAGTGTCAGGACACTCCAAGGTGCATGGTGGTATGGTATATGGTATACTCGTGATTGTAGCATTCAACATATTCTTTAAAACCCCTCACCTGCAGATGTCTGAGACAAAGAAGAACAGAGGCTTCTTCTTATCCAGGAAGGGAGGAAACGAGGACGCATCTGGAACACAGTTCAATGATGATAAGAAGTTAATATTAGTGAGAATAATGATGAACCTCTTCTACCCTAAGCCTTTTTTTCTTAAATTCCACTAAAATAACATACTCTGACGCCAATAACAACAGAAATATGTAAGTCTGGTACTGTTACGTGGTACTGTGCTTCTATATTATATTCCCACAGTATAAGTTTCTATAAAAATAAAAATAAACTTCACCTCTTACCTGTGCCATTGATCATGTTACAGTATTTGTCCTCCCAGTAAGGCACGGCCCTAAACGACAAATAATCAACTTCAATTCGTAAACTATTAGACAAGCAATTTAGCATTGAAATTCTCACCCTAACTTTCTGGCTACTTTAGAGTGGGGGGTTCCGTGGGAAACTTACTTCCTACCCTGAAACATGTCAATGGTAGAGACTTTGGAGATATCGTCCTTCCCTGTGAAGATATTGTAGGGTCCATCATAGGTATCGTTGTACTGGAAACAGATTGGAGAATAACGGTGTGAGTAAGAATACGTTATCAAATCATTTAAACCACCCCTTCCCAACAAATGACTGATATTGTGTGGCTACATTGCATGACTGGTACTGTATAACACAATATAGCAGAACTTACAGGGGCAAAAATGCCCACAGTTCCCTTCAGGATGGGGTCGGTGTAACCCCAGAGAAGGTCCTTGACTGTGCGGCGCTGGAAGAGTGAGGCGTTGTTGTTCTTGATGAGCGATTCCAAAACCCTGTGAAACAGCTTAGGAATCAATGTGTACGCACCCTGGAGAGAGAACACTCATGGTGTGAGATTCAACACACAACTATATTACATAGCACATTCATGGCTGGCTTGTTTAAAATGTAAACTCTATTATGAGCACACATGGGTATGATAATCATTCCCTTTAACACAGAGATAAAGGCATAATATGAGTTATTAACAGTTTTCTTTTATGACTCAAGATATAATTGACCATTCATATTGGCTTATCAGCCTTATCAACTGTTTGAGCGCACATCCGCAGATAGACTGAATCTCTGCAGTCATGTGGTTAAGATGTCTTCCATAGGTGATTTCTGACGTTCTCCAGCAACACAGTCCAATCTTGTGTAGCTAACTCAGCAATAGCGTCACATTGTTTTAAATTCATACCAAAGTCAAAACTAAACTGAGAAACTGAACAGATAACTAAATTAATTTGAATTCACTTCAGTAATCCTGAAGGAAATTCATTACTTTGATGACTTCTGTCATGTAATGCCACTGTGATGTACCACAAACATTCCATACAAGAACCCAAACATTCGACCAAAGATGAAATCCTCCTGGGTTTTGAGTCCACGTTTCCATCTTAAAGTCAAAGACACTCAATGCTAAAAACCCGCCCAATTCCTGAGTACACAGTGGAGCCACTTACAGCCACAGCCAAGTTGAGGGTAGTGACCATGTCCTCCTCTGGTCCCACAGACATTGAGGGATCAAAGATGGCCCCCGCTGGCAGCAAGAAGGACACAGTGTGGTTGGGAAAGGCTGTTATGTTCTCTTTTGCCAAGTACCTGGTCCTGGGAGAGACATGTTGGGGGGGGGGGGGGGGGGGGGGGGGGAATTAAAGACAGACAAAATAATAATAATAATAATCAGACACCTGGCATAAACCTTTGAACTGATTATTATGTGTAGAATCAGATTGAGTAGCGTTATCTGTATGAATGACGCTTTGCACAACATGTTCCTGATAAGTGACATTACACATGGCTCACAGTTGAAATAATAGATGATAAAAAAGCTATTAAAAAAACATACTTTTTAGGAATAGCATTGTGATAGAATGCAAGGATGCATGCACATGCATCTAATGACATATTTTGTCTTAGGCTCCAGAGTAAGGCACACCTACTTGTACGCATAGGGTCCCTTCTCCACGACCACAGGCTTGGCTCCATGCTCAAGCACCTCCAGGGGGTTCTTCACATCAAACAACCAGAACTGTCGATACACCACTGCCCCAGCGGACACCCAGTTGTCATAGGCTGTCGTGCCAGGCTCGATGACAGCCTCCTGCGAGCGGGCGGACACAGAGGATGGCTATTTTTAAACGACGCTCAAGATTTCCAACAGAGCAGCTGCTTTTTCGCTGCCGTATTGAAAACGGCGCATCGCTAATAAAGGCCCTTTGATCTGTCTGCCATCCAGGATCCCTCTGCCACCCGAGTCAAGCTGCGCTCTGATTTGAGAGGACAAGTCGTCGTATCGCATGCACATCCCAAACACATGACTGTATGTCGTCTGCCTATTCCTCCCTCCAGACCACCCCTCACATAGGTTTACCTCCCCTGCAAAAGAGTAAACTGGTACCAACCTTCTCCACTGTGTCCTTAATGACATTGTTTCCTACGGGGATAAGGACGCCTCCGAGCACAGCCACCAACGCCCCAAACACAGCTCCAGAGATCAGCCCGCACCTCCTGTCACAGCAGCAGCCCATGGCGTCGGCGTGTGTGTGTGTGTGTGTACGCCCGCGTGTGTGTGTGTACTGTATGTGTGTCCACCCCGTCCGTCTGTCTCTGTCTGTGTCAGGCGGTGTGTGAGGCAGTATCCGAGGCAGCAGCGGTGTCAGAGGAGCAGAGGAACGGGGGGACAGGTGGAGGTGGAGACTGCCCTGGCAGTGGCCCAGGACACGGCTCGTGGTGGGGATTACGCAACATCAGAGGGTTGAAGGTTGTGAGGAGTGCACTCCTGCCCCTGGGTATCAGTGCACTATCGCAGAGATCTTTAATGCTCCGCTCATCAGAGCAGTCTGGAGGGGCGTGTTTGAAAGAGAAGAGGACTAAAGAGCCTTACCGCAAACCACCACGATATCTATAGTACAACTGAGAAGTGCAAGACATTTGATCTCAGTCATGCATTTAAACATACTGGATGATTTACTGTTTCATTCTCATCTACTTTGGGGATGGGTGACGATTGGATGTCTGCTGCCTCTGGGACGTCCTTCACTTTGCTTTAGAGCACATGCAGATTTATATAGACTAACATGCCCATGATCCATCTTAGAATAAAGACAAATCACCACATGAGTGGTAACTCACCACTTAGGGTTAGTATAACTTATAACCTTGACCAGATCAATAAGGTCAGAACAGAGAAGATGTGTATATAAGGCTTAAGTAGCTTGAAATTAAGTCTCCCTTCCTTCATAAACTGCCAAGTCATTCTCATCCCATTCTTAAACTTGTGGTGAAAAGCCTCCATAGCCATCCTCTAAACCTGAAATATTCTGCCATTCTCACTTCATCCATTGGGGGTCAGCACTATCATTTCACCTACTTGACTGGTCCAAACCTTCATATGTTTGTGTTGTTGTGTTGATTCATATAATGTATATGTCACACCTGTAGATACCTGTTTCTGCCTCTGATCCTCTATAATGATCATAACACAACATCATATTTTAAATTTTTACAAATGGTTCTCTTGACGTGTCCCAGAAATGGCTGTTATGATGATATAATATGATGGTTCAGCATCAATGATTTGTACGCCTCGTACACATCCCCTTTTGACGTTAGGATGTTATGTAACTTAAACATTTTCTTACAGCATTGTCCGCAACCTATCCACTAGAGACTTTTACGTTTTATCTTCTGAAATGAGGAAGTGTCTATAGATGTACGGAAAAAGCTTAAAACGGTCAGCCAGTTAAATATTGGATGCTTAACAGCCCCTCTCACGTAAACTACCTATAAAGTAAATCAATCCCATTCCCCAGATACATTGTTGTCCCTATTGTCAAACTAAAAGCCATGACAACCATGGCCACAGACTCTTATTATGACAGCAAAAACCGAAACGGGAAGTCTGGATGTTGCTGCTCTTGGTAAATGTAGTCAGAGAAACCTCAGTCAGAACATAGCTCACTGTGGCAGCGGATAGAGACACGCGTTAAGTGGGAGAGACACGGCCAATACATCGTTCTCCTTTTAAAATTCTATCTATGCGACGACGATACTTTTATTGATAACCGTAGGGTTTATGTGTTCACAAGAGACACACTAATCCATGTTATCTTTGAAAAGTGTCCCATTCGAGACACATAGATTTTGTTCCAGGGCGTGTACGGGTCCAGGGGAACAGGTTAGCCCTTGAATGTTGGTAGTATAGTGTATCTTTTTGCATTTTTACATCGCCTTGTCCGGAGGAGTCGCTTGACGATGGGGTGTACACTGAGTACCGAGGATAAGGCGGCGGTGGAGCGCAGTAAAATGATCGACAGGAATCTGAGGGACGACGGGGAGAAAGCCGCAAGAGAGGTCAAGCTACTACTCCTCGGTAAGGAAAAGAGAACGGGTGTTGATGAACTTCACTTTGTTCCATTGTTCGTCTTATTCATATAACTTGACACTGGGCTCTAAGTTGTGTAAAATAACGTAGACCCTTCACCGTAGTCGAAGTGAAAATTAGAGTAACAATGTTTCCTCTATACGTCCGCTTTCCGCATAACCCACACAATTCACAATAGCTGTTTCTATGGTCGTCATGACGTTGAAGTTCCCAAATACACAAAGCATTACTTATTTAAACACCTGCAACGTCTTAGATTTCCATTCTAGCCATTCTGTTTTTTATAGAAATTAGTAGATGGTAGGCCTGATTTAAGAATGTTAATGCAAACTAAAGGTACTTCATGATGCAATAGTCTTGAGTCAACTATAACTACCCACGAGAGCAGTTACAGTCTCCTCTTCTGTTGATGCAAGACATTCGTCTCTGCCCATTTAGATTCACTCGCTTAATCCTTATAGCAGTGTCTTTTTTCCCATTACAACACAGTTCGTTTTTCAAATCAGCACGCATACCTACTTTTCCTGTTTCCACTTGCCCTGTGTAAGAGAATGTGGCTCAAGTCAATGTTTACATGCACACACCATGGTATTATTGAAAAAGACAATATAGGTTACCAGAACAGCCATGAGTAAATGCAGAACAAGAACAACTTGTCTATTTGACTTGATGGCATTGGCAGCATTGTACTTTAATTGAACATTGTACATTTTACAAATACATTTATTTTTTGTGAGTTTTTGTTAATGAACTTTCCTGTAAAATATTTGAATTGGTGTCTCAGCCTTTATATTTGCAATGATCTTCCCACCCCAAATACATCATAAGAGTAGAAATCTGACTGTCCACACCTGCAGGGGCAAAATGACAAATGGTCCGAGTCATGGTCATTGGGTTGTCAGGTTTTCTCTGATTGACGTACTGTAAGACACATTCCACTGTAACTTGTACAGGCAGACACAGCAGATTAGAGGCAAGCAAGTACAGTCATGTAGAGTTATTTTGCTCCAGGGAGCAACAGAGGTAACATTTCCCTCCATTTTCCTCCAGAAAATGTCAGTCCACCTCTTTTTCCCTTGACAATAATGCCAAGGTATATATATTTTTCGATGCATTTTGCTTTTAACTTAATGGTTCTTGTTCCCATGAGAACATGATCATGTTGATGGCATTTGTGCACCACTGGAGTATTTACCACTGCAGGCTGACAGTTTGTGTTGGCACCATAACATGCATTCTGTGTTTCATAAAGGTCAGTAACCAGGTAACAGACATGGCCTCTTCAAATTACTGGCAGGACAGCACAGGCAGGCAGGCCTTGCCAGGAGAAAGGAAATGCGAGAGAGAGAGAGAGTGTGCTAAGATCCCCACCCTAGTGACAGAGGCATTAAAAATGGAGAGCGTCATGTGCTCAGAAGGTGTCAAGGTGAAGAGCCTCTCCTCTTGTTTGGGTTTGCCCGACCAGTCTGAGTGAGACGTCCCCTTTCTGAGCGCCTAACCTCGTGAGAGTTCTAAAGCACTGTAGCTCCGAGCTCACAGGAAGGTTTGTGTGATACATTAGCAGTGCTTGAGATGCTGGTCGAGATGTTCTGCTGTTACGCCTGTGAAATAGACACCACCTGTCGTTGCTCTGTGCGGGCGGGCGCGCATGCATTCGTGTATGTACGCGTGTTTGTGTGTTACTGTGCGTGCGTGTGGCGTGTACAAGCATGTTTACCTGTGTGTGTGTGGGTGTGTGGGAGCATATGGTGCCGTGTGAGCCGTCAGTGGCGTGTAGCCATGCACCTGTCGAAACAGGTGTCATTTGCATGAGGGCTGATTTGAATTTCGAAAGCGCTTTCTGGTTTTCACAGCCTGTCAGCTTGTCTCGTGTCAATTCTGTATTGTGTAGATGACATCTTTACTGGAAATCTTGCTTTCAATGCTTTGAAAAATGGCAAAAAGGCACAACTTGGTTTATGGGCCCTGTATTCATGCAGTAAAGTTGCAGAGATACAGTACCATAACGTTGTCCAGGCGTGTTCTTCTGTGGAACATCTCACTTGCACCCTCAATGTGTCCTGTAGGCTCCAGGATGAAAAATCCTTTGAGATGTTGGGAGATTCACAGACCAGACCTGTCACATAGAACTAACCATCAGCGGAGACCAGAGGATGTGACATGATAATATAAAGAAAATGTAATTGAATAACCTTCATTGCTTCCTCACTGTCACAATCGTTAGTCATCACCCCTTTCACCAAATTAGCCAGCGTGTACTTGTGGGAAAACAGTCTGCGGTCCATTGATCTGCCTGTCTTTAGATCCATCCCAATGATTTGCTGCATTGATTGTTGATAGGTAAAGCGGGGAGTTACTGGATTTGTGTGTGTTCAGTCATGCTTGCAAAAGACTCCTGGAGGGATATGAATGAAAGAGATTTAGTTCTCAATATAAACGACCGAAGTCCTAAACATTGATCTAGGATCAAGCAGTGTGTGTCCTGCTGCAAGACCAAGAAACGTCTCTTCTTCTCCCTCCATGCTGGTTGCAGCTTAAAACCTATCCTGCCAACGTCGATGTTCGCACAACAGATTCCAGAAGTGGATCTTTGTGGGTTAGCTGGAAAGAATGGAGGGGAGAAGGAGAAGTGAGGCTGGTGTGGGGACGGCTCATTCTGCTCAAGTGGTGCCACTTATATGGGTGCTGAGCTGTTGGGCAGCAGAGGCCAAGTACCCCCCCCCCCCCCCCACCCCCCCACCCACCCCCCACCCCGCGCTCTCCTGCACTGCTTCTTCTCTCCTGCACTGCCCTTTCAATGGCATGTTGGTCAGCCAGACAGCCAGCTAGCCGGTCCAACCCCAGGCCACGCTCCTGCAGACCCAGACAGATAACCCTGGGACTATTGGATCTGATCTGACACTTCTCCAGAAATGGGTTTCTGGAAGGCAGAAACCCCAACAGCTATTCTCTAGCTAGTCAGCGAGCCAGTATTATATAAAAGCTCCAAGTGAATTAGCATTTAACTAGGCTATCGCGGCGCTATAATTGGACTGCGGACCTGTAGCCATTTTAATCACATTCTCCATAGCAATCCCTTGTTGTCACCAACGAGAACCGTACCACATTCTCCTCTCCTTCTACCTCTGTGAAACCCTGTGAATTATACCCAGGGGGGATTCCAGGAGAGATATGTTGGTGGGCTTTAGAAAAACGTCACTCATCTCTCCAATCCTCCATTTTGTCTGGAGGGCTTGGTGGGTTTTCTTAAAATAGTTTCCAACCGTCCGAAACAGAAAGCAGCTGGCTTAGTGGTTTGGACCAGACCTAGGTTGGGATGGTGGGTGTATCAAAGTGTGTGTTTGTGTTTGTGTGTGTGTGTGTGTGTGCGTGTGTGTGTGTGACATGACTCATTGTTGTGACGCAGGTTGCCAGAGGTCAGCTTTGTGGTTCTACTCACTTAATGGCCCATATGTCAAATCAGGCCCACTGGTGTCTCTGAGGCAAGGCTTTGAAGCTTGGCGGATCACGCCTCTGGTCAAGACATCACCAGCATCAAGGACTCACTTGGATCAGTTATGTAACCAGACCTCAGCGCTGCTCTCTTTATCTCATTCACATTGATCAGAGTAGAGCAAAGTTGTGGTGATTTTTCCAGCTTCCGGCAAAGCAGTCAATGGAATTGAATAACGGTTGGATATCGCAATGTTTCTGTGGTGTCTTTCAGATATTCAAGAAAATCTCGTTTCGGTAGCTCGCTGAGAGAGCGGTCCGTTTACACAGCAGTCATCTCAGGCTGTCTGAGGGTGAGGCTTCAGGAGATCTGGGCTCTTGGGCAGTGAGTGTGGGTATGGAGTGAAGCTGTGTTGTGTTGTTAGCGGTGATAAGAGGCCCTTAGCCAGACCCCGGGGGTCCTACACATCCACCCGCCTGCTAGCCTTGTCCCTCCTGCTAGCCTTGTCCCTCTCTCTGTAGCACAGGGTGTGTGCTGTCTCACTGTCCTACTGGGAATCTCACTGGCTCATGTGAAGCCCTGGAGCACTGCTACAGTGCCAGTCACACACACACACTCACACACACACACACACACACTCACTCACACACACACACACACACACACACTAAAGAAACCTCCTCCAGGGCTGCTCAGCACCACAGAGGTAACACATAATCAAAACAATAGGGCCTTGGGTGAAAGCTATTCAATTAAACAGTCAGTTCTCTGCTGAGACGTCACCTCTCCTGTCTCGACTCGCCTCATCCTCCTCCAGAGGAAACCCTGTCCACAGGAATTCTGCTTGTTCCTCTCGCTCTCTCAGATACACTCCCTGCTGCTTCCTGTAGGGGGCGTCTGGCTGGGGCGTCAGGTTCACTTGGCGGTGGTGTGTGTCCTGGAAGAACAGGCGAGAGTGTGGTCATTGTTCGGGGCTGTAACTTAATACAGACCTGCAAGCAGGCGAAGTGCCGTTGCCGAAGAACTAGTCCCTCTTTCCCTCCTCCAATATCTCTGGATCACGGGGCAGATCCGACTTAACGGGCCGATCGACTTCCTTCGTGCTGACTGTGGAACATCCGAAAAGCCCGAGAAAGAGAGATGAGAGCAATAAGGGCTCCCTGCTGGCCTGTGAGTGAGCGTTTCTCACAAGGAGGAGGATCTGAGAGCGTCTCTGGGGCAATGTCTCTAATGCACCACACCAGGAGGGGGCCGAGCACCGATAATGATGTCGGTCACACGGCTGTTATTTCTATGTGCAGAGGCTAGCGAGAGCAAAGGCATCGGAAGAGGCCTCTCTGCGTGGATTCCGAGGCCGTAATGAGTTGATGAATAATACATTGGTCTTCCTTGCGGTAGTGACAGTCCACCTTCACACTGAACGCTCCCCCACTCCGCCCAGGTGACCGAGGACGCACGCTAGACGCATGTCTGGTTCCAGGTATCGTTGCCATGGCAGTGTGACGTGTGTGAGAGAGAGAGCGCGTTAGCGTCCGCCAGTTGACTGTTACCCTTCGTGAGCTCTTTGCTGCTCTGCTAGTGCTGTTGGGCTGGCTGACATCTGTCCTGCTCCGCTCTCATTGGCTGCCTGTCCGGGAAGTTTTCCTCCCCTCCCAGAGTCGCCGCTGGTCGGATGTTGTGTCTGGCGTTCTCACACCCCAGGCCAGGGCTGTCTGAGCCCCGGAACACTCCAGCTGTTTCTCCACGACGATGGTGGGGGGAAAGCATTTCATGTACACCATCTCTCTCCTTCAAACATCACATTATCATAAAGAAACGCATGAATGCACCGACAACAAAAACAAATGAATATGAGAACGCTGTCTGGAAAGTTTCCCATTATAGTGTTGAACAGAGCGCTGTATGCAGGCAGGCGGACAAACAGGCGGACAAACAGGCAGACAGACCAACAGCATGGTAGATGAGCATTTGCTCCATCAAGGTTGTAAGAAGACCAGCTTGTGACTCATTGCCTGAGTGTTTATGAATCCTCTCTCTCTCTCCTCATCTCTCTCTCTCCTCATCTCTCTCTCCTCATCTCTCTCTCTCTCTCCTCATCTCTCTCTCTCATCTCCCTTATCTCTCTCTTCCCTCATCTCTCTCTCTCTCGATGCTATGGCACGAGGTGCTCAGGCAGTGTCCTGTGATGGCCTGGATGGGTAGTTTGGCTGGGCTAGATGGCTAGATAATGTGCTGTAAGTGCTGCCATTGGAACAGACCAATAAAGAGAGCTGCAGGGAGGGGCCATTATCGAGCAGGCAGCAACAGAGCATCGCTCAAGGGGGGAGGGGGGAAGTCAATATCAAACTCAGGAAGGACAATCAGGGACCATTTACTGTGTCCATCTAGATGAGTTCTTGGCATAGTCATCTTCTTAGCGTTGTTAAGTGACTAGCAAAGGTAAGTGCTTGTATAACACATGATATACTGTATTGTATTCTGTGGCAGCTTTCAATTATGTCAAGGAAAATAAAATAAACAGCTCTTGGTTGTGAAAAATGAGCAATTTTACATAGTTTTTTACTGCCCCTTCCTCTCTCCCTCCCATAATATCCATCTTCTCTGTCTCTCTCTCTCTGTCTCTCTCTCTCCGTCTCTCTCCGTCTCTCTCTCTCTCTGTCTCAGGTGCTGGTGAGTCGGGGAAGAGTACCATTGTCAAGCAGATGAAGTGAGTATCTGTTTGTCCACTAATATACCCATCCATTCAGCCCGTTCAAATCATTCTCACAATCCAAACAAACCATTGTGTGTGTACCTCGTGGACAATCTCATCAGATATGACTAATGTCATCGTCCTAGACTAGTTATCTTCATCGCCACGTAGCCCATTTGTTTCACGCAGTTCCAATCATTTCTGAGTAATGGTATTGTCAACCGACATCATACTTGGAGAAGCACCCCATCCATTCCACCGAGTCAAACTGATGTTCTGGCGTTTGTTTGGCAGAATCATCCATGAGGCAGGCTACTCAGAGGAAGAGTGCAGGCAGTACAAGGCCGTGGTCTACAGCAACACCATCCAGTCCATCATCGCCATCATCCGAGCCATGGGCCGGCTCAAGATCGACTTCGGAGACGCCTCCAGAGCTGTGAGTATGGGGGGGGGGGGGGGGGACTTCATCATCAAACTGGCATAATTTCCTGGATAAATCTGTGCACCGCTCGTGTCCAGGGCCCCATCTGGAACTCTTTATCGTCTCTCTTTCGGATCTCTAATTACTGGTTGTGTGCAAGCATGTACTTGTCCACACAGCTGAAGCCATCACGGTTGTATCAAGATCAGGGCTTTGTTAGAACGGGAGGCTTGTTTGGGGGCTTTTAAAGGTGGTTATTGCTCAGAACGAATCTGCTTCTTTCCAGCATCTAGGGTTTATAAGAACTGCTGATCCAAAACGTACTGAAGACACACTAACGTGTGTGTGTGTGTGTGTGCCAGGACGATGCGCGGCAGCTGTTTGTGCTGGCGGGCTCAGCAGAGGAGGGCTTCATGACGGCAGAGCTGGCGGGGGTCATCAAACGCCTGTGGAAGGACGGGGGGGTCCAGGCCTGCTTCAGCCGCTCACGGGAGTACCAGCTCAACGACTCTGCAGCATAGTGAGTCACCACGGTCACACACACACACACACACACGTACACTCGCATGCACACATACATACATGCAGTATATAAATATGCCTACACACAAACACACAGACCTGCATTCTATTCAGACCCTTTTCCCATGGGAGGATGTACACAGCACTCCTTTTTGATCGCTTATTTATGGAACAAGTGGACCCACCTGCTGCAGATGCATCCGTCAGCGAAATACCTTGTCAGACGCACGAAGTTCCCCCACAGGTAGCTTGTCTAGGTCTGCCGACACGTATGTCAACACCCCCCAACGCAACCGTCCACCCTCCGTTTGAACCTTGAGTGAGACTGTCAATATTTGCACTGTGGTATCAGGCCAGTAACACGCAGGCAAGCCAGTGTGGAGTCCTTGACTTTTCATGTAGGACCTGTCGCTGTCTGAACCTTTCTCAGGCGGTAAACGAACCAGAGGAAAAATCGGACCAGCCGTCGAAAACATGGCAATGTCCCGTCCTGTGGAATCGCTCATTGATTTCACTGAGGCGTTTTATTTATGTTCGTCCATTTAGTAGCCTCACCGAGGTAGCCCCTGCATGGTGTTCTGGGAAACCCTTGTTTTGAACGGGGGGGTTTGTCACCGATTTTTTGTTGTTGTTGTTGTTGGCCAGGCTTGAGAGCCACAGCTGTTGGTCCTTTTCCTAATCGATGGCCACAGTGCCTCCCACCTGCGTCACTGTTGGTGTCCTGCCAAACAGGGGTTCTGCAAGGCTGCCCGTGGAGCTGTTTGTTTGCGAGGAAATGGTTGCTCTCTTTCTGTGGTAATCTCTTGCCAGAGAAACGCACAGTGGGGCTATTTGAGAAGTGAGGGAGATTACTGTAGATTTACTGTGTGTGCGCGCGTGTGTTTGTGATGGCAGGAGGCTTCTAAATTCCACGTCATGCCGTCCCACCCTGAATACCCCCTGGGAGGGTCTCGGTAGGGTTTCACACGTGTCCAGTCAGGAGTCATCTGGTTACTGGTGACCTTTATTAGCTAACAGATCCATAGGGATCGAGTGATGGACACGGCACAGATGTAGCGCTTATTTACCCTGGTTTACAGCCCGTCATCCCATTATCTCCGACCACAGCCTGATGTAGGCTGAGCCATCAGGGTGTTCAGAAGTAGCAGCAGACAGTCCAGGGAGACAGTGAGGGTCACGGTGTGACTTGTCCTCAATTCCAGATATGGAATCAGACACAGAGGTGAAGCTGGCATTTGATTAACAATTGTTCCATTGTCTTTGTGAAAGTACATGGAAATGTCAGTGAAACAAACATTTCAATCTGTCTGTCTCTCCGTTTCCTTCTCTGTCTTTGTCTCTCTCCCTCTTTGTCTCTGTCTCTCTCTATCTCTCTCTTTGTTTCTCTCTCTCCCTAGTTACTTGAACGATTTGGACAGGATATCCCAGGCCACCTATATCCCTACTCAGCAGGATGTCCTGAGGACCCGGGTTAAAACCACAGGCATTGTGGAGACACACTTCACCTTCAAGGACCTGCACTTCAAGTGAGCACCACTTCCTCACAATCGATCAAAATGTCCAAAGTGTTGACAGTCTTCACAGGAAGACCTGAGGTTGCCAAATGTATGCAAGTCATTCCATAGCCGGAGAAATTCCCTTTGTGATTTCCCAGCTGTTATATTACAACATTGTGTGTCTGTGTGAGCACTCTGCATGACATCATCATTGAGCCACATCAGCTCTGGCCTTCCGCTGAGAGACATAAACAGGAAGTGAGTAATGCTGCCCCATAGCCGCAGGCCTTGCTTGGCTGTTTCCTCACCAATGACCCTTCTTCTGTGGAATTGAAAACGAAGCAGCTTTTCAAGCCATGTTGTAATAGTTTGTGTCGCTAGGTTTTAGTGCTACTCCACTGCAATCCTATCCAAGTGTATTAGAGCTGGTGGCCTTTGCACTCTGGAGTGGGAGTTGCCATAGCTAAAGTGTCTTGAGCCAGTGGACAAAAGAACAGGGCTTATTCCTGTGGGCTGAGCCAGTGGGATAGAGGTCTCGGTGTGAAAAAGGCCTTGGTTTTAGCACAGCTCTTTAGCTCTCCACTACAAACAGGGACAATATAATGCCCGGTCTATTGGTGCTTCTTTATTACCGTACTCCTTATCCTATTGGTTCGAGTCTTGGCTAAGCATCCCCCTTGATTAGTTTGAGAGTCAGACTAAGCAACAATGTGAATCCTTGGGGAGGCCCTGGGACTAGCAGATCAAAGATGTCTGTAAGTAAGAATCTATGCTCTAGAAACCTTGTGTGTGCTTACACATTTGTGTGTACGTGAGTGTGTGTGTGTGTGTGTGCGCCTGGGGGCATTCTCAGTTGACACTGTATGGCGTCCCGCTCACCTCCTCAGGATGTTCGACGTGGGAGGTCAGAGGTCGGAGAGGAAGAAGTGGATCCACTGCTTCGAGGGCGTCACCGCCATCATCTTCTGCGTGGCGCTGAGCGACTACGACCTGGTCCTGGCCGAGGACGAGGAGATGGTGAGAGGCCGACCGCCCGACCAGTGTCCACCGTGGTACCTGATCATGTCCTCTCTCCTTTCAGCCTGTTCACCTGGGTCTAGTACTACTGGCACCTTGGTTACTACCGGCCCTTTAGTCTTGGGGATAGGTACGCAGACATGTCCTGAAGCTCCTTAGACATGCAGTACTTAGCGGTCACCTGGTAAAGTTATAATCACAGTTAGATTTGATACCAGTTGTAATCACAACAACGAGCAATCAGAGAGCCGGACCAGCAGAACCTCTTCAGGCCCTCGGGGTCCTAATCTAGTTCCCTCTTCTGACCTGAGATCAATCAGCAATCAAGCCACTCCAGAGATCACTCGAAAGATCAGCATTTCTGGCTGCCCTGCCTCCGTCTGCCTCTCTTCCTGTCTGCCCTGGAAACCCGGGCTCTGTCTGCGGTCTGTCTGCCCCCCTGAGACCCGTCCACCTGTGGGGTTAGCTTCTCCCAGCTCCGGCTCCCCACCTTGGGTTAGCCTGCCAATAGGGGGCAGCACCTCGGCGGTTCTCACCAGTGAAACATGAAAGCATTGTTGTGAAGCATGGTGTGGACTATTACTTGAAAGCACTTGTTTTAGCATCCACTAAAGTTTTTGTTTGTGCTTCTTCCTCTTCACAGAACCGTATGCATGAGAGCATGAAGCTGTTTGACTCCATCTGCAATAACAAGTGGTTCACAGACACTTCCATCATCCTGTTCCTCAACAAGAAGGACCTGTTTGAGGAGAAGATCAAGAAAAGTCCGCTTACCATCTGCTATCCAGAGTACGCCGGTGAGACCATCAGGAAACCACTAACGCCAACCTATTGTAGACCTGTTTCCTCTTCATCCTACATTGACGTGGCCATAAAAGCTTATGGAACTGGTTTACATTGGCCTGAAGTGTACGTCCCGAAACAATTGTCAGTTTAAGAATCGCAGAAGATGTTTCAGTCCACCTTGTTAACAGGCGAACAAAGAGAGGAAAGCAATGCAGCAGGATGTGGTGTATCCGTCTGTTTGGCTGCTCTACAAGAATCGCATTGACATCCCCTCACTTCTCCCTGTATTTATGTGAGGTCACTTCCTGTTGAATTGCACTCTCAAAGCTTCTTCTTCTGTGGTCCAGGCTCCAACACGTACGAGGAGGCAGCAGCCTACATCCAGTGTCAGTTTGAGGACCTGAACAAGCGGAAGGACACCAAGGAGATCTACACCCACTTCACCTGCGCCACCGACACCAAGAACGTGCAGTTTGTCTTCGACGCCGTCACCGACGTCATCATCAAGAACAACCTGAAGGACTGCGGCTTGTTCTAGAAGCGGGGCGGAGACGAGGCTGCCGTGACCTGGTGAGGCTCGTTCCCTGTTCCTCTCGAGTGCCGTCGTCTCGGTGCAGGTCAGGGGTCGCGTGGGATCATCCTGGGTGGAGGTGTGCTCGCGTACGGGAGGAGGACAGGGAGGGTTGGGTGATCAATGCTGGGATCATGAACGAGGGTGTACTGCATGTCTCACTTGGGGCAGGGGTATAGAGTTCACATAAACATGACCTTTGCGTGCCTTTACCATACATGGTATTGAGATAAAGCCACAGGCTGCACGTATAGGATATCTCCAGAGCATTGATCTCCTCCTCCTTCCTGTGCTCCAAGTCCTCCTGCCGTGTTTGACACGAGTGCAGCTTCTACCCGGCAGCATCATGCCTTGTTATTATACAGCAAACTTGTGTAATCTAATCATCTATAATCATGGCCACCTTTAATAACTGGGCTTCAGATTCTGCTGTGTTTACTGTAGGTGTTTGGGAAATGATAGTGCCAAGGCCAAGCATTAACATATTTTTCATTACAAGGGTCAGCTTACCGACGTATCTAATGGAGTATCTTTTTTTTGTCCTTGTGTCTCTCTTTCTTTCTCCTCAGACAGCAGAACCAGAGTGAGTGATGTGTATATTTTAGGGCGGAGATGACAAGCAGTCGGTTTGGAGGATCAGATCAGTTACGGACCAGTGCTGTACTATATGCCACTTTTAACAGCTTTATTTATGTTTTTGTCTTGGAACTTTTTGAAATAGCGTTACAACATTTGTGTAGAATGTTCGTATTATTGTAAAAGCGTCAGTAATTTTTCAAGGTCTTTTTTTTGTTGTTGTTCTGTTTTTTTTTTTTGTGAAAGAAGAAGGAGCTCTCTTTATTTTGTCGTCGTTCCTTTTCGCCGGCCTCTCTGGAAAAGGATGCTTGCCTCTGATGGAGACCCTCCTCTTCTCCCTCCTTATTGTCAGGGGGAAAAGGATCCAGTTTGAGTCCAGGTTGTTGGTACTTGTGCCTTCGCATGCTTGTGCTCCTTGTCAAATGCTTGTTTCTTTTGCCTGCTGAACACTTTCAACATTAAGGTGAAATGTGTCATGTGTTAATGCCCCTATATCGTTGGTGTGCACATTTCCACGACCAATCAAGTGGTATTCCCATAGGTCTAAAGGTATGTGGGTCACCATGGTGACCAACACGTAGCCCAGACAGCCCCCTGTAGATTGAGGCCACGCAGCCAATAAAGCTGTCCGATACTGAGATGTACACTGTCACATCCAGAAAGGGGTTTAATAGTACAACTTATCCACTATTATCAGCCATTTTGAAAATGGAGACTGCTTGGTGGGCCACTGAGCTTATATTATGCTCCAGTGTCAAAGACTGAGGATCAGAGGAGTCACATTTTACTGTATATTTTAATGTATTTTTGAGTTTGGAGGCTTTGGTGTCTCCCTAAGGATTTAATCACTGGAGTGACAGTTTTAAAATCCAACTACGTGTAGTAAAATGGATGAATGGATGAATGGATGAATGGGGGCAAACACACAGTTCTGGTCTGTAAACACACAGACTGCCACAGCTGTTTGTTTGTGTTCTCCATGAATGGGGAATATTTGTAGTCTCATCTCCCTTATTTTGCTAATAAAAGCCATTTACAAACCACAAGTTGCAGTATGTTTCACTCTTATCGCATGATTGTTATGCTTTTCGAATATGTCCGTCTTCCTTTGTTTTTCTTAGTTACATCATTGGTCTTTATCTTGACATTTCCTCGCCAATCTGAATTGGCCTTCTAGTTCTCAATCGTATTTCCCCCAACTCACGGTTCAACTGCTGTTGACATTTATGCCAGAAATACCTAGGTGCTGTCATCATACTGTTGCTAGGGGAGAAAACCGGTGCAAGTCTTGTGCAGTGTACACCCATCATTTGATATTGTATTTATTATTGTTGGTACTGTGATTGGACAACCCACTGTTGAATGGTGACTTGGGGAGTGTGTCTTACCATGTTTTGTCATAATGACATGCAATACTCATTTATTTATTCTGTCTCCCTAACATTGACTTACATTGCCTCTTAAATGGGTCCCATGGGGATGGTTGCCATGATGTGTAGGTTGTTTACGCACTCGACGTCAGACGTACTGAGTTGTACCCATGTGCAAACTGCCAGGCGCAAGTGTCAAGAGTGTGAAAGCCACATTTGCATGCTTCAGCTGTTATTAGTGGCAGTGAGGGAGGCGGGGGCTGTGTTTGTGTGAAGCAGAGCTCAGAGATCTGCCTCCCATTAGCTCCACCATAGAAAGGGGGGGGGGGGGGGGGGGCTGGTGGTGGGGATGGTATTTTTAGGATCTGGAAAAAATGACAGCGGAATAAAATAATACTCAGTGAGAGAAAGAATGTGGGAGAGGGAGAGAGTGTGTAAGGTAGTGGGGAGAGAGAGAGAGAGAAAGAGAGGGTGAGAGAGTGAGGAAGAGAATGAGTGAGGGGGGTTGTGGGATGCCATGATGCTGTTGTGTGAAACAGTAGCAACACTGTTGAGACTTCTCTACCACGGCACCGAGGGTGTGGACATTTTGAAGTGTGAGCGAGGGAGAGAGGGAACAATAAGGCTTGTCTACCTTGTTAGTGTTGTGCTAGTGTTTACCCATTGTTTTCCCCAAGCTGCTATCTCTATGTGCAGCAGTTGGCCACCAGACAGATAAGACGGGCTTATCGGTGCTGTGGCTGTGCTGGGACACAAGCCACACTTTCAGTCTCTTTCACTCGCACACACAAAATCCTGCAGAACACACACACACCAAAGCAGTTAGTTACATCAACACATGATTCAAAACTAAAAACGATAGTAACCAATTACTTATTTTGAAAAGCCTCAAAATACATGTTATTCAAATGATAACAATCCTAAACACCTATGTACAAACAACTTGTTCCTTTATAGACATTATATTTCAAGTACAGTAGACAAACAGTGATTAAATCAAAATGAATAAGTACAGCTGTAGAGTTAGAGAGACAATAGCCTTCTCAAAGATGAGTTCTCAGTGCAAATGGAGCAAAACATGATTGTCAGTCAACATCTCTGCTAGCTAGCTACATCTCTGCTAGCAAGTCCATAAGCCATCACAGAGGACTCACAAAGGACAACATTTACACAATTTGCCAACCAAATGTTTGTTTCAGACAGTCATTTATCAGGCCCTTAGCAGTAAATGAGTGATTTGAGAACGAGTTGGCTGCCTGTAGAGCAGCCAGTGTTAAAGATAATTAATTTATATGAAAACACTGTCTGGTCTGTTTATCTTTGATCTGCTCGGAGCTCATGTGGCATGGTGGAACTAGATGTCTGTCAGAACATCTAGAAGGGCCATAAGCTGAAAGAAGAAGTTGCTGAAACCATCGATTGTTTGTTGGGGTTGTTTTGACTGCAGTGTTATCTAGAGTCATCAGATGTAAACATGAGAGAAACTTTTTATGTTGTGTACAGAAACACTACAGCAGAGCTCTGTGTTCACAACAGACATGACAACAGAGAGATTGTTCTCTTTTGACCTTGTTGTTTTTACATAATCCACTTTATGTTCATGTAAATGTACTTCTACGTGTGTGTGGGTGAGTATTTGCATGTGGTGCATTAGATTGTGATATGGTTGCACATGTTTGTGTGTCACCTGAGTACATGCGTGCGTGTGTCTATGAGGGCCCCTGAATTCTTCAGCTGGATGCCCACTGTCGCTGCTGCTATTCATCACCTGTTCTGGGTTGGTCATGATAAACACCACTCTCCAACCCCCCACCCACACCTATGTTACTTTCATCTTCAAACCTCTGCGCCCCCAGCCCTCCATCCTTCTCCTCTTCCCCCTCTCCCCCCTTTTCTCGTGATGTCATCGATTCCGGGCTCCATGGCAACAGGGAGAGAGATGTTCCTACAGACTGGCATAGCCCCCGGCAGCCCAGAAGACATGTTATAAATAGCTCCTGATGTTTCTTCGTGTCCGACGACGATGGTGGATATGAAACAAACTCGGCGTCACCAGGCTATTTTCTGCCCACAGTGAGCATTGAGTCTCTATCAATCAGGTGGAATTATTGTTGCTTTTATGGACCAACTGAACAAGTTGCCTTGGTTTTCAAAGCGGTCCGCATGTGAACATATTGACATAAATGCACGATTGTGCCTATCGTCGACATCAGCTCTTAGAAAGCCCAAAACGCCACACGTGTCTAAGGTTAGTCTCAGAGCTGAGCCGTTCAATGTTATGTTCCCTTTATAGAACAATAGCCCACTGAGAAAGACTGGCTTTGATGTCAAATATCTGGGATTAGACAAAAAACGATCCAGCCTCTTAACATTCCTGTGTGCCCACTGCAGTCACATGATCTGATGTGGACACGGACTCCACCCACCCTCCTCAAGACAAGTTGCGGTTCTTTTCAAGGACGTAATGGTACCTGCATTCCTGTCATGACGATGAATTGAAACCCCAACAACTGTATTTGAACACGCACATCCATGTGTGTTCACTGGACTGCTCAGAGCAAAGAGAGTCTCCCTGCTGGCAGGGTAGTGGTGGGTGGAGTGGAGCTGTGAATGGATCATTCATTATTCATCTGATTGTGGCACAAAATAATTGTTTTGTCCTACCTTCTAAAACAGAAACACTTGTCACATTGCTTGTTGTGTTCAACCACAAGACTTCCGTTGGTGTCATTGTGTAGCACCTGGGGGTGTACTGCATCCTTTCACATCCTGGAAGTCATGTGGTAAGAGCAAAGGCTCACTTTGCAGAGGCATTCAGTTCCACTATGTGAGTATCCAATGGGGTCATGCTGTTTACTACCAGTACATCCCCAGCTCTTCATATCTATTCAACAACAGAAGCGTCGATGGTTACAGTGATTAATGGGTGCCTGGGATGTGTCCAGGCATCCCTCATCCATAATTAATATGATAATTGTTCATTTAGAGGCACTTCCTGTGTAATCTTAAACCTAATTACGGAAGGGACAAATTCTCCAAGGCAAAGTAAAATCAATACACAAAAACAGTCATTATCCATCTTTCTCATTTCAGCTCCTTCATCTCTTTTCTGTGGAAATGGAGATACATTATTCATAATGGCTTCTGATTGGTTTCTTTTCCCATCATTGGCATTCTGGATATTAAAAGTAGGAAGGAAGCAAAACGTGTACGTGTGTGTGATTGAGAGTGTGTTTGTGTGTGTGTATGTGACACAAGACTGTTAACAGCACTAAGACTTTTTTTTAAACACAAGAGAAAATAACCATTTGTCTGTCCAAAGTGGTTTGCTGGACATTAACAACTTATTCTGGGAGAGAGACTGAGGTGATATAATTGCTAAGTGTAGTCGTAAACAATGTGCTTGTTATCAAAATAGAGTTACAATTAGGCGCATGCAATGGCAAAACAGACACTGTGGTCCTTTTCCCTTGGGATTTTCAGTAATCATCGAGTGAACATTGACTCCCTAACTCACAGCTCCCCCTAAAGGATGTCCATGGAACTTTTCCACAATGCTCTCTGTAGAGAAGGAAGACACGCCTTCGATTTTATGTCACTTTCGTCCAGAATCGTTGCACTTTTGCATTCTTAGGTTGATTACTCTACACATGATAAAATACATAAATAATTCACTACCATTACTTAGTTCACATATGAATGGACAAAAGTCTCAGTCCATGTTGAGGTCCATGTTGATGCTTTAGCTGAGCTATTTAAATCTAGAAAATAAAAGCTACTCTTTTGCAGCCATGAGGCAGTGTATTTCAACTGTTACTCTGTCACATGATGAATGCTTCAAAGTGGAACATGTTTATGCTAAGCAGTGAGCTCGATGGCTGTCTCTACCCAACAACTTAAACCAAAGCTGAGAAATAATTGAATAAAATCCCATTCAACTCTGTGTAACCTTGTTTGGAGTATTTTTTTGTATTGTTTTACTTAAGGAGGACACTTAAGCTGAATGGTTGCATCAGGCGTTTGTAATGCTGGCCAGCTCAGCCCTGCTAATGAGTGTGGAGGTGTGGGGGGGGGGGGGGAGTGAAAGAAAGGTCTTCATGGGTACATTTGGCGGGTTAGCTCCAAATGTAGATTTGCATGTCAAATAGGATTTCATTACAACACTTTCATGGTAAACACATCAAAAATAACCTTCAAACAGCCTTTTACAAGAAAAAAAGAGAAGAAGAAATGTTACTGGCTGAAAGACAAGCTTTTAGCTGTCCCTCTGGGGCTTCAAACTGGAAAACAATATGAGCATCAGCATGGTGTAACGTAGGAGGGACACAACACGCAATTAGCAGAAATGACTAAAACACTTCAGTAGAAAATGAAAAGTCATGGTGTGACCTTATGTAAACAGCTTCAGAAAACAAGCCAGCCATGTTATATTTCACAAATTTTACATTCGTCTTGTGCTTGTTTAGTTCCAGATGGCCCCTTTCTAATGAAGGTATCAGAAGAGATATAGTTATATATGTAGGCCTTTACATTTCATGTCCATATCCTCTTGAGACAAGTGTTCCGCCCACAGGTTAGCAGGTGGTCCAGACCATACAGGCCTGCAGTAGCCCTGAACACAGACATGCCTGCAGTAGCCCTGAACACAGACATGCCTGCAGTAGCCCTGAACACAGACATGCCTGCAGTACACCTGAACACAGACATGCCTGCAGTAGCCCTGAACACAGACATGCCTGCAGTACACCTGAACACAGACATGCCTGCAGTAGCCCTGAACACAGACATGCCTGCAGTAGCCCTGAACACAGACATGCCTGCAGTAGTCCTGAACACAGACATGCCTGCAGTAGCCCTGAACACAACCACATCATCTGGCTCTGGCAGTGAGAGCATATTGATATTCAGGGATGCCATCGTCCTGCCTGTGCTGTGTGTGAACAGCAGGCCTGGTTCCAGAACCAGGTGAAGAGACCGACCCAGACCAGTGGGCCGTTCAGACTCTTCTCTCTGTGGCTGTTAACTGACAGAGAAGCGGTAAACTTCACACGCGCTATTAAAAGCTTCCTATCTTAGAGTGCGCTGGCACAGCGCCACTTTCCATGAGATAACAGTGGCAGTTGCCCGTGGAAACGGTACAGCATCCAACGACATGCTTGAGAGAGTATGTATGATGGACATCAGCCTGCCAATGAGAAGATGAGAGGTCTATGACCCAGTCTCTGTGGCTGCCGGTTTGCTGCAGTACTAGACTTCCAGTTCCATTTCAGGGAAAATGAATACAAGAATAAGAAACAAATGGTCTCCTGTCTAGATAAATGCTACTTTGTTAGACAAGCACTGGTAGGCTGATTGAATGTTCGTGTAGCCCTGCTTGAACCAGAACTGGTAATCGGATTAATTCTGTGAAACCGGGCCGAAGACTCAATGTTATGAAATCCATTATTCACCTTAGGCTCTTAAATTCATGGCTGGTTGTATGTTCCTAACTCCACGGAAACAGTCTGAATTGTGTGTGTGTGTGTGCCTGTACACACAGGTGTGTTGTAACGTCGGATGAACATATCCCTGTGTGTACCATAAAGGCTCAAGGAGACCTGTGAGACCACAGACCTGTGTGTGTGTGGAGGGAGTTGGTCCCTCCACACACACACAGGTCTGTGGTCTCACAGAGGGAGTTGGTCCCTCCAGCATCCTACTCACCAGTCCCATCACGACTCAACCGTGCTTCCTTGGTTACTGACAGTCGAGATGGTCTCGTTCTCCACGCGATGTCCTTGGTCTGTCCGAGGAGCTCATCAGAACTCCCGTCCTCTCCCAGTTGCACCCTGGGAGGACGAGGGGGTTCTCTGAGCGTGCTCCGCACATCTGAAAAAGGAATTGAAACGTTCTCCGTTCACAATTCTGTCGCACTCCAGTAATTAGAAAAGCATAAGTGGATTAAGCTGTTATGAGCCTTGGGCTCTGCAGTGGCCGTGAAATGTAGCTTTAATCAGGCCTGATAAGCCCACGATTGGAAGACAGTCGAGTTGACAGGAATCAATGGAAGATAATGTGAAAATGTGGACTGATGAGTGCTATGGAATGTGTTTCAATCAATATGATATAATGACCCATCCTAAACCCTGATGACTACACTGTATGTGCGTGTGTGTGTATGTGTGTGTGTGTGTGTGTTTGTGGAAGTTTACATTCATGCTTTTGTATGTCACTGTCCTTTCAAAAGACATTCAAATTTCAGAAGCTAACCTCAAATTAAAGTCGTTCACATTCTGAACACTAGATGGCAGTATGGATTCTCCACTCCTTTGTCGCTGTATTATTCGCCATTTGAGTTCGAGAAACTGACATAATACCTTGGATTCTCCTTAGATTCCCCTTTAGCTACGAACATGCAGAATTCACAAACTAACTTGCTATTTTACTCAACCTGAAAACGAATGAGCAAAAAAATCTAGATCAAGAAAGAATCTTGCGTGAATTGCCAAACGTGCTATTTTTCTATCACGTAAGCTCTAGACCAGTCAGAACCTTCCAACATATTAAATATGAATGATTGAATTACCTCCAGGACCTGTTCTATTACAGGGTTGAGACCTTGAGGCTTAGAAACACAGGCCCACAATCACAGGGCCTTGCTGAATGTCATTCTAAAGTGATATTGGACTTACTTCTCAGGACATTCCTTTACACATTTGATTCAAATAACATCCCATCATTCATAAAAAGAAAATACAGCACAAGCGAAGAGCGGGGACCTTCTATACTGACTGAATTTGTCTTCTTCTGTAAGCGTTTCTTCTAGCGTTTCTAGCGTTTTCTTCAAGTGAGGAACTGTGAATGAGAAACCCTGCATGTTGAATTAGCCATGAGAATGCCGGTCAGTGTGTCTCCTGAGGAACTGGAGCGCATGGGGAACACAAATTGTGTTTGCTGCGTGGGTGTAGACAGAGAAAGAGAGAGTGAGAGACCTGGAGGGGGAAAGGAGTCAATGAGACTTCAGTCCACGCCATGTCTGACACACGCACCCACATAGTCAGTGCCCTGTAACAGTTATAATGCACACTTTTGTGTTTGGGCAATGCCTCATTTCTAATCTCCCGCTGACTGTAATGACTTTGTGTTAAGTATGAGCAGCTTGTGTAAACAATTATGGATTACTCCCGGAAAGTAATTAGGAAATAGCACTCTTTCTGTCTCTCACTGTCCCCCATCTCTCTCTCTCTTTCTTTCTCTCCCTCTCTCCCTCTGTCACACACGCTTTCCCTCTCGTATCACTCCCTGCAGCCCTTCTATGTCTCCTTGTCTCCTCTCCATCCCTCACCCGATGGGAACATGCATCCCCAGTCCAACCATCCTTCCCCCTTCAGATAACGCTCGGGCCGGCCAACATGCACCTGAGTCCCTCGGGCCCCCTCCCAGCTCCTGGCCTGTATCTCTGGGAGAGAGCCTATCATGCACCCTGCCAGGACAGAGCTCTGGAGGAGCAGGGTCTTGGCTGAAGTTCAGGCTGATTACAATCAGTGTCGAGAGGTTTGGAGAGGTGCAGAGAACATTCTAAGGACACAGACTCTTATTTGAAAGGGGGGGCAATAGGCAGACAGAAATGGGTGATTTACATTTACATTTACATTACATTACATTTAGTCATTTAGCAGATGCTCTTATCCAGAGCGACTTACAGTAAGTACAGGGACATTTCCCAGAGGTAGGGTGAAGGCGTTTGTAGGGTGAAGTGCCTTGCCCAAGGACACAACGTAATTTTGCACGGCCGGGAATCGAACTGGCAACCTTCAGATTACTAGCCCGATTCCCTAACCGCTCAGCCACCTGATTTAATTCCTCTTTGTGTGTGGATAAAGGCTGCTGGTGTGAGCCCTGTCTCAGGGTCAGTGTGGGGTTTGGCTCCGATAAGGATCCTCTGTGAAACTGAGTTTGTGATCTCTGTAGATTAGGACTCCCAGACCAGCTCAGACAGACTACTACTAGGTGTAACAGCACTGGAGCCACAAATAAACACAGACACACGAACACACACAGACACACAAACACACACAGACACACACAGACACAGACAGAGTGCAAGCAGAGCTCTGTATCTGAAGTGATGATGTGATTGACTGCTGAGTCTGCTACTCTACTTCCTTGTATTGGGATTAGTCCAAAACACTTTGGTCATCATCAGGGTATGGTCACACAGAGACACACCTGTCCAAACATCACTTAATGACCGATAGAGGACCCGAGTGAAGTCCTCAGTTACTTTTTTTACATATCATTTCAAATAACTATACAAGAGCGTGTGTGTGTACATGTGTGTGTGTTGGCGTGTGTTTGGGGCCATCGACTTTGGTTGATGGCCCCAAAGAACGTGATAAACGATGCATTGCAGATCATTATGTCTGCTTTGGCATCAAAACAATAAGTCAAGTTTTCTCCGTCCACACATACATGCACACAGGCAGGCGCACACACAGTTATCACACTTATTCTTTCTACAAGGTCTAAAAACCCGATGAAAGATGGGAATATGACGAATGGGAGGCTGGCGTTCTGTGCGTTACAGAATATTTATTCTCCAGGATAATGAAAAAGGAAAATTGAGCTTGAGGAGCGTTCGACGATGGGTTTGCAGGGCTCCATCTTAATTCAGTCATCAGTAAAACGCCGGAGCATAAAACGCTGGAGATTCACAGCAAAGCAGGGGCGTCGGGGGCAGGGGGCTGCAACCCAATCACAGAGACACATCAAACCAACACATCGTCGTAAAGACAGCCTTGGTAAATAACCCGCAAAGGCGAGAGAATTAATTCACACTTTGAAGCTATACATTACCGTCTGGGGCAGGCGACGGTGCAGGGATTCCGCCCCTGTGAAGAGCTATCCTTGAGAAAACCCACGAGTGAATTACTGTACTGTCACTCTGCGTGTCGACGTGATGAATGCTGCTATAGAACCACAAAAAACATGCCCTTTTTGCATCTCAATTTTTCGTTTTTCGTTTTTTTTTTTTTTGTGGTGACAGTGAGGTAGTAAGGCCCAGAGTGGGTGACTTTGTCAACAGAGAAGACAGCATAGGGGGGATGGGGGGTTGTGAGCCTGGTCCAGAGAAGGCCTCCTCCTACCCTCCTCATCTCTGGCTGTACCGCAGGCTCTTTCCCTGGCACTGGGTATGGATGTTAGCTCAGGTGGATGAAGCAAGAAGCAGGTAATTAATTAGCCCGGCCTGCGTTATCAGCACACCCAGGAACCAGGTCCCTGGCACTCAAGGGAAGAGAGATCTGTCACCCCTCATCCTGCTGTGTGGTCTAGGAAAAGGGAGACACATAATCTCTCTCTTTCTCTCTTCTCTCACTCTCTCTCTCTAACTTTCTGGCGCTATTTATTTATCTCTATCTTTGTCTCTATCTCTGTCAAACACACAAACACACACATACGGCAGCTTTGAATTTGTGTGTGTGCATGTATTTGCTAGTCTAGACTAAGGAATACAACCTTGTCTATCCTCACCAATGACAACACTACCTTGAATCCTACAGCTCGCTCTATCTCTCTGTTCTGATGCCAAAGCTGAGGCTGTCAACCTTCCTGCTTTAAAGGAAACCAGCGGTTTGATTCATCTTGTTGATGTTTAAGTTGAAAAGAGAAAGTCTGTGTCACTTACTTCTTATCTGCCAGCATGTCCTTCACGCTGTTATTATTAACTAGTGATCGCCATAGGTATCTAATCCAGCAAGGAGGGTGTTTGAAACAAGTAATAACAATAACAAAATAATTTCCCCTTCATACATGTTCCTGGTTCTATTTTGGACATCCACCCTCAGTACGTTTAACGAGAGAGGGACCTGAGTGAGTTAGGCCTGGAAGGAAGGCTGCTAACAGCTCTTCTAGGTGGACTGTACTGGAATTAGTGGGTCAGTGAGGCAGACTGGCTGCATGTAGCCTGGCTCTCTGGCCAAAGACTGTTGTGTGTCAGGTCTCTTAAAGTCAGAGCTCCCAGTGACCTTTGCAGTGCTGCTGTGTGTATTATCATGGCATTTTCTGCCTGTTGTGCTAAAATTGTTTCCCTGACCTTCTGGTGCATCAGCAGCCCATTTCAAAAGCCGTCCTCCTCTCTGGATGGGAGACCCACAGAGATCTCTAGGAAATGCAATGCCTCTCATGTCTGCTGGAGGAAGAGAACATGGAAATATTTCACCAGATGGGAAAAAGGAGATGCGTGAACATTTCTCTGGAAACGTACGTCAGTGCTGGTTGTGATACCTCCTACACCAAGCCAAACCACTCTCCCTCTCCCTCTCCCTCTCTCTCTCTCTCTCTCTCTCTCTCTCTCTCTCTCTCTCTCTCTCTCTCTCTCTCTCTCTCTCTCTCTCTCTCTCTCTCTCCCTCTCTCTCTCTCTCTCTCTCTCTCTCTCTCTCTCTCTCTCTCTCTCTCTCTCTCTCTCTCTCTCTCTCTCTCTCTCTCTCTCTCCAAGCCTAGTGCTATCCTCTTGCCATGACAGACACAGCCATAATAGATACTCTATGGCTTTCCCTTCCTAACGAGACACCAACACATGACATACAGCATGACATCCAGGAAACCGGAGTTTAAAATCTACCAGTTGCCACTTACTGCAGGGGAAGCCAAGCCCCCCCATCAGATTGAAAACCCCAGGTCACTGGTCTGTGGTGGAGTAGATATGATATCCATATACACAACCCATTGAACTGACAGTATCTCCTGCTGTCCTGTCCACATTCGTACTAGCATTTAAGAGTATCTCATAATCGTAATCTCTCTGATCTACGGTTGATGATTGTGCTTAACCTTCTTCACCGACCTTTAAGAGAGAAGAACTGAGAGGCTTCTCATCATTGGGAATTCACACCACCCAGCCCAGCACATAATTCCCATTTCTTTTTACAGCACCAAGCAAGGAATTTTATTTAACAAGGTGCTTTGAGGCCTTTGGCAGCGGTACTACTTATGAATTTCTCATTTGTATTCCTGCTTCACTGTTGTTGTTGACTGAAGAAAAACCCATTTCCCTCGGGGCAGACTGCCTCCATCTTGGAGCACTACTCCAAGCTAACAGCGGGAGACCTCCACACAATTGCACTGTCCCCTTTATTTTACATCTCCACTATATATTTGTTCTCGACTTCTGTGTCCGAGACGGGGTCCCCTCTACCCTCCTCCCATTTCCTGTCCCCATCCTCATTACTCTTTGGTGTGTGCCTGACTTTACATTGTCCCATTTTGCGATTAACTAAAGTAGGTGTTTGTCCAATCCGATTTCAATTAGCCCAGAGTGTTTATTCAGTGATTCAGTGGGAAAGCAGTTAAAGGCTCAATAAGTCTGGAGAGAAAAAGAACGAAAGGTGATTCACCTGTACATTCATGCTCCAGTTAAAGGAGAAATGTTACAAAGGGATGAGTCTGAATTGAATTTTATTCAAGATCAAGTGACCTCGTTCAAATTTGTACTTATAACAGAAATCCATATGCTGCAGGGCAAAACTCTTTTGAGTAATGTGAACCATTTGGAGTTGAGAGCTGGAGAGAGAGGCCGGGAGAGAGACTAAGAGCGTCAGGGGAGGAAGGGATGAGGATAATCCTTATGAGAACCTTGTGTTCTTTAATCCCACGTCATTCACAAGTCTGTGACAGTTTTTCCTCCAACGTTGATGGGTACTTTTAGAATGTGTGTGTATGTTTGTCAGAGTGTGTGATGTATATGTGTGTGTGTGTGTGTGTTAATGTGTTAGTGTGCGTGCTGGGGAGGGTGGGGGGGGGGGGGGGGTTTCTATTAGCAACAGCGTCAGTAAAAGTCAACCCCCCACTGTTCTACTGGCCATAAAATGCATGGAAGTGTGATGACAGCATATCAGAAAGACCCTCCCTGGCCATCTCACTGGTTCTATCCCATTTCCAAATGACACTGGGAGGCACAGATAAGGATGCCATTTTGGGAAACGTTTTTCCTATTTCCTGACAGTTTTTCTGTGCAAGTAGGTCACTTCAAATACGCCTGTAACGATGGAAGCACAGCTCTATCACAGCCTGTCAGATTTCTTCCCTCTAATTGACCAAATGACAGCACACCCTGTGTCTGTGTACTGTGTGTACTGTGCGTGTGTGTCTGTGTGTGTGTGTGTGTTTGTGTGTGTGTATGCTGGAGGTAAAATACACAGCAGTCTGTAATTTCTCCCTTGGGGGTCTCCTGCTCTGTCTTCCTCTGCGTGTCTCTGGATTCTCATGATTGGATTCGGGCCGTTATTTAATAAAAGATTCAATTCTGCTCAGCAGACAAAGGCCAATATCAAAATGATGTGTGTTCTCCCAACTAATGATGCCCAGAGGGTAGGCCTCCCTGCTCCCAACACTCGCCATCTCTCTCCCTCAGCTGCTTCTCTCTCAACCCAGAACCCAGAACACCACGGGGTCTGCCTCGCTACACTGCTGCTCCACACGCCATATCATCACACGGCACGTCCCAGACATCAGTCACACCCTGCAAGGTAAGCCACTCATCCCTCTACCACCACTCATCCCTGGTCGTCAATTCACTCATCCTCTGGAATGCAACAGGTATTGCAAGGTCTTTCATTTGCCTTTGACTGTGAGTTGTGTCTGAGCTGTGAGGCTGTGATTCTGTGGGAGGAGTGCGTTTAGGGGCCCAGGGCTTTGCCTCCAACCCTGCCTGCCCGCTGGACTTCCTGGTCTAATATTAGACCGCCTCCCCTTCTCGGGGAGAGGGGGGGGGGAAGCTGAACGTTTTGGTCCACAGCGAGCGTGTGATGTCCTGGGGAATTAGCGACAGAGCTTTGAGCAGCCATCTTGCCTAGTGTGGAAAGCAATCTGTCAGCGTGATATCAGAGCGCAATATTTCCTTCATAACAGATCTGGGTATGCCTGCATGACAACAGGAATGGGGGAGGAAAGAGAGAGGGACAAAGAGAGATGGGGAGGGAGATGGTGGGTAATGAGAAGGACAGGGGGGGAGGGAGAGAAAAGGGAGAGAAAGAAAATGTATGTTTTACATTCATACACAGTATCTCAACTTTTGATCCATTTTGAGATTTCTTAGACACTATCTCATCTCAGTCTCATGTTCTCAAAGATGAATGAATGTGGAATGAAGGGAATGGAAAGATATCACTCTGCAGTATCTGACAGCCTTCCTGTTATGCTATGCCAGGGCACCAGTTTAAGCAGGGCATACTCACGCATACCATCAGCCCTGTATCTGAGATGCAACTCTGGACTGCTCTGATAAGACACACAGTACCTCTGTCGACTAAGTTTGCTGCATCCAGATTCAGTCCCTAGTTCATTACCTTTTTCTCAAAACAATTTGGTTCTGTCTCCCACAACACGTTTGGCTCAACCTGCGATAAGACATAATAAATGCCTCCCTCTGTGTCCTTGGTTTCCTGTAAATTGACCTTGACATGGATCTGACCACAAGCTGACAAGTGACAACTGAGGGGCTGACCAAGTCAGAACAGTATCCTTTTGTGTTGTTGTTGTGGTTATTATGACAATCAATATCTGTGCTCAGCTAGACAAGGTTCTCTCTCTCTCTCCCTCCACTTCCCTCTCTCTCTCCCACCCTCTCTTTCCCTCCCTCCCTCCCTCCCTCCCTCCCTCCCTCTCTTTCTCTCTCTCTCTCTCTCTCTCTCTCTCTCTCTCTCTCTCTCTCTCTCCAATTCCCTCTCTTTCTCTCACCCTCTCTTTCCCTCCCTCCCTCCCTCCCTCCCTCTCTCTCTCTCTCTCTCTCTCTCTCTCTCTCTCTCTCTCTCTCTCTCTCTCTCTCTCTCCCTCTCTCTCTCTCTCTCTCTCTCTCTCTCTCCCTCCCTCCCTCTCTCTCTCTCTCTCTCTCTCTCTCTCTCTGTCTCCACTTCCCTCTCTCTCTCTCCCTCCCTCCCTCCCTCTTTCTCTCTTCCTCGGGCAGCAAGGTGAAGTCAGGACAGGCAGAACTGAGGAGCACCCGTCTCGCCCTCCTGATGACCTAAGGGACACCATCGCTCCCAATGTCAGCTCATTGGGAAACATGAGGGCTGTTTCCACCGCAGTGATGTCGGGGCGAGGGCCGAGTGGAGGGGGGGGGGGGATCTAATAACTTACTCACACGTCAGTCCTGCACACGAATACCTCGAGGAAACAGCAGTGAAGTTCATTCAATGAGAAGAAGAGGAGGGTGAGCAGTAATGGATGCCCTTCCTCCACTTCCTTCCTCTATACCTCGTTTTATCGACCGCTCTCCTCATGCCCTCCTCTCCTTTGTACGGTTTCTTAGGCGCTCGAGAGAAAAGTTTCGTTCCATTGTTTTATCTTACCCTGTCTGTCCGAAATCTTAAGTGGTTGTCACCTGAGGGCGCAGACAAGACAAGGCAATGGCTCATTCTGTCTGAATGTTGATGGGAGAGTTTATCTTAAAATGGAATACTCTGAGATCTTCTACTTTACTTCTAAAACTGGAGCAACATAGTATCCTAGGATTCCTTGTGACCCGGCTGAGACTTTTGGAATGGACTGAATCTAAACGATCATATTTGATGTTACTCAACCACACTCAGTAAAAAGATTTCCTTAATCTTAAGAGGAGCCCTCAAGAGTGGTGGTATTCATTTAGACCTCCCCCCCTACACCTCCAGTCAAGGCCCTCATGGTGGGCCACACACAAACCCCTGGTGCCTGTTTAAATCAACATCAAAATCATTTAATGAACATCCACTCATTGCCGAACATGCACTCCACGGTGTTTTCAGTGTTTCTACAGCTCGGTGCGAGTCCTTGCCTTCGCTGCACGCAGAAAACGTCTTTGATCTTCCCTTCCCTCGATAAATATTCAAAGTGATGGTAATCTAGTCAACCACTGTGTTTTGGTGGTAGAACAGTTAGTTATTTTAATGGTTCTCATGAATATTTCCGGCAACTTGTAAGGCATGTGAATAGGGTGAGGCTGGGTGGGATGGGGAGGATGGGGGGGCTCTTCGGACAGGCGAGTGATGGATATGTTAGTTGGCAGCCTCGGGCAGCTGCTCCTATCTCAGTGAGGGACGGTTCTGCTGGAAGGCGAAGGCCTCTAAATCTTTCAGGCACCGTGGAATCTGTGATTATTCTTAACTGCAGCGAAGGGCACATAAAACATGTGGTGCTGTTGACAAGCTGGGCCTGACCAAGCCAGGCCAACGGACGCCAGAGACCAGGGGTGCAGCCACAGAGGGTATGACACTGTCAAGCCCAAGTAGATTATTGATGGTGGCCCCCGGCGACAGGCCTTGACTCTGGATTACAACTGTCACTCACGGACGGTCGAGGTGGGGATTAGGCTGGATTAGCTGTTCCCTGGTTCACTGAGTTTTGTAGGGAGCAGGGTATTCCATACGTGAGGCAGCCATGTAGAACACCACAGACAGATAAGGGCACAGACGTCACAAATGGACACACAGACAGTGAGTCAGACAAGTGTTGCGGTGGTAAACACGGTCTTGTCCTCCGGGGGAAGAGGGAAGGATTCAGTCGGAATACTGAACGTCCCCACATCTGCCTCTCGGCTTGTCTCCACACACTCTACGCTCTGATCGCACCTGGGAGGAGGGAGACTGGGATGCAAGAGGCTAACAGCACTCTACAGTAGGGGTCACTGTTGAACTAAAGCATCTCTTTCCCCCCCCCCTCCCTCCTACTCTCGCTCGCTCGCTCTCTCTCTCTCTCTCTCTCTCTCTCTCTCTCTCTCTCTCTCTCTCTCTCACTCTCTCTCTCTCTCTCTCTCTCACTCTCTCTCTCTCTCTCTCTCTCTCTATCCCAGTGTGGGTCTTTCATACTCTCCCTGAGACAGATTTACGATGAGAAAAAAACAAGATTTCATATGTGGGCCATCTGAAATCATCTAATTTTGGCAATCGAAATATTTATTGACCGGGGTTAGTGACTTGTGCTGCTTGCACTTAGAAATGAGGAATCAGAGATGAATAATTGAGATGTGGGATGCCAGTGCGGCAGAGACGAGGTGGTACGGTCGACGAGGTGGTACGGTCGACGAGGTGTTAGCTTTTCCAAAGCCTTGTGGGAGGATGGAGGGAGCAGAGAGGAGAGAAAGCAAGACCTGAGTGCCATTGATTAGTGTGGGAGGGCTGCGGAACGGAGGTTTTGGGGTCTTGCCGGTTTCAAGTTTGATATCTAGGTCATCTAGGACTATTTCGAAAACACTTATTTTGAAGTGTGGTTTGTAAATAACGTTTGTCTGGTTGTCCTGTTTTGGATGCTTGGGCATCATGATTTTAAGACACAAATCACCTCTTTCTGGTCATTCACTCTATATGTAATCAATGTCCAAGTATCATCAATATTTGTTTATGACATGGAACCATAAAGACTCTTAAAGAGACCCGTGCACATGAACAGCAGTGACATGTATCCTATACAGTGTAGTGTACTGTAGTCATATAAGACAAGGATGCACCCGGGACTGGATGTCTGTAAGAGAGCCCCGTGAGGACTAGATCAATGAGAGCCTTTAGCGGCCTCTGTCTATGTGACAGGACTACAGAGGAGACCTCTGGGGAAGCTGACCAGAGGCCGCCCGACCCTTCACAGCTATCACATGGCCCTGGCCCCGGCTCTCACTCAGCCCACGCTCAGGGAGAGAGAGAGAGAGATCGGGCTTGAGAGAGATGCCAATGCTAAACACACCAAGCGGGCATTTAAACCACATGACTGGTGGGTTTGAATGCCAAGCCGACGGGATCTGCGGTCCTGCTAACCTGTCGAAACGTGTCCTTTTCAACCCTGGATGGCTGCTGATCTCCGAGCTTGATTTTCGAGCATCGATCCTGGGCTCAGATGGCTCTCAGACTGCCATTGTTGTTGCTGTGGTGTGATACCTGTTTCCAGATAAAAGCTGCTGTACGTATCAGATAAACAACTCACGGCTCAAGTCAGAGATGAGGGTCAGGGTCTAAGAAGGGCAACTTTAGGGCGGATTTCTGAGCATTTTCTCGTTGGCGTTTTTGTGCTGTGTGATTTGTGTCTGCCGTGTGTGCCTGTATGTGTGTGTGTATTGGTGTGAGTGTGTGTGTGTGTGTGTGTGTGTGTGCATTCCCTCGCAGGGGACGGTGAGAAGCAGAAGATTACAGTACAGGTGTGGCGGGAGGCTCGCTCTCAGACTGCTTCAGCCACGTTTGAAGTTGGTAACAAGACCTGGCGGGGGAGTGGAAGTTATCTCACAGTGGGCTGAGGGGATGGGAGGCAGTAGCAGAGAGGGAGGGAGGGAGGGTAGTAGGGAGGCGGAGAGACAGGGAGAAAAAGAGTCCGAAAGGAAGGGATGGAGGCAGGCCGGTAAGAAGGCGTAGAGAGAGGGAGACCTGCAGGGATCGAGAGAGGCAGCCAGGCAGGGCGGCAGAGAGAGAGAGAGAGTGAGTGAGTTGGTGGAGGGATGCAGGGGGGGAGTAGAGCCTGTCCTCATTCATGTCCAGCAGCCCTGTGGTGGCAGAGCTTTTTAGTTAGGGTCTCCAGAGTGCCTGGCCCCCAACTAGGCTGTGATTCCAACTTCAATCACTTGCCGTAAAAGCCCCTAAATATATCCTCCAGTCACTTCAGCCATGGGCTGAGCTGCCCTATGCTGAAGGAAAGGGGAGAGAGGGAGAAATAAGAGGGAAGGGATTGGGGGGAGGGGGGGGAGGTTGGTGGAGGACTTTAGAGAAGAGCAGGAGTTGTCAGGTTGATTCACATCCATCACACCTTTTTCTACTACTAGGAGACGCCTGTCACAAAGCACACACTGTAAGTACAGTGGCGGGACTAAAAATAAACTGTGCAGTGTGTGGCGAGGGGCCTCGGCTCAGCGAACCAAAGGGCTTACGGGGCCCTCGGTTCGGAGCCCAGAGCAGTCTCCTGCACATCCACTGTTACTCCTCAGTGAGTTCCTTTTATAGACTAAGTCAGAATCAGTCAAAAATAGGGTTCTTCTGCAAGCCACATTCAAAGACATGAATAATATAACAGTTCCCCCATGTGTTTCATTGAGATTAGATGTAGCAACGGAGTCATTTGTCACTCGAGACTGAGGGGCGGAGGCTTCGTATGCCCTGCTGCTTCACACTTACGCTCTCGTCTTTCTGACCTGTTTGTGCGGTGTTTGTAGCACGAGGACTCGGCTCCTCGTCCCCTTGGGTGTGAACGTGTGTGTTTGTGAGTGTGTGTACGTGTGAAAACGGTGTGTGTGTGTTTGTTTGCCGGTGTGCCCCTTTGCCAGTAGAACCGTAATAACTTGGCAACTACATCTGGGTGATACCCACATCTCTTGGCATATCTATATCCTTGGGGCATGAGGGAGTGAGACTGAACCATCAACAGGCAGCTAGGTCAAGCAGATGGCGGAAAAAGAAACACTTCAACTGATACAAAAGCATTCTGTTCCTTGAGTATCCCCTTGGCCTTCTGAGGATCTGGAACAAACATGCTCTGTTCAATTATTCTGTTTTCATCCCATAGTGAGTGATTCAACCTCAATCACCCAAATGGACAATAAGAAAACTGATGGATTTACGATCAATGACACAACATGAGACCACACAGAAGGACACACACAGAATAGCTCCAATCATTCTGCATAATACTGAATCTTCTCCACTGAAAAGATCAGGACGTTGGCTTTTATCCTGGTTGGCTTTAATTACCTTGAAATCACCACTGTCATGATCATTACATCAAGTTAGAGTGGAACACCACAGTCCCACAACCAGTAGCACCCACAGAATGTACTACTATCAAATCTAACTCGAGTGTGCATGCGTGCGTGTATGTGTGCATGCCTGAGATGTCAGTGTGGCGACATCTTGTGCACGAAACACACACAATCATCACGCTTTAGTCATGGATCCACTCTACCAGAGCCCACCCTGCATGCCACACTTAATAGGCAATCCCACAGTGTTGTTCCAGCCCAAACCTCTCCCTCCCCATGTCGCCAGTCAGTGCTACTCAGCACCAAATTTGCCACGCGCAGAGAATTCCTCTCCTTGTTCAAACACTGCATCCACGGAATTCCTGCCCTTGTTAAAATACTCCCCTCGCTCTCTGTTTCCCGGCGTTCCGTGACACAATACTCCCACCTCTGGAATGCAGGGAGAATCTCCAACTGCCAGGGAGAAGAGCGAACGGCCATCCATTGTTCTCAAAGTGGTTCAAAGACGCCAAACGAGATGTCCGTCGAAACGTCGCTGTTTTCTCAGCTGTCGTTTCTGCGCTTGCAGGACTTGGGCATTATTAAAGCTTTAGAGCTCAAACTTTACACTCAGCTTGCATGTTGATGGACTATGTAATTTGATACATAATGAATTAAGTGTACTAAAGTTAGGAGATGCTTCCACTTTGTTTAAAGTAGGATTATATAGAGAAGAAATGTTTATAGGAATGTAAATGTGTTGTATTGAGAGAATACAACTAAATGTCTGCAACAATAAAATACATAACCTAAACTGGTATAACAAAGGTAGTCTCTTATTCAAATACTACTATGAGTGCACTTATAATCTAATTCTGATTCTTGGGGTCAGTCAGTAATACTGCATTTGAAACGGTAAGAGACCTAAAATACTGTCATAAAACATGCACAACAGTCTGAAGCCTGAAACTGAGAACCAGAATAGGACAAGTTCCTAAAACATTCAATGACAATACTGTCAAGCTGCATGCCCTCTGAAATGCACTACTAAAAGAACAAAGAGACAACTGAAAGGATCTTCTGTTTCTTACTGTTTTCTCTGTAGTTTGAGAGTCTAGGTCATCAGTTGCTTTTATTATCAGCATAGAGTATTACAGACTTGTATAATGTTTTTGTTTTTCTTCTTCAATGTTTTCAAGTTGTAATTGTATTTATTTGATTTTAGACCACTACATTGTTCCATTGTTATGGGAACAAAAGTATGTGTAACTTTGGAGTAGCCTATGATATTTTTTATAAGTTTTACAACTTAAGAGTTAAAACGCAGGAACCCATGTCTTGCAAAGGTTTGAAGTGGCTCGCAAAAAATGCAGACTGAAATTGCTGCGTCACTACAGTATGTATGCCAGTGGAAATACCGTTACTTTCTTTCCCTTTTTCTTTCCACGGAAAGCTTGGGATTTGGGAGAGCCTTCCTCTCTCCTCCTCCAGACTTCACATCCGGGTCAGTTGGCTGTAACTGTGTAGAGCTGCTCGCAGTACAGCAACGCAGGCTGAGCCAGCTGCTGTATGTCCTTTGCTGACATGGATACTACCCCTGGCGACTGTTGAAACTATCCTCCATCTAGCTGGGGAGCCGAAACTAAGGACGCGAACAGGACCTATAACTTAATGAATGGGTGCTCTCGTGTGAAAGCAATTGTTTAGCCATGTCCAAAAACCTGAAAAAGAAAAACCACTGGACCAACAAAGTCCACGAGAGTGTTTTTTGCAGGAATAAAGAAGGAGAGCTCGGGTTCGAGTTGAAAGGAGGCGCGGAGAATGGACAGTTTGCCTACATCGGTGAGGTTACTCCAGGCAAGGTGGTCTACCAGAGCGGCAAACTGTCCCAAGACGAACTACTCCTTGAGGTCAATGATACGCCTGTGGCCGGATTGACCATTAGGGACGTCCACGCAGTGGTCAAACACTGTAAAGACCCCTTTCGCCTAAAGTGTGTCAAACAAGGTGAGACAAATGATTGCGAAATAAAATCATTTTCAGCTATCAGATTGCAAAGGCGCGCCTGCCTTTGTGCACGCACGACCCCAAAATGCACTCTTTTGAATGCAATATAATGTTGTTTAAATGTTCACATTGTCTCCGAAGTTGAAAACGGCTGAATGCATTTTGATCCCAAACTTCTTTTTGTGGGCTATACCATCGTTTGCTGAATGTACTCAAGGTGCAACAAAGTTATGTGCGTTAAGAGTTAATTTGTGACACGTTTTTAACAAACCTTATATCCCTGTTTTAAGTGTTGAATTGAATTAATGGCTGTTTAGATGACGTGCGATGACATCCAGTGCATTGGATAGTTTGGAGATCGTCTTGTAAAATATGATGTTAAATGTCTCAAGTTGTATCATGTTTCAGTAGTGGGTTGTTTATCAGTTTAACCCACGACTGAAACATTCAAATGTCGTGTCTTACAGGGTATTAGTTATGTTATTGTTTTAATGGTGTGAGCTATCGTTTGCGTCAGATACAAAATGTGGGTGTGGCACGTTGTTTTAAGATTTGAGATGAGTTTTAATTTTCACACGGAAAGTTTTGTTAGTTTTGTCGGGTAGGCTACAATGCACACTGCTGTCAAGGTCATCATCAACTCGCTTTTGAGAAGTCGGTGACAGGTAATTATCTAATTAGCGCGCGCTGTCCGCTATAGTCGCTGTATAGTGGACACAAGGCATGGGGTAATGAGTATTAAGCACACTACTTGTGTGGGTAGAGGCTCGTGTTAAAATAACATGTCATGTCATGCTAAATTCAGTAACATTAATTTAAGAACATCATCGGTGTTGAAACCTTGCAGTTTCCGTGGATACATGGTCGACAGCTTGAAACTTCATGACGACCGGATGCAATGCCTTCTCTCATTATGTTGTACCTGCTCAAAACAAAATTAGCATTCATTCGCAATTACTGTCCCAAACATTGCTGAAACTGTAGGCCTATGCAATTCACATGCTCTGAACTCGTGTATGAGACGTGCACATTGCAGGGAGGGGTAGAGATTTGTAGTTTTCCACTTTGGGGTGAAAAATCAGCTAAATCCAGTAAAGCTTTGGATCAAAGTCTTGGGCACTGTGCTTTGTGTGACTGGCAAGCACTGGCGTCATACCCAAGGGATTTTCTCAAATGAAAGATATAGCTATGGACACATTCACTTTCTCTCATTGAGACACATCCCTGAAGTGATTATTCAAGCTGTTGACGTTTTCTCATGTTTGTGTTCATTAATCTCTCTCTCACTCTGGTGCTGTGTATCTACTAATGCTTGTATGCATACTGTACACAAACATACACAGGTCTCTCTTTTGGAATTACATACTCAAATCAATATACTTCCTTTAGACAGTTGGAGGATACCTTGTAAAATGCCCAAAACACATGGTCATTAATGTGTCTAATCATAACTAAGCTATAAATAGACTGAATCTAAATAAAATACCAGAACACTCCAGTTGTGTTTTGAAGTTGAAAACGTTCCAGACTTCCCCTGAGCTAAGTGCTGCTAACAGGAATACCTCCGTTAAAGCAGACGGCCAATGGACAAGAGACCAACGCCCATTAAGAGTAACCATGATCTTTCCAGCATCAGTGATCTCATATGCTATTATTTCTTATAAAAATAGTTCTGTACAACGACAGCATGTTCTGCTTTCAGATAAGATAGTGCTTCACAGCCCAAGTTATTTTTTATTCTTTTACACTTCTCCTATTTCAGATTTAGGAACTTTCGACAAATCTTTTTGACTGAGATAGCGCTGAAAGTTCAAAGTTTCTTTTCTGTTTACCCAACACCTGACCAGCTTTACACGCATGGTGGATTTGCAAAGGCTGTTCATGGCATTTATGAATAATACATTGGACTTTTCTTGTTCAATCATGTTGTTAATGCTTCTGTAAGGTTGAAGCCGATGGTACAATATGCTGCCCTCCCACTACAAAGCATACCCTTTTCAAATGTGGGCATTGATGGAAATAACACGTCCAAGTTGGGCGCTGGATCAGTTTGGCATACTAACGATGGACCTAGTGTGTGTGTGTGTGATTAAGCATAGTCGACTGCCCCATTTCCGTTTCTCTTCAATTTCTCTTGACTTGTGTAATCTAAGTACAGTAGTGCTATCCTGGTCCCTTCGCCTAAAGCAGAGCACAATATCAGGTCTTTATTAGTCCCCTGGGCAAGGATTAGATGAGATTGCCACCAGCAATCAACTCTGTACATGATGTAATTAGAATCTCCACAACAACTGATTGTTGCATTACCTAACGTGGGGCACAATTAAGGTCTCATTAATGGAGTGAGCGGGGTTAGTCAACTGGGTTTTTAATGAATTCCCTTGAGCCAGGCAAAGAGATATTCTGTATACAAAATCAGACTTGCAGACAGGTGGCTCCAGTGGAGTTTGTATGTGTTACATTCTGTATGTGGGCCTCTTGTAGGGGGGATATTTTGTTAACTCTCTTCTTAGGCAAATTCCTTTCCAGTCTTGCTCACATCTCCTAAAGCCTGTCCTGGCAAAGCTGTCAAAGGACAGTGAACATAGCAGCTATCCCCCTAACATGCTAAGCTCAGTCTTTTACCCAGTGCCAGTCACAGTGAATGGTACAAGGAAGCATTGCTGTATTGCTCTGTCATGTACTGTGATTTGAATACGGACCACAGTTTAGTAAGAGCGAGGTGTTGTGTGTACTGGGAGTGTAAATACAAATCCTGACTAGAGAGTGTAGAAACAGATGCCTCCTCTCTTACAGACAGGGAAGGGTTTGCCAGGTAGGAGGAGACATTTCCAGGTTGAGCTTGAGGCAGTCTTCGGCTGTGCGCGCTTGGCATCCGAGCCAGAAATACTCATTAAGCTGTAGTGGCCAGCGCTCCTGAAGCGACAAGCTCAGCATCAGGCTAGCATGACCTTACCCACTCTAACAAGGAGGAAACATCCGAAAACTCCACTGAGTTTCACAGTAAAAAAACTTCCTTCTGCTTGACCACAGTGTGCCTGTCAAGAGCATGTTAGAAGAAAGAAAGCGAGGCGAGGAGAGAAGGAGTGAGTCATCGCTATACTCCTCTGGCACCCTCTTTAGCACCTGCGGCCCGAAAGGGGTGGCGGGCGAGGTTGAAGGTGAGGGCAGAGAGGGTGGAGGGAGGGTGGAGGGGGGTCAATCCTATACAGTACCCTTGTGGCGCCGCTACAGTTTATCTGTGGAAATACTTCGCTACAACACCAGATCACTGGACTAGTGTTTCACCTTTCAATCATAGCTTCACCGCCAAGCATCCCACATGATGAGAGCCGTTTGCTGTCGTCTCATCTTACAGGAGGATGAGTCTTTTGGTCAAGCTGCTATTATGGGAGGGGTGGCTGCTAAGGTGAGGAGTGGAACTGGCTGCCTTGCTGGGAGAGGGAAGTGTCTGTCAGACTGTGGTCAATGTTCCATGCTGCTGTAACTGCATGATTGATGTGTGTGAGAGTGGACTGGCCGATGTTCTCTGGGGCAGTGTGCTCTGTCCCTGTGGTGGAGGTCTCTGAGGACCAGGTACGCTGGGCTGTGCCCTGTGCCCTCACTGTGGAGTCAGAGCCATCTGTCTTCATAGCAGAGAGAGGGAGGAAGCAACACAAGCCTAAGCACAGACAGACGCATAGAGATGAACACACAGCCCCGCCCCCCTCCTCCTCCTCCTACACACACACATCCATCCATACCCCTCCTCTCTCTCACACACACACACACACACGCACGCCAGTGTTTCCCCTACCATTATATTACCCCCCAACAACGCCCCCTGCCCCTCCTGGAAGGTCAAGTAAAAAAAATATATTATATAGCGCCAGATCACAAAATAATTCATTTAAGGTTACCTTTCCTATAAAACAGGTCTATAGCTTGCTCTTTTATGAAACAAACTAAATGGCCTTATGTTATTTCTCTTATTTACACGACGGCATGTCATTTCTGTCTCATGGTCGCCTCCCTCACCCCCTCCCAAAGCTGTAAACCTAGGGGCAACACTGCACGCACAGACTTTCACACACACAAATATTCAGGTCATCCAGTAGTGTATGTCTGGGGTTATTATTCTGCTGTTTCTCCAATAATGCAGTGCATTAGGGGGACTGGGCTGTGTGTTCAGAGAGGCTAGGTGGGGACATCCTGCTACCGTTGGCTGTTTTTTTACACTGTCTGACTCCCCCCCCCCCCCCCCCCCCCTGACCTCCAGGGAGAGGGAATGATACAGCGCGCACACACACACACACTCACAAAAGCCATGCCTTGTTCGTTCCACTGAGCCGTCCAACTCTCTCCATGAAGCTCAGCTGTGTCTATGAAGACACGACATCCATCAACGGACTGAGCTTCGGCTTGCGTTAGTGTGGAGTGGGTGTAAGGTGTTCTATTGTCACATATCTCATACCCATACGGTTCAGAGCGAAGAGTTGCTGTGTACGGGTGTGCGCGCGCGACGCTACAGCATGTGTTTGCCAGTTAGTATGCGCCCGTGTTGTCGGTTACCTCGGCAACCGAGAGTAGAGAAAGCAGGAGTGAGTCGGCAGCTGTTATTTCCGTCGTGAACCTGACAGCAGCACTGTGGTGCTGAGGCTGCCTCCTCGCTCGTCTCTGTGGTCTCCTCGGAGACGGTCTCTTCGCATGTTGAACTGAGATGCGTTCGAATCCTCGGAGGACGCGTTCAAATCGGTTTTAGAGGACACGGCTCCTCGCAGAGCTGCCAGGTCCAGTGCTATTGTGAAAGCCCTTCACCCCTTCTGCACGTCAGGTTGTCTGTGGCTCTCTGGCTGATCCACGCATGGCTCAGTCAGTCATATGTGGGCTGACATGGGACACACTGGCTGTATATTTGGAAACGGTGTACTGTCCTGATGAAAAGACATGTCAACCTTTCCTTAGCGCTGAAACACAGGCGGTGTCACGATGAGGATGGATTGGATTCGCTCTCAGACTGTCTCCTTCACCACCCAGAACCGTGTCCACGCTTTCAGAAGCAGCCCTCGTTTCGAATCGGACCACCGTCCCCTTCAGCCTAACTGTTCCTATCTCATCCCAACAGACAGAAGCGCAAGCTGCCTCTTTGTGAGCCCCCCCTCTGTGTCAGGCCTACTTCAGGCCGGCGCTGCCCCACAGAACCCTTCTGACGGATGGCCATGCCTTTGGTGCTACGGGTTCACATGCGCCCCGGGGTCACATGGGTTTTACAGATAACCGCAGCATCAGCAGAGCTGTTTAGGAACGCCAGGTGTACCGTATCTGTAATGAACATCGCTCTGTTGGACGCTTGCCAAGAAAGCCCTATAGGACATCTATCCATTGTGATGGACCTGTTAGTGTCAAAATGGAATTCTATTTAGCGGAATAGTTTGGGATATGGAGGCAGGTGTGTAAACAAGATCACTTCCTGAGGAAAGGGGTTTTTATGAGGTGAAGGAAGACGAGGCAGGGCTCTCGTTTGGGATATTCAGTCGTCGAGCAGCTCTCGTGCCAACGGTGAGATGCGATTGGTCACACCGAAAGCTGCTTGATGTTGTCGTTTTGTCGTATTGTTATTATGAACACATTATGAAAGAGCCTCTCTCCCAAAGATAAGCAGATTTCTATTTCTCAAACACAAATCAAAGCTATCTGGGCAGGCAGGAGTTGGCCAGGCTAAACTGTGGGCCCACAGGACTGGACATTATTAGAACCAGTCAAAGCTGCCTGACACAACCATGACAATCGACAGTGACATTGATTGTAGATTATAGAAGTGTAAACCTCTAGGAATTGTGAATCTGAATCATTTAGTGATGATATGAATCAGAGACAGAAACCTACCAATAATTTGTAGATATCCCTGGCCAGTGTATAAAACGATTTTTGGCCAGAGCAGAAATGCAGTGACAAAGTTCATATTCTGTATGGTGAAAATATCATATCTATGCTTTGGAATCCTATGCATGTAAATGAGTGTTTGGTAGTGGAGAATATGCAAATCAACGGGGAGGGTGAACAGAGGCTAACCTCAACTGAGAGATAGAGATGAAAAAAGGGAGAGAATGAGAGAGATGGAGAGAAAGGGAGAGACATATAAAGAGATAGTATTCAGCAAACTCCCTTGGCTCCGCAGGGTTCTTGCTGATTCATTGAAAACGGAGCAATCAATAGGAAACAATTCAGGCTCTGGAGAGACTAGGGAGTCTGGGTATCTGTGCATCTGCACAAGTCAAAGGGGATGTACTAGCTCTATGCTACCACACTAGGACTCCACCTGTGTGTGTGTGTGTGTGTGTGTGTATTTAAGGGTGAGAGAGGGATAGTGTATGTATGCTACGGCAGAGTCAAAGAGAATCCAGATCTGACAGAGAAAGTCTTTCAATTCAAGGTCTTAAGAGACCTTGCAATGAGAATGCAGGAGAACATTGATTTTCTGCTGTGCATTATGGATCCTATTGGTCCTCTGAGGACGGGACTTAAAACCCTGAGCAGTACAGCTCTATTCACTTTGTACACTTGCTGTGGGGTCCGGTGGTTTTATAAGGAAACAGTGGAAATGGGCAACATGGATTCTTTCCTCCTGTCAATAAAGTATCCTCAGCTTGTTATCCTGGTCTTATTGAACATTGATGAGGCCCTGAACAGCGTTTTATCTTTATCACTCTCTCCCCACAGAGATTCTATACTCTTTCATTATTCAGCTCCTTTTCAGTCTACCCCTCCTAGATCTCTCCTGTAGAGAGGTCAGTCTCACCTCAGCCTGGACCAAAGCGAGTCCATAAAAACACGTAATCTCTGAATCTCTCCTCCCCCTTTCTCTCCCTTTTGATCACACTTTTTCGCTTCATATTCCATCCTGTTTTCTATGGAGAGTCAGAAGGTGCACAGCATCTCTAAATCAGTCCAGAGGCAGGGGGAAGGATGGGGATGGGATGGGGGGGGGGGGGGGCAGGGGGGGGCAGGGTTGGGCTGGATGGGGGACCCCTGCTGTCCCTGGGCTCTCATACATTACTCATGCTTCCTAACAGTCAGTGGGGGACAGAACTGCCTTAGAAACAGCCTGGCACTGAATGAGACACACTGACCTGATCCTAAGAGAGGGAGAGAGAGGGAGAGAGAGAGAGGGAGAGAGAGGGAGAGGGTATAAGGGGAGAGTGAGAAACTGGGCAAAAGAAGGAGCGCGAGAGGAACCGTGCTGGGCTGGGTCTATTTGCTGCTGGGGCTAAGCATTTTCCCAGACGCCCTTCATTATGGGTGCTCTGATGAAGGTTCGTGTCAGATAGATCCCAGGTCTTCCCAGGAGGTATATCTTCCTAGTATCAAGAGAAGCCCATCATCTCAGTCATTTATTCAGCATGCTGCACTTACACCGCCCCTCGCTGACATCAGACAACTAGGAATGGCGATAATCTCCACTACAACGTCCATGCCAAAAGCCAGAAGGAATGGCTTTTCATTGAACTTCCCGTGAACTTGAGGGCCATGGACATGGCCTATGTGTTCTCCTCAGGTATGCAGTTCTGTTGTGCAGCACTCGTTCAGTAGAGCTCTGTGTGGACAGCAGTTGTCAAAGCAAACCAGGGCAGCAACCAATGATCCGTCCCAGTGAAGGTGGCTCCCTGCTGTAGTTCTGTCATGGCACAGTGGGCATGCTTTGTCTCACGCCATTAATGGCAAAGGTATGAGACAAAGCTCACCATGTCCGCCCACGCAAGTCATGTCTTGTATTTGCAACTGGACATGTTTTGGTGTCTAGTTTCAATAAGAAGCATATTGATTCCCACAGAGATTTGAGGGGAAGTCATTTCCTTGTCCGGTATTACACCTTAGGCATTGGAGCTTCAATATCAGTCGTGATGGAAATGGTCTCTCAGATGATGAATATCTCATAGCTCAGATTTTTATGATCTCTTATGTCTGCCAGTGTCCCTATACAAGGATAAAACTCAGAGTCAAACTGTTTGGTGGATGAGAGATTGTGCCGAATGCTTTTCTACCCAGTTATAAGACAGGAGTGGGTGTGGTGTTTGTAGGGGGGGTATTCCATACTGGGCAATAAAACAGACACTGAATCAAATAATAATGATATTGAGGAGGAACGAGTGAGGCAGATGAACCGGTCTTCTAACTGGCATCATTCCTTCACTCTATAACTCTGTTTAGACTGTGTGTTGTTTAACAGAAGGTATGCAGTAATTAGACTGAGGTTACGGGAGTGTGTGACCTGTCTCTCCTGCATACTTCTCTCTGAAGTAGGACATCTGTTTTTTGGTGCTTTTAAGATAATCCAAGCTCTCCTCTCTTCTCCTCTCTTCTGCTCTTCCCTCTTCTGCTCTTCCCTCCTCTCATTTCCTTCCTTTCCGTCTTTCTCCCTGCATCGCCCTCTCTCTCTCTCTCTCTCTCTCTCTCTCTCTCTCTCTCGATCTCTCCTCCCATCCCTCTTTCTCCCAATGAAAGCTACTTCTCCTGTCATTACAATGGAATGTGTCTCCAGTCATTCCAGAAGAGAAAGACTACTGTTGAAGAGTGTTGTGACCAGCAGTAATGAACTCAAGGTTCGCCATTCACACAACCACCCACCATTGGCACACATGGTTGGCCAAATGAATTATCTCAAACTGAGAGACAGTAGAGGCTCTACAGTATAGCATATGTATGTGTTGGCAACTGTTCTCTATTATCCAGCGACCGAAGATAATTCTCCCTGTCTTTGTTTTGCAAAGCATTGTTCACGCTCATAGTATGTAAATGCTTTGAGCTTTCCCGGCCAGTTGGTTGCGGATTAGTTATAGTTTTCTGCTATAGTGTTATCACATTGGTATTCTGCGGTTTGAAAAAAAGAACAAGAATGTATTCATTAAGCAGACAATGTTATGCAAAGTGGAGAAATATAATCTGTAACCTCTAGATCTGCAACCAAATGCTCTATCAAAGTCTTACCTGCCCCAAATGAAGATGTTAACTGTACATGCTTAAGCTTTCCTCCTAAACCTACTTTCTGTATGCATATCTCCCACCTGGCACACCATATCAGAGCTAGCCTTACAGCTAGGAGGAGTTAGACTGCACAGAAAGAGCTGGCAATAGGTAGCCTATACAGTATGAAGCCTAAGTAGCATTCATTAGCCTATACAATATAAAGCAAGCATTAGCTAGCTGAAGTGGCCTGTGAGCCCCCTCTCTGTTACACTCATTCCCTTCCTGAAACCTAGGCCCTGAAGCAGTAGCGTAATGAGAAGGGTACCTGAGGGGGGGGGGGGGGGGGGGGGGGGGCCTAGACCTTCTCATTTACATGTCCGGCACCCCCAGATTTGTTGTATATGTGTATATATAGTGGCCTCCTCATTTTACGATGGGACAAAAATTCTAGCTATGCCTCTTTGGGTCCTGACCAGCCTATCCTCTCCTCCTGTTTCTATTAGTATAATGCTGGAGCCAAACGCTGGGTTTCCTGCCTCTCAGCCTTGGCAGGTTAGCCTGCACGACGGTAGCTGGCTTCTCCGCATGCATTACTATGAGTGATGGGATGACCATTGTTCTAACTTGAAAGAAGCCACAGTTATTCTAATGAGGCGTGGGAAAAGGGCACATTGCTAAGCATCCCCTCGACTTATTTTCTATCTTCATCTCTCTCACACACCACACACAACACACTCTAACTGGTTTACACACACAATTACACTCCCTTCCTTCCTCCAACTTCAATATTGTTGTTGTTGTCAATGCAGTTCCTTGCTGTTTGCTGTTATCCTCTCTTGTACACACAGACCCCATGCAAGAGACCTGCCTATGGCTTTGTTTGTGTGTGTATGTGTGTGTACGTGCTCGAGCGATGGGAGGAAGGCTGGGGGAAACCTTGGCAAGAGGAGCCTGATATCCCAGGGTGCACTGCTCATCAGAAAATTACTCTCCAGAAAGGATTAGCTCAACAAGAGTGAAGCCTCATTGTAATTTGTAAACACCCGTCTCATCCCATTGATGTGGCCCAACATTCTCCACATTCTCCGTCCCTTTTCAAGTGTGATGCACAGTTCACAGGGATTGTCAACTGTCAGACACGACATAAACACAAGCTGGAAGTAGTCTGGAAGTGGCCGGCACATTGACCTTGCATGTTAACAAGCGGGCCCTAAGCATGTGCACCACTGTCCTCCAGTCCTTGCTTGTCCAGTGGGCTCCCAGAGTGTGTCGAAGGGCCCCGTCGACCCTCAACACCATCACACTGGATGAATTGAAAACCTAGTGAATGGCAGAAGCTACAGACGCCAGAGCTTTATATAGATGCCCTCAAACCCTACCCACTTGTGTTGGCATGGTTGGTACTTTTCGAACCAAACCAAATGTGTGTGCCTGTGTGTGTGTGCCCGCTGCAGTGTGGGTGCAAGTGTACATACTGTAACACAGAAACTATCCTGGGTTTGGAGTGTGTGTGTGTGTGTGTGTGCCTGCCACTACATATACATGCCTGTACAGTATGTGTACATAGGACCTAGTGTGTACCTTCTACAGAATGGGTTATGTACTCCATGCTAACGCCAGTCTGGGATAATGGGACAGCAGTCCCCATTACCACCACTGACTTATCTGGGTCACAAGGCTTAATTGGATCCTTTTTCATCGAAGGGCGGCCCACAATGCCCGGCGTTCTAAACGCTAAACAAACTGGAGGAGCCTATCGGACGGCAAAATTGACAGCCGATCCAATCACAGTCCTATTAGCCGCTGAAAGGCCGTGCACTGAGCCAACCCATTGAGGAGACTCCATCGTATCACACTCCTTTCATCGGCCTCAACATCACCAGCTATTAAACCATTGGGCCCCATTCACTTCATCACAGCCATTGAAAGAGACACAATGAGATGCAGGACACAGGCCCTGTGGATTTTTCTGGGGTACCCATCAACGTTTTAATGTTCCCCCCTGCATGAATTCATCTCAATTACTGTTATGCCAACGATGAATGTCATTTTACAAAAGCATTGTGATGCATAAGACACTTCGAAGCTGTTTTGTAGCATTCAGTAGCAGTAGGCTTCAACCGTTCTGTACATGTTGTTTAAACAACAAGTCCAATTCCTCTTCCCCCACCTGAATGGGACATGAGAGATGCATTACCTAGTTATCCTTCACAAAGACTCCATAGAGGGAGGGGCTCTAACCGCCGTGGGACTGTACTAGCTCCTAGCTCCTGTGTGCTTGTGGAAGGCTGTGCTGAGTGCTGCTGAGTACCACTGCTGCCTTGCTGTCACCAGGCTCTCTCTTCTGCTGCCATGTCCCCGACACTCTCACACGCCAGGTGTGAAGGTGCTGACACTGTGTATAGGTGTGTGTGTGTGTGTGTGTGTGTGTAACCCTGCATGTCAGTGTTTGGGTCTGACCCACAGGCATGATCATACACTGTGTCAGGAGGAGTCAGGTGGCTGAGCGGTTAGGGAATCGGGCTAGTAATCAGAAGGTTGATGGTTTGATGCCCGGCCGTGCCAAATGACGTTGTGTCCTTGGGCAAGGCACTTCACCCTACTTGTCTCGGGGAATGTCCCTGTACTTACTGTAAGTCGCTCTGGATAAAAGCGTCTGCTAAATGACTAAATGTAAATATCTCTCTCTTTTCTCACTCACTGTTTCTTTTGCTGTTTCTCTCTCTGTTTCTCCCTCCCTGCATCTCTCTCTCTCTCTCTCTCTCTCTCTCTCTCTCTCTCAGTCCCTCCCTGCGTCTGTCACACTGCAACATTAGCATGCCCATGATGTAGTGTTAACAGTGCCTTTCTCACTCTGACACCCTCACGCTACCTCAACAGGGCCGCAACAACGCCAACAGTGTTAGGAAATAATCCCTCAAGACGTTCTTCTCTCTCCCTTTTTTCCTCTCTCTCTCTCTCTCTCTCTCTCTCTCTCTCTCTCTCTCTCTCTCTCTCTCTCTCTCTCTCTCTCAACAATTTGCTGTCACTATGTTACACACACACACACTAACCAGATATGTAATATAGGCCAAGTAATTGTGTGTGTATGTGCACACACACCTATGTGAAAGTGCTGCTAACAGCAAGCAGGGGTATGTAAGAGAAGTGGAGCGAACCTGACCCACAATGCACTGCTGTTCTGAACTTCTGGCCCCGGCTATTGAGGTCACACAAATAGATGGAACCTCTCTGTCACCCCTCTCCCAACATGGACTTCTGGGACTGGCCAGGGTTCTAGAGAGAACACACCTCACACATAGTCAGGTCAAGTGTACCGTTCTTACCACTCTCTTGATGTCATAGGTTCAGCTGTGTTTACTGCCTGGAGTCTAGACCCGACCCTCCACTACTGGAGCGGGAAGCCGTCATGGCCGCTGGAGAAGGACGCGTGTTGCATGAAGAGACCGAGGTGGTGTTCATGGCAGACAGTAGACCGTCACAGGTCTAAGAGCCTGCCACTCCTCTTCGTTTGGCTTCACATGTAGGGAAACGTAGTCGTCCGCGGCAGGTTGCCGTGGGCTATAGAACGCGAGGTTAATCGCCTGTTTGCTTTGTTAAGTGGTACATGACTACCTTCCCCCTGGAGCCACTGGGTCGAGCTACTGGAGAAATCAAAGGGAACCAGCCTTTCTCTCTGTTGTTATGGTTTCCGCCTTTTCCTGTGTTTGTTGTCGTGTGGGTTCCACCGGGCCTGCTGCAACATCAATAGGAGCGCTCAGCAGGGGTCAGAGCAGCAGGACTCCCTCGTTTCGAACACACCATCTTCTCTGATGAATACTGCAGGCCATGATGTCAATAACCTTCCCAATGAGAGAGATATATTAATTGGAAGAGAGAGGTTTGTGTGTCTGAAATGCCATCGAGCTCAGAGGGTGGGCCAGCTTTTAGAGAGCCGACTGGGTTTTGAGCGGGGGTGGGAGTCAAGATGGATGGATGAACAGATGGATGGAGTCTTGTCCCCCAACAAGGAGAAAAACGTCTATGTGGTGGCGTGGGGATGAATGAGCTGAATACGGGAACCATTTAAGGAGGACAGATCACCTGGTCTCTGGCCACACCAAGGCTTCCCGCTGGACTCTGAACTCTCAGGATCATCCATTTCCCCCACATTACCTTAGAGGTATGTGTGTGTGTTTGCAGTTGTGTGTGTGTGTGTTTGCAGTTGTGTGCGCGTGTGTTTGCAGTTGTGTGTGTGTGTGTTTGAGCACCATGCCTGAGCATGTGAGACAGAGATATTCATCACTGGGTAGACAGACGGAGGCTGATGTGGCGTGACCTTGTTCAGTTCCCTGGTGGGGGGAGCAGAGAATGACAAGGCAGGAGGACTGTCTCATTCCCGCCTTCCCCTGTTAGTGATTCCTCAGCCTATTTGGGATTGCTGCTAGCCACACAGTATTTGGACTGTGGACCACTGAAGCATCCAGGAAGGACTGCAGTGATAGTGGACTGAGCAATGGGAACACTAGGTGCTCGGGATCTCTCCTCCCAGCATTCAAATAGCCCACAGCCATGCCAAACCCCAGGCTTAATTGACAGCAATATCCTATTTGCACCTCTAAATTCTCTCTCGCTCGCTCTCTCGCTCTCTCTCGCTCTCTTTCTCGCTCTCTCTCTCTCGCTCTCACTCGCTCGCTCTAGACAGTACACTGACAGCGTATTTGGGATTATCCATGAATGTTTGTTTACTTTATGTTTACATTGTCCTTAGCTAAGCACATAAAAGTAACCCACCCCTGCATTTGATTTGAATGTTGGCTTAAAGCAATTAAAGTCCTGGAGAGGGCTCTCTCTGGGGCACATCCAAGAGCAGAATAGAGAACAGGACCGCATGTCCTCTTTAGCAAGGATTACCATCCCTCCTCGTTAAGGAAAAGACATATTCACAAAGTCAGGGACAAAGTTGAAGGTTTCGCATTAAGTCAGGACACATCTTGAGGAGGATGGGCTGTGTGGAGCTCTAGTGGAGGCTGCTGGTACTGCAGGACGAGCCTGGCAGCATCCTGGGTGGATGGCGTCATGGATTACTAGTGTAGAGAGCTACTGGAACTGGGTTACGTCTGCCACCGAGGAATCTGTGGGCAATTGGACTGTGTGTGTGTGTGTGCGTCTGTGTGTGTGTGTGTCTGTGTGTGTGTGTCCGTGTGTGTCTGTATGTGGCCCAGTTATCTTTCTTCTCCCTTTTACTTGAAGCTGAAGTTGATGTCGGGATTCAGTCAGTTAGTCCTGCACTCGGGAGACTGAACTGAGAGGAACTCTGCATGATGAGACGGGGGGGGGGGGGAGTGATGGGGGGAGGAGAGAGAAAGAGAAAGAGAGATAATTGGAGAGGAAGACAGAGGGAGAAGAAGAGAGAGGGGGAGAGAGAGAAGGCGAGAAGGAGAGAGAGGTAGATAGGGGAGAGAGAGCAAGACAGTGTTATGAGGTAAGGCACGGCTGTGGTCTATCTCAATATTGTGTCTGTTCTTGTAACTTTCGTCGGTTTCTTTCTGAGCCAGCGGTGCTGAGAGTGGCAGGAAGGTCAGACAAACAGAGCTATGTGTCCGGATCTCTCCTCCTCCTCCTCTCTGTGTCTGTCACCACCTCCATTACTTTCCACCCATTTTGTTCCTCTCCATCACTTCCCTCCAGTCATTTGAGCTTACCTGGGACAGGACAGATAAAGACTGCCTTCACCTCGTCTGCAGCGTGATCTGTCCTGCCGGCCTCAGTGTCCCCCCTGCCAGGCGGCTGGACGAGGACACACCAGGGTACAGGAAGACACCCTGAAGAGGAATTAATTGCTCCACAGTGACGGGCATGTGAGCCATAGCCTTGTGCGAGCAGCACCCCGTCCCTCAAGTCTGCCCTCTCTGACATGTCTCTCTCTTTTCCTCCCTCTCTCTTTCTCTTCCGCCATCTCTGCGTCTTGCCCACTCTGCTCCTCTTTCTCTCTCCGTCCACCCGTTTCCCTTTCTCCCTCCCACTCGTTCTCTATCTCTCTCTCTCCCTTTCTTTCCCTCTCTGTCTCTCCCTTTCTATTACTTACTCTTTCCCTCTCTTTCTTTCTTTCTCCCTCTTTTTCTCCCTCCCTCCCTCTGAAGAGCGCTCCGATGACTTGGCATGGGAAGAACACGTCCATTCCTGTGTGTGTGTGTGTGTGTATGTCCCACCACGTGTGTGCCTGCGTGCTAGCATATGTGTGCACGCCCGTGTGTGTGTGTGTGTGCTGTGCACGTCCAGCCATGCCAGCTCATGCGTGGGTGTGTGTGTGTTTGCGTCTCACAATGTAAGAGCGAGTTGAGGGATCAGCAGCTGTAGACGGGTCCGTTTGAGCATCTGGTGTAATCATGTGTCGGTGCTTAGTGCTTACTGAGGCCAGCGCTCATCTCCCCCACCGACTGACAGACCCCGCTGGAGCCTGTTGTTGGTTCACTCTGCTGTAAGTGTCACAGAGGCACGTACACACACATACACACACCTAAAACATGGTTCATACGCACATGCAAACACAAAGACTATACTTACAAAGACAGAGACACACACACACACACACTAATACCACCACCACCCCCGTAATAATCAAATGCAGTCTGCTGGCTGTCATCCAAGCCCCTGCCAAAACAGTATTCTAAACCATTCCTCCTTCTCCCTGTCCTACTCGTCTTACTCCTACTCTTTCTCCTCCTTCTCCCTCTCCTCCTCTTCCTCCCTGGTAGGTTTCCAACAGAAGACCAGCCACAGGCCTTCTAGCAGCATAGGGTCACACTAGTAATCTGTAATCATTACCAGGTCTGGCCTAGGTTGATGATGCAAATTGAAGGAATCGGTGTGCTTTTTAAACCAAACCACTCAATATGTAATAGGTCAACACCCAGCACGCTCAATATATGTTTTTTTCCTACACCGTTCACTCTCAGACCCCCTGAGGCACAGATGAATATAAATGTATCTGCCCCTCTGTTGCCCCCTCTCTCTCTCTCGCTCCGTCTCTCTCTCTCTCTTTCTCTCTCACATGCACACACACACACAGTGATATTTCCCATCTTGTGAACACACACACGTATACTAGTGTGTAAATACCCTTACACTCCTGTACAGTCGTGTTTTCCCATCTTGTGTGTACCGTGTTAACCTCCACCTGATGCACCTGTGTGGGTGTGTGCGCGCGCATACATCCATGTTACATACAGCATCCAACACCTCCATTGTTCTGTATAATACAATATCATGCTTTTGCCTTCCACATTACCATGGTTACTGCCCTAGGGTAGGGGGGGAGGGGGAGGGGGGGGATGCTATCTCGGTGAGCAATGAATCACATATTAAACCTGCTCATCTAATTAGAGGGCAATTGTGCGGAAGTAATGTTTGACCAAGGACTCTGATGGACCCTGAACACACACATACACACACACATCCATAAACACAAATGGTGGGCAGTAGAAGGATTTAGCCGCATAGAGTCATGGGCAGGGCAGTATGCATGGACAGTACAGTAGTGGTTTCTGGGTAAACAATGACATTAATTAGTTCTCAGTCTGACATCTCTCTCTCCTTCTGCCTGGATCCTTCACACACACTCTTTCTCAATGACTTTTATATATGTATAGCTGTAGATGGGTCCATTTGAGAATCGGGTGTAATTATGTGTCAGTGCTTTATATGTATATAAAGTGATTAAGAGAGATTGTGTGATATTTATATAATGTATATATTATGCTCTTGAATGCATTTCTCTTCTCTGTATAATTCCCTCTCACACAATCAAGTCCTGTTTATCTGTCTGTCTATCTTTCTGTCTGTCTGTCCTCTCTCTGGATCTATATGTATGTGTCTCTTTTTCTCTCTGTTTTCTCCATGTGACAGAGGAGAGGAGAGGAGGAGGAATGTCTGCCTCAAGTGTTCAATCACTGTGTTAGTGTGCTGCTGTGTCTGTGAACGTTTCTGCTGAGACTAAAACACACCACCAATAATTACCGCACAACAGATCCTAGACCTCCTCTGTTCCTCTCAACCAAAGATGTAGATGTGTGTGGGTGGGGTGCGTGTTTGTGGGTGGGGTGTGGGGTGTGTGGGTGGGGTGCGTGTGTGTGGGTGGGGTGTGTGTGGGTGGGGTGCGTGTGTGTGGGTGGGGTGTGTGGGTGGGGTGTGTGGGTGGGGTGGGTGGTGGAGCTATGGGTGGTGGGTATGTGGAGCTATGGGTGGTGGGTATGTGGAGGTATGGGTGGTGGGTATGTGGAGGTATGGGTAGACATGTTGTGGTGGGACATGGTGTCACAACGGGTCATTCTGTTGGGTTTGATGAGACGAGTTCCAACAACAGAGAAAGAGAGCGAGCGAGCGAGCGAGCAACGCCAACACCAGAGACCGAGCCACACTCATCTCTATCAGTCCTTCTCAGACAGGCATTGAAGCGAGGCATCAGAGCATCTCTGGACACATTTCAGATAACCACAGCCTTCTTTGACTGAAAGGCTTCTTTGAATACGCTACTCAGTTTTCGTCTTCAGGCTGATGAGTAAGACGGCTCCACTTACAGCAGCTCTACTGCGACCCTCAGCTCGGGTCAGCTCTCCTTGCTGTGTGTGTGTGTGTGTGTGTGTGCGTGTGCGCACATGTGCACACGCATCTCGCACGTGCCTCGTGCATCCTATTTCTTGCTGTATAACTTGGCATTTCAACACACTGTACACACACACGCACGTTCCTGCTCAGCAGGGATCAGACCTTGTGTTTGCCTCTTTTCAAATGGGATCAGCCTTCCTCGTCTGCCACGTATTGAATCTGCAACGCTTTCATCCCAGCAAGTTATTATTGCAGTGTAATGATAACACCATATCCTCATCCCTGTACATCTAAATAAAGAAGAAGAAGAAAACAGACGTCATCGTGTGTGGTTATTAGACGCCAAATTGCAGGGCAGAATGGAGAGAGGAAGACCAGGCAGGCATAGTAATGTTTTAAATCTTCTTTTGAGCATGAAACAGATGATCGCACTGTAGACATTTGAACAATATGTGTGTTTGCGATGGCTTGTAGCTGTTTGTTAAGGCAAGAGAATGCATGCTGGAACTACATGTGGGCACGAAGATTGTGAGGGCCAAAAGCTGTGTGTGTGTGTGTGTGCGTGTGTGCGTGCGTGCGTGCGTGTGTGTGTGAGAGAGTCTGCAAGGAGTTAGTCTCCTTAGGACTGAAGGTGACCTAAGAGACAGACAGACAATGCTGATGTGCCATGCATTAAGCTGAGCCTGGACCCAGACAGGTTAATGTGGCTGACACAGCAGAGCTGGCTCAACACAGACAGTGTGTGTGTGCGTGTGTCAGTAATATGTCTGTATGCGTTTGTGCGTATGTAAGCGTGTCTCTGTGTGTGTGTTTGTGGTTGTTCAGGGATGTGTGACAGCGATGGCTTCTATCGAGTGAGAGGTCAGAGGTCGAGGGTACCCTGGTCCCAGACGGGGGGGCGCAGGGGACAGCTGAGTAAGCGTCTGGTGAGCTCAGCCTGTTTCTGCCCCTGGAGGAATCTCTCTGGTTAGGTCCTGCACACACCAGCAGCTACTGCAGTCGTTTAGTCACAGCCCATCACGACGTCAGTTTAATCAAACCTGACTGTCAGAACCAGTTTAGATTCCGAGATATATATTCAAGTGACACCTTAGGTAGTTTAACCACACAAGGTGGCTCAAGAGAATTCCTGGATGTTTTGAATTGAATGATGCAGTCCACCCACATATAGCTGGGTCCACCCACCCAAAGATGAGGAGTTCTTGATATGACTGTGCTCTACTAGCAGGTCTTAGTAGGGGAGCCCACTACCTTCTGAGTCACTGAGCCCGAGCTGTTCACACTGCTTGGAGACGCCTAGGAAGTGAGTCATACGGGATCTACACTCACACAAACAAACGCAGCCAGTTTGATGTGCTGAAGAAAAAGATTGTGAAGACTGAGGATGAAGGAAAGACAGAGAAGCCATTGGAAGGTCGACCACCGGACGGTCTACTTTAGATCGTTTTTGTGTTTGAAATTCAATTTTGCCGCACGTAGCAGACGTGTATGTATGGAACGGAATGGTTTGTCTTGCTGTCGCGCAAAATATAAGTGGAAGTGAAAGGAGTGGGGAGAAAGGAAAAAAACTTCAAAGTGTCTGGAGGGATGAAAAGGAAGTTGGTCTAATCACATACATTCCAATGTACCCTTAAAAGATACTCTGCTCAGAGCCCCTGAATTATTGAGAGAATCTAAGAGTGTGTCTGATGAAAAGTAGACCTGTCCCAGTTTAAGACCTAATGGCCCCCAGTTTCCATGCTCACACTCACCACACGGAGCACGAGAAAGCCATGCAGAGTCCACTTCTCCAAACTCCTATCCCCTTTCTCCTCAATGGCAAATTATTACCATCCTGCATGTAATTCAATTATTACAATATTACAATGCAGCCAATCGGATTGTGCCGCAGTCTGCAACGGTGCCAAAGGCCACAGAGAACAAATGAGCTGTGCTGTTATTACAGAGCATGACTCATTTCTAGACTGGAGTTCCTGCAGAGTCGGACCCTTGTGGTGAAGCTTGGTTCCTATTAGGGACTGGGAGGTCATTCAGAAGGAGAGAGGGAATGAACCGGACTGTCTGAGAGTGGCATCCGAAGATCCCAGACTCGTGTTTGTAATGCCAAACCACTGGTACAGGATGGAGTCCAATCAAATTGAGATGAAAGTCCAGGGAAACCGCTGGTAAATGTAGTTTCAGGGGAAGTCGTGTTTTTTTGTTTGAAGGAGACCTTAAAAACGTCCCGTTACGCTCGTCTATGCCTGACTGTTTGACTTTGAAAGTGGTTACTTTGTAATTCTTTGAAAGTAGTTTCACACTGTTCTGCTTGCACTCATCTAAGGACATCTATAAAGCAATTTTACATGTCCAAACTTAAAGTATTGAAACGTTGTTTAATGTGCTCTTTGTGGATCACTTGCCTCTAACCCTTGTGATGACTTGTGCCAAGAGCAGTTCAACTTTTTGTGCAAAATGAATTCCCATCATTCCTACAAGGGTCAGTCTGTGGTTGTTAAAGTTTTTTCAGCTCTTATAAAACCCCACACGAGATGAGAAAGCTTTTAACAATATTGGCCAAAGCTTGGAAGGCCTATTTCCAAGTGCTGTTTAACAACGAAAGCCCTGGTTTATCCAGCGGGTTCAGAGCATAACGCAGGTCACTTCCTGGGCCCTTCCCAGGAGCAGCAACCTAAGGTCTGATCGCGCAGCCAGACACTCTGATAGGATGGGAGCTCTAATAGAATAGGTCTGAAATGTTCCTGTCTCTCTTCCCCTCCCTCTTTCCCTCCCTCCCTCCCTCTTTCACTCTCTCATTCACTCTCTCATTATATCTCCCTCTTTCACACTTCCTCTCTTTCTCTGTCCCTCTTTCGCTTTATCTATCCTTCTCTCTCTCTCTCTCTCTCTCTCTTCTCTCTCTCTCTTGCTCTCTCTCTCTCTCTCTCTCTTTCTGACCCTCAGTTTTCCACTACTGTTTCCGTCTGGTGTTTGTGCATCAGACAGGAACAGATTAAATGCGCAGAAGGGGCCAAGCCCACAGCTGGGGGCAGTGGTGAAAGAACCACACCTAGAGCCCTAAAAGCTAGTCTGATTGGCTTTCTGGCCCTCTCCGCCTATAGCAGCCCATGTCTGTTCCCCAATGTTCTCTGCCTCTGAGTCGGTGTTGTAAGTCTGCCATGAGGACATTGTTGTCCTGCTGTTTGCTGTTTTATCATGATGGAAATCAAGTGATCATGTTGATCCCATAGAGGGCGGTATGGAGCTGCAGAAATGCAGCCAGACACAATGATAAACCCACTAAAACACACACATACAAACACACAGTCAAGTGAGAGGCTTCAAATGTGCACACCAGTGGCCGGAGTGTAAATGAGAGTTTGAAACGGGTAAGTAAGAAAGAAAAGGAAGAAATGATGTCAGCTCTGTCAATCCATCAGGATCTAGCACCTGAACTGAAAGAAGAAGGGTCTCATGACTAGGCAGCCCTGTTCCAGTCTGATTGGTTGGTAGAGTCAGGGGGTACGTACTCCAGGTTCATTTTTGAATATGATAGGCTCCAACCTCAGGTGTTTGATGGATGACTGTAGCAAGTGGGATGAAGTGAAGAATGCATCATTGATTTACAATCAGAGCAGGTTGTTATTTTGATGGATGGAACTTATCGAGTTATGCAAGACATCTTGGTGAAGTCTTGGAAGTAATGTAAGTATAGACTTTTAAAGGCTAACATTGCTACCTAGTTTTCAGCTTTTGGATAGAAAGTCAAACATCAAGTGGATAACAGTTTGATAATAGCATTCAGAACATGCATTTCTTCTCATTTTGAGTCTTGAGAGAGAGATAGAGAGAGAGAGGGGCTTGAATGAAACATGTAAATGTTTTATGGGAATATGACTGCACAGTAGGGACCACTCTTACGCTGGCTATATTAAAAGAAGCCAGTGATTACCTATTTCTTTTGTTTCCGCCTAGCACCCTGTCCCCTTGGGTGCCATTTGTATCCCTGTCACACATGCCATAATTAAAAGGGACGCGTCACCAGACTGTACGCTAATTTATTGTGACTGGCTCTTGCTAATGTAGCAAGAGCGCCTGACATTTCACTTGACAATCAATCCTGACTGGGCCAATTACCCATACAGTGCGCCTGGTCGCCAGTTCATATTGGTCTAGTCAGAGTGTTGGCTGGCTGTAGTCTCAGCACTGTGGGACTTGTAGTCCATTAGATATACTGCTGGGTTGCTGAAAGAAATGATATCTGAAAAGACTAGAGGTTATTCTACTGTAAAGTATTGTCTAGTGTGGGGTTAGTTGGGTGATTTATAATGTTTATTGTTGGTCATGCTTTAACAGCTTGCCCTCTGTTCTGGAACTGATCAATATTTGCAACGTTTACTGGAATTTTAAACACAAAATCCTCCCACTTTCATTTTGGTTGGCTGCCAATCGTTCTGTGTTTGTTTGTGCGTGGTTATGTATGTCTGTGTTTAGTTGAGTTTATTGTTTACTTAGCAGGGGCCATCCACAACACAACCGTTGGGCCAGAGTTAGCTGTATAACTAATTTACAGCTACAGTCCCTACGGAAGTCCTTTATTTGTATGTTGCTACAGTGTGTGCAGTAAATACTGCCCATGTTGTGTTGAAGACCATGTCAGTTCCCAGTGGGAGTTAGAGCAGAGAGCAGGGAGTGTGCAGGGTTAAACAGGAACAGGGTGATACTGACTGACTGAGCTGCCTCTGTCCACTGGAGCTGAAAATAGGGCCAGAGCTGCAGGCTCTCTCTCTCTCTTTCTCTCTCTCTTTCTCTCTCTTTCTCTCTCTTTCTCTCTCTCTCTTTCTATCTATTTCTATATATCTCTCTGTTCACTGCTGCAGCACTGTCAACTGGACATTCTATTTTGTACTTTCTCCATCTCTTTTGTCTCTACATCCCTCTCTCTCTCTCTCTCTCTCTCTCATTATCTCCATATCAATGGTTCTCTGACTCAGAAATTGCCTTTCTGCTTTGATTCCGTGTGGTGATATTTCAGGACAAGTCCGTACCTCAGTCAGGGCTTTCTTCCTCTCCTGCTCCTTTATCTGTCTGTGTGACCCTCCCATGTGGAACAATCACATCAGGATTTGGACTGAGGCAAGATATCAGCTTCTACTTAATTGGTTCATCCTGGTGAATGTTCCTTTAGGTTAATGGCCTTCTCACCTGTGGATCCTCTGTCAACACTTGTACCTCCTAGCTAAGCACACAAGTTGATCTCCCTCCGATTAGCACTCTCGCTCTAGGGTAATCCACTCACAGGACGTGGAGTTGGTTTGATGGAATGTGGATGCAGGTGGTTGGTACCCAAGCTGTTGGATGTCAGTCCTCCCAGCCACAGAACCATCTGGAACAGAGAGAACACTCACTCACCTTACCCTGTCTCCTGCTCCACATGAAACACGCGCACACGTACACGCACACACACACACACACACACAGGCACACCCGCTCCACCCAGCCTATCCAATCCCTTCCCCTCATCTGTGTGCGAGTCTAATTGCGTGTTGTTGTTGAGGGGCACGTGTTCTGACGGGCCTGTCTCGTTAACTTGTACCGCAGCTCATTTGGGCGGTGATGACTCCATCGCTGGAGCGGTGGCGGTAGTGATTTGGTGGGAACATGACCCCTCATTAATTAAGCCGAACACTCTGGGAGCGCCACAGCGCATCAATATTTGTTTCATCTGCATATAGATGAGATTGGGTTGCGCCGATGATCCCGGCCGTGCCCCCGACTAACGTGCGTCGGAGTCAAAAGGTGTGGGGCTGTAGCTTTGCATTAAGTGCCACTTGATGTAGCCCTGAGGCTGTGCCAACTCGTTTTTGTTATGGTTCCTGCCGAGCTCGTCACGAACACAATATAATTAGAAATAAGACACATGCATGACTGCCAACCCCCTCCCCTCATCCTCTCCCCACCCCTTCTACTGCCCTCCAGAGCCGCCATAGGCAATGTTCCATGTTGGTAGCATCATGGTGTCATGCCAGCATTCCCTGGCAGCTCATTGGCCAAGTTTCTAGACGGGCTTGCCAGGGTTTGTGACAGTGACGGTGATTGAGTGAGGAGTCATATCCTCCACCAGGGCTTTAAACCTCCGCCATGCTGCTGACCCCCCCACTCCCCCCCCCCCCCAACCCCTCCAAACTTTCTCCCATACCAACCCCACCCCGAGGTCCTCAGGCTCACTGTTGAATGCACAAATCTCTGGGAGGGAAATGGGGCCCTTTGTGTGGAGCTGTCTGGTGGAGTTCCACTTCCTGTCTCTCAGCAAGACTTCCTCTCAACAGTGAGCAGGCAGCAGTGATGGGACCTGACAGGTGGAGGTTTCTTTCTCTACTAAACTCCAAACAAGAGAAAGCTTGATCCAAACTCACTTTTCATCCTGGTTTTGCTTGTTGACTCAGACGGTTCACACACAAGCTGGATACACATACAAACGCAGAAATGATGGATGCACATTCAAACTCGCCAGTCACTGCTTTCTACCGTATCTTTCTCCAAGAAAGGGAGGACAAACGAGGTCCTGGTCAGAGTGGATCAGCTGGGAGGATAGCTCTCACGACAGTCTCTCTCACTCTGTCTCTCTCTCTCTTTCTGCCCTCTCTCTGCCCTCCCTGCACTGAGATGCTCCCCGTCCTCTGTGTGAGTATGTTTAGGAACACAGAGCTGGGCCCGGCGGGGTCATCAGACAGCACCAAATGGCCAGTATCGATCACTGTGGAAAAACACTCTGTTTCTCCCTCTTCAGCGTCCAAGCTGCAACCAGCAGTTTCCTCTCAAAGTGGTCTGCCGAAAAGCCCTACCACTGCACGCTAGAGACTTGGTAACAATCTATTTGTCTCTTTTACCCGCTTTCTCTCTCTCTCTCTCTCTCTCTCTCTCTCTCTCTCTCTCTCTCTCTCTCTCTCTCTCTCTCTCTGTCTGTCTCTGTCTCTCTCTGGCATCCACGAGAAAGGTTATGTCATTTGTAATTGCCTCTAGACAAATGGATTTAGCTGACTGCTGTTGAATTTGTAATTAACCTCTTCACTCTCCGAGAATATCTATGTGGCGCTTTGTGGCATCATTAGTGTTGATGGTGGGCTGGTTTCAGCAGAGACTTGAACAGAGGTGGGTGTGGGAATGTAATCAAAAAGCTGTTTTTAATGTGGGAATGAGGAGCTTGTAGCATTGTGATGTACCGTCTTGAGGGCGTGTGTGGATGTGAGTGTGTGTGTGGGTGTGCATGTAATCCTGTGTGTGTGTGTGTGTGTGCATATTAGGCTGTGTGTGTGGCTCTTCGATGTACAGTTGATATAGACTGCACAGCCAGATGGGATTGAGGCGAAGCACTCTTGAAGTGGGCTGTGATTGGCTCTTGACATGCCTGTTGTGACACTGGAGGTTGGAGGAGGCAGTTGGTCGCTCTAGGAGGTGAGCAGTTATTAGATGCTCTGTGTGTGTGTGTGTTTCTGCATGTGTATCAACCTCCCAGAGGTTTTCCCAGTCTGTGATTACATTTAAAACAAATATTTCTTCGACATTCCCCTGTTGAGTCTCAGTGTCACAGTTCATTAACACATAATTGAATACGAATATTCAAGTCTGATAAAGTACAGCCCTGGACTTGTTTCACTGCAGCCGGTCTCTATAGCAACACTAGAAACACAGAACCTAGCCTCTCTGTCTGCTGTTGAGTTGCTGTCAGGAAGGTACCCAGACCTGAAACGCCCTCCACATCGTTCCCCCCTAACTCACCTCTAAAAATAAAGCCTGGATGTTTGAGAAGCGGGGTGTGGGATTTTGCCACTCCAAATTTAATCTCCCTCACATCAACCTCCATTATCAGCACCGCAGCTTGCCTCGCCAAATCCCCTGCTCTGATTGGGTTAGCCTAGTTAGAGGGCGCGTGTGGTTGTAATAGGTGCGCTGTAGCAGACTCGGCAGTCATTAGCCCAGCGGCTCTCTGTCAGAGAGGCCTACCATTAATATCAATAAGGCCCTGGTAGAATAGAAACAGAATGAGAGTAAAGGTTTACTAGCCAACCATGCATGTCTTGAGGTTGTGGTCCTGCAGAATCCTACTGGGCCCTGTCTGCTTATCAGAGGCCTTCAAGGTGACCACACCTTGACCACTGGTGGCAGTTGAACTGTCAGATTCCTGATGGTCGATCAGCCACGGGGACCAGGGGCTTGCTAGAGCAGAAAAGCATCTGTTGATTGTTGCAGAAAACGAAGTGACTAATGAAATGAGTTGTGATTGCTTCTGCTCTGTGTGTATGCGTGTTAACGTGTCAGTATGTTCATATGTGGGGGTTTGTTCTTACAACCCCCCCCCCCCCCCCCCCCTAGGGCTGATGAAGCCGTTCAAATCAAAGCAGAAGACAAGAACTGTGTGGTCCCCTCCCTCTCCTTTCCTCTCCTTTCCTTTTCTCTCTCTGTATGGATTTTCACTGCTCAGTCCCCCTAAATGGCTCTATCAGTGGAAATCAGTGATGACACCAGCCAGGCCCCACCTCTTAATGAATGCCCAATTAAGAAACAAACTATTGATCGTTCCCTCCTCCTCCTCCTCCTCCCTTCTTTCCATTGCTCATACGGAGGGAAATGGATCTGTCTGAAATACATACCTCACGGTGACAAAATAAGAGTTTTCTTTAATTTGCTTCATAAAACGATCTCAGCAGTAAATTATGAAATCATTCAATTTCCTCTCCTGTGCATAAAACAAACGTCTGCAGATTTCTTCTTCCCTCGAAGTTCTGACTAGATATATGGATTGTCTGCTTGCTGTTTTTAGCCCATTAGGCATACAAAAACAATAAGACTGGATGAAAAAGGGAAGCAATGTCGGATAATTTGGTTTTCTCTCTCTCTTTCTGTGTGTGTGTGCAGAATGTCTTCATAATGGAGGTGAAAGTGTTGTCTGGGAAACGGGCTGGCTGGAACAGAGTATGTCTGCTCACGTCTCCCCGTGTCTGAGCAGCCGAGCAGGTTCACATCCGGACACTAGGCATTCAAGATAGTTGTACCTGTGCTTCAGAAATACTAGTCCAGTCATAAAGCCCTAAAGTGAGACCCGTCGGAACTGGCTCCTGTGGATGCAGGTGATGTCATACTCTCTTGAGGCCGACACCCCTTCCAGCACCCCCCCCCCACCACTTCCACCCCTGCCCACCCTTCCGCTCCTCTCTGCTGCCGCAACATCTCCCATCTGTGGAGATGAGTACGAAACGCCTGACACGTATTGTGAGGAGCTGGCAGCTCTTTGATAGGCCCGTCTGGTGCGTCTCTTCCCCCTCCGAGCGACGACGCTCTCCCACTCCTATCTCACCAGCCATCACACACACACACACACACACACACACACACACACACACACTGACAAGCCCCGTTTGATTCCGACTCCCGGATGAATAAATAAACACTCAGGTAGACTTGTGTGTAATACACACCCTTGCTCTTCTCCCAGCTCCTAGATGCTGGATGGAGAGATTATGGAGGGAGAGAGAGAGAGAGAAGAGAGGAGAGACAGCTAAGTGTGAAACCCGAACACAGAAGTAGGTAGACGGGCAGAGAGGAGAGAGAGATGCAGGGGACACGGGGAAGCAGCAGGTTGAGGAGCGCTAACACTGCTTAGCCGCCGCGCCGGCTGCTTTTGAAGTTTAATTCCATTTGATGTATTATTTATCGGACACACTTTTCTCAACCCCCGTCAGGTTGTGATTTATTGATTGACGTTCCGGTTGGTGCCGGTCTCCTTTAAGAAGCGCTCGTCCTCCTGAGACGCACGTTTGGAGCTCGGCTTTTTCAAACGATTGATCCGAGGGGGCAGACGGGGTATCGCGAACCACTCCGACGCCATAGGAACGAAACGAAGGGAGTTTTGGGTGGCCCGTTTTGTCGAGGACGACGCGACAAGCCCTGTATCCTGTGCGCCTCGTGCTCGACTCGGGCCACGCCGGGGGAGACGGAGCCTGCAGGTAATAGAACGTTGCTCCCTGTTGATATCCATTGGAGCGCTGCCTGTCTGCAGGGCCGCGCAAAGGGAACAGTGGAGCTTATGATGGACACATTCCATTTCCTGGCCCAGCAGTGCTATCAGTACAGGAGATGGGGCCTGTCTCATCCCAGTGTCAGAGTGCTCCCCCCTCGTCCCCGTCCCCTTCCCCCCCGTCCCCCCCGCCAGGAAGGCTGCGCACAAGCCAATTTCCATGGCGATGGGAGCGCCGTAGGAGTGGTCAGTGTGGGGAGATCATCAGGCCAGAGCCATCGCCGACAGAATGACTTTGGCCCCTCGCAGAGAGGGGGAGGGACGGTGGGTGGCGAATCGTGTGAGGGGGAAAAAAACACGACGAGAGAGAAGGAGAGAGACAGAGGGAGAGAGACAGAGGGAGAGACAACCGTCTGAGTGATCACATACTTTGAGTACTGATTCGGAATGTCAATGTTGGCACAACAGAGAGAGCAGCGATTCCCTCAGCCGCGGCAGTCTGACAGCCTGCACTTTAGACAGCTAAATGAGGGCGTCTGGTAAAACTGGCAAGGTTTTGGCCAACTGCGATCTTCTGATTAGGCTAATTATCGAAACAGCTGTCTGCTGCGCCCTCTCTCACCACACACGTGTTCACACACACACACACACATGCCTACACACATCCACACACACTTCCACTTATCCACACACGCATAAAAGAGCCGTCGCCGCCGTGCGGTTGTTGCCGTGGGGGGGTATATAGGTGCAAGGTGACTAGCGCGCTGACAGCAGACGTCAAAGCTGTTGACAGCAGAACCCCACGTAGTGTTCATGAAGAGTAGGTCGTTTATCAAGGGGCTTGTCACACGTGTGTGTTTGTGTGTCGCCGTGTGTGCACCCATGTACACGCACACATTTCGTCTGTGCACGGGGTGGCCCAATCTCTATTGAGTGTGAGCTTGTTGAGCGTAACAATGTTCAGACGGCAGTATCGATCTCAGCGGGGGCTGTATGACGTTTGTCGGACGTCAGGTTATGAAGTGTTTTCTTCTCCCTGGTGAGCCCATCAACAGATTGGTAAACAGCGGCAGGCTAGCCCCTGGCAGGCTAGCCCCCGGCAGGCTAGCCCCTCTCCTCTCAGACGCCCTGAGGGAAACAGCTGCTCTCTAGCTGGAGTTCTCTCACTGGGCTGCCAACAGTACCAGGTGCTCCTCGGAACACCTGCTTAGCTCAAACCCTGCATTCTCCTGGAGAACCAGAAGAGAGAGTATCTGTTCTCTCACAAACTGCTCGCAGACGCATGGATTTTGTGAAGAGGCTCTGGGACACTGTTGACCTTTTTGCAGATGAAAACAGCCCAGCTGTTCGCCTGTAGCTACAGCACACAGGTATTCGCGTCTGTCTGTGTCCTAGGCGCTAGGCTTCCACGGCTGCTCGGCTTGGCAACGGAACCACTGCAGCACTGGCGTTCCCTGTCACCTGCCTCCTCCCCCATCCCTCCCTCCTTCCCTCCCCCACCCCTCCTCCCATCCTCATTCATCAGTGGGGTGATGATGGCAGGGACGACAGGAAGGGAGCGATGACAAACAGTCTCTGGTGTCCCTGCGGAGCGGCCCCTCCGTGGTGAGCTCATCATGCCAGCTTCAGGGGTCACCTCCTCACCTCATCCTCCTCCTCCTCCTCGCTGACGCCAGCCTACACCCCCGTCCCCCCCCCCCTCCCCAGCCCGGGGAGACACAGCCAGGCGTACGAAAAGTCGTGCAGGTACGCGCACGCGTGCAGGCGCCCCAAACAATCAGTGTGCGCGCAGACACTCATACAGGGACTGAGAGCAGCCTGGGCCCAGAGAGAGGACACCTGTTATTGCACTGCTAGCCCCTGTGGGTGTACTGCACTAACAGCCAGAGTGAGCTAGCATGAAGGTCACACCGTCCGAAACAATACCGGCAGACAGACACAGTTACATGCTCCTTCACAACGGTAGGAAAGATGAGGAATACGATTGAGGAAGGTGTGTTTGTGTGTGGCTTTCTCTGCCAATTGTCTGTGTGAGCGAGAGAGCAAGAGAGACAGAAAGAAACCATGTGGGAGAGAAAGAGGAAGAGAAGGAGGAAGAGAGAGAGAGTAAGGGGTGCATTAAATTAGTAAACATGGCTCAGACTAGATAAGAAGCCCTAAAGCAAGTATCGTGATAGAAGTGTATTATTATTATTTTCAGAGAGCAGCCTACTGAATAAAACAACTGATTAACATTGTTTTTGTTCAGTCAGGTGACAGATGTTGTGAGCAGCATCTCTGAGCCTTTAGAGGGCTGTCCATTTCCTACAGGCGTCAATAGTGATGGCGCACAAGGTCACCACCATCAGGTGCTGCCAGGCAGCGATGGGTCATCTGGTCTGGTCTGATTTCTGGTCTAATTTCTCCGACGACCCGAACCAGGATGCATGGAGAGGATCTGCTGCAGTTCCGTTCCCCACAGACAGGGGGAGCTTTAGGTCTTCAGAATCCCAGCGACCAATAGAAAAAGGGATGTGATTGTGATACGCTCCCATCCTCTGAGCTCTTTTTCCTCTGTAGCCTCTCCACGGACCACCCCCCGCCCCCCTCCTGCTCCTCTCTCTCTCTCTCTCTCTCTCTCTCTCTCTCTCTCTCTCTCTCTCTCTCTCTCACACGCACGCACGCACACGCTCTCTCTCCCTCTCTCTTTTCTCCTCATCCCCTCTCCCGCGCTCTCCTCTGCCTCTTTTCTCTTCTCCCCCTTCCGTGGCTGAACGCGGCTGCACAGAGGGAGGTGGTCGTGATCTGGGGCTGACAGGAAGACTGTAGACGGGTAGAGTAGAGCGGTAACGCAGGGGCTGTGAGAGGGGTCTGGGGCTTGGAGGTCTTCTTCTGGCGTTCAGGAGCGGAGCGGAGCCGGGCTGCCTGCTCTCGTCTCGTCTTTGTGAGGATACAGCAGTACCTGTGGAGAGAGGACCCTACATCTGGCTGGGCTCACGTCTGGGAGAGAGGTGCCCGTTTACTCTTCTGTGTGTGTGTGTGTGTGTGTGGGGGGGGGGGGGTTGATAGTCATTGGTTCTTACTATGTAGATGTGTCAACCTGTTCTAAGGCTAATGTCAGTTGGCTGGTTGAGCTGTGAGTTTTCCGTGGCTGTGCAATGTGGGGTTTTTTCTTCCCGTCTGCCCTAATTCAGGTGTGTTATCCGATGACAGTTTCATGTATATTCTGTGTGTTCATGTAGCTTCTGTGCGCGCACACATCCGTGGGTGTGTGTGTACGTACTGTGTGTCACTGGGATTGCAGTAAATAAAACATCGCTCCTACATGACAGAAAAAAAAAACTTGCTCCTCCAAACTAGGTTATTCATGAATCAATCTGACCACAGTGATTCTCATTACCGTAGTCTGGCTGGCGAATACCGATTGGCTCTGACTGTCAACACGCATGCTCTACAATATTGTAGTCGGATGTCATAGTTTTGGTAGAGGACCTAAATGAAACCAAGCGCAGAGCCAAATCAGTGTATTTTAGTGCATGTTGAAGGTTAGGGGAAACATCTCTCAACCTCTACATAACCCTGGATGGGAGAGAACTCTAAGCCAATGCAGGGTGCCCATCAGGGTGATGCTGCTCCCCGAGGTTGTGATGGACGTCTTGGTCTGTGAGTGTGTGGCGATGATGCTTGAAAAGTGAAGCAGTATGTTAGAGGGACGCCCGTAATAGCACTCTCTTCATCTCTCCCAGGAGGTTTGCCCTTGCCTCCCTCTCTCTCTCCTCTCTCTCTCCTTTCTCTCTCTCTCTCTCTCTCTCTCGCTCATTCTCTCTTTCCCTCCATCTCCTTTTATCACTCCATCCCTCCCCCCATCTTGCTGAGCTAGCAAGATTTACAGAGGAAAGTGATGGTCCATTCACAACACCGGAGCCTTTGGGGGAGGAGTGGAAGGAGGGGTGGAAGGGTTGAAGAAGAGGGGAAGGGAGGAGGAGAGGAGGTGGGGGGAATGAAAGACCCTCCAGGGAAAGCTTCTGTGATTTATGTGTGGACATTACAGCACGCGAGTTTGACTCACACACCAATTAACTCCCAGCACCTCCGACCCGAGCCCAGCGCTGACAGATGTCCAAACAGCAGTTGCCAGACTAGTGTTTACAATGAGTGTTTCTGGGTTTCTTTGTTTGTATTGTTTCAGCAGAGCTAAATGTTGTATCGCAAACCCTGGGAGGCATTGTGTGCTCGACCGTCAAATCCTGAAGAACACAATTTAAATGTCATCCGAGCCTAGCTCATTTGATGAAAGCTGGTTCGAGGGTAACTTATTCGGCACCAGTGACCGGTTTAGGGTAACCGCTGACTGATTTTGAGGCAAACTGACTGGTTTTTCCCCTCCACTCCTCTAGGGGGTGTTATAGACAAGGACCTGCGCCACTACCTCAACCTGCGCTTTCAGAAGGGCTCAGTGGACCACGAGCTCCAACAGATCATCCGGGACAACCTCTACCTCCGCACCGTCCCCTGTGAGTAAGCCCCTTTGGCCCCCCCAACTTCTAACCTTCTTCACCACTCACCCCGCTGTCTGAAGGCTCTTCCACCTGGGCCAGGTCGGGTCCGTTTCTTAGAGAGTACCAGACTCAGTGGTCAGGCTGCTGTCGGGAGACGGGCAAAGCATCTGGCAAACGCAAAGAGTGATCCGATTCTCCGAGCTCTGGGGAATCCTCCAAACAAGTGTTGAACTGTGGAGGCGCCTGGATTCTCTTCCTGCATCTTTCCTACTCTCCTCCCATCCCTTGTTCTACCCCTCGATACTCTTCATCCCTCCTTCCGTCCCTTCGTCCGTGCCTCGATCCCTGACTCCTCCAGCGGGCCGACTGGGGCCTCAGATGGGAATGTGCAGAGCTGGTTTGGACAGAAATATCTGTGCGTCTCAGGTGGAGCGTGCTGTGTGACGGGGGCTTGGCTTCCCCCACTTTATAATCAGCATCTGGACCACAGGCAGACACAGCAGGCACGTTTTACGGCTCGTTTATTCTCGAAAAGGATGCGGGTTATAACCAAGTGCACTCAGGGAATCTGACCCTACCCCTCTTTAGGACCCAATTTGCAGGACTCTGACCGACGAACCAGCATGTATTTATTCCTAGATAGCTTTTACACTGAGTGAAATGAACATATTTTCACAGTTTGTGTTTTTGTATTGTGATAGGGTAGTGTTGCTTGTGTATTTGTATTTCGGTTCATGTGACTCAGCTCACCTCATGGAGATAGTCGCGCTTAATCCGTTTGGGTTTTTAAGGGTTCTACATGGTTGAACATGTGCTTATTGGATGTGTGTCTGGGGGTATGCTTGTGTGTGCGTGCTGGGGATGTGTGTACACATGTGTTTGTTTATTTCCCTGTGTGTTTCTTACCTCATAACCCTGTTCATGCCATTAAGCCCAGCTGCCTAATGGCTAAATCAGCCTCGGAATACAGAATGGAAATCATTCCTTCTCTACGTTCTTCCATCCTTCCTTCCTTCCTTCCTTCCATCCTCTTCTTGGGGGCTGAGCCAGGAGATATCATTAGGATCCTTTCTCCTCTTTCCTCTGTGGACTTGCGAAATGACAAGTACAAAAAGATCTGTTTGTTAGAGAATGCGGCGAGCGCCTTGTGAACACCTCCACCCAGAGCCACAGGAGTGTGAGAGAAGGGGGGAGAGAGAGAGAAAGAGAGAGAGAGAGAGGGAGAGGTGAAAGAGAGCGAGCTGTGTTGTTTCCAGAGCGTTCTAACCTACGCCTGAGTGAGAGATGGAAGAGAGGAAAGGAAGATAGAATAAGAGAGAGAGAGAGAGAGAGAGAGAGTAGTTAAACCACTGCATTTAATGAAGACTTAGGCTAACAATCGACCTCAGTCCCTGGCGGTGCTCAAATTAAGTTTGCGTGCCATTCCGTATGTGTGTGCGCACGTGTGTGTGTGTGTGTGTGCATGTCAATGTGAGTATGTTTGTGCTTGAATGTTTGTGTGAGTCATTATTGCTGTGAGGAGCTGGGCTTTTCATCTGAGTTAAAGGCTGTGATTGGGCTGGCTCTACTCCCCACCAGGACTGTGTGGATGCTGGGAGAGAAGGGGCCATGCCACTGGTCCCCAAGGTGCCACGGAGCTGAGGTATAGACCCAGCCAGTAATGCCAGCCATGTCGGGTTCGAGTCGAGCGAGCGAAGTTGAGATGCCAAGACAAATTTCTCCATCCCATCCAAGGTCATTGTGATAAAAGCTTGCTATTCCAGAGTAAAGCCTCACAGATTGGATAGAGCGGATCAACAGGGGCCAGATGTGTGTGTGTGTGTGTGTGTACTCCTGCCACCCCCCTCCCTTCTCACGCGCACACACACATCCGACTTGAATTCTGAGCTAATCTGCAGGAGATTTCAACACTTATTCACTGATGATTACGGGATCTGTCTGTCTGTCTCTCTCTCTCGCTTTCTCTTTTCTCTCTCTCTCTCTCTCTCTCTCTCTCTCTCTCTCTCTCTCTCTCTCTCGCTTTCTTTTTCTTCTCTCTCTGGCTCCCCCATCCTCTTCACTGACCTATTTCCCCCCCATGCCTGCTCTCTCTTTTAAATGCATTTTTTCACTCATTCACTCACTCCAGCTATTCTTGGCTTGCTCCTGTACCTAGGTGCATCTTATAATGACGGTGTATATGTGTGTGGACACAGTAAAGCTCTCTGGGGTGGAGTGGGCTTATGAATGTGTCCCTGAATAATGCAAGCCATGGAGAGGCTGGGGAGAGAAGCTGTGGACTTGGACTGTCAGTGGGACTTGCTTATCAATGTAAATACGCCAGGATTGGCTGAGGTGAAAAATCCGACGCTGAAGATGTCATCCGGTGGAAATGGAGCATGTACCCAGTTAAAGTGTGCCCTTTTCTTCTCCTCTGTTTTGTTTCTCGCTCTCTTTCTCTTTGTCCCTGTCTGTCACTCTTTTATTCTACCCCCCCCCCTCCCTCTCTCTCTTTCGCTCTCTCTCTCTGCCCCCACATTTTCTTTCTCGCTGAAACTGATATAGGTCTTTTGGTCTGTGTGCATGTTAACCACCGGTGCTGAGCCAGCCAGCATTAGCAATTAGCAGCATTAGCCACACAGTGCCTTCAGGTGAGAACAGGTCCATTGGTTCCTAATGGACAGCTCTCGCCATGGAGGCTCCCAGACAGTGTGATGTTAACTGGGGGTGGAATACTAAATGAACACCCAGTGAACATCTGTTAATGGGGAGTTAAGGTTTATGGGGGATGTGATTGGATGCACGTTGTTAGTGCCAATGTGTGTGTGTGCGCGCGTGTGTGTGTGTGTACAATTGAATTCGACAGTGTGTTTTAGCAGCGTGAGGTAGAAAAGCAGTGTATGTTAATGTGGGAGTTCACAACGACATTGAGCGCTCCGAATGACCAGAGTGACAGCAGTGGAGTTTCAGTAATGACTGAATGGTGACAGGGAAAGAGGCGAAGCAAGAGAATAAAACACAAATATATGATTTCACACTGTCTCTCTCAATCTCTTGATCTCTCTCTCTCTCTCTCTCTCTCTCTCTCTCTCTCTCTCTCTCTCTCTCTCTCTCTCTCTCAGAAGGGTATGTGCTTGTTAAGCGGGTTGCCAGGTGTGCGGTTCCTCCTCCCCCTGTCTGTTTAGGGGTGTGGAATGGGATTGATGGCAGTAATAATAAGGATAATAATACTAATAATGACTCCTGAGTGTTCCTTCATGCATTATTCACACTGTCTCTATTAGCTCACTCTTGTCTCATGAATGTCAGCCCGATGTCACCCTGGGCCTCACGGTGGAGCTGGGACAAAGGCCTCCTTGTGCAGCTCCGTTGTGGGGCTGTGTCTGGATGAAAGGAGAGTGTTGTCCAAACCCTACAAAGGTGTCTCCATTAGAATAAACCCATGTTGTCTGTATTCCGACTCAGTAAACCTTTGGCGGTATTCTCTCTCTTGTCTGCTCTTTCACTCTCCCTCACTGTCTCTCTCCGTCACTGTCTCTCTCTCTCCCTCTCTGTCTCTCTCTCTCTCTCTCAATTGGTCTCTCTTTCTCTGTCTTGTTCCATCCTAGAGTGCTTGGACAGGTGCCCTCATGCGCTCTCCAGCTCACTGTCTTTAATCTGCTCGTTCGTTCACGTTGTCTCTCACTCGCTGGAGCCAGGTTGGGGTTTCCATGGCAACGGTCGTCTCCACTCCCTCCTACGTCAGGCATGACGCCTCTTAATATCCGTTTTACTCTCTCCCTCTCTTTCTCTCACAACTTGCAGACATGAAATAAGCCAAATCTTTCATATAAGGAGCGGACTGTGAAACGAATCACTCCATTAACCGTGTTTACTGTCACTCATGCTGCCAGAGGCTTGAGAAGGCGGGCTTTGGGGCTGCAGTTTGAGTGACAGGTGGTACCCAGCTGCTGATAGGGTGTCTGCTAAGCCTGCGATGGAGCGCACCGCTCCCATACAGATGTGTCCTACAGACAGGAGTACATCCTCAGACACACTCTACATGGAAAGTGTGTGTGCGTGTGTGTGTGTGTGTGAACGTGTGCAGGTGCGTCTTCTTGTCTGCACACATGTCTCCCAGAACACGCTTGTCCAATCTCAGATACTGTTCTCTGCCTCGAAGCCATTCTGACATGTTGCTGTTCTGGGCGAGATCTGTGAGATCTAATCTTATCTTCGGCGCCTGTATTGACTTGATGTGGCCCGAGGGGAGAGAGGGAGATGGAGTTCTGTGGAAACAGAGCCTTCTCAAGGGACGAGACCACCCTGTGCCCGGGTCCTGACGGATGCTGACATTGACAATAAGAGGTCATAAGAAGAAGCCTGTTTGATCACGTCTGGCTCGATGGGATGCTTTGGTGAAGTGGCCGGGTGATCTGATTGGTGGACGTTCAGCCAATGGCAATTTAACATTCCTACAGGTTTGTGTGGAAGGTAGGAAGCGACCTATTAGGCACACACAATTGAATGAGTGCTGGTTACTGGTCCTGTGTCCCTCCCTCTCAATGATCGTGCTATCTGTCAACTTCGGTCCTTTTTATCCTTTAGTAATAACCGTGTCTGTTCTTTAGAGGCAGATTCTGGCAGCCCTATCAATAATGGAAACTCTTCTTAGTAAGTGTTTTTAATGACATGGCAACGCTTCTCCACGGTACCTGTGTTTCTGTAAGATGCACAACAATCTTCTGTCTTCCTCCCTAATGCTTGGCATCCATTTTGGCTCTGCGCAGCAAAGTGTTGTGGACCAAACCTGTAATCCTTATCTGAGGAGCTCAAATGAAAAGCAATAGGTAGAACCATCTTTTACACGGAAGGCTTGCCTAAGCGCTCATTGTGAGGAATTTGTTTTACTCCTACCTGGAAGGGATATACAGCAGATTGAAAAGGAGTGTGTGTCTCAGCTAAACGAAAACACCTCCTGGTAGACACTGTGACTACGGATGACTTTCTGAGGGAGAGCAAGAGTTTGCTGTCTAGCTGCTGAGAGAGAGAGAGAGAGAGAGAGAGAGAGAGTATGTGTGTGTATGAGTGAATGTTAGGCTGGTGTGTCTGTGCTTAGGTGTGTGTGTGTGTGTGTGAGGGGATGGTAGACTGGTGTGTGTGTGTGTGTGTGTGCATGCATGTGTGTGTGAGGGGACATCAGGTTGGTCTGTGTGTGCATGCGGGCTTGTGAGGGCCACAACATCCATATTCATGAGTCGGGGACCTTCAGCAGTGGGTGTGCTGGGCCTGTCACCCCAGACCCAGGAACACTTCTCAGCCACACAGGACGAGCAGCCACACAAACCATTCAGGCACGAACAGGACAGAACGTCAATTATTCACCTTCAACGCACCTCCACACACACCACACGTCCTAGATCTTCGAATGTAATTTCCATTCATTTGAAAGGTGACATGACAGTGCAGAGCTCCTTAGCTGATCTCTCTTCTCCCTAAGCTTGGGGGAGATAGCCAGGAGTATAGTGCTTACCCAGGACTAGCTGAGAGTATGAAACAGGTGTGGGAGAGAGGGATTAAGAAGGAGGAGAGAGAGAGGACAAGAAGACATTTTGAAAAAAGAGGGTGATCCCCTCCTCAGAGTGTTACTGTCAGAGAGGCTCCTGGGTATTGTAGTCCAGATGCCATTAAACCCTCTCTTCTTAATTACTGAGGCTTTTAAAGTAATGGTCTTGTCGCAGGGGAACCAAGGGGACTGAGAGAGGACGGGAGCGAGAGCAGCAACACCACACTGGAATAACTGCTGAAATCCAGCACTGTAGTAGTTGCCTCTCTGCTGGCTGTATCTGGAACACTGCACTGTACCCCCCTCTCACTCCTGGACAAGTCCCATCTAGGAAGGTGGACATGGATGGAGGGAGGATAAGAATGGATGGAGGACAAACCTGGGGATGGAAAGATTTTCCTGGAGTCTATTGGCGGCAGAATTCACTTGCATGACCATTTACAAACACGCCCCCGGCAGGGTGAGATGAGGAGGAGATGATTCATAGCTGTCCAACTTGGCGTCATCCACTGGCTTTCCACGATGCTCTACTTTATGGGGAGAAGATTGATCTTGTCGATGGTTTACCCTTCTTTGACCCCCTACCTCCCCCCCCCCCCCCCCCCCCCCCCCCGCTCCCTGTCTGGCCAGTTATCCTGCTTCCTCATCATTCTCCGGCCTCAGCCGGGCCAGACCATCATCATATTTGTTATTTTCCTCCCTCACCAACCATTCCTTCCACTCTGCCCAAATGAAAACAGGGTTTCTAGCCGCAGGAAGATGAATAGTCCACCACACACACATGCATGCATACACACAATCACTCGTACACACACTTACGTACACGCACACACACTCACTCACACGCTGCTGATGAAGTGGCAGGGAAACATTGTTTAAAACCCATAGCTTTGGAGATTTCCCCTGCAGACAGTCCCTGTAATATTTGAGAAATAGGCTCATCTAGGCGGGGCCACAATCACACATTTGATCTCTCTGCACGGCTTTCTGGCTCTGTAACGGGGATAGGAACCACAGGTCTGGAGGCATCGCGTTCCCCCCCCCCCACACACACACACACACACACGTTCGCGCGCACACCCGCAAACACACAGAACTGTCGGAGTTCCGGAATTCTGTTTACGGACGTGCAAATGAAAAATTCTATCTTTCTCCGATCAGTGGGATATGTGATTGAACGGTGAGGCCAGACGTGTGTCTGGGAGCATGGCTCCGAGGAGCTCAGGGGGACTGCTGTTAGCGTCTGACACACTGGCCCTCTCGTCCTCTCCATGGGAGGATCACACACAGGCCTCGGAGACGAAGCAGCACTTTCTCCTCCGTCTGGTCTGAGTAGACCATCAGAACATTCGAGATGATTCTTTCATCCTACTGATTGCAGACATTTCTTTGTTCAGTACTTGGCCATATGGTTGTGGTGGAAATTGAAACCTCTAACTCTGTTGTCTCTGGCGCTGGAGTCTACACACGTAATGACTGGATTCACTTGATATGCAAACACAGACCCAAAGTTATTTTCCCTGTTTTTTTCTTCTTCTAGGTGCTCGAATTGATCTAATCTGTAATAGAAGAAGAATAAATACAGGCTTTGTGAATTTAGGTAATCATCCAATTTTTGTCGAAACGCTATGATGATTCCTGCACACGCTGTAGAAAAGTTGCGGTGGCCAAATATTTGGTGAGCTCTGCAGAAGTGCCTGCCAGTGGAAAACTCTCATTTTCCACAGAAGAATTGGTTTGTGTTTATACGTACAAAGCAGAGGGAGGGAAGTGCAGTAATTGTTTCCCCTCTTCATTTCTCTGTTTCGTTTCTCTCTCTCTCATTCTCTCTCTCTCTCATTCTCTCTCTCTCTCTCTCATTCTCTCTCTCTCTCTCTCTCTCTCTCTCTCTCTCATTCTCTCTCATTCTCTCTCTCTCTCTCTCATTCTCTCTCTCTCTCTCTCATTCTCTCTCTCTCTCTCTCTCTCTCTCTCTCTCTCATTCTCTCTCATTCTCTCTCTCTCTCTCTCATTCTCTCTCTCTCGCGCGCGCGCTCTCACTGTCTTGTTTTGTCTGTTGCACTCCAGTGCACAGGCCTGTATTGTTGTTAGGGAAACATTGCTCTGATACAGTATACGTTGAGTATTCACATGAGTCAACACAGGTTTCCTTTGGATGACAGGAATAATACACCTCCCTAGACGATGTCAGGGTCTGGGCCATGGTACGTCTCTTCTTTCTTTTTCTCGTTCGTTCTTTCTCCGTGCCTTTCCTCCTCTCACTCTCAAAGTACTTTTCTCTCTCTCCCCCCTCTCTCTCTTCCCCTCTCTCTCTCTCTCTCTCTCTCTCTCTCTCTCTCTCTCTCTCTCTCTCTCTCTCTCTCTCTCTCTCTCTCTCTCTCTCTCTCTCTCTCTCTCTCTCTCTCTCTCTCTCTCTCTCTCTCAGACACAGTCTATCTCCCACACATGTACATACACACAAGCAGAGGCTGGGAGAGGATGTAGGAAGATTGTGTGGGCTAGACATTGCTGTCATAGGATCAAGTGTCCAGCCATTGCCAAGAGTTTTTGAACGCGTCCTGGTGATGTTGAGTGCTGGTGTCCACACCACACACGGCTGGGAGATCTCCACGGTGCTGTCACAACACGTCAGTCAGCGTGACGATGAGAAGCCTGTGTCAGACCCCATCATCATCATGTCTTGACACACACAGACACACACTTAATCACGCACACGTACACACAAGAACGCACGGGATCCCTCCATCACACACGAGAGAAAGGCTCCAAGGCAATGATGCTCAATTTCAGCATGAAAGAGAAAGAGCGCATGTGTGTGTGTGTGTGTCTGCATGAGTTCACCTACATGCGTGTCCCACAGAGAGGGAGAGATAAGTGTGCAAACGGTACTCATGTTATTTGTATGAGAGCACGTTTGCCCATCAGTGACCTGGTTACTCTTGTGCTTGCATGTGTTGGTTTCAAAAGGGGTCGTTGTGTGTGTGTATCAACCTCTATTGTATTCACTATTCACAAAGGAGTCACTTCTGAGAACCGTTCCTGTAAGAGACTTGAACTGAGGAAAGAGCCATCCTTGTTTTCCCTCGCCAAGACTAACAAAAGAAGCCGAGAGACTCCTTCTCCACCTAGAATCCTCCTAGGCCGGGTCAGGGATGTCGTGAGCGGGCGGAGGGGGTGCGTGTGTCGCTGCGTATGCCCTATGAACGCCCTACGAACGCCCTACGAACGCCCTACGAACGCCCTACGAACGTGTGTTTGTCTGTCCGCGTCAGCGCATGCATGGAACAGCTCCTCTTTAAGTGGTGTTTTTAGCAGCAGGTGGTGGTGTTGGATTGTAGCTGGGGGGTGTTGACGTGGTTTGGCTCCAGGGCACATCTATAATAGACGTACCTCTCCTCTCTCTCTGCCTGACAGGTGGGTCAGGTGGCCCGGGCTCGGTAACCTGAGCCAGGCCTCTCTCTCTCTCTCTCTCTGTGGGAGCGTCTCACCTCGATGAGGACCACGAGTGGGTCTCGCTTTGGTGACCTCATCGTATATAGAAAGACGGGCTCGAAGCGTTTCCAGATGGTGCAGCTCTGGTTGGATGACACACCCAAGCTAGTAGACATCTGCTCTCTTTTCAAACGGCTCATCTGTCTCTCTTGTTCTCTTCATCTCCGTGCACGTATGTTTGTGAAATCGTGTATTGTGTGCTGTGCGTGTGTGTCTGTGTGAGTGAGCCTTCACTGATCTAGATATCCCTCTGAGAAGCATCTGATTCACAATGTGACTCATTTGGGTCCTTGAGTGCTTAAAGCGCACTGGCTCATAATCTCCATGTTCCTCAGGGCAGAGAAAGAGGCTACCGTTTGCCAATTAGAGCGCTGTGGCTGGATTAGGTGAGGCGGTATTCGATATGTGAGTGGAATAACACACTAATAGTACACACGCACGCACGCGCACACACATGCATAGACACATACAAACACGGGCACACACAAGGACACTTGGAAACCCAGGCAAAGGGACACACACGTACAGACACAATCAAAAACACAGATACACACACACACACACACACACTGTTGTCTTTGGAGGAGAAGCTGAGGACTGAAGGCAGTGACATGAGCCCCTGAGGGAACAGGGATGAGTCTGTAGAATGAACCAGAACACTACAGAATCACTGCAATCAATATCCTAGGAGGGCTGAGAGGAACCAGGGTGTGTGTGTGTGTGTGTGTTTGAGAGAGAGAGAGAGACAGAGAGAGAGAGACAGAGAGAGAGAGAGAGACAGAGAGAGAGAGAGAGAGAGAGAGAGAGAGAGAGAGCGAGAGAGAGAGAGAGAGAGAGAGAGAGAGAGAGAGAGAGAGAGAGACACAGAGACACACAGAGACACACAGAGACACACAGAGACAGAGAGACACCCGATGGAGCACCAGAAGAGAGGACATTTGAAGTGTTTGTTTTCAACAACATCCGAGCACTTCCACCTAGCCTTGCTAGCCCACCCTAACTATAACCTCAGCGGCAGTACCACTTCAGAACCCCCTTATATCTCTGTGGACAAGGAGCTCATGATGCTGCCCTAGCACACTGGGTTGAGCAGAGCAGGAGAGAGATGGTCCTTTCATCCCGCTGTCAGATGTTACCTGGCCAAGGAACATCAAATCTCCGGGGTGTTTTTGGTGAGTGTATTGGCTGGATAGTTGAAACTCTCCTACCAATCTGTGTCTATTGCTCAAATCTGTGTCCTTCCATCTTGGACACCAGACCTCACCTCTCCCTTTCTCTCTCATCCTCTATCCTTGTCTGTCTGTTGAAAGTGGATTTAATTTGAGTTGAGCCAAATGAGAAACCACAAGAGCTCGAAATTATTCTGTTCTTCCATTTTTCTCTCCCTCTTCCTCTCTCTCCTCTTCAACCTCTCCTTCCCTCTTATCCTCTCTCATTCTTTCCTCCTCCATCTCTCTTTCTGGTGCTATATATAGATGGGTGACTTTTCCAAGCAAATAGGTCAAAGCAGCTGGAAAAAAAAGACAAAAATGTAATTGTGCCTGTGTAGGGTTCCTGGCAGACTGCATGTAACCCCCCCCCCCCCCAAAGTCACGTCAATAGATGCTTACTTTGGCCTAATTTTCCCTTTGCAAAACTCACATCCACACATGTAGGTTAAATCTCTTTAATTTTATGCCTGACTGAATCTTAGTTGAATCTTAGTTTAGTTAAAATCCCCATGAATAAAGGATTATGTGTGAAATGGGATGTCCAGAAGCTGTATAATGATCCACAGCTGGGACAGAGGCATCACTGGGGTCCATACAGAACTATGGACTAATGTGCTATTTGAGGGTGTTATATCATCCCCTCTCTTGCCCCCTCTTCTGCCCTGCCTCCCTCAGCATCTGCCTCTGTGAGGGAGCGGTCTGAAACCTCAGTCCAATAGTTTGGGAATGTCAGTATTGGCTCCTGTGACATTTGTGCTCGGAGGCTATTTTTCACTGACTGTTGACAAAAGTGTGTGTGTGTGTGTGTGTGTGGGAGAGCGAGAGAGCGCGATAAAGAGAAACACACCACGTTTGCTCGCACGTGTTTGTCCTCAGGTGTGTGTGTGTGTGTGCACACTCCCCATGTAGGTGTGTGTGTGTGCCCCTGTGTGTGTGCCCCTGTGTGTGTTTGCGTGCTCGAGCCTGCGCGCGTGTCCGTGTGGGTCCCAGGCATGGTTAGTATTCCTCCCTGCTGTCGTCCTCACTCTCCAGGCTGCTGCCTCCCCTCCCCTCGGACTGCCGCCACGCTCCTCTTGCCTGGCTACACCTCACCCAGACACAGCCTACGCTGCTGCCGTCACCATGGAGACAGACATGATGTCAGCCCTGGTTCATAAGGGTTTGTGGGGCTGCAAAGTTGCCTCCATAATGATCAGGATAACAACGTCCACTTACCCTCCGTGTGCTGAAGATCCCCGCACTTGTTTTCCTCATGCCCACCAATCAACGGCTTTGCCTGGCGTCCGGCGACGCCGTCTAGTATGGTGATTGGCCACCCACCATGGCCGCTGTAGCTGTGTCACGGGGGGGGACGTCTGATTGGCTGGAGACACAGGTGCGAAAGGCAGACTGGCAGACAGGTGATAACTATGTGCTCCTGGTCTCAGGTGCAGTTCTAGACAGAGACACCCCACCATGCTCTCTAAGTTGGACGCAAGCTGTGACTGGTGTCATCGCTCTAGTGTGGCAGGAGCAGAACATCTAATGCCTGGAGCTCAAGTCTCAAACTGCAGTGGAGTGATGTAGTCGCCATAGTGATCCTATAGAGTATGGAGGTATGTGGGGGTTTATACATGCGGTGTATGAAGGCTTGATGAGGGCAGATCAACATGCCTCCTGTTTGTGTGCGCTATTGAGAGCGATGACAAGAGAAAGAAGGTGAGAGAACGTGTGAAACAAAAGAACATTCGAGTTCGCACGTGTAGTAAATTAAGATGCATCGACTCGCCTTGGAACACACTGACTGAAGCACACGCACACACACAAACACACACACACACGGAAACAAGCATACTTTTAAACAAACATGTCCAGTCACCAAGGACATGCACCCCAGTGCTTCTAATGTGTAGTACACCATCAGTTATCCCGAGGGCTTGAAGTTCAAACACGGTGGTGGATTCCTCATAACCAGCAGAACTCACACCTAAAAAGATTCCCTCTCATATCTAACCCTATTCCTATTCCACACACATACTGTATGCCTATTTATGTATGAGGATGGCCCTAAATGTGTCTAACAGTAAATTAAACCAAGCCGGCCCCAATATAACAGTATTATGTAATGCTTCCTGGTTTAGTTATTATATTACGCAATGCAGAGAAAGTGAGTATGTGACATGAATACAGATCATGCAAACATGATACAACTGTAAATCATGCATGGCTTGAAATGAATCAGAGGTAATCTTCTAATGACCAGTGTTACTAATGATAATTGTTTGCAAGATTATAAATACTGTATCTGATATCGTTGAATTATGACATATTTCGACTATGGCCTCTAGTATCACTGTATTTGTCAGTGACTAAACTAGACTGTAAAGAGTGCTCCAGGCAATGTTTCTGAGGTCGTTTGTCTTTGCTGGGAACGAGCCAGGGTTTGGTAGCTGTGATGTTCTGGAGGTTTGGCTGTAGTGCTGTCAGCTCACGTACTGTATGAACAGCTCTCTCCCAAACAAGGACAGCAGAGAGTGGCCATGTCCTCGCCCTCCTCCACCTCTCTCCACAGCCGGCTCCCGAGAAATGAACAGGCTGTCTACCTGGCCTGAAAATGTAATAGCTCAAACTCACCCGGAGAAGCACCTCGATCTCTCTGTCTCTCTTTCTGTCTCTCTCTTTCTCTCTCCTTCTTTCTCTCTCTCTAGCCGTCTCCGAAATAGGTGCCGGCCAGGTGGGGCTGTGTACTTCTGTGTTTTTGTGTGTTCTTGCGTGTGTGTGTGTGTGTGTATGTGTGTACATGCATGCTTGTGTGATTTAGTTCTAGAGACAGTATTTTTGCTTGACTTCTCTTGAGTATTAGATATCTATCCAGTTCTGACCTCTGCACAGTCCAGTCTTCGTAGACGCAAACCCGACATGACAGAGGAGGAGGAGAGCTGAAACGATGCATGATTTCATCTGATATCCACCCAAAACGACCACAGAAGCTCGACTGCCACTGTGAATCTCCCGACATTTACGGCCGTTCCCCTCCCTCGTACGTCCGCTCGTAGCCCTCAGGAGCAAAGAGGCAGAAGTACTGGCACAGAAAAAGACTTCCGTTATGTCATGGCAGATAAAAGAAATCTCCCCCGATGCCCTCCCCAATCAGCTCCAGGAACAGCACATATATTACAGCTTCCTCCATCCCTCATTCTTTCACCCGGCTAATAAGCTCTTCACAGTAGCACAAACAATATGTTCCTCTATCCCTCCATCCCCTCTCCTTTTTTCACTCTCTTTCTTATTTTTTCTTCTCAAAAGCCGATCCTTTCCTGTTATTCAGCCAACAACAGGAAATGAGACAGGCATTTGCCAGGCTCCTTTAAACCATGACTTGTTTGGCGGATGATTGTGGAGGGATGTGTGGTGCTGTAGGCTGCTGGGTGGAGTGCTGCGTGTCTAGTTTAGTCTAGTCTAGTCGCTTTTCAGCAATGGTTCACCTGGGTTATCTGGGCAAAGTGGTCAAGAGCTGTGTGTGTCTGGAGTGTGCAAAGCTGTCCTCGTCATTAGCCATTCTGCTCAGTGCCCAGAGTGCCCAGATATTCTCAAGGTCGGAGTGACCCAGCCCAGATACAGTACAACAAACTCTCTATTCCAATCCATCTCTCCTACTCCGCCTCGCTCTCTCTCAAGCGTTCCTTCCTCTCTCTCACTCTCTCTCTCTCTCTCTCTCTCTCTCTCTCTCTCTCTCTCTCTCTCTCTCTCTCTCTCTCAATCCCCTCTCATGCCTTCTCTTGGTCAACTCAAGTGTTCTACTACTGACTAGGTCTCCCATTTGAATCGGTAGGCCCGGTGCAAAAAGACTTAACACAAGGACACCAATTGAATAGCATACCGAGTCGGAACACGTCCACAACCACTCAGAATCCCACTGTGTTTCTGCCTGAGCTAGGGGCTCCAGTGTGGAAGGTGATTTGTGCAATGTGTGATATTATAGAACTAGGAACACACAGTTGAGTGCCACCAACCTCATGTGAAGCTACTAAGTGCAATACGTTCGTTGTTTATGTTTGTGTGTTTTTTTGTTGTTGCGTGTGCGTGTGCATATGTGTCTGTGCTTGTGTTTGTGTGTGATCCCTGCAGACTTGAACTCAATGTTTGGAGCCTTTGCCAGAACCTCACAGGTGTGTGTGTGTATTCTCACTAAATCCTTATCCTCTGTGTGCTGCGCCCATCCAGGTGCACCGGAGAGAGACGGCAGTGTGTCCCTTGTGTGTTTGTGTGTGTACGTGTGTTTGTGTGTGTGTGTGTGGATGCTCTCTGCTCTCTCTTCCCTCTGTAATGCTAATAAGAACATCAGTCATGCTGATCATCCCTGCACTTGAATCTGCTCTTGCTTCTGACTCTGAGCTGCTGAGCACCAGAGAGAAGGAAGGCGAAATGGAGGGAGGGAGGGAATAGAAAGAGGGACGAGAGAAATGGTAAGGAAAAAGACAAAGACCAAACAGGACAAGGATAATGGTTCTGAGTATGGGATGAAAGGGGAGTGAGGAATCAAAAAAGAGGGTGAGTGGGCTGTTAGAGTACGGAGGCAGAGAGTCAGCTAAAGAAGTGATGGCTGGGGGTAAAAGGCTTTTAGGAAGGAAAGGGGACAGGAGTGGCAGAGCTAAATGTGTAAGGACACAGCATGATGCCAGTTTAAGAGGGAGAGAGTCAGAGACAGAGACAGAGAGAGAAAGAGAGAGAGAGAGAGAGGGTGAGACAGAGACAGAGAGAGAGAGAGAGAGAGAGAGAGAGAGGGGTGGGGGGGTGGGAGAGTGACACAGAGAGATATATAAAGTGTCAGAGAGACAGACAGAGAGAGAAGGAGAGACAGACAGAGAGAGGGAGCATGTCAGAGGGAGAGACAGGCAATGTCAGAGAGAGAGAGAGAGAGAGAGAGAGACAGAGAGAGAGAGAGAGAGAGAGAGAGAGAGAGAGAGCTACAGTTGGTAAAAGAGGTGTCGCTCTCCTCTGTGGAGCTTCAGAGGTCCCCGTTTCCTCCCCTCTCCCTTTTATCTGAGGGCCTGGGGGATGCAGGGAGAGGGAGGCAGCAGGGGAGGGGGCTGCTCTGGGATGGCGATGAAGGTGCCTGTTGATGTGGAGCCATGAGCGAGAGAGGAACCAGGGGGACTCTGGAAGAGAGAGAGAGCGAGAAAGAGAGAGAGCGAGAGACAGCAGAAGAGGCAGCCTGATTTCATTATTCATGCTACAGACATCCAAGCCACTCACTCTGGGCTAGTTTTGTCTGATCCGGGTTAGGCTAGTCTCTCCTAGGCTAGGCGAGTCTGTAATAGGCTAGACTAAACTAGTCTCATCTGGACTAGGCCAAATTAGTCTCATCTGGGTAGGCTGATCGAATAGTGTTGGCCAGTGTTATTTAAACTAGGCTAGACTCATCTAGGCTAATACAGGCCTTTCCTCCTATAGTACTGGGTAACCTTGACTTGGTGGATTGAGGGGGATATAGTTCAGTGGTAGAGCATTTGACTGCAAATTAAGAGGTTCTAATCCTTCCGTACGTTGCTTTGGATCAAAGCTACTGCTAAATGAACACATTATTAATTTCTACTTGTTTTGGTAATCTGTTGGTAATTTGCTATTTAAATGTTGTTGTATTGCCAGTGATTTTCATGGTCAGTGTTTACCCACACGAGCAAGTTTGTGTGCGTGTGTGGTTGTGTGTTAATGTGTGTGAGAGAGAAAAACATAGTGAGAACACATTGATTGTAACAAAAAGTGTGTAAAGTCTTGAGAAGCCTGGCTCAATGTTTGTTTGTGAGAAATGAGAGAACGAGAGACTGAGTGATGCAGAGTGTGAGAGAGCGAGATAGAGAAACAGACAGAGAGAGAGAGACAATCCTGGCTTCTTCCCCATAGAAACCATCTGGAGATAGCTGTTTATCTGATTTGGTGTGTGTGTGTGTGTGTGTGTGTGTGTGTGTGTGTGTGTGTGTGTGTGTGTGTGTGTGTGTGTGTGTGTGTGTGTGTGTGTGTGTGTGTGTGTGTGTGTGTGTGTGTGTGTGTGTGTGTGTGTGTGTGTGTGTGTGTGTGTGTGTGTGTGTGTTGGAGAAAGAACACAATGTGAGAAAGAACAATCAATAATGCAGTCAATCTGTCCGAATGTTTGTCAGTCATCAAGCTCACCATCGGGCATCACACTGGCTGGTGAGGCTGATCTGAGGCCATACCAAACCACAGCATCCATTTTAACCCTGCTCTTTGTAAACCCTGAAAGATTAATGGGATTTGTTTTTATTAACGACAGAATAAAAGGATGATAATCTATCTCCCCCATCTGGTTGTGTGTGGCCTTGTTTGGGCTCTATTAAGAGAGCAAGCAATCATTACCATGCTCTTTGTGCTCGCTCGCCCCCACGCTACGCTCTGATTGCCCCTGGTATTGAATCATTCAGTCTGGGCAGCATCACTCCTCTCCTCTCGTCCTGCTCTGTATGCTTGCTTCGTCTGGGCGCCGACAGTGCCACACTCTCAACAGTCAGTTGGTGTGTGTCTGTGTCATTAGAAGGCAAGGTGGGGGTGGGTCCATTCAAATGTCAACTAGTTTGTGTTTTTGAAAAATCGATGTCAGGCTACATCATCTGCTGAATGCAGGCATGGAAGTGCTCGCCGTGAGAAACCTTCACAAGCCGGGCAGGCTCTCTACCTCCTTCCTTCCCTCCCTCCCTCCCTCTCTTTCTCTCTGCTGCTCCCCCTCCCTTTCCCTCTCTGAATCTCTCCCTCGCTTTCTGTTCTTCTACTGTCAGGAGACCACAGCAGCAGTTATGTCTGTGAGTAAGTTTGACATGTTGTTGACTGTATGGAAATTCAAGTACAACTTGAGAAAATTGGCTGTGTTGTAAGCAAAACAGCCCCATACAGTATATTGATTTCTAGTTATGACTGACTTATGACAGCTAAGCAACACTGAGCTGGGAAATGTCAATTTACAGAGGCACCATCCAGTAGACAAATTGATGAAGTGTTTTCTTCAGACTAACAACAAGCAGTTTGAAGTGTTTGACGAGCCAACGAGCCGGACATGTTATCCATTTGCTCTGTGGAAATGGAAAGAAAAGGGGGATTTACTGAGCCAGTCTGGTAGGTGAAACATTGACTGACTGCTCAGGCTCCTGTCAGTTTTATCCAGTGAAATAAATTGCTCTTCAAACGGCTGGACCATCAGTCTGCACTTGAAACATTTCTCCTCATACAGCTTTTTCATCTATGTGCTGTCTGAATCTGTGTACATGGATATACAGTATGTGTTAGTTTGATATAGAAGGGAGGTGGATGCGGGGTTAGGGGTGTCCGGGGTCCGGGGTGTACCAGGAACTGTGCGGCCCAGTTCTAGGATAACCCTGAAAGCTGAGACCAGGGGATGGTTCATTTCGAGCTGTCAGGGCACATCAAGCCCTACATGAAGCCTCCACCATCTTTTGTTTCTCTATTTCGGTCTCTCTCTCTCTCTCTTTCTCCCCCTCATTCTCTCTAGTCTCTGACACTTTCTATCTCTCTTTGTCGTTCTCTATCTCTGTCCTCTGTCTGACCCACTCAGCCTCTCTCTTCCCCAGTTCCTGTGCAGCCTCTCAGGCGTTGGGAGAAAGCGAGCATGAAAACCCTCGGTCCCCGGCTTTCCTTCAAGGCTCCAGCAGTGTTCTAAACGGGGCCGGGGCCGTCTTCTTTTTACAAATGTGAAATGAAACTGTTCCCCACCTCCGAGGCCCTCCCAGCCCTCCCTGTCTGCATCTACAGGAGGACCAGGCTTCTCAGCAGGGCTCAGCGAGAGATAAGAAGGAGGGCTCTGTAACCCCTCTGAGAGCTCCTCTAATCCTCTTCCCCCCCCCCCCCCCTTCCCCCATCTCACCTGCCTGAATCACCAACACCACACTGAGGCGGAAGGAGGTGTGTGTGAGCGTGTGTGTGTGTGTGTGTGTGTAGAGAGAGTGAGAAAGAGAGGGAGGGCGAGAGAGAGAGACGGAGAGAGGAGAAGGAAAGAGAGGAGGAGGAAGAGAAGGACACAGAGAGAGAGGAAAAGAGGGTGGGGGGTGTTAGGTTTTTGGAGTTGTGAAGGATTACATTTCTCCAAAACAAGACTATGCAATCCTAGTGGGTTACATGAGGTCAGGCTTCAGAGCCAGGGACAAAAAAACGAGCTGGACGTGACGGTCCTGTTCTCAAAGGGAGATGGGTATGGATGGCCCCAACAACACCTGTCCACTTATTTCACAACCTGAGCCACTCCATAGCAGTGTTAATGTCCTCTCTTTTTGTTTGCACCTGTGCTTTATTCAGCAAAGCAAAGAGCTGAACTGAATCATAGTTGTGATAGCGCCTCTCAGACGAAAATAAAATGTTAACTGTAGCTGTGGCAACCTTTTAGGTATTGTTGTCTGTGTTGTCTCTGGAATCAGGCAAACCTTCCTGAATAGAACCAAAGCAGTTGAATATGTCACTTCCAAGATGCTCCAAATATCCCCGGTTTCTCTATCTCTCTGAGCAAATATGTAATATTGACACAAGCACGGTTTTAACTTTATCGCTACATGAGTGACACGAGCGAAATCAGAACCAGAAATGCCACGGTAGATGAGCTAGATAGTGCAGAGGAAGAGCCGCAGCCTGGCTCCACAGCCTGGCTCCACAGCCTGGCTCCACAGCCTGGCTCCACAGCCTGGCTCCACAGCCTGGCTCCACAGCCTGGCTCCACAGCCTGGCTCCACAGCCTGGCTCCACACTTCTGTACACTCCAGTTCCTCCAGAGATGTTGGCGCGAGGCTGATGCCTCCCTTTGATGCACATTCCTCACTGCTCCTTTCCCACTGTGGTGTAACTGCTTCCGTACGATCCGTGACATCTGTCACAAGGATCACCGGATGTATAGCTACTGTCAAGCAGTGACTGGATTCAGCAGACGGCAAGCGAAAGCTGACGCACACAACAATCAGGTTTACTCCTGATCAGTGTTTCGAAGTGCAGAGAGCTTTCGATCATGAAGAACAAAATGATGATTCTGTGGAAGTCAAGTGTTGGTTTACCCCGTTTTTGTATATCATAAAAAAGACATAGTTAAACAAAGAGGCTATGTGTTATGTATGAGCTGCATGGGAGGCTGGGTGGGTGGATCTGATCTGGATTTCACACATCTTAATCAGAATCCACAGACCATGGAAAGGGAAGGAGGTCAGTATCCAGCTGACATTGTGCTTTTTCTTCCTTTCCCTTCCCACCCTGTCTCTCTCTCTCTTTCTTTCTTTCTTTCTTTCTTTCCTTCTCTCTCTCTCTTACTCTTCTCTTCTCTCTCTCCTCTCTATCTCACTCTCTTTTTTCCCCTCTCTCCCTGTATCTCTTTCCTCCCTTCATTATCTCTCTCTCTCTCCTCCCTCTCTAACCAGGCCCTAAGTTGCTGCACTTCAAAGCACACTCTTGTTGTTTCATTGACTCCAATTGCTCAGCAAGCCTATGCTGACAGAGACTTGTATGTGTGTTTCTGTGTGCGTGCTTGTCTGCATGTGTGTTTCTGCATGCATTTCTGGATGTATGTTTCTGTCTGAGTGTATGAGCTTTCTAAGAAGTGGGACTCCATCATCATTTCCATCTCCTGTGCTTCAGCCTGCCTGGCTGACTGGACACCAGCGCTCCTGCTACAGTTGACATGCTGCCTCATTGCCTCGTACACTCTAAAGAGGCAATCAGTCATCGCCTTTCTTGCAAGCTGATGCTGTTCCGTGAGAGGTGAGAGCTGATTTGGGATGTGTGCGCGTGTGCTTGCGTGTTTGGGTTTGGGAGAGAGAGCATCATAGAGAGGGAGAGAAAAGGGGGGAGGGGGAGAGTGAGGGACTGAGAGAGAGAGACGGGGAAAGAGAAAGCGACGGAGAGGGAGGGAACGAAAGAAGGAGAAAGGGGGAGTGAGATAGACAGAGAGAGAGAAATCACATTTTCATTAGCTCGTCCAGAACGCATTCATTCTAACCCAAATGAACAAGGCTTGATGTGGCAGAGGCGGGGGGGGGCAGCGGGGTAGACAAGAGCATCGCGCTTTGTCCACATCCTCCCCATATCATTCATGCTTTAGGAAATCTAGGACATAATCTTCCTCTCTGTTCAGGCTCCCACATATCAGCAGGATTTGCTGCTTTACAATAGAGGCATTACAATAGAAGCCTCCTCTCTGGCTCAGTCCAAGCTCAACTAGGCCAGGACACCAGCCCACAGTCATGGTCTGATGCAGACCCACACTACCCTGTCTATAGAATAGCACTTCCCACAGCCTCCCAACCCCACAGCCCCCCGGCCCCCAAGCCCCACAGCCCCCGGCCCCCAAGCCCCACAGCCCCACAGCCCCCAAGCCCCACAGCCCCCAAGCCCCACAGCCCCCAGCCCCCCAGCCCTGAACAATTAACCACTGGATGTCAGTTGGCTTACATGTCTTTAACATCTGCATTTTAATGACTTAATTTGTGTCAAATTTGATTACAGACATTTTTGTAAGGTCTGTGGTTCTGACTATAATGTTTAGATTTCATTCCAGCCTAGGTCTGTCAGGTTGTTTCAGAATGTGGTCGTTAGGGTATTTTGATTGACAAAACCAAAGGAAAACTATAATTATCCTCATTTGGCCCTTTGAATGTTCCGTATGGAATTGTATCTTCCCAGTTCATGACAAATAAAAACACATTTCTGGCACTAGAGAAATCCTTTTTGGGGCACTTATAGTATTATTAGAAAGGTGCCTGGGTAATAACTCCTGTTGGAAGTACAGGTCTAAAATAGATGGTGAAAGCCTAAAGTGCTGGCTGATCAGACCTCACTCCATGATTTCACCAGTGTTTTGTGGACTAACGTGGTAGCTACATGTTATGTGCTAATGGCCTAAAGAAAGCTCTTTACCCATTTATTCATCCAATACACTGCCCCAACTCCCTCTCTCTTTCTTGCACTCTTACGCGCTCTCTGTCTCTCTCTCTCTCTCTCTCTCTCTCTCTCTCTCTCTCTCCCTTATTCTCTCTTCGTACATTTATCTAAATTTTCATCTCTTTTTCGCCTTCTCTTTCTATCCATCCCTCTCTCTCTCTCTCTCTCTCTCTCTCTCTCTCTCTCTCTCTGTCTCTGTCTCTCTCTCTCTCTAATGGCTGGAGACTATGCTGTCCCTGTCCTCCCCTCCAGATCGTACTGTCTAGGGGGTGGAGTGGGGGAGCCAGTCACTTTCCTCACTGTGAGTGTGAGGTCAGGTCATCCACTTGGGAATACTTCTAAGTTCCACACGTGTCCTGTCACAGAACAGTGTTGTTTCAGTTGGATATCATGTCCTTGTATGTTCAGCTACAACCCTTCACAAAGACCACTTGAACTGAATGATTGCCTCCTTTTCTAAAACAATTGGCAAAAAAACCCTCTCCAAAAGCACTTAAAGGATGGTTAATCTTCTGACACTCTTGTCCAAATCATTCACTTGCCACATACATCAGATGACCCCCCAGATACTTGTTTGAAAAAAACACTTAGCTTTCCTTCCTAGCGTTCTGTTCCTCCTTATCTCATCTCCCTTTGAAGAGATGCTTATCAGGGAGTAAGAGATAAAATAACAAAAACGTATTTCACTGGGTAAAACTCAGTCTCATCTTGTAGAAATTGTTATTTAGCTCTGCGCAGCAGGTATAGGACACAATAAATGAACGCCAAGCTTTGAAGTCTTCATTCTCTAATCTGGAGGTCCTCTTTTGTGTGTGTGTGCGTGTGCACCTGTGTGTGTATATTGGAGTGTGCGTGTGTTTGTGTGTGTGTGCAGTGGTAGTTAACCTTTACCTCCCTATGCCTTGGCTTGGCAAATGAGCTTTGCTTGTTAAATGCCACGGTATTTCAGCACTATTAATTAGATGTGGGCAATGGGCACAGGATGTCTGGACACAAGGGTTTGTGTGCAGGGCGAGGGAAGAGAGAGATTAGAAACGAAGGATAAAGGACCTTTATTTGGCTTAATCTCTTTGTTTCGAGGGTCTGTTCTTGCCTATTTACTGGAAATGACTGAGTAGATGCTCGACTATACACTCAAATCCTCCCTAGACTCACTTCCTGACTGGCCCAGGGATCAAGTGTTGCCAAGATCCTCTTCTACACATACAGACATGTAGACACAGAGCCACTCACACGCACCCACACACATGAATAGTCTAGTGCACAGTGCATACTAACTAGTTTTGATAAACAGTCTCTGACACACCGGCTCACACACTTGACAAGGAGGCAGAAGAACAAGAACTCACCTGACACTTCACACACACAAACACTTCACACACACACACTTACATGGATGGATGGAGAAAGAATTGACTAGAGCATACTGTAATATACAGATGGACATAGATAAGGATGTACAGCCCTGTTCCGTGGCTGCTCCCAGTACAGAGAGCAGAGATGTGATGGTTCTCTAATGTCCTGTGGCAGAAGAAGAGAAGGGATCAGGGCTTCCTAATGACATAGACGGACCCAGTTCACTTTTAAAATGAGTTTTTTCAGGAGAAAAGTTTCTTCGCGCGCACGCGCGCATGCACGGCGATACTTTCAAGCCCTCACACACAAAAACACACAGACCTTGAGCCTTTCTGTACGGCGAATGAAAAAAGTCGCAAACAGGAGGAGGGGAAGAAATGATAACCCGTCCTTCCCCCTTTCTTCTCTTCCTCCCTCTCTCCGAGGTGTTTGTGTGTATCTTACCTCTGCAGACGAACGCCGGGCTGTTTGGAGCAACTCTCCCCTGACACAGGCGCTCCATTACAAAACATTTTAGAGCGTGTAGATTAATAGGAACAATGAGCCAGGGTCATAAATATGCATTTGCCATCCTGTCGGGATAAGCGCAATGTCTTTCCACTTCATTTCTCTCTCTTTTTTCCTCTTTCTTCCTCTCTTTTTTTCTCGCTCTCTCGCTCTCTCTCTCGCTCTCTCGCTCTCTCTCGCTCTCTCTCTCTCGCTCTCTCTCTGTGCCTGTTCCCTTCTCCCCCCTCCTTCTCCCTGGGTCTTCTGACTGAGTGCTGGGTTCAGCTTGTGATTCAGAGGCCCGGGGATGAGACTCTCTCAGAGGAGAGGCAGGGGAGAGACCAGGGAGAAGAGAAGCAGGAGTAAGGCAGATGAGAGGCAGGGGAGGGACAGGAGGAGGCTGTGTGTGTGTGTGGGGGGGGCAGGGAGGGAGTGAGGGCTAGCCAGGCCTGAGAAGTAGTCATTCTGAATGTGTCAGACGGGTCTGGAGGGAAGGTAGTCATCACACATCAGCCAGGTTCTCATGGTGAACATTAGGTACAGTTCCAGGTTGTTGTGTTTGGTTTCAGAGGAGAAGATCTTTATTATTGATGGACCAGGCTGTTTTGATGCACACGGAGCAGGTAACACATGGCAGTTGCAGGCGACACATCCTGCCGTGCACTGCAGTCAGAACAGCTGAGGAATGTGACATGGGGCCCTCGCCCTCGTGCACGCGTGCACACAGCCGCACACCATTCCCTCCACACATTCAGCACTTCACCTCCGTACACAACACACACACACACACCATCCACACTCAGCTCCGCCACATTAGCACCCCTCACACTCTTACACACTCCACACACCATATACACGCACCCCACGCACTCTCACACGCACCTGACGCACCGCCTGCACACACTCTCACACACCTCACCTCACCTCACACGCTACACACGCATAATCTCACACGCGCACCTCACACACTAAACGCACACACGCACCCCACACACCATATACGCACCATCTCACACATGCCCACACACCACATACTGTACAGTCACCGTTCCTGTCATGACAGAAACAGCCCCATTCTCACCTGCCACTCACAGTAGCCCATGACAGGGTTTGTCAAACCGTGCCCAACGTCAAAGTCTGGGAAGCTTTTATATCTGCAGATAATCGGTTGCACCCCCCCCCCCCCCCCCCACACACACACACACACACACACACACACAGGACCGTAAGGGAACGGCGACACACTCAAGTGGTGTGGCCGTGGAGTTTACGAACCTCCTGATGATGAAGCGTGTTCTTTGGACAGCAAGCCAATCAAATGTTAAAGCATGTCTGTCAACACACACATACACGCTCAGACTCTCTCTCTCTTTCTCGCTCTCAAAGAGACTCTCACAGACCATCTGTACACAGTGGCATACCATAAGTAAGGTTGTTGTCGTCGTGTAGTCAGTCATCTGTGGCCCTGTACTGCAGACTCAGGGTCTTATCTAACTTTAGGACACCCGCTTCCCTCCGCCCTCCCTGGAGAACTGTCCCTCAACTCAAAAGAAACGCTCTTCTTATCCTCTTTGAAGTTTTTTTGCTGCACGGCTTTCAAGTATCATCTATCACTGCGGCGTAATAATTTCCTTCCGTGTCAGAACCGAGACTTATTATTCTACGGATTCTCTTCCCCCCCCCTGTCCTCAAACTCCCTTTCATTTCACCAGACTAGGACTGCTTGCCCAAGGAGCACAAATACAGTCATTAAGATACAAACACACGCGCACACACACACCATGCATACATTTGCACACATCCACACGCACACACAAACATACACACACTGGCAAACTAATACACAGGGTAACGAACAAACCAGCATGCATTTCAAATCTCAATACAGTCTATCAGTCCTCAAAGGGGTTTTCTCCCTGCCATGGTTATTTGGTTTTCTGGGGATGTGTCTGAAAAGAGGCCCCCCTGAACTGCAGGGCTGGGGGCCTCAGATAAGAGGCTCCCATCACAGCTCTCAGGTGAAGGCTGGAGCTTCACACACCCGTTTATTCATCTCCCGACACACACAAACACATTCAGACACGTTCATTAGCCAACACACACTCAGGCAAACTCTTCCGCATGTATGACTCGTGCAGACGTTAAATGAGGCAGACGCAGACGCACACCTTATCCCCAGGCATGTGGACGGCACGTAACTGTGCTTGCTATCAAGGCACTGAAACCCTTCCATACGTCACAACGCCATTCACAACTTAGCGTTTGTCCCTCACTTCATATTCAGATCTCATTCCTCTCCAGCCTGGGGGATCAGGATGAATTTGAATGGAACTTGGTGAGTAGAGATGAGAAAGGTTATATTAACTATAAGCAAATGAATGAGTCACTTTCCCCAGATGGGCAATCCTGTACTGCAGCACTTCACCACAATACTCGGATGTACCGTGAAAGAATGAACTCTCTGACACTCCATTCACTCTCTGTTTACCACTTTCATCTCGAGGCCACATGCAAATGCAATTCGACTATTTATGTCAATGAAATTAATCAGGATTTAATTCATCAGTTGAATGAATGGTCTTACGCACTTAGCATGTTCTTAGTCATCCTGTGTGTTGATGGTCTGCCATGCCGTTTACAACATTACACATCCCTTAAGTGCGTGATGGGTCCTTCCCATCAGGCTTTGCGGCAGCAGCTGCACAGATTTGTGTCAGAAGACTGGGGGAGAGGAAGAGAGAGAGATCCATCGTTCTCGATTCTCTTTCCTCCTCCTCCTCCTCCTCCTCCTCCTCCTCCTCTCCGTCTGTCTCCCGGGAAGAGGAGGAGAAGAGAAGTGTGTGAGGGATCGAGGTGTGGAGGAGGGATGTCTGGGGGGAGAGGAAGAGTTCATGATCCCGCTGTGTCCTAGTCCCACTGGGACCATGGTCTCCAGGAATGAAACTCTCACGACAGCAGCTCAACTCCTCCTCCTCAGTTCTGTGCATGATCGACCAATGAGTTCCCCACGAATCGACCTTGGACTGTTAATGAGCTTGTATTATCTATGCCACTGTGTATATTGACCAGCGGGACATGTTAGTATTGAGTTTGAGCCTGGTGTCTTCCTGATCTGCAGACAAACCGTGTGTTTGTGTCCTTAGTCTGCTGAAGTGTTCAACCAAAACGAAAGTAGATGGATGCCTCCAGGGTTGTGTCTTCTTATTCTCATTTATGCCATTAAGCTGCTTATCTCTCTCTCTCTCATTCTCTCTCTCTCTTTCTCTCTCTCTCTCCCCCCCCACTGTGCCCTTTGCCTACGCAGTCGTATTTTGATAGAGCGTGTACATATATTATTCATCTGATTGACTTCTCTTAATCGCCTCAAAAGTGCCGGAATTAATCATTTGAGAAATCCGGTCATTTGCATGCTGTCAGGGGAGTTTGGTCATGGAGAATGTTCCAGACTGACTTGCACATGCTGCAGCGCAGGGAGGACTGGAGCGTTGATCCTGGGGAACTAGCGAGGTGTCGGCCAGGACAGCCATGCGGAGAACAGGGGGCTTTTTTCACTTGGGAGAAATCAATGAGGCTGCATATTCAACACTACTCAATGGCTTTTATGGTGTCCCATAAAAGAGGCCATTGAAAAAGTATATATGGCGTGGGATGATTTCTCTGTGGGTGAAATTGGATTACCCTATACTGTAAAGCCGAAGTGTCTTGGCTTTTTCTTGCGAGCGCAAGCGAGAGCACTCGGCCCACGACCATTAAAGGGGATGTGAGTGGGGGGAGAAAAAAAGCTAATTACATTGGTGGAAGTGGTCATGGTGAGCACCTTTAAAAGGATCCAATTAAAGTTTGTGCAGAGCTGGCAGTCCCGTCACTGGGGGCTGTGGAGGAGCAGTGTCTGAAGGATCTGGTGGAAGTGGTTTTGCTTGCTCTGTGAACGGGGCCAGGTGTTAGGCGAGCCTCCTCACAGTGGGGGTAGGGGTGGAAGGGCAGGTGCAGGTGATGCCGAATCCGAGAAGAGGGAGCTCAGGACATTTGATCTTGTATGAATGGACACGGTCGTAAGAGAGGAGAGAGAGTTCTTTAAAACCTCTGCTGGACTGTTGAGGCAGGCTCCATTTTCTTTCCTCATATATACTGTGTACTGGAAGCCGTTTCCAGAACGTCCACGCATGATTTTATTATGTACATGTTTGTGTTTTGAACTGCTTTGAGTGTGTCTTTCATGATTGATCAAATGCACCATGGTGATGAATTAATAAATGGGAACAAGTGCTTATAGATTCTCTTTCTCCTTTCTTTCTTTCTTTCTTTCTCCGTTTCTCTCTGTGTTCTCTCCTCACTAGCCTCTCTACTGCACTCTCCAGTGTTCCCAGTCATGTGTATTAAATGTGAATGAAAGAACTAAAATGCTAATCAGGCACGTAATCAATGCAGGTTACAGACAGCGGTCATAAACCATTACAGAGAAAGCACACAGAGGAGAAAATAGGTTCTGAATTGTGTTTCTGTCTAGAGTACCTACTCTATCTGACTCTTAATCCAAGCCCCCACCTCAGTATTGTGAATATATATAAACCTAGTTTTCATTATTATTCATACAAACGTTTTCCTGAAACCATTATTTACTCCAACATAGCGAGTCAGTTAGTATGTTTCCAAGAACACATTTTTTGCCCTGAGCGAGAAACAGCAAGCTGGAAGGGAGAGAGAAAAAAACATGAAAAATGCATGCAATGTTTCTTAATTATTTATGATTTTCATATTAACGGTTTGAATATCACTTCGAGAACTGTTGGTCTGAGTTTAAGGTTTGTTGTCAGGAAGGCTTCCACTTAAGCTACTTAGTTGTTTTACTGTTCCATGGTGCTGTTGAGAAAATCAAAATTCTACAATGCTGAAGAATATCATTATTATGTATCTATTGTGAAGAGTTTCACACATGAAGATGAAGGATATTGATCCACTAAGGATTCAAACACTTTTCAATGGCCTTTTTGACTTTAACACCACTGTACATCTTGGGCTAGACTGGGACCTTCCAGAGTGAGATGTCTGGGGCGATCCTCTCCACACTTCTGTCGCTCCATAATTGCTGTTCCTGGGAGGACAGAGACAGTCGAGGGCATGGAGGAGACTATCTCTCCTTCTCTGTCTTTAATCACACTCTCTTTTCATCTCCCTTTCTCTCTTTCTCCCTCTCTCTCTCTCTCTCTCTCTCTCTCTCTCTCACTATTTCTCTTTACTCTGACTGTCTCTGTGGCTTTCTCTCTCTCTTCTCTCTCTCCATATCTCGCTCTCTCTGTAGCCCTCTATAGCTCTTTGTTCCTTCCGTCTGTTTGCCTTGTGGCAACTGTATGTGCCCTGCAACACTTTCTTTCTAATTGGAGCAGCCATTACATCAACAGCAGGGAACTGCGTGTAAAAAAAAAACACACCACGTTCTACCTGCATATCACTTCCTGTTAGCTTTCATGGAAGATGTTCCAGCTCCTAAATTGTGACTCAACAGTATCCACATCCCGAAGGTGTCCTCCTGCAGTCCACACGCACACACACACACACACACACATTATGATCAATTCTTCTCATACAAAGACACACAACTTTGTAGATTAAAGCCACGTGCAGACAGACGTGCAGACAGACGTGCAGACAGACGTGCAGACAGACGTGCAGACAGACGTGCAGACAGACGTGCAGACAGACGTGCAGACAGACGTGCAGACAGACGTGCAGACAGACGTGCAGACAGACGTGCAGACAGACGTGCAGACAGACGTGCAGACAGACACACAGCGGTGGTTGTGGGACTGGCAGCAGAGGGTTGGGGAGGTGGTCCTGAGCTGCTGCTGTAGCTTAACCTCTGGACTTCCAGGCTGAGAGGCCTCTCTGTGTAATGATCACCGCCATGTGGAGAGTTGATTATTCTAGCCCCTGACCCACACAGCTGCTGGGTCAAATCCCAGCTTGGACTCAAGTGCCTCTCTCCAGAAGAATTGGCACAATTGGCTCTTGACACTCAGGTTATTGTCAGTAAAATGAAGTCGGACGAAAAACCAAACTGGATAGTGAGTCTTGAGATGAAGCCTAATGGGGTCACCATAGTATATGTGAACCTGTTGTCTGGTAGGATTGCTGTCCTAAGCCTTTGGGCAAACCTGTTGTGATAGGGCGTTATAAATGAATAAGAGCCAGTGAGCCGTCCTGACAAACAGATTGTGTCATTGGGTGGTAATGTGTTCTGGCCTGGACAGCCCAGCTGAGGGATTAGGCTGACACAGCAGCACACATTCACATCCCAGATCATTCCTCTCACACACACAATCTCTCACAGACACACACACACAAACACACAAACACACTTCCACATGTGCGTCAGGGCAGCCCATCCGCCCCATCACACACGCAGCCTGAAACACACACCCACGAGGTCGCACATCCAAACAGATGACATCAGCCTCTCTCTTTAATCTGTGTGTGTATGACTCCCCCCCTCCGTTCCTCTTTCCCTTTACCTGTGTCAGCTCTGTGTGTGCTTGTTAGCTGTGTGTGTGTGTGTGTGTGTGTGAGAGAGAGTCCATGGAGGACAGGCTCAGTTCAGTCAGAGGCACAGGGAAGCAGCTGTGTTGAAACAGGCATGTTGTGCTTCCTGTTCTGTTTGGATCTGTGCAGATTAAAGACTGTGGTCTGAGAGGATGACTGCCTTTGTGCTGTAGAACCAGATCTCCTGTCAAGAGTCCCCAGGAAGCAGAATCATTCTGCCTTTCTTCTTCTGCTGCCCCCACCATATCAGGAGAAAGCACTTTGATCCTACCTTGAGGTCCATACGCCACCCAGGGACCAAAGACGATTGGTTTTCAGCGGCACAAAGGAAAAAAAGAGGATGTCTGAAAGGCGATAAAAGAAGTTGTCCCATTGACACGCCGCAAGGAAGGAAGGAGGGAAGGAAGGAGGGAGGAGAAAAGGTGTTCTGAGCACTCGCTTGTCCCACAAGGACACAAACAACATGATGAAGTCTCTCTTTAGGGGTAGGTGCCTTTGAGTATGAAAGTACATTTGTCCTAGCTTGTGTTTCATGGTGTATATTTAGCCTGTTTCAGTATTTGAATCTGGTTTAAACCCAGTGTTTGCTCTTGAAAGTTTCAGTCTCTAGCGTTCAGGCGGCTTGTTTTTTTGACAGGAAACGTTGTCCCCACTTACTGAGAGGGATTGCTGGGTAGTTCTTTAGAAGTCAAATGATGATGGTCCAGCCAATCAATACATAGCACTGCAAGGATGAGCTTTATGACAAACCAATCAGTCACTGTCAACACCTCTAAGCAGCTTAATCACTCACCCCTCTGTTTGACTGACTCAAGTGAGTGAGTACCACAGATGCCCCTACACAATCATAGTGACATCATCATTTAGGACTAGAGTACTCTCTGCACTCCAGACTCTCAAGCATCTTAATATACTGGGCAAACAGTAATCACGTTTGGTATAAATGGGAATTGAGCTAATTCCCCACATCACACAGGCACGGTGCCGTGTTTAAGTAACAACATTAATGCAGATGGTGCAGTAGCTAGCAGCTAACTAGGTGCATCGATACTGGGAAGTGAATGGCACTAGGATCCGAGAGTATTACAACTCCATGACTAAGCTGTAGTTCAGTATGAAGACTTTCCTGTGTTGAAGTAGCCCATTACAAACAGCCTGAGGACCCCTGGCCCTGCCCAGGAGTAGCTCCTCTGCCCACATTGCATGCTGCTAGAGCACCTGTAGATAAGGCCAGTCACCTTGCTCTAACCTCCATAGCACCTGAGCCCCCGGTTCTTGTTTCCTTTCTTCCCTCCTCCTCCAGCCTCCCTCCTCTCCTCTCCCCATGGCCGTGTGTCCCACTTAGACCTCTCCGTGAATAGAGGCTCCTGTGCTTGGAAAAAGAAACTAAATTAAAAAGGAATCCACAGTATGTTCATGTCCAAGGACCTGCTTTGTACGTTAAGCTCATAAGTACAGCGCTGTATGTTGCTATTCAAGCAAAGCCAGTGACAAGTGAGGGGTCAGTGAAGTGTCTCCTTTATGTACATTTACATTTATTCATTTAGCAGACGCTTGTATCCAAAGCGACTTCCAAGAGAGAGCTTTACAAAAGTGCATAGGTCAATGATCATAAACAACGAGATAGCCACAAAAACAAGGGAAGCCAAAACATAAAGGTAGTGTAGAAATGGCTGAAAGTGGTGCCGTGTTTTTGACGACCTCCTGACCTCCTTTCCCAATCCCTCAGTAGTCCTCCAGCTTGTGAATGTGTGTGTCTCTTTCTGACATGACGGTCCGAGGCCTGAGTCATCTGTGATTGGACGCTGCTGATGGTTAAGAGAATGATTTTACTGTGTGATGCTGTTTACCTGGCAGGTCGTGACGTCTTGCCCTTTGTCTGGAGAACGCTCGTTCTCTGTCTCTCTCTCTCTGTCTCTCACTCTCTCTCTCTCTCTCTGTCTCTCTCTCTCTCTGTCTCTCTCTGTCTCTGTCTCTCTCTGTCTCTCAGTCTCTCTCTCTCGTTTGTTGTTTCTTTGTGTTTTGCCCTGTTCGACATGGTGATGTTCGTTATGGTGTGTTTCCATGTGTAAATTCCAGCTTCCAATAACGATCACAATAGATGTATTAAAACTCAAACGCTCTCTCTCTGTCTCTTTCTACGTCTCTCTCTCTCTCTCTCTGCTTCTTTCTCTCACTTCTCTGTGCTGGTGTTCTGGGGAGGCTATCCGTCAATGCCGTCTGCCTCGTCATTGGCTGGCTTTCTAGACAGCCACTCCAGGGGACCAATCCAATAATGGGATTCTGGGAAGGGTAGCAGGTGTCAGGGCTGGTCAATACTCAACTCCTCCAGTCAGTTCCCCCATGGATAGGCATAGTAGAGACACATGCAGCCTGGCACATTGGACTCGACTGAGGCAGGCCTGTCCCAGGCAGGGAAAACAACATCATAATATAATATATAAATCATCCGTATCATCTTTCCAATGAAAACACAACTCTCCAATTCTCTCAACTCAATAGAGGTTCTAACAGATGAATGGATGCCTAATCAATACTCATTTGAGACTTGACAGCAGTAGTTAACAGTTAGAGAGTTTACAAAGCTTTTGTGAAAGCTGGCAGTGAACATATCCACAGTCCAGTGTACATTGCCACCCTGCGAGGGAAACAAAAGTGCGTTGAAAGCAGCTTTTGGTCGTGTCGTAAAGACCGTCCCCGCAGAGCGCGGCCCTAAACTCCTGCCGCCTCCGCCCCTCCCACCCTTGTGGCCGCCTGGCGCTGAATGGCACTATAAATCCACTCTCTAAACCCAGGCATTAGCTGAGGCCCTCCGCTTCCTAATTGGTGAACAGTTAGATTAGGATCTCCACAATAGTGAGCGCTGACGCCATCATGGCCAGTCACAACAGGGGGGATTAGAGGGGTGAATGGAAGAGGCTGCCGTAGCCGACCCTGGCAGGGGCCTCGCTCTCGCCCGGCCCAGCCAGGCCTGGGCCTGTCGCCCTGGCTGTCACAACACCATGGGCCAGAGCTGCAGTCAGATGGAAACAGGTCTTATCAGCAGTCCTCTCTCGCCCCTCTCTCTCGCCCCTCGCTGGCCCCTCGCTGGCCCCGCCCTGCTCCCTCTTCGAATCCAGGACTATGAGAGATAGATGACATGCTTGACATAAACCCTCATACTAAACCTTCCCTCTGCAATCATTATCTAAAGCAGAAGGATAACCAGTGCGTTTGGATGCTTGAAGGCAGATGCAGTACAATATGGAAGGCCTCTGAAGCCTGGCATAGTTTCTCTCTGGAGACCAAGGATATATAGAGGATCAAACCTCTCCTACAACACCAAAAACTGACTTTGAAGTGGAGGCCAACATGCAGATGGTTTGACACGCTCATTAAGCTCTCAAAGACAGCCTACTGTTGTCACAGGCTCGATGTGATCCAGTCGTATGGACCAACATTGATATAATGTAAATGCACTTAAGGGTCATGTTAAACGCATTATATAACTAGTCTACCGAAGTGTTGGAGAGGGTAGGCTTAATGTATTCTGCTGAACGAGCTCTGGTATGGAAACACACAGGTGCTACCTGTGACCTGAGCACATGAAGTGGTGCTTTAAACAGCATGTTTAAGAGCTGATCCTATGGCCTCCAGCTATGCAGCTAGCCTGGCTGCGTATGCCTGGAGAACACATGGGAGAGAAGAGGGGAGAGGAGAGCAGGACTGGTAAACCTCTGCCCACTCACCGACCTCTCTCTCCTTCTTTCTTTCTATCCGAGAAGCACTCTCACCCTGCCGTGCTTTTCCCTCGCACACCATCCTCGCCTCTCTCTTTCACCCACTCCTTCTTTCCCTGGAATAGATATTAGGCTACAGCGTTCAAACTGCTTTTTTTTATGTTTTCTTTCTCATTTTCTCTTTCTCTCTCTTTCTCTATCTATCTCTCTCTCTCCCTCCCATTTTCTCTCTATCTCTCTGTCTCCCTCCCATTTTCTCTCTCTCCTCTCTCTCTATCTCTCTGTCTCCCTCCCATTTTCTCTCTCTCTCTCTCTCTTTCTCTCATCTCTCCCCCATCTCTCTCATCTCTCCCCCATCTCTCCGGGAGTTCCAGAGAACATTTTGTACACAGAATATTCTGCCGGTGCTTCCAGGTCATTACGCTGCATTCCCTGAGACAAATAGCTGGGTGTCCGCTACAGTCATCTGTGTTAATCTGTTTGTGTTACACTCTCACACTTGTTTTCACCATCATAAGGAAACCGGTGACGTAAATCTGCCTAAATGTTCTCTCCTCTTGCTCGCTCTCCCCTCACTTTCTTTCTCTCATTTTCTCTTTCTGTCACTCTCTCTCTCTCTCTCTCTCTCTATCTCTCTCTGCCTCTGCCTACTGCCTCTGTCTCTGCCTCTGCGCCTCTGCCTCTTTGAAAACAGGAGATTGAGCAACAGGATGTTTGTAGTTGAACATAGAAAAGTGTTCCCCACCCAACAGGGCTTCAACCGTCACCAGTCTTCAGTGATGTTGGTCCTCAGCTCACCTTGGGATAAACCTCAGCAACACCACCCAGCCATTTGCACAATAATCAATGAATTGGTTGGCCCATCGGTTTACTGAAATACTCACAGAGACTATTACTGTGTAGTCAGGTGAAGATATAGCTCTCTTCCCCCAAAAATCACAGAATTCATTAGCCATAGCACATAACATACATTATATGTGTGTGTGTTCTAAAATGTTCAACCTATGAAAAATGACCTTGAGCATAATGTGGGGGAAAACAAGGCATTAATAACTCTTTGAGGATTACATTGTTGTCTTGCTACTTGTATAAACTGTCACCATAAATAAACCACAATTACAAAGTGCTTCTCATTATAGTGGCCCAACACATCAAAGGTCCTCTTTGAAGCTCTGACTGAACTGTAGTACTGCGGGTAATCTGAGACTGCTACACTGGCCTAATGGAGCCAGAAACAAGAAGCCCACTGCTAAACACACACACACACACATATTCACTCTCACACAAGCAGACAGAGACCAACACCTAAACCACACCCACACATACACACACAAACACACACATGCTCATTTCACTGTCACACACAGAGGCCAGCACACAAACCACACATACACACACTTGTTTGTCCTCTAGTTCGACCATCATCCTGTGCATGTCAACCAAGGGATGTGTCCTAATTCAGATCGTGACCCAGCCCTTCCTGCTTATCTCTCAACACACTGTGTCATAAAGAACTTTCCCAGCATGCCCCTTTTTGACATATGGCCATGCTGTTGCTGCTGTTAGATGTTAAAATGATGCAGGTTGTTTGTAGGGGAAAAGGATGTTAGGATATGATGCTTGAAAGTAGGATCCTGAAAGGGCTCTGTCCCTGTACACACACTGCAGTTCTAGGTTTCAGGACAGCATCTCTGCATTAAAGAAGGGTTTAACTGCAAGAGGACATCTTGAGCATATTGTTTTTCCCACTTAAGAACACATTAATCAGCAAATTGAGCTTCAAGATAACATTGGCATCAATTGAATGGCCTTGGTGGATTCATTTTCTTTTCATTACGCCATTTCATGCTTGGACAGCCTGCAGCTAGATAGATGATGTGTCTGTGTCCAGAATCATCTCTCTGAAGAGAACACTGAGAGTCTTGCTTTGTTTGCTGAAAAATAGACATTCAATTTGTACCAATCCTGACTCAACCTGTCACCATTGTCACCTCATAATGACATGTGACAGGTGATAAGAGCCTAGGGTGTGTGGCAGGGGTGGCGCATGTGGCCAATAGGCTTTGGCGTCATCCTGTAACATTATAAACACTCTTGGTCTTGGAGAAAGTAAGATCCCATCTGTGATGAATCGGCGATTTCACACTCATTGACCCATTTTCCCCCCCATGTGATCCAGGACACAACCGTAGCCAATCAGAATCCAAAGGATCAAACGTACCCTTTCCCCATGCATATATACATCTTTTTTTCTTTGACTATTCTGTTCCTCGTTCACATCCAACAGACCCCATGTTTCTCCACTGCCCCCAGCACTAAAAGCTGCCATAGGCCAGACTACACAGCAGGTCTCACACAGTGTTGGATGTGGAGCGCTCTTTATCACCTCAGTAGCTCTGAGCTATCACAGCCAGCATCAATTAGACCAACCTCTGGAGCTGATAACAGCCTAATGAGAACAGCTAGGAGAGAAGAAGCGCTCAGAATTGTGTTTGCACCTAGCATCTTAGCATCATAGCTCTCTCTACAAACCAGGCAAACGCTGCAGTTATTGTGCTGAAGAGCTGGATTCGAATCAAGATTCAAATTGAGAGTTGGATTCAGGATTTGGTGTGTGATACAGGAATTGTGCTAGGCCAATGGAGACAGTATAGTTCATGTTCCTGAATCTTATGAGCTACTGTTTATCACTTCTAACTCTTCTTCTCTCCTTTCCTCTCTTGCAGGCACAACCAGGCAGCCCAAGGAAGGAGAGGTTCCGGGGGTGGATTATAACTTTGTTACTGTGGACCGTTTTATAGAATTGGAGAAAAGTGGGGCTTTACTAGAGAGCGGAACTTATGAAGGTAAGTTTCACACTCATTCTGAACCACAACTAACACCCTCTTTATCCATGAAATCATGTTTCTAGTCTAAAGGTAAGTCCATATCTTATTGCTAGAGTAAATGTTATAAATGTAATACTGTCCTCGAATGTGTGATATCATCTGTGTCTTGTTGAGGTTTCTTCATGCTCAGTATTTGTCCTTTCCTTCTGTCTCTAATGGAATCTCAGTGCTCTCTCCAAATCAGATAGAGGCTCCCTCCATCCTCTCTCTTCCAGGATGGGAGTGGCTCTAGACCTCCTCCAATGGTCCTGTCCCTCCCCTCTGTCACACTGGACATCCACCATACTGTGCATAGAGGACATCCACATTCCTCCCAGACTCAGAGTCTGCTGTAACAGGCTCCTGTACCAAGCCATAGTGCCCGATACCGCTGCAGAAAAACAAATTGCAGATGGTCAATTTAACGGTCGGTTGCTAGGAGCAATGTTTGTTTTTTTGTCGTTGACGGGAGCTGTGTATCACTTCCAGCACGGAGCCTTCGCCGAGAGAGCTGTCCTTCTGGGTGGCTGCACCACCATCATTTAGGACCTTAATATGTAATGCTCAATTAGAGGCTGGAGAGGGAAGCAGTGTGTGGGAGATGGATACGATGTTTCTTTGATAAATCGACTGCAAGGAGTCCAAAAAGTGAGCCCACGCTGCCAGATTAGTCTGTTAGGGATGTGTCCATGTAGAAGCAGAAGAAGAACGGTGATATCGTTGAAGCTCACACCATGTTCTTGGCTTCATTTCCAGAGGCCTCATCTAGAAAGGATTACCATTTCTTCATCCAGCAGACGCTATCCAAAGCGACTTACAAATACAGCACAGAGAAGGCAGTAGGTGGGCCAGTGTTGGACTGACTCTGTGTCAAGCTTTTGGAGGTTTTACATGTTTGTTGGGTCAGGGGTTACATAACAGTGCGGTGAAGCCCAGTTCAAGCCTACTTGCTTTTGAATTGATTTAAATGTTAAACGTGTTTTGCCTCTGCGAGTCAAAAGATGTGTGTAGATGTTAGGCTGCGAGGTATGAGTCTGGGGTCTGGGGTTTCAATCCCTGCAGCCCTGTAAGATTTTTACGGCAACTGTTTCACAGAAATCATCCTCTATTTTGACATGAAAGCTGCAAACTGTAAAAAAAAAAAAAATGCAAGCAACGATATTCAGTGTTTTGTTGGATATTTTTTTTCGACCACAGTTACCACTCAGAGATACCAAGCTGACGTCTTACTATAAATCTCCACCAGCTTTTCTCAACCATCCCAAAACTGTCTGCAGCATCCATGTGAGGGCTTCTATTTAATACTCATCCCCCCCTTGCATTAGAGTAATCTTGCAGGATTTTCACACATATTTTCACACACCACCAAGTCAGACTTCTCTTACAGCCGCTCTCAAGCAACACTGAAGGGATATTTTCAACTTCAGACTAATCTTGCTGGGAACCCATAGAGACTCACTGCAGACCTAATCTCCGGTCAAGAACCACGGCCTTGGAGCCCGCTCTTAAGGGAATGCCAGACAACCTTAGCAGTTCTCTTTTTGAAACACTACCACACTGTGGTTACAGTGTGCACGCACACACCCACACACACACACACTAACACACTCTTATCTTTATATGTACACCTCCTGCCTGGAGCCAGGCTAGGTACGGTATCTGTGTATCAGTACAGTACCTACAGACAGGCAGCCCTACAAGACAATGCGTGGGGGAGGTTTGGCAGGGCCCACAGTGTGTCTGGGAGCAGACTGGGAGGGCTGAGTGGGCGATGTGTGAAACTGTCAGAGAGCAGGAGCCCCGGGGGAGGGGCTTTTTAGTGGAACAAGCAAACGCTCGGCATTCTGAGGGCTGGTAACGCCGCCCAGATGAGAGGAGTGAGGCGACCCCGCAGAGCCCAGAAACAGACATGGTTATTCACTTAGCTGAAGCCGAAACACCACACACTCACAAGGAATCTGTGCATGGTCTGATGAGGGATTGGTGTACTGGGATAGCCCTGATGTTTCACTTTAACAAGGGTGAAATTGGCTTGGGAGGCATTGTGGGGGAGTAAATTAGTGTGTGTGTGTGTGTGTCTGTGTGTTCCAGTATGTCTGGATCTGTATGAGCGATTCTCTTCTTTGAGCTGCTGGTAAACATGGCTGACCTTTAACCCTGGGCTTGTCTGTTCATGGATCACCTGGCTTTGACATGAAACATGACATTAGCCATCCCGTCTATCCCTGTCTCGTTTTAGAATTTCACCGGAGAGACATCTTGTTTCTCTCTCTCTTTTCTCTCTCTTTTCTCTCTCTTTTCTCTCTCTTTCTCTCTCTCTTTTCTCTCTCTTTCACTCTCTCTCTCTCTTTCTCTCTCTCTCTCTCTCTCTCTCTCTGTCTCTCTCTTTCTCTCTCTCTCTTACTCTCTCTCTCTCTGCCGTCCCTGTTCTCCCCTCCAAGTCTTACCCTAAGGGTTGGAGTAGGGGAGCCAGCTAGTCAGTTTCCTCACTGTGATAATAATCTAGTGAAAATGAAGCATGTACTCATTTAAAGTATGCCCTTCTCTTTTCCTCTGTCTCTCTCTCTCTCTTTTTCCCCATTTTCTCCCTAGGGATACTCTTAAATATTAACTGGTTAAGTGAGAGGAAAATATCCAAGCAAATCTTATTTTAAACATCAACCATGCCCATGGACATCAAATGTGTACAAAATACATGCATGATACATATTAAACAGTGTTGTTCATCCAGTGCATGTCATTTACATGTTTTCTCTATACCCTGTGTAAATGTGTCTGTGTGTACGTGTGTGTGCTTGTATATGTGTGTGTGTGTGTGTGCGTGCACACGTGTGTGTTCTCAGACAACTTTTACGGCACCCCCAAGCCACCTGCAGAGCCCAGCCCCCTGCTGCTAAATGTAACAGACCAGATCCTGCCGGGCCACCGACCCAGCTCTGAGGGGAAGAGGAAGAGGAACAAGTCAGTCAGCAACATGGAAAAGGCCGGCATCGACCCCCCTGAGGAGGAGGAGGAGGAGAGGCCCGTTGTCAACGGTAACGGCGTTGCCATCACCCCAGGTCAGCTTTTGCAGAGTCCTTCATCTCGCCAAGGGGTTATCGCTGCGGTGACAGGGGCTGCGCTAGGATCAGCAAGATAGAGCTGACCAGAAATTGTTCTTGTCAACTACATAGACTTGGCAACCATACTGTCACCATGGTAACCATGGATACCTACTGTGCAAGAGGATGCTTCTTAGAGACTGTTTGTTATTATTGACAGTTATCATGAATTTAAACATTTGAGGGTTTTCTCATTATTTAGAACACGTCACATACCATAACATGATATGTTTTAGTACCATTTCCTGTTCTTGTTGAGGCATTCAAAAATTCCCTATATAAAAAAATCTAAAATAAAAACATTCAAAATTAACGACGTACAAACTTTTACATTATGAACCATGTGACCTCCAGTGCCCTCTGCCCTCATTGGCTCTGCCAGTCGAATACGTTGGTGACCAGAGTTCAGTCTATTGTCTTGGTTACCACATAGCAACCGCCTCTGTTTTGGCAATGTCTCGCTTAGCAACAGGTTTAACAGGTTTGTTACGTGTCTTTGTTGGAAAAATCAGCATAATTGTGAGATAAACAACATAGCATCAAATAAAATGCTGAACTACTACAACATTTTCCACATAAAAAAAATTATAATCTACACGTTCCCAGGTATGTAGAGCTGTACACACACACACACAAGCTTGCACACACTCTCAAACACACTCGCACAAACACACATACAAACATAGACAAACACAGCTGCGTACAGTATGGAGGTTTTCTGCCCATGTATTATCTGTCACTCAGCTGAGGCAGGGCAGATGGGACCTCTACTCTGGACACTGAGAAGCCTGTCCCAGGGCCAGATCTAATCAAGCCTGAGATTCCACTAAGCACATTTGCTGGATCAATGAGATTCAGGTCCCAGTCGTCCCTCCATGTTCCCCACACTGAAAGCACAGACACCGTGGGCTTCAGACAGGGCTTGCTGCATACCAGTCAAAAGAACTTCTTAGGTGAGAAAAGCCATTTGAAACCCTTGAAAGGCCAATATTGGCATTGGGATTATAATGGTATCATTATTTGAATATTGATCTATAATTTACGGCTTCATGATAGTGTGCTGTGTGCTGAGAGCGCTAAAGTATTCTGTGTGTAGTAACATCCAAGGGCTCTCTGGAAGATGTGCCTGGGTCTCCAGCTGGTAGGACTCTGTTCTATGGCTGTGTCCAACTCCCAGATACACTCAGACAGACACACACACAGACAGACACACACACAGACAGACACACACACAGACAGACACACACACAGACAGACACACACACAGACACACAGGCAGACACACAGACAGGCAGACAGGCAGACAGACAGACACAGACACACAGACAGACAGGCAGACAGACAGACAGCAGACAGACACAGACAGACAGGCAGACAGACTGCAGACAGACAAGAGAGACAGAGACAGAAAGAGATGTCTGGTCATTGTAGTGTACACTGATAGAAACCACATTTCTAGATTCCTTCTCCCTCTATCCCTCCCTCAATCCATCAGCACCTATATCCCTCTATCCCTCCTTCCATCCATCAGTCCCTCCATCCCTCTCTGCCTCCTGCGGCTCAGATCTCCCGTGAGGCCAGCACAACATACTGCCACAACACAAACTAGGACACATAAACCACCCCTCTTCCTCTCTCTCTCTCCTCTCTCTCTGGCTCTCTCTCACTCTATCTTTTGCTCGCTCTCTTTCGCCCTCTTGCTCTCTCTCTCTCTCTCTCTCTCTCTCTCTCTCACTATCTCTCTCCCGCTATCTTATTCGCTCACTGTTTTTGAACTCTCAGTCTCTATTTTTCTTTTCCCTTCCACAAACGGCTAGTTCATAATTACTCTCGTTCCCTCTCCTTCTCAATCATGTTCTCTCTTATTGCACCTCACCGTTTCCACCTCGGCGTTATTGCATCTCTCTTGCCCATTTCTCCTCTCCCTTTCCCCTCTATCTGTTCCCCCGGCTGCTCCTTCACGGCTCCCTCTCCCCCTCCTGTCTCCTTCTTATCTGTCTCCTTCACTTCCCCACTGCATCTGTATTCATCTCTCTCTCTTATAGCAAGAATATATCAATAAAGTCATCCCTCTGCTCCCCGAGCGCCGGCCGCAGACGTGACTCACATCCTCGTTCCCGTCCCGCAGAGTCCAGCGAGCACGAGGACAAGAGCACCGATGCCTCGGGGGACACTCCCCCCCAGGCCTGCCCAGCCGAGGCCCCCGCCGAGGGGCCCAAAGAAGAGGGCGAGTCCCCCAAGATGGCCCCCAAGCTGGAGGACAACGATGAGCTGGGCCCCCTGCCAGACAACTGGGAGATGGCCTACACGGAGAAGGGAGAGGTCTACTTTATTGAGTAAGTGTCACCAGACGCACGTACTTAGCCCCGCGCGGGCGCCAAAGCCCACTGACCTGTACTGTAATGAGATTTTTAGAGGTCTGCTCTGGTATTCATTGTTTTGCAACCAGAGTAAAGAGGGTAAAGCATTTTAAGGAGCTTTAATCCCACGTGCACGCACGTGCATGCACGTGCACACGTATCCACACACAGGATTGGACAGTTATGGATTGCATGATTTCATTGGGTCCGGATGTTTCCATGCCGTGTAGTACAAGCTGCGTACAGTAATTCGTTAGGCTTATTAGATTTGTTTATGGCCGCAGGAAAACCGTAGAGGTGAGTTGTGTTTCATCCATTTAAATGTGTGCTTTTTCCTTTTACTGTTTATGTTTACGTTCCCGCTGCTACAGCGTTGTGTGTGTGTGTGTCTGTGTTTGTACACTCATAAGTGCATGCATGCTCGCATCCCTGCCTACGAGCTTGCTTGTGTGTGTACATGTATGTACACGATCACTCACACCTGGACGTAGGCAAAACATAGACAAATCCTTATTAATTATCAAAGCTCACTACCCGTGTGACAGTAACATGGTCTTGTCGTCGTAGCAGAGGCTCACTAAGCAGTGAGCAGAGTGAGAACAACTGTGTGGCGGCGACACAAGACAAGCAGCCAACAAATGAAGAAGATACTGCAGATTTAATGTGGTTGTCAGCCAGCCAGCCGGCTCTTCTTCTCCTGTTTTCTCCACGGAGGCAGACTTTTAATTCCCCCCGCTCCCTACCGCAGACCAGCCTCCATATGTCTCTCTCCACATCGTACACACCCTATATTTATCAGACAGAGCGCCTTGTTACAGCATTTAGCCGGCGAGTTTGCAGCTGGATGTCTTTCGACGAGTAAATGATGTTGTGCCGAGGCGGTGTTGCATGCTGGGTGGTGGTGGGGGGAGGGGGGAGGTTGCGGAGTTGTGGGCGAGGGGGCGGGGGGGCTATGGGGCTGCTCCTTTTGTTTGGTCTCCAGATGAGATCAATTTGTTTCCCAATTCTCAGTCAAGGACATAGAGAAAGTGGATGTAGAGAGAGAGAAGGAGACGGAGAGAGGAAGGGAGAGAACTGGACGGGGTAGGTGTTAGAAAGAGGTGGGAGGATGAGACAAGAGAGGTACAATGGTGGATTTTGTAGTAACTTTCTTTGTTTGAGTATCTGTTGGATAAGTATGTCTTGGTTCTTCTGTTAAGTTTCTGTCTGAAGGGACTGTGTTTTGTTCATCTAACCAGGGGGATGCTAGCCCCAGGCATTGACTGGGGTTTTGATTACTTCATGACGGGCCATAGGAAAGAAGACTGTTTTACTTCTCTTATAGCTGTCCAAGAGATCAATAAATGACCAGCGTTATGTTTGGTATCAGAACCTGTGAGACGCTGTTTGGGCGCGCACCGTTTGTGGTCACCATCTGGTTCCTGGGCCAGGTGGTTTTGGTTTTATGTTTGTGTGTCATTGATGGTTTTGTATTCTGATGTTTGTGTAACAGCAGTAGCGGACTGCACATCGGGAGAATCGGGAGAATTCCCGATGGGCCGAAGCACTTTTGGCCCATAATTTTTTACTAATAAAATTGTTGGCAGAAGATTGAGCGACACGGTTTGCCGGCCCCCCTTTCCCCCAGGCCGGTTGGTCTATTCCAAATGAAAGTCTATGCAGCCCACAGCCCCGCCCCCTTTGTCTTGCTTACACACAGTGACACTGATCGAAAGCAAGCTAGTAGAGACAACGATGGACAACCAGAAGAAACGTAAGGGTGGGGCCGAAAAGTTAAGAGACAAAAAAGTGAAAAAACTCAAAACAAATGCAATACATTGTAAAAAACTCACCGAATTATTCGGTAGTAGTAGTATTTCTACCAGTGGCAGTGCCACCGACACTAACGTCGAAGTGCTAGACCGTCAGGAGGAAGATGCCACAAAAAGAGTAGACAGCGAACTGAGCGAAGCCAACGATAGTGCAGCTGAGGTAGATACCTAGCAGTAGCTGACGAATAGTATTAGCATTTCACTCATAAATTCGGATATAACATGTTGTATTTGTAACACATTTAGACACTTACTAAGTGTAGTGGAAATAGTATAGATATTGTATAATCCAATCAAGTCCTTCACCTCTCAAATTCATATTTTGTGCGAGAATATATGGCTACGGTAATTTGCCTCTTAAATTGTAATAATAATAAATAAATTGTATAATCTTATTCATCTCCAGGTTGATGACAGGCCCAGTCCAGTGTTAGTGGAAGACAGCATTGAGGTTGATGACAGGCCCAGTTCAGTGGAAGAGAGAGTCAGGGTAGGCCAGGATGCCAAACCAACTTTTGATTATTTTCAGAGACCCAAGTCAGAAGACCTAGACGTTTTCTTTTGTTTCCACCCAATGCAGAAATAAAAAAACTCAGTTGTACAGAGGGTTTTCTGTGGGGGGGGGGGGGGGGGGGGCTGGGCCGGTTGGGATCAAAGTCCAGGGCCTATTTTTACTCCCAGTCCGTCCCTGTGTAACAGTAGTGTCCGTTAAACAAATACTTGTTGGAAAGACATTTGATACGTTTTTAGAGATGATCATTCTCAGAATTCCTACCACTGGGGGAGAGATGAGAGTGGAGGGAGTGAGGGAGGAGAGGAGAGGTTAGAGAAGAGGACGAGAGAAGAGGAGGAGGAAGCCTCACAGGAAGGGTTCAGGAAGTGCTCCCGCTCTTTTCAGCAGCTTGCCTTGCTTTACTGTAGACATGTTGTTCCCCCCCCCCTTCCTCAGCTCCCTCTCTCCTCCTTCCTCCTCCCCCCCGTCCTGTCATCGTGCTGAAGGGAGGACATTGTGTCTTCAGATGAGCTAAAGAGATCCATTGAAGTTTTCCTGGCACCGGGTCTTATCTGATCTGGGTCCAGTACTCTACCCAAGGTGCCCAATCTGCCAAGCCCACAGCTGTTGACTTCCATCGTTTGCACACACACACTCACACAAACATACACATTTCCTCACACACGCACACACACACTTACTCACACACACCTCTCTGTGAATTTCTCGCACTCTTTCCCCCGTACTGTCACTTACTTACTCACCAAGCGCCCCCCCCCCCCCCCTCCTCTCTTTAGTTGCCTGTTTCTTCCCACCCCTCCCTCTTTCACTCCCACAACCCCTCCCTTTCTCTCTCCCCCTCTCCACCCCCGCTAATGAGAAACCGTGAGCAAATTAAAAGAATCGATTGGCATTTTGTTAACCTAAAGCTTTTCTCTCTGTCCATCGTTTAGAGGTGAGCCCACAGGGGACAGGCTTTTTTTTTTCTCTCTCTCTCTCTCTAAAACGCTGCTGAAGGGAGAATCCTCCCCGTCTTCCTTTTTCGCTCTCCTCTCCGTCTCACTCACTCCCTCTCTCTCTTTCTCTTCTTCTCTCGTTTCTCCACCAGCCACAACACCAAGACGACGTCCTGGCTGGACCCGCGGCTCGCGAAGAAGGCAAAGCCACCAGAGGAATGCAAAGAGGATGGTGAGTTCCTTCTCGGTCTCCTTCCTTCTCTCTCTTTCTTTTCCTTGTGGTATTTGCTCGCTTTCTTTCTTGGATGATGTGTGATTTGGATTTGATTTGGATTCCGTTCATTCCAGAACAGCCTATAGCCCCGGGCTGTGAATGTATTGATGACATTAAGAAGACGTGGTTGTGAATGGGTGATCAAACATCAGCCACTTCTGAAACAGAATGGTCTTTCAGGCTCTCATCTGTCATCCCGCGTTGACACACACTGTTTGTGTGTCATGCAATGCAGTTTATTGCGTGTGCAGCATGTGTATCGGTGACATGTGTGGCACCTGACCTGCGCGATGTTTAAGATGCTGATAGTAGCGAGCCCCTGGAGCTGTGCTTGGTAGACCCTGTACCGTGTGGGAAGACTAGGGGTCTGGCGGTGTGAGCTGGCTACTTAGAAACAGAGAGCTCTTTATAAGCCACTGTGAGCTGAGCCCAGACCACACACACACACACACACACACACACACACAGACAGGAGCATTGGGAGAAGGATGAATGTCACATTTACTATGAATGAGTTTACATGCGAATGCCACATATCCCAACCACTGCCATTTATAGCTCTCTTAACCTCTCCATCTCGTTCTCCATCCCGCTCTCCATCTCCCTTTCCCGTGCGTCAGGGGGTGAAATGTATTCCAGGGTGATTGCATGGTAAGATGTGTGTGTGTGTGGGGGGGGGGGGGGGATGATGCTATAACTCAGAACAGCCCACAGACAGAGATGGAAACGGCGGGTGAGAAATGAGAGCTCATTTGTATTGAGAGGCACTCTGGTGGAGCCTCTCTAAGACAATCATGTCTGCCTGATAAACATTTAATCACACAGCTAGTGGTGTCTGCAAATACCTTCTCAACAACCTATCCCTCACACACACACACTCACACAAACGCTCGCAAACATACACACTCACGCAAACACGGGTACGTATGCAGAGTGTAGAGCCTGTGTTGTCAAATCGTCTCAGGGTGAAGTAGGGACAACAATCATTTAAAAGAAGAAAAAAAAAGATACTAAATGAAGAAGGGAATCAAGGCGAGCGATGAGTAGAGATGAAATATAACAGATTTAATTTGAGTGGTTCCAATCCTGTTATTCACTAAGGACATTCCCTGCGTGGAGACGGGTCTTCTGAGGTGATTGGTATTGATCTAGCAGCTTGGTCCATCTTCATCTCTGGGGAGCAAGCTAGGAGCTTCAAGGGAGACCCAGACTCAACCTCTTACAGAATCAGGTGTCCATGGGCTGGCTAGCAGAGACCTTTTGGGGGATGGGAACTCTCACTCATATGCACACACTCAGAGACAAATGTAGCCCCCATTAGAACAGAGGCTGGTGTGGAATAGTTAGTGTTGATTGGAAAGGGAGTGTGTGTTTGTGTGTGTGTTGGTGCGCGCATGCGGCCAGTGCTTGTGCTCGGATGAGTGCTAACAGGATCACAGGGGGTCTCATCTTGGTCTCCGAGCAACAGACAAGAGGAGGAGGAAAGCGATACCCCCAACAGGGAGACACAGAGCCTTGAGTAGGGAGAGATCATACACACACACGTACACACAGAGACACACACACAGACACACACACACGTACACGCACACACATCTTGTTTACCACCGTACCTACATATAACAATGTACGCACCAAAGACAGCCAGCATTTTTCCTTCCTTCTACATGAACAAACAGCTTGTCCTGCAGATAGCGAGGAAATGTCTGGTAGTTTCTGTTTTTGTTTGTGACTATTTGACAGACTAACAGAATGTTTGCGTGTGGATGTGGATGTGTGTGTGTGTGTGATTGTTAACGCCAGTGTCAGTTGATTCCCTTCGTTCAAAGGCATGTCAGCACCAATGAAGTAGCAGTCATCATCAGAGGAGTCGTTATGTTACATAACTCTTCCTCTCTCTCTTTCTGTCTCAGTATATCTCTCTATCGCCATCTTCTTCTCTCTGTGTTTCTCTCTCCGTGTATATCTCTCTCTCTTGGTTTTTCACTCTCTCACAAAATCTGGCGATATCTACCGGTACTTCTTTTGGACTTGAGGAAGAAAAACCAGGACTAGTCTCGTATCAAAGCCTCATGTTATCTTTCATTCTTTCCCTCTCGTATTATTTCAACAAATATTTACTGGTTGAGGAGACAGGATGAGAAACAACAGAGACAAGCAGACAAGCAGACAGACAGACAGACAAGCAGACAGACAGACAGAGGCAGACAGACAGACAGACAGACAGACAGACAGACAGACAGACAGACAGGCAGACAAACAGACAAGCCAGCAGGCAGACAAACAGAGAGGCAGACAAACAGACAAGCCAGCAGGCAGACAAACAGACAGGCAGACAAACAGACAAGCCAGCAGGCAGACAAACAGACAGGCAGACAAACAGACAAGCCAGCAGGCAGGCAAACATATTTCTCTGTTTGTTGCCAAAGCCTTCCCAATGAGCCTCCCCGTTATAGAGCAAAGCGATAAGAAAAATCCCCTGATCCAGGGTTGACTATCTATCATCTGGATTTCAACCCATTTCATCATGTTCAGACGCCACTTAGTCCTATCAAGAGACGCTCCACACGCCCCAGACCACGTGTTACAGGAGCCTAATGAACAGATACTCCTTGAGGATGATGGATAGACGTCTCTAGTGTTTGAAGGTCGAGGGTTTGGTTCTAGTCTGCTCTTCCAGTAGCTCTGTGTAATGTCAGTGTCTGACGTTGTTTGAAAGTTGGCTGGGGGTATATATTCTCGTCGTTTAAAATGCAGCCTGTAACACCAAGGCAAAGTGATTGTGTTTTTTTCATTGATCAGCACTAGATCTCCCTCACGTCTCTCTAAAGTCTCCGAGGGAGATATTAGACCCTGCTTTGTCTCAAGTCTGCCTTTCAAACGTGCCTGTCTCTGTGATTTTGGAAAAGTAGCATGAGTTTTGAGCTTGTTCAAGTTGGTAGCAGTTCCTGCAATCCAACTCTTGCCAGGTATAGCGTTCATCCAATCAGATCAAATCGAAATGCATTTGTATAGCCCTTTTTACAAGCAATTTCACAGAAGGCTTCACATACGCCCATAGAACTGCCCCTCAGCCAACCTTAACCCTCAAGGAAGACAAGGGGAAAAAAAGCTCAACTAAATAAGGTACAAATAGCATCCATTATATAAAACAATACATTAAGATAAAGAAAAAACAGTCAACTGTGCAGTGCTCCTCACTTTAGAGTGCAATGCTTAAACAGCACAGCAGACAGCTGAGAAAATGCCTCTTCCTCAAATCGTGTACACATGTGCCCGCATGCACACACCATGTTGATTGAGTTTCTGCAAGTCATCCAAGGACATGGACCTTAACAGGGAGCCTGTTCCCTCCTCCTTGCCGTTGCACACACACACACACACACACGCACACACCAGGCTGCTCTCCTGGCAGGCCCATCAGACAGGTGAGTCATTAGAGGAGAAGAGAGAGAGGAGAAGAGAGAGGAGAAGAGAGAGGAGCAACGCCCTCCTTCACCTTGACTGGTCTGCAGCGGAGGGGAGGGGGAGGAGCTGGGCCTGTCAGCCAGGTGATTGATGGGTGTATTTGGAGAACATCCCCGACAGAGCTTGTCTGACGACTGGAGATGAGGAGAAGGAGGAAGAAGCCGACTTTTACCAGTCTGGGAGTGGGTGTGTGTGGGTGAGAGAGAGGGAGAGAGATATAGAGTGGGTATTGTATGTGTTGATGTGTGTGTTTTAGTCCTTCTCCAGCTTATCAATGATCCTTCTCGACTAGGAGCAGTATAATTACATCCCAGTCACGTTTGCCTCCGTTCCAGACGCACTTAAAAGCTAATCACGCTCAACAGTCTCAGCTTTCTGGCCCAAGCACTCTCCTCCCCCCACACAGCCCACAGCCAAATCAAGTCTACTCTAGTTAATATCCTTCCTGCCTGCACAATTCACCTTAGCTCTTCCTTGGGCTCTGCTATCCCCATATCCCAAGCTTTAGCGTACCTGTGTACCTCTCTGCAACTGAAACAGACTCCTGACTCTTTAGTTTGCTCGTAAATTCCTTGTTTAAGTTTCTCACTTCTGGATGTTTTTTTTTTTTTTCACATTCAAGACGAGATAAGTGAATGCCCTACCGATGTTCCGAATGATAGGGTTGTTTGTCCTCATCACGGAAAGAGGAGCATGGCTACTGTCTCTGATTGGAGGACCCTCCTAGTAGGATTATGAATGATAGGTTGGGGGATCTGAAAGTATCGATGTGTCATTACGTCCACACGCAAGGTAAATATCAAAGTTGAAACCTGGGCGGCTTTGCTCGTCACTAGCCCAGATTGAGTGTGCGTTCATTTCAGGGGGTGTGAGGTTGAAGTTATTGGGATGGGGGTTGGAGGTGGTGTGTGGGTGGAGGTGGGGGAGGGGGGAGTGTTTAAGCTGCTGGCATGCTCGAGCATCCTCTTCTTCAGCTGTAGGTGTTGCACCTCCTGCATAAACAACTGAAAGGTGACCACACAGAGGGGAAAAGACAGGGAAGGAAAGACAAAAGGAAAAGAGAGAGAGAGAGACAAAGAGAGAGAGAGAGACAGAGAGAGAGAGGGTAACATGGGTAAATCCCAGAGCTGGTGGAGGACTGTGGTTCCCACCGTGTTCCTCAGACAAAATTAGAAAAGGCTGGATGAAATATGCATGAGCTTCAGAGCATGAAACTTTACTTCAAAAAGTCTCTCTGTAAGAGTGCATATTAAAGTGTTTTTCTTTCACGCTCTTCAAATGGATAGACTGAGTGAGGGGAGAAAAGGAGGTGATTGGATATATAGGAAAGGGCAGAGAGAGAGAGAGAGAGGGCGGGAGGGGGAGAGGGAGGGAGGGAGAGGGAGAGGGCAAAGAAGGGCAGAAGTCCTCCTTCTGCAGTCAAGAAGACAACCCAACCAAGCCATGCTAGCCTTCTAATAGCAGTTATATTGCAGACTGCAGACAATGCCTCAGGGTAGAGCTTGCTTCCACAGGGGCGACCTTCAAAACACTCCTACAGTACCTGCACACACCAGCATGACAGTTCCAGTGCTGTAAAGTCAGACACACAAGCACACACAGTTCAAGATAGTCACATCCCTCTAGCACAAGCTGCTGAGAGAGAAGAGAGAGAGAGAGAGAGACACAGAGAGAGAGAGAGAGAGAGAGACACAGAGAGAGAGACACAGAGAGAGAGAGATATTCTGTCTCCTTCTGTAAGTAGTCCTTGCCTCCTTCTGTGAAGTCGAACATTTTTATAGAATGGCGTTTCATTAACACTCTGTAGAAATACATGACAGGACTTTGATCTTGTTTTAAGTGTGTGTATGTGTGTGTGTGTGTTTAGATCAGTGGAGGTGAAAACATGAAACAGTCTCTTTCATAATTAATGACTGAATGTGGGCCAGAGAACCTATCCACAGCTCTCTGAGAGGGGAACCCCTGGGCTGTCAACTGAAGATACAGTAGATAGGTAGATAGATCAGTGCTTTACTCATCCTCAGGGGGAAATTGAAGTGTGTGTGAGAGAGAGTGTATGTGTGTGCATGTGTGTGTGTTCTACTGACATGTACTGTGTGTGTGTATGATTGTGTGTGTGTGTGAAGGCGAGAGGCATGGTGTAGATTAGGGTGCATTGTTTTTATGTATGTGAGAGTGACTGAGGAGGAGAATGTCTCCAGAAAGACTTCTTTGTGTGAAACAGCTGTGTGAAATTCCTGTGTGTGTACGTGGGTGTGTGCGTGGGTGTGTGCATCTACGAGGGTGTGTGCGTGGGTGTGTGCGTGTACGCACTCCCACTCATGCAATCATCACACAGAAGGCCCTGGTATCTGGAAGTGTGTTTGAGGAGGTGTGACTGCTGCTGTTTGTGATCCAGCAGCCTTATCTCCTCTCTCATCTCCCCTCCCATCCGGGTGCGTGAGACCGGAGTCTGGAAGGGCCAATGCGGCGGAAGTAAGGGGAAAGGGAGTCCTGAAGTCAGGAAGTCCTGTCAACACGAGCGCTGACAGGGTCCGGGCTTCAGAACATCTGCTTTGATCACGAAAGAACAAAAGTGATTTGCTGACCCCGCTGCTATACCGGACGGACAGATCAGAGGAGCAGATCATAGCAGCCCTGATCAAAATGTCCACAATCTAAAGGTCGGGTCACCGACCTTAATCATGGATCTGTACTGCAACTTGAAACGCTCCTCTCACCCCCTTGGTGTTGTTCCACACCCATCCTCATGAGAGAGAGATCAGTGGTCCAGAGGAACATGATCCTGAGAACCAGATCAGCCTACCAGCTCATGGTTTATTTGCTTTGGCAGAAGTGTCCGGCCACCCATCGCATTCAAACAGATCTCCTTCCAACCCAAATCTAGTGGGGCCTATCACAACCTTTTATTTGATATTTACATTTTACATTTAGTCATTTAGCAGACGCTCTTATCCAGAGCGACTTACAGTAAGTACAGGGACATTCCCCCCGAGGCAAGTAGGGTGAAGTGCCTTGCCCAAGGACACAACGTCATTTGACACGGCCGGGAATCGAACCAGCGACCTTCTGGTTACTAGCCCGACTCCCTCACCGCTCAGCCACCTGACTCCCTATGGGCCTATGATATGGGCTGGGTTTAGCACTATATGTACAGAGCAGCACCGTTGAGTCATTCTCATACATAACCGAGATGTAAGGAGTGTTGTTGCTTTGATTGGTTGTATCTATCCAATTATATCCAATTGCAAAGGTTGCATTTTGGTCTGCTCCCGTTGATAAGGCCCTTTTAATTTAACTGAGAGGTTCAAGTCGAAATACGAATGCGCAAGTTGGTCCGGCGATGCCAGGCTTGAGGAACAGGCCTTATCACCACACATATCACTACTCCTCATACCTGAACAGCACACATCACCACCACTAATAATAGGTACGAATGGCTTAGTTGGAACAATGCTGTGATCATCATTATGACCTGATGTTAATACCAGCCTTTATTGTCATACAGATGAACATATTCTGTGAGATATTGAGAGTAATATGGTTTGATGTGCAGTCAGTCTGTTTCCAGTCCCACTGTAACACAGTCATTTAGGAGTGTGTTACGGTGGATGTTGTGTGGGTTTGAGTCCTCAAGCTATGTGTGTGCTCCAGTTAATGCGTTTAATCTATGCTAACGTCCTTGCATCACAACTGAATATTCACAACATGGAAATGATGCAGGAAACATGAATATTTCAAGACATTGAAATTCAGCAACTCTATGCATGTTGGGTCTAATTGTGGAGATGACTGCGTGATATCTGTTGCAAAATTACCCGAGCATTTGGCCACCTTGAAAGCTGCCAATTCATTTATACGTTAGAGGTGTTCATTTCAGGTCTTGCTTGGAGAACGAGGTGTTTGCTCATCGTATCTTTGTTACAGTATGTATTCAGCTCCAAAGCTTAACCCTGCAGAGCGTTCAGGAACGCTACAGTGTTCATCGACTGTGTTCAGATACAGGTTCAGCCTCTTTGTTACGATGACATCCACTACTTACGGATGATCGACTATGCGATGATGCTGTAATCAAATGCAGAGAGGGGAGATTTTGTTGGCCTGTCAATATGCCAGCCATGGTAATTCAGTCCCTTGAGTAACACAATACATCTGTTGTTGTTTCTTTCAGAGCTCCCGTACGGCTGGGAGAAAATCGATGACCCAATCTATGGCAGCTACTATGTAGAGTAAGTTGGGAGCTCTTTAATATCTGATGTTTGTTTTGATTTCCCTACAGTAACCTCTCCACCCTCTCCATTCATTAGACGTGAGCTACATCTGTGGTCGTTGCAGCTGCTCTGTCTTTGTGGCTGGTTAATGTGTGTGTGTGTGTGTTTGTGCGTGTGTGCCTGTGTGTTTGTGTGTGGCTTGTGTACAGTACGGGTTTGTGTGTATTTATGTTTGTGTGTGCGTGTGTGTGTGTGTTATGAGCTGCAGAGTCTAAGGTGTCTCCTCCCTCCGTGGTGAACTAAATGTACCCTTCCTATTCTGAGGTGTCATTTCTCTGGTTGGACGCACTCTGCTCTGCTCCACTCCAGGGAGAACGGCGATCTATTATTAGCCCTTCTAGGAAGGGTGTTTGACCGCACTCTTCTGTACCTAGGAAAACCATGGGCCGTACGTAAAGTATAGTGTCTGTCCGTTCAGACTGAAATGTTGGTGATAAGTCGAGGATAGATGAATTTGTGGTATTTACAACCTTTCTTAACGAGTCCTGGAGCAGAATGTTCCACTGAGCTCGGTTGGTGAGCTTTTGTGGGTCAACATGTAAACAGATGTTACGCAGTTGAGAACTGAAATGAGTCAGCCGTTAGCTTGTTTACTTTCTTCATATTTGACCAATGAAGTTGACGGTTTTCTGACGTTGGTACTAATCCTTAGTTTGTCTCTGTGCTGAATTTGTATGTGCTAAACAATATCAAACCAAATGAACAGGGAGCTGTGAGATAGCGACAACAAATTTGAGCGTTGTTGACAGACATGAATCTTAGCTGATTGGTTGGTTCATCTGCCTGGGATTTTCTTTGAACATCAGAATTCTTTATTTGCGGTTGACACTTGTAACAACATGCTGTGGTTACTTTTACTTTGGATCATTTCTTTTACACTTGGAGTTGGTGTAAGCTGCTCTCCAGCTACATCTTAGCTTTTAAGGAGGGCTTTTTATACATTCTTTAGGTAATTCGTGAGCGTAATTATCTTGTTTTGAAGGTTTGGCCATAGAACCATACGCATGTCACTGTAAGATTGTCCTCGGAAGACGCCAAACCCGACGATTATCTTGTATACTCTAACACGCACTCTAACACATGAGTCATTTAACAGTATGTACATGTGTGTGTGTGTGTGTGTGTGTGTGTAGCAGGCGTGTCTGTGAGCTGAGACACATTCTTAGTCTCCCACTAAGGGGATATCTAAATGATGACTAATTATTTCATGTCACACTTGCAAATTACAGTATTTATAATTATGGACTTGCACCCAGAGTCACACCAAATTAACACTGACGTAGGATGTTTAAGGAAAAGTCTTTTGGATGAGAGATCTCTTTTATATGTGAGTGAGCGCTCAGGAAACCACACCGCTAATGATTCATCAAGCTGATTACAGTATTGGGTGAGTTTCAGAGGAGAGAGACTTAATTGGGCATTTGTTCATTTTCTACTTTCTGAAACCATCCTGCGTCTCTGTTACATAACAGGACGCAGACTGTTGAATGAATCATAGCGTCGAGCTTCTAGGACTCTTCACAGAGTTGTGAGGAAGGGGGGGGGGGGGGGCGGGGCGGAGGCTAGCCCTTGGAATCCTCCTCCTTTATCTTGTCCTCTTGTCCCGTGTGCTGCCTCAGCCATATAAACCGGAGGACCCAGTTTGAGAACCCGGTTCTGGAGGCCAAGCGAAGGGTCCAGCAGCAGCAGCAGATGCAAAGCCAGGGCCTGTCCTCGCTGCCCCTGCCCACCATCTACAGAGGTAAGACCCTCCGCCTCCCCACCTCCACCTGCAGCCCACTCCGACAGGAGAGAGTGCTGTGTGGCTCCGTGCTTACCTGGTTTTACAGCCCACAGCAAAGACACTGGATGAGACAGGTTGTCCTTTGTTCCTCTCTCGCAGATTTTTCTAGATTTGTACGTGTGTTAACTTTTTTGGGGGGGGTGGGGGATGTCAGTCTGCATCTTTGGAAACGGGATCTTGAGTGTTTTTTCTGAATATTTGTATTGAATTTGTTTGCGAGGCCCTCTGTGTCACTGTGTGCTTTCACTGAGCTTGTGCGCACATAACACTGTCCCTGACCTTGAGCACACAGCTCTGCCCGCGCCCTGTCAGCAGGGCGTACACTGAGAGGCTCTCCATGCTAAAAACTGCCTTGATGAGTTGAGTGCAGGCCGTTTGTTTCCCTAGAAACGGAGCTATCGCCCAGTCGGTGACAGCTTGTCTCTGTGGTTACACTTCCTGTGCAGTGAGGCTCTCTCTCCTCCCATCCCATCCCACCCACCCCTCCCCCCGCCCTCTCCCCCCTATGCCAGTGGAGGACGCCACTCCCTCTGCCACCCTCCCCAGACCCTCCCTGGCCCACATAGGCCCCGCCCCTGAGCGCTGCCAGAGCCTCAGCGACCTATCACGGTCCCCGGCGGCGGGCCGCAGGGCCGCGGTTTTCGGCCTGCACGGTACGTCCGCCGCCGCCGCCGCCTCGCTACGGCGCCCCCTGGTGGGCCGGAGGGTTGCGCGCAGCCCCCACCACCGGCCGCTTCACGCCTCAGCCTGTGTGTGTGAGCAGCAGCCTGTCTGTAGCCTGGCTCTCCCCCTCTGGCTCTCTCTCAGTAAGTAGGCCAGGGGAGAGGAGGCGTGTTGTTGTCTTCTGGCTGCCTGTGCTGTGCTCCTCTCTTCAGCATGCAGCGACAGACCCAGTCACCCCCCCCCCCCCCCCCCCCCACCTGCAAGAGACCCAACATGCCTGGGGCTGGATACACTATTTCCTGCCCTTCATATCAACAGACAGTATTGTGAATAAACACTAGAATGAGATGGGTAATAAGTCCTGGGCTGTTGACAGGCCGGTTACGGAGGATATGAACCCGCGACAGCAGAGTTGTTTCTGCATGGTAGAAGAAGAAGGTTCATTAGATCATGGCAGCGCTTGTTGGCTGAGATTTGAGCTTCCCTCCCTCTGTGACACAGATTCACTTCCTGGCCTGTTTACCCCCATCCATCTCCCTAGCATCTACTGCTGGATCCAGAGCGCTCACCACGCATGTCATTCCGGAATGTTCCGAAAGAATTCCGCACCTGCTTTTCCTCGACCTGTGAGAGGCGGAAGTGAGCCAGGGACTGCTAAAAACGGATGCCGAACTCAGTCCATGTCTCTGCACCTTGTTTTGCTCTGGCTCAGAGTGTGTTTACAGCAACCAAAACACCTGGCATAGGACGAGTTTAACTGATGAAAATGTAAATGGCCGGAGGCAGGCAGGGGGTGGAGGTTTTGGCAGTGACACCTCGAGCTAGAGCAAAGAAACCCACCTGCATCTGTCAGGCTGCTCTCCACTGTTGGACACTGTCTGTACCATGGCCCTGCCCCTTTCCCTGTGTCAATGTGCCCCCCCCCCCTCCTCCCAGCCCCCCCAACCCCAGCAGTGCCTTGCCTCATGCCCTTCCACCGGAAGATAAGACGGCCCCGCATTGGCATTTAAGTGCACTTGACTCTTGTAGAGAGCTTGAAAACATTGAGTGGCCATCCAGTGTGTGTGTTATTGCTGACGGTGTGCGTTTTGCTTCTTCTTCCTGCGTGTACGTGTGTTCGTGCGTGTGCTGGTCGGCGTCTTCTTCTCTCCCCCCCCCCCCCCCCCCCCCCGCAGAGAAGCCCCTGTTCACGCGGGACGCCACCCAGCTGAAGGGCAGCTTCCTGTCCACGGCGCTCCAGAAGAGCAACATGGGCTTCGGCTTCACCATCATCGGCGGGGACGAGCCCGATGAGTTCCTGCAGGTGAAGAGCGTCATACCCGACGGCCCTGCTGCAGCCGACGGCAAGATGGCCACAGGTACGCACACAAGTGTGTCAGTGTGGCAGTGTTTCGCATTCGTAGGGGAGCATGTGCACTGACGCTCTGCTCCCAGTCTGTGTCACAGTGGGAGATTACAAACACTGGGCTTGTAGTGAGCCAGCAGGAAAGTCTCTACCTATGTGAGTGAGTGAGTGTGTGAGTGTGAGTGTGTGTGTGTGTGTGTGTGTGTGTGTGTGTGTGTGTGTGTGTGTGTGTGTGTGTGTGTGTGTGTGTGTGTGTGTGTGTGTGTGTGTGTGTGTGTGTGTGTGTGTGTGTGTGTGTGTGTGTGTGTGTGTGTGTGTGTGTGTGTGTGTGTGTGTGTGTGTGTGTGTGTGTGTGTGTGTGTGTGTGTGTGTGTGTGTGTGTGTGTGTATGTGTGCGTGTTGAACAATGGGCTAGTGTCTATCTGCAGTGGTGACCCAGCAGGATAGTCTACCTGTGTCTGTGTGTGTGTGTCTGTGTGTGTGTGTGTGTGTGTGTGCCAATACCTCTTGCCAAGGTCACACATTTGCTTGTGTGTCTGTGTGGGACTCTGCATAGATGTGCTTGTGTGTGTGCATGTGTGTGTGCCATCTGCGGGGCTGTGTTCTTCCATTAATCACTATGGGGACTTCATGAGCACCATAACTCCTGGGCGGAAGCACACAGGGGGGGGACTGCAGCACTGTAACGTCACTTACACACGCACACACACACACACACACAAACACACAGAGACCGGGCAGCTGCACTGAAGGTCAGCAGGGGGTTGAGACTGGCAAGCCTGTCAATCCTCTCTGCATGGATTTGTTCTCTTCTAATGTATTTGGACCTCACACTGGGTGGGACTGGGCCAGGTACGATGTTTCTTGTTCATCTGGTGATGCGGCAGTGGGATTGTGTCTCCTCTCCTCTCCTCACATTACAGCACATTCTCTTTGCCTCTCCTCTCTCTGCATCCACCCTTCTCACCTCTTGTCTTCCTCGAATGCTTAAATTGCTCCATCTTGGCCACACTTTCGTCTGTGTTTTGAATTCACTCAAACCCTTTTCTTGAAGTCGGAAGCCGGCTCCCTGTGGTGTGCGTTTCCACAACGCTGTTCAGCTGTGGCGGGTTCTGGAAGATGGCGGGCGCACAGGTTAACAGCAGTGTGTTCCGGGGGAGTGCTTGTCATCCTGTCAACAACAGACCCGAACCCTTTCTCTATGAGAGCACATGCCACAGTTCCAGATGGCCTCTCTGTCCTTCACATCCACACATATGGACACAACTGCTCTCACTATCTCTCTCTCCCACTCCCACACACACATCACACACACCCTGCTGGTTCTCTTTACAGCTCAGATGGTCTGGTGTGTTCTTGGCAGGGTTTAGGAATCCTCCTGTCATGTCCATAGTCATGAACCAGCGTTAGAGGATGATGAATCTGTCATATCGCCCATGATCAGCTGACGTTGGAGTTGGAGGCCCTGTCCTTGGTCCTGGAGCACGGGTTTTATAGTGGAGGCGATTGTATGTACAACCATCGTGGACATTGCTGCATAAAGGTTAATGGGGTAGCTGGAGTGTGTGTTTGCCCATTCTAGCTGGCGTGTGTTTGCGAGGTTAGACTCTGCCATGTCATACTAGCCCCTCCCCCACCGCCACGGAGACGCCACGCGTTTCCTAGGCCACGGCGAGGGGACTGTGAGGTCACAAGGTACCGTTTGTTTTCCAGGAACGCGTGTGAACGTATTGATTTTGACACACGGGCTCGAGGCAAATGTCACCGGCGTTTATCCAGATTAATTAAAAAGTCCCACTTGTCAGGTTGCTTCCAGGACGGTGTGCTTGTGTCAACACCAGTGGAGCATCGACAATCGGCGAGCGTTCACTGGTCACACAACAGGGCCAAGCTGACTTGGTCCAGACAGGGAGAAAATGACCTTGATATCTTAACTCATCTCATGGACGTACTCTCCTCCCACACCTGCCTCAGATCAAGCCGGGGTCACCTGCAGGGCAGGGTTCAATTCCATATAATCAGTCGATCAGGGAAATCGTCCAGTGTCTAAATGGATTTTGCTCGTGTTTACTGACCCTGTCTTCTCAACTGGAGCCGAGGTGGCTGATAGTCATTTTACTAACTGAGAGCCATGACTAAGAGGCAATCTGTGTTAACACTCATCCCTCTTTCATAGACCCAGTCTATCTATATCCCTCTTTCCTTCTCCTTCTCTCTCTCTCTCTCTCTCTCTCTCTCTCTGTAATTAGCATGATAATGATGTCTATAATTGAAAAATAATTACATGTCATTATCAACCTGGGCTGTGCATTTAGAGAGACTTGAACGTGGATCCCACCTTGTGTTCCAACTTCATCGACATCTTAGTGAATAGAGGTTGTGTATCTCTCACAGTGAACCACAAAAGGCCGTATTCAATAGACCACAGCATGAGGGAGTTATCACAAATAGAAACACTGCGGGAAAGACAGACAGAGAGACATAGACAGAGACAAAAAGAGAGAGTTATTGTATTGGGAGGGTTCATTTGAAAGCTGTGGGCTTTGTTATCTAAGAAAGCTTGTAGGAAGAGAGGAATCTTTTTGATTATTCAGTGCCATTTTCACTCGCCAGCAGTGACTGTGATCTATTGTCTGACGTGAAGTGCTGGTGCCAAAACTGCTAGCTAACATTGGACAATAATGGAGGATATTTCCGTTCCTAGGTTGTTGTTTTTTTTTGGGGGGGGGGTCATATCTCTGTCGCTCTTTTCCCTTCGAGTCTCATCGAGCGTCTCCCTCTCTCTCAGGTGATGTCATCGTGTACATCAACGACGTGTGCGTCCTGGGCACCACTCATGCCGACGTGGTCAAGCTCTTCCAGTCGGTGCCCATCGGGCAGAGCGTCACGCTGGTCCTGTGCCGCGGGTACCCGCTGCCCTACGACCCCGAGGACCCCGGGATCAACAGCGCCATCATCTCCCCCCTGGGCCTCATAGAACAGCGCCCCCTGATGGTCAACGGCCGCAGCAACTACGACAGCTACATGGACTACATCTCCCGGACGGCACGCTTCGTCCAGGAGCACGGCGGCGACCCGATGGGCGTGGCCCAGCAGCAGCAGCTCCACCCGCACCCCCACCCGGGCGACACCCACCTGGACGGCTCGCTCCAGCCCGCCGCCGCCGCCGCGCACGAGGACAGCGTTTCCATGGCGTCGTCGGGGGCGACGCAGGCGGAACTGCTGAGCCTGACCATGGTGAAGGGGGCCGAGGGGTTCGGGTTCACCATCGCCGACAGCTCCACGGGCCAGAGGGTGAAGCAGGTGCTGGAGCCCCAGGGCTGCCCGGGCCTGTGCGAGGGCGACCTCATCGTGGAGATCAACCAGCAGGGAGTGCATGGCCTCACGCACACCCAGGTGGTGGAGCTGCTGAAGGAGTGTGCCGTGGGCGCCGAGACCTGCCTGGTGGTGCAGAGGGGCGGAGGAGGTAAGGAGGACGGGGGACGGGGGGGAGTCAACCGTTGGCTCTCCTTCTCTGTAAGGCTCCTGCTTCCTGTCTCTGTCTGTCTTACCTGCACTTGGTTTCTGGCTGTGCAATGCTAACCCCCACACACATACCTGTCTCTGTCTCTCTCTCTGTCTCTCTCTCTCTGTCTCTCTCTGTCTCTCTCACTCTCTCTCTCTCACTCTCTCTCTTCTCTTTCTCTCAAGGTGAGTTTGTTTAGTCCTGTCTGTCTGTATGTGTCCTTGGTCCAAAGACCACAGAACCCTATCATACAGGTTTTCTAGAAGGAGTCAACCTATACAGCTTCTCTCACATGCAGCCGTACAGTACTTTAGCTCTCTAACTAGGATACAAAAGTATGTATATATTCAGTTTAACGAGAGGAATGAGTGCTGTGCATACTTAGCAGTGCTGTTTGGCCTCTCAACAAAGATGCATTGATTGAAATGGCCTGCTGTGTACTCACTGGATAAAGCACTGAGTCATTGTCAAGGTTCTTTCCTCGTTTCATCTGCGCAACTGGCCTTTTTTTTAACGACAGCAAAATGTAAGAGGGTCTTTGAGAGGTAACAGAAATAGACTATGATGACGTTGACAGGATTTTTTTATTTCATTTTTCTTTCCGGTGTGTGGTCTATCCTTTTGTTCAGATCCTTGAGCTCCATGAGTCCACCAACACGTATTCGATTTGCTTTCATGCCTCTGGAGTGGTCGTTCCAAAAGGGATGTTATGTGTTACATCTACGTGTTACATTTTCCATGTCCTTTTTAAACATGTCCTTACTGTCATTGTTAAGTCATTATGGCTGTTCTCTGGGAGGAACAGGAAGTGAGCTTTCTTCTTCTCTGGGGGTTGTTAAGGTAATGACAGGACATGAGGAGTGTGTGAGTCAGCTGTGATCTTAAGCCTTCCCTTAATGCCAGCTGTCCTAATGAGGTGTGGAGGAATCACTAGAACGTCTGTGGCTCAGTAATTAGACCGGCCCTGACTGTTGAACTCAGAGACACGACACGTGATGCGTCTTCCTTCCAGCTGTGAACTGAGGTCGACATTGTCTCATCCCATTGATTGCAATGATTTGTTTTTGTTCCATTTGTTTAGGTGTGCTTGACTCCAGCATACTTTTGGAGAGAATTTGCACTTTCAGTACTACTCCGTCAGCCATATATGTAGCGCAAGCTAACTCAAGGGTACCAGAAGAGACAGAATGAGGAATAACAGTATTTGAGCTCAGCTCTGTAGCTTACACTGGCCACTGGTGATAGAACAGAAAGTCGTAATTAACAGATGAATGTAATGAATCCACTTGAGCTAGAGAGAAAGGTCAATGGAGTTGTTGTTTTGTTCCGCCTCATATTTCTGGTTTGATTTAACCACGCACAGGGTCCACAGCCCTCTGCTCACGAGCAGAAGGATCCGATAGTCACTGTTACTCCTCATAGTGAGGTGCTGAGGAGGTGCACACGCACTCACATACGCAGACACTCTATTCGCACACACTCGTTGGCACGCACACCTATTCACATGCACACGCGCGCACAAACTCACAGGCATACTCAAAGGGAGAGACTCCCATCTGTGCAGGCACCTCACTGTGTGCTGAGCACTCGCCGTCTGTGCGAGCTGGAGGAGCTGGAGGAGGAGGAGGAGGAGGAGCGGGGGGTGGGGAGGAAGTGGAGGAGGAGGAGGGGGAGAAGAGGAGGAGGAGCTAGAAGGTCATAGCGAGGTGCTCACATATAAATGCTGCCTACTGGCCCATGGAGAGGCACACTGATTTATATTCACTCTCATTACTTTGAACCGGGGACGCCGTTTAGCCGTGCCACGCTCGGATCCCGAGGCAGGAAGCAGGGGCGGAACGCTGCATCTGTTTGCTTGGCAGAAAGAGGGGGGGGGGAAGGTCGAAACACATGACCCTGCCCAGCCTGCCTCTTCAAATGGCTGACTGCACAGAGGGGGGGGGGGAGGGAGGGGGGGGGGGGATGTCTGAGGATGCTGGTGGCTAGCTTAACAACCCCACCAGCCTGCCCCCCCACACACATCCCCACCACACTGACTGAAGATGCAGGACACACCAGGTCATACTTAGGATGTGGCGTTTTGCACCTGCTGCTTTTCCAGACCCTTGGGAGAAAGGTGGGCGTTACTAGTGTGCCTTTTTTACTCCATCGCTCACCTCCCTCCCCCTCGCCTTCCCTCCCCCTCGCCCTTTCCCTCCCCCTTCGCTTCCCTCCCCCTCGCCTTCCCTCCCCCCGCATTCCCTCCCCTCGCCTCCTCCCCCTCGCCGTCCCTCCCCTCACCTTCCCTCCCCCTCACCTTTCCCCTCCCCCTAACTTCCGCTTCCCTCCCTCCTCCCCTCCCCCCCCCCCGCATTCCGCCCACCATGCTTTGAGGGGCGGTGGGGGGGGGGTTACATTGTCGATCCCCCCACTAATCTCGACCCCAGGGATTGAGCTGAAGAGATGGCCTCTCCAAGAAACCAATCAGGGAGGCGCACTGGCTGCGTTTAGCTAGGCCATTACACACTCTAATAAAACTGTCACCGTTCCATTGAAATGATGTTCCAGCTCCTAATGCGGCCCAATTTGGCTCCACTGTCAGGGAACTGGACACTGGCCATACATCCTAATTAAAAGAGCTTTGTCTCAGTCCAAGTGCCCTCTGCTGCTGTCGGCTACACTCTCTGAGTGACTCGACGCGAGGTGAGCGCACATGTCACCAGCCCTCACTCCGGCACGCCTCATCATCCACAGTCCCCCAGCCAGATTGACTCGTTCCCGACACGCGCCGCGCTGCGCGCGAGGCGCTCGGCCTCCATCAGAGTGCGCTAGCGTGTTAGCGTGCGCTAGCGTGTTAGCGTGCACCAGCGTCTCAGGGATGATGCCGCCCAGATGGTGGTGTGGGTAGCGTTGCCACGCGTCTCCTCTAATAACCATCAGAGCTCTCCAGACAGACGCCTCCGGTCTACCACCTCACCGCCCCTTCACCATCACTCACTCCATCGCCATCTACTGGTCATGTAGCGCAATAACACCCCCTGCTTTGTCACCGGTGAAGCTCTCACAGACCTGTTAAATAACTGATCCACCACTGACCACCATCAGTACAGTTCAATAACAGTACTGTCCCCGTACTTGGATACAGCAGACCCACATATTGCAGGAATCGACGGCGGTATCAGAAGGAAGGCTTCTTTTCCTGAAGCGCAGCGCCGCTACATGAAAGCAACCGTACAAAGGCTTGACTCACGTATTTACAGCCCTCATCCCGGACACCCACTCACCCGTCAGAACCCCTCGCAGTGCAGCCCCGGTTTGTTTCAAACCCGGCGTTGCCATGGTAACGTCTCTCCAGACAGGAGGAGGACATTGTAAATGACCAGCGAGGCCGCGCGGAGAGTGTCAGAGCTGGCCGGAGGCGTCGGTTAGGTTGAGGTAGCAGCCTCATCACTGAGAGCCATTGTGATGGACAGTGTGAGTGTGCTCACGGAGTCAGATTGTGGTGAGTTCATGATTTTCTTCTGCTGATCCTCTTTCACCATCCAGCATCCACACATGCTTTTGTTCTCCCTCCTGCTTCCCGGTTGTCATGGCACCGGTTGCCTGCTCCATGTTGACGAGAGGTTTCCATGGAAGTTGCGTGTTTTGTGTCGAGAGTTGCACTTCAGTGTCTGTTTTTGAAACGCTGTGTAGGTCTGAGTGATTTGAAAAGGAATCTGTTCAATGGTTTGCGGTAACAACAATGCATCTTTTAATGGCGCGGATATACGTGTGTGTGGGCTACATGTGTGTGCCAGTCTGTCTCCATGTATCTCTGACTGTACATACCCAGCGCTTTGTGCATCAGAGAGGGGGCGGCACAGAGTTAAACTCCTCTCCATGGACCAAAGATGGAGCCACTTAGCATCAGAACATCCAGTCAATTACCCGCCATCACTTAGAAACCACCACACTCCTAATAAAGTTATGATATTTAGCCAGCCCTGAGACACACGGCCGACTTCTAGCCTGTTATGCCAAACAAACGGTGTGCTCGGCCTCCCTTCAGTGATAATTAGCACGTTTTCGCGGCAGACTTCCTCATTAGAGGCTATCTACACCATTAGCTTCCTGCATCATGTCGCCACCTCCATAGCCAGACCAGCAGTGCCTAATTAGCGTCGAAGGATTTCAGCTGGGTTTCACCTAGAGATATACCATTTAGCAGGAACCAGCGTAGCGTGCAGCCTGCTCACACACCTTCACCCCGATGCTTAGTGGAGGCTTCCTATGCATACTTACATATACAAGCTGCATAAAACATACACATGTACACACATATACAACAAAGACAGATAGCTAGCTGTGGATGAATCTCTATCTCCTACTCTGCTTATTACAGTTGAGTCAGCAAACTCTGTCCCGAGTCCTCTTAATAGTCTTCAAGATGTGGACTTGTTTCAAGACCCCGCCAATGACGACTATCTCTACCCAGCAGAGAAAAAGAGAAAGGAAAGGTGTTTGAATCAATGGACCCCGCCACAGCAGCCCAGGAATTGTACCGCGCCGGGGCCAGCTCAGACAGTGATTCATTGGCTCGGAGTAAGAGAGGAGCTGAATCAGGCAGGCTGCCAAGCGGAGCGCTGAGCCGACAGCCATGTTCACAGCTCTTTACCCAGCATGCACCGAGAGGGCCCAAGCCAAGCCAGCACCAGGTCCGCGGCAACCTCCAGGGATCGATAGCCAATCAGTTTAGACCTGGAGAGACGGCCAGGGGGCTTGTGGGTAAACAGACAGGTCGTGTCCCCAACAGCAGGGGAGGAAATGGTTAAATCAGGCCAGTGGGCCACAGTGGGACTGGGAGTGCTGGATGGATGGATGGAGGGAGAGATGACTGGAGATGGTTAACCTGGATTAGCACATTGACCCTCATCTTTTAACACGGATGATGAGAGACCTTGTCCGCTTCAGACAGGAGGGATGAATCGGGGTTGTTTTGCTGTGACGCTGCCTTATCGTGCCCCGCCCCCCCCGCGGCGGACGAGTGCCCCTCAGCATGGAGGCCTGCTGGGAGGCTAAGCTCTCACACGAAAAGGACATGGAATCAGTAGCCATTGTAATCACTTTCATGTACCTGATGTTGTACAAAGCAGCCTCCTGTCGTCAGGGCTGCGTAAGTGATGAAAGATTTGAGCACCTCCATTAAATCATTGTGTTATCCAAATCTCATTTCAATAATGAAATGGCCAGCAGTTAGGCTGGTGGTGTGATATTATAGTGCTCTTAGGCAGAGCGCAGGCTGTGTGTGTGTGTGTGTGTGCTTGGGTATGTGTGTATGTAGACTTATATAAAATTGAGTTTGTGTCTTTCATTACAGGATGTCTACATACTGTGTAGTCTGAATCAGTCACACAAAGTGTCACAGTGGCAGCTAAAAGAGCCATTAGGGAGTAATGATAATACATGGATTTAAACTGCACTTTTCCAGATGCTCTGGCTTAATGTATATAGAGAAATGACATCCCTCCCAGCCCCTATACAACACTCATTCACTACATTTCCATTAGTTTAAAGTCAACTTGTTATACATAGTTAGATGCAGTACAGCCCTCCAGGAGTTATATCCATGGCCCCCACCTTGCTGAGATGCATTAGGACCAGGGCAAAAGCTTGAAAAAGCAGGGGTTGCCATGGGAACCACAGCCCAGCCTCAGTCAGAGGAGTTAGAACACTATAATTGACTTCCTGCAGAACCAGAACCCCATGCGATGTCCTTCACTTCCTGTCTTGAATGAGCCAATCACACCTCTGTTCAGGAAGGGAACTTGAGGAAGAAGAAGAAGAAGAAGAATGTAATATTACAAATTTAATAGGTAAAAAAAGTCTATATTCTTTCAATCTTGTGGATATGTTACAAAGGTGGTTGTGACACGACCCTGACAAACACAGACCCACTGGGGTTTGTATTACATTACAGGATGTTAGCCAGGTTGCTTCAGTGGCAGATCTGGTCACAGGTGTCATGATCTAGCCTCATTATCAGTGTTATAAGCTGTCATGTATACTGTGTATGATACTGTGTGTGACCTAGATACTCAGTGAACCAGGCTCAGTCTCAGTAGTGCATTATGTGTAGCTGAACTGACTGCTGCTGGAAACATGTTAGCTTCAGTATAGGATAGGACTTTCAGTACAATGGACAGCGCCACACTTTCTACACACCAGTTCCAGTGACAAGACAGAGAGACTGAGAAAATAGCCTGTCCTTGGTCACACCGCTTTTTCTCTCCTTGTCTCTCCCTTTCTCTGTCTCTCTCTCTCTCACTATCTCTTTCTCTCTGTCTTTGCCCTCCTTCTCTAGATGGATTTAGCTCCAGCGTTACCTCAGTCAGTAGTGCACATTGTTGCCCTGATGCTGCTCTACTGTAAAATAAATAAATACCTAAACTGCATTTCATTTGGACTTATAAGGGTCTCTCTTTCAAATAAGTTTTCAGCAGAAAAAGCGCTCATTGATCTTTGTAGAGTGTTTTGACCAGAAGGCTGTTCTTTCTCTCTCTCTTTTCTTCTCTCGTTTGAGTCTGCGAACATGTATAATCTATATTCTATCATCTCATTCTTTTGTGCACCACTGATGGAACAGCCACGTGGATTCATTAGGAAGTCCAAGGCTGATAAGTATGACAAGCTGTCGTTATTCCCACGTCTCTCAAACACCTTCTGTTCCAAGAGCTAGGCTTCTACGAAAAAGCCTCACTTTGGGTGATGAGTCACGAAAAAAGATTGAATCATTTAAAAACATTCCTTTTCCTACTGGTCTCTATCTCGTTGTTTTTTCCCCCCCCATTTAGGTTTTTTCATTTTCTTTCTTTTACCATGTGCAATGGAGTCAGCAATTACTTTGTGATTGCCTTACAGAGTTGAAAACCCTGGCACACTTAACATGTGCAGTCACCCGTCAATTCAATCCCAGCAATTTGCATACACTCATTCTTCCAGGGGGGGTCTATGTCAACACTTGAAAGACAGGAAGAGCCTGAATCGCATCAGGAGGACACAGGATGTTGTTTGTGTTTGTGCGTGACACATTATGTAAGTAGTTTGGGTGAATGGTACTATGGTGTGTGCTTTTGATGTCAGAGACACAGATATTTGTCTGCTTTGCTCTTCACTCTGGCAGTGTGTTTGAATACTCCACTCATCCCATTATGTTTGCTGTGCTGGTAGAATGTCACTGGAGAGGAAGGACGCAGCTTCAGTGAAATGTGTTATTTGGGCTTTTTTGAAAGGTCATAAAATGGCGATCAAGGATTTGAAAAAGGGTACAGGGAATGCATACCCCATTGTAGACTGGAGAGCGTTTAGAGACAGGCTTTCTGAGACACGTTCTAGCCCTCCCTACCATTGTAGTCCTGGAGAAAAACACACAGGACCTGTTCCCTCTCCCACAGACGATACACTAAAGATACCCGCAGGCCAAATCATCACACACACACACACACACACACAGGCACACACACACACACGCTCTGCAGATTCAAGAAGTGCCTCTGGTCTTGCCATAGTGGGTGTTGCTCGTTTGATACAGTGTAAAAAGTGTTTGAAATATTTACTGTAGAAATGGATCCATATCCCAGGGGTATGTGGGCATACAGTCCTACCATCAAACCGCTGAGAACCCCACCATTCATTCATACCGCACCCCTGAGTACTGGAGTACATCGGCAAGTAAAGACCAAAACTAATGTATCCAATACACTGGAGAGAATGTCTTAAACGTTTCACCTCTGTAGGTAACGTAATACTGTTGGACCAAAATATTTCCATGTTTTTACCTGTTTGTGTCCAGGACCCCACTTTAGTGTAGTCTTGCCAATCTCCGATGAGCTAGCACTACAAAAGCTGTCCTTAATTTGAACTTTTGAGATGTCATGTTCCTCCCTTCTCTGCGTTTACCCTCCAGCTACACACTAAGTTGTAGTCTTCTCTCTGCTTCTACTCTGAGCTTTCCCCATCTACCTTTCCCTCTTGACTCAGCTCCGGAACATTCTTGTAAACATCTCATTTCTGCACTACGGGCTGCAGCAGCTCTCTGGGCCTAAACCTTTGTTGTTTTCTCACCATTGCAGGTCACTATTCTCCCTGGAAGACCCCTAAACAGGTAACATGCAGTCGTTCTAAACCTCAGCTCTCCCCTCTCTGGTCTTCTTTAACCATCTTAATCTAACACCTCATTTAGTTGCCAGTGGCTGCAGTGTGCGTATGTGTCCGAGCTTCTCTGTATGACTATAACTTTTGTTTTATTATTGTAAAACTTGCTCAACTGCTGTTCCAGCGTGCAAGATTGACTGCTCTACTCCCCTTAACCCCCCTTCCCTCCCTCTCCTCACATTAACTAGAAGGGTTATATTTTGTGCCATGCCAATTATGTTGCATTTTTAACCCAACATCGACTTTTGACCCATTCCTTTCAGTCACATGATCAGGAAATGGTCAAGCTTCCCACTCGTAGATAAAGAATTACTAGAGCCGTCACACCGCAAACCAGACTGACCTCGATCCAACAGACTGTCAGTGACAGTTTACAGTTGTGTACAAGAACGGCAGCATAACTGCACTTAACCAATGCGGTTCTAGTAGTCCTAGATCTATGACCAGAGGAATGGCACCATCCTTCTCTCAGCTCCTCCATGTTTGATAACTAGTCAGTGGAGAGGGAGTGAGAGAAGACTTTTTGCTAGACATACTAAGAAATACCAAGTCATTTATTCATCCTTTCATTTTTCTCAATGCTGCTTCTCTTAATAACCTCCATTTTAGTTCTGTTTTCCCTTGAATGCTTAAGCTTCCAATGGCAAGCCTGGCAGAAGGGTGTCTTCTAGTCTGTGGAGGTGGTTATCGCCCCTAAAGGCAAAGTCCCTGAATGAGAGGTTGAGATGTTGGGGAGGTGGTCTCTAGTCACACAGAGGTCTCATACGAGCACACAGAACCCACTTACTCACAAGATTTAGTCAACACTATCCACCTGAGTGAGTGTGTTTGCGAGTGTGCATAATGTGTATGTTTGTGTGTGTGCATGTGTGTGTGTATGTGTGCATGTGTGTGTGTGACCGGGTGTCTGATGTCTGACTCTTATTCCATGCCATCTTTCAGCCCCCTCGGACCACCAGCGAACACCATCTCCTCCTTATTCCTTCAGAGCCAGATCATAACACACTCCCTCATGCTCTCACTGGTCACAGCCTCTGGGGGGTCTCAGTCCCCAGTAACTCTTTCCTCTCTCTCATGGATGTCCTTCATTGTTCATCCTCCCTGTTCCCTAGATGCAAGATATCACAGTCGAGCTAATAAATGGGGACTTTGCCCTTCCAGAGAATAGTCAGCAACTTGGCTGGTGGAGCCTCTCTCTTTCTATATCTCTTCTCTCTCTCTCGCTCTCTTTCTGTCCCAAAAGTACAAAATATGTCTGTACAGATATGAACTCCGTCAACTAAGGCTTCATAAAATGTCTGTCAACTTACTGAGTGATCACGCCAGTTTTCAACTCTCTTCCATTCAAATATGTTTCATTTTTGCAGCAACGGAGTTGTTCCTGAAAGTAATGACACCTAATTAAACCTTCACCGAACCCTGGGGGCTTGGCAGCAATCGGGCGAAATGGGAGAGAGAGAAAAGGAGAGGGAGAAACAGTTAGAGAAGGAATAGTGTATGACAGTGCTTTAGTTTGCTCCTACAGTTAGCCAGGTCTCCATCAATCAATCTTCATGGCCAGACATTTTCTCAGATCAGCAGCAGATTTGGAGAAGGAGCAACAAAAGAGTCCGAGGGAAGGCTTTAATACATGGCCTCGCTTTCATCTGTATCACCGTTCTCTCCGTGGAAACATCTGCCCGGTCGCTTAAACAGACGCGGGGCATCTCTTGAAGGCCTTCTTGAGTTCCGAGGGTTCGGCTGTCCGGGTGGTGGGTGTGGAGCAGCTGCTCTAATGGCCGTGTCATTTCCACTGCCACTCAGCCCGACTCTTCAGAGGGCCATTTTCTCTGTCAGCTCAACACTGTGGTCTGAGCCAGGCAACACTCTCATTGGCTGTGCACGAAGGCTGACATTTTGACTTAACGAGAAAGCTCTGGTGTCTTCAAAACTGCCTGTGGCCCTTCTCCAATTCTGAAAAACACTGGCAGAAGGATGCTTGAATTGTTAGGTTTGATGCCGACCCAGATGAGTCCACAGCTTGTATACAAGAGTAAATGAATTAACTTAAGGAGCTAGTGGCTTGTGGTCTCAGTGTAATTCAGTCTCGTTTGACGCTAGTTTGGCTCTTTCACAATGTCACTGAGGACAAGACTGTGTTTATCAAGAAGCCCTCAAAAAGATTAAACACACACACAGGCTCACACACACACACACACAGAGAAACTCTCCTCTATTCTTAGAACACGCAGGCTCATCTGAAAGACTGGAGGAGAGCTCTGAGTGTTGTTTGATTGAGGTCTTCCTCAATCCCCTGGCCATGTCCCTCAAGCATCCACTAAAGTTCCTGTCAGAGAAGCCCTGGGCCAATGGCTGAGACGCGCTGACATCTCAAATCTGTTTCCTCAAACTCTCCCCCTCCCTCCCATCCATCCATCCATCCCCCTCCTACCTCCATCCCTCCCTGCATCCCATCCCTTCTCCTTCCATCTGTCCTCCATCCATCCCTCTCCCCCCAATCCTCCCTCCTCTTTCCATCCCTCCCTCCCTTACCCTCCTTCCTCCATCCATTCATCCCTCTCACCCTCCCTCTCTCCTCCATCCCTCCACCTCACCCTGCAGAAGCCCAGAGGTGTTGTGCTTGTGTTGCATAATTGGTACGCTCAGCTGCCCAGACCTGCTCTAATAAGCCCTGGCATCTTGCTTTCAGTTTTCTTCTTTATTTCTCTCTCCTTCATCTTTGTTTTTGTTTTTAATTAAGCCGGCGTTCTGGTTTAGCCGCACAGTGCACTCATATCAGGCCAACAAGAGATGGCAAGTGCTGTGGCCTCTAATAACTCCATAACCCCTGTCCCCTCTCTCCTGTGGGTACTCTCCAGTGCTAAGGTATCAGGACTGAGATACCGCCCTCCAGTGTCCTCTTTCCTCGTTGGGGAGTAGGAGGGTAGGGTAGGCTATGCTGGGGCAGGGCGGGGTAGGTTAGGGCTGGGCGGACCAGGGCTGGGGAGGGCAGGGCCAGGGTGACGGTGACTGAACCATGATGATGTGTTTGCAGGTGCTGGAGCAGTGGGACATCCAGCAGGGCCAGGGCAGTCCCCAGACCAGCCTGTCTGCCCCTGTTGTCCCCCTCAGCGCCCCCTTCCCAAACCACCACCTGCACAGGGCCTCAGTGCCAGACTCAGCCGAGGCCTTCGGCCTGCCCAAGCCCGACCCCTATGACCTCTATGAGAAGTCCAGGGCTATCTATGAGAGTAGGCGTAAGTACTGTACCACAACACTACATTTACATTTACATTTAGTCATTTAGCAGACGCTCTTATCCAGAGCGACTTACAGTAAGTACAGGGCCATTCCCCCCGAGGCAAGTAGGGTGAAGTGCCTTGCCCAAGGACACAACGTCATTTGGCACGGCCGGGAATCGAACTGGCAACCTTCAGATTACTAGTCCGACTCCCTAACCGCTCAGCCATCTGACCCCCAACCCCCTATTTCCCGGCTGGGTGTCTGGGGGACAAAAGGTGTGTTTCCTCTACACAGGTGCAGCGATGAAGATACAAACACACACCAAAGACACACCAGCGCACACACTTAAAGCAAGCACACACAATCCTCGCACCAGCATACGCACCATCGAAATCTCTTCTACATAGAAACACTTCTCCTAAATCCCAACGAGCCACAAAAAGCCACAATCACAATTGCTACTCTCCGCTGCGTTCAACATCCTAGGAGATGTTGTGGGACGCGTTGCAGAGCAGCTGATTCAATCCGTACTTCCATCTGTTTATCGGAATATTCTCTTGTATGAGGATGGTTTAAGAGGATATCATAGATAAATCTGTGTCAATATCTTTGAACGTGAGCCCAATCTCCTAGCAGAGGAGAGGATCTGGAGTGGCTGAAGGGATCTCTGCTCGCCGGTGATGTCACACCAGCTAACACTCATCATAAATGTAGTCATGAGAAATGTAGAATCAATTCATAAACATCTCAGTTATAGGATACCAGCCTCTGAGGCCGTTGTAATGCGTTAGTCTTATTGTATCATGGCCTGTGTGGCACGTCTGACTGGATTACTTACACTGTGATTTATGGACGTGTCCAGACATGTTAACAGTTTCTTGGACTTAGACCCATCCTGCTATACAGTACTGTACTGAAACATTTACCTTGAGGAGAGTTCTCGTTTGAGTAGCTAACTCTGGGCCTTTGGAACTGAAAGGTTTGGCTGATCAAAAATACAACGGACTCACGTTTATTACCGAAGGTCATGTGGTCCTCGAGCAGGTGTGTGAGGATACCTTTAAAACGTTCAGACAGCTTGTTGAGTGTCGAAGGTGATGTATGACTCAGATGTGGCGTTAACTCACCGGGACAGTGTCACTGCTACTGTAGTCCCTGCTAGGGGGTAGATGGTTTGGGTTTGACATGGAGGTGGTGGAGCTGGTTCACAGGGCCGCTCTGCCTGGCTCTGGTAGGGTCTCTGTCGGTGGGCCTGGTGTATACTGAAGACTCACACAGGAGGTTAGGAGATGTGTGCTCTGCAATTATGTAAGGCAACCTTTATCAAAGAGGACAGGGCTGTCAGGAAAGATCCCTATCAAAGCCTCTCTCTCTCTCTTCATCTCTCTCTCTCTTCTCTTGCTTTTTCTCTCCCTCTCTCTCTCTCTCTCTCTCCCTCTCTCTCTTCCTTTTTCCTTCTCTCTCTCTCTCCCTCTCTTCCTTTCTCCCTCTCTCTCTTACTCGATCTCTCTCCCTCAGTCTCTTTCCCTTTCACGGTCTTTCTCCTTCTCTCCCTCACTCGCTTTCCCTTTCTCTCTCTCTCTCTCTCTCTCTCTCTCTCTCTCTCTCTCTCTCTCTCTCTTTCTCTCTCTCCTTCGCTCAACCACACTCTCTTTCTCTCTCTCTTTGGATCTCTGTGTTCAGTGTTGCATTTCATGTTGACACCATACTCTCGTTCAGCGGCTAATCGTCCACTCAACCAGACCACTCAGGGTTCCTGGGTTCAGGAGGGGCACCCAGTGTGAGAAAGGCTATGCTCGACTCTACCCACTTTGTTTTGGTCGGGTGGTGACCTTGATGAACTCTGATCAGTCTCCGGAACCTTCTCAACACAGATATAGGATGTAGCTCAGATTGAATAGTCACCCAGTTAAACTGATTAAAAAAAACTCCAAGATTCATTGCATGTGAGAGAGCTGGATGAAGAATCAACATATTTTAGAGTTTAAGGAATTTGTCCTGCATAATTTATCAAATCAAAAATTAACTGAAAGGCTGTATGGGTTCTGTGGTAAAAAAAAAATTGTCAGTCATTTACTGCATGTAACGTTTTGTGTTTTATTTTCTCTTATCTCTGAGCCCCAAGGGACATTCCTCCCAGTGGTTACAATAGCTCCAAATAAAACCTATTCCTCATTTACTATACAGACACTGTTCCAGTCTATTTAATCCTTTAATAGGAAGGTTTTACTGGCTAATGATTATCACTATGCTACAAATCATGGGTTTTCAGTGAATCAGTGAACCTCTTTGATTGCAGATGAGTGTCTGTTACCCCCTGCGTACTGTAAATAAAAAGATGGGTCTATTACACCCGGTAAGCACTTCTGGCCCTGATAATGGATGATGTGAGAACTCCTCTTAGACATACTGCTGAGGCCAGGGTTTTATCTAGCTCACAATCCTGACACAGTCTTTACTGTAAGTATGTGTGTTTCTGTGTGTGTGCTTATGCACGTTGAGGTGTGTGTGTGTGTGCTTATGCACGTGGACGTGTGTGTGTGTGCTAGGTTTGCTATTATTATTGTTTAAGGGTGTTTCCTCAATCCCTTCCCCCTATCCAGAACCTGGCCAACCACGGACTCCCTTCCCAGGGGACGGCCCAGGTAAGGACAGCCTCCTCAGGAGAACCTTTCATGGATTTAACTTTTGAGCATAGTATTGAAAACCAGAAACACAACAGAAGGGAACTAGAGTAGAAAACAGCAGGGTGCATCATGTAAGAGTAATGTGTGTGTTTGTGTGTGCGTGTCATGCCCCCCCCCCCCCCCCCCCAGGTGCTGAGTACCAGGAGGTGGAGGTCCACCTGCGCAGGCAAAAGTCCGGTTTTGGCTTCCGTATCCTGGGGGGGGATGAGGCAGGGCAGCCTGTGAGTCCGGACACGCGTGAGAAGGCTCGTATGGGATGGGCGTGGAACCCTGTCATTTCTACTTCTCTAACCCACTACACGAACACCTAACCCCCCTCTTACCTTGCCTGACTGAGAGAATGACGTCCCTGGCAGATCTGTGTGGGCCGCCGTCTGCCAAGGAAGCGAATGCTCCGCCACACGACTATTAACAACCACTGTGATCAGCACACAGCACACACACATCATCTGCATGAAGTTCTTTTGTATATTAACCGAATAATAACTCTCTCACGTGTTCATATGGCACCCTAATACACAGCATCAAACACTGAATCCAGGGTTTTGACCTCTCAACCCTGTTAACTTTGGAGCCCCTCTGGCTTTCAGATCCTGATTGGGGCGATCATCGAGAAGAGTCCAGCGGACCGCGACGGTCGCCTGCGGCCGGGAGACGAGCTGATCTTCGTCGACGGGATCCCCGTGGCCGGGAAGCCGCATCGCTACGTCATCGACCTGATGCACGGAGCAGCCCGCAACGGCCAGGTCAACCTCACCATCCGGAGGAGACTACAGGCGCCAGGTAAGTGTGTGTGCGTGTATGCGAGTGTGCATGTCAGTTAGGCAGTAGTCTAGCATTCTCTGGTACAGAGAGAGTTGAATATGTAGGGGTGTTTAGTCACTGTTCTCATTTTTCCACTCCAAGTTCCCCTTATTTTCTCATTAGCCTATTTTCTATATCCATCCCTTGTTCTCTCTCCTTCCTCCAATCCTTCCTCTCTCCTGCTTCTGTCTGCTTGTAGACTGTGTGACTTTCCTGTGGTTTGAGGACTCGGATTCATACTTGTACTGAGCAATATAGCACACACATACTACACACACCACGCACGTACCATACACACAAACACTTTACACACAGACATACTTCTCTCTCAGAGCCCTCATGACAGCTTGTGGCCTGTCTGCCTGTGAGTCTGGGAAGAGCAGCAGAGCCCCCAAAGTGCTTCTCTTCCCTCCCATCATCCCTCCTCTTCTCCTTACATTTAGTCATTTAGCAGACGCTCTTATCCAGAGCGACTTACAGTAAGTACAGGGACTTTCCCCCTGAGGCAAGTAGGGTGAAGTGCCTTGCCCAAGGACACAACGTCAGTTGGCATGACCGGGAATCGAACTGGCAACCTTCGGATTACTAGCCCGATTCCCTCACCACTCAGCCACCTGACTCCTTACCTCCATACCCTTCTTTCTTCCCCTCATCCCTCCTCTCCTCCCTCACTCCCTCCCTCCTATCCTACCTCTATCTCTCCTCCCTATCCCCCCTATCTTCCCTCCATCTCTTCTCCCTGCCTCCCTCCCTCCTTCCTTCCCTCCCGCCTCATCCTGGCATGAAAGGCGGGCGCTGTCTGACTCATCCCATCGTCTGTGGCCCCCGCCTTTCATCCACGCCATTTGATTCCTGGGAAGACGTTGTGAGGTGTCAGACTCTGCCTTCCTCCCTCTCTCTCCTCCGTCTCTCCCTCTCTCTCTCTCTCTCCCGCTCTCCTTGTCGGCTTTTAACCTTGATCACACACAGAGACAAGTTAAGCAGGAACATGACACATTTGTTCTCTCTAACCCGTAACGTGCATCTTTGTTTGCGTCGAGTTTTTCATCATCACTAACTCGAGCACTTAGTGTCGGCGTGGGCTGCGTTTTCGACCCGACCGCAATGTCGCCTTTCAACTGCTACGGGTTTCGAGTCATTACTTATTTGTATCTGTGATTGTCAGCTACTTGCCCATGGGAACTCCTCAGCAGTGGAGTAGCATTGAGAGACCCTCGTCCTTCCAGGAAGACAGAGCCAGTCTTTGTCCATTGATAAGAGTCGTGCTGCAGTGGCCCCTCCTCATCTCTCCATCGCCCCCTGCAGGTGAGAGCTGCCCCGAGAACGGCCGCAGCCCCGGCTCCATCTCCACCCAGCACAGCTCCCCTCGCAGCGACTTCACCTCGGGGACCTACCCCAACAACGCTGGCCTTGCCCCTCCCAACGCCAGCGCCGGCAACGCCCCCTCGGAGGGCAGCGCGGCGCCCAACGCGCAGCCCAGTGACGTCATCATCCACCGCAAGGAGAGCGAGGGCTTCGGATTTGTAATCATCAGCTCGCTCAACAGGCCCGAGGCTCCGTCCGCTGTCGGTGAGTGCTCCCCCCCCCCCCCCTCCTCTCCTCTCCCTTCATCCATCCATCCCTCAGCAACCTGTCGGCCTCCCCTCTCTCCCTTCCCTGCTTTTCGTTTAGGGGAGGTTGTTGGGGTTATCCTGCATCGTGGGCCTCTTCCTTCCTTTCACGTAGCACAGTAGGAGAGCGGTGTCCAGGCGTGAATCCTCCTGGGCCACGCGTGAAGCGCAGCTTCCTTTTAATAGCTGTAAGTGGGGATGAGAGAGAACGATTTGTCTAGGATTGGCCGGAGAAAGAGGTCAGGACTTAATGAAAAATGTATCGGCTCTCTCTCCTTAACACAACTCGATCTCAATTATGAATGGACTCTTATGTTAGTCAGTCAGATGTGAGGAGGTCTGTGGCGTGCCTTTGACTCTCTCGTGCTCCTGCGAAAAAGCTCCCCCGCTTACGTCAGCCCCAGGACGGGCAGGGAGAGCGAGAGGGATGGGGAGAGGCGGATCGAGAGGAAAAGGAAGAGAAGCCACTCAGCTCTGTCCGATCTCAGACGCGGTAACCTGTGTGTGTGTGTGTGTGTCTGAATGTGTGTGTCTGCGTCAAACTCCCAGCCGTGCCACACAAGATCGGACGCATCATCGAGGGCAGTCCGGCGGACCGCTGCGCCAAGCTGAAGGTGGGCGACCGCATCCTGGCCGTCAACAGCCAGTCCATCGTCAACATGCCGCACGCCGACATCGTCAAGCTGATCAAGGACGCGGGCCTCAGCGTCACTCTGAAGATCATCCCACAGGAAGGTGAGACGGGAACACGCTAAACACCAGCAGAGCCGTGGAGATTAGCCCCGACTGAGTCTTAGATTAACAGAGATCGTAGAGATTCGGACAGTGGAGGATTAGGATGTATGTTCTCTTATCAGGGTATATTTCCATTAACTAGTGCTGGATGTGTATTTGAGAGGACCATGTTTGATCAGGCTATGGAGATCTGGCCTCTAATGTTTGTGGCTGCCAGGTTACTTATGTAATGGCATTTTGATCACTGTGTGTGTTCTTGCTACATGGAGTGCTTGTACAATACTTGGAGAGGGAGCGAGTGTTTTCTAGTCTAGCTTTTACCATGGTTTGTATAGGTGTGTGTGTTTGTGTGGGTGTGTTTATGTGTGCGTGTTTTAATCTAATACTCCTCTCTGTGTGTGACTTCCTGTACCTCGATGTGTGACTTCCTGTACCTCTGTGTGTGACTTCCTGTTCCTCTGTGTGTGACTTCCTGTTCCTCTGTGTGTGACTTCCTGTTCCTCTGTGTGTGTCTCAGACCTTAGTAGCCCTCCCTCGGCCCCCAACTCAGAGAAGCAGAGCCCCTTGACCCAGCAGCATAGCCCCCAGACCCAGCCCAGCCCCGGAGTCTCCCAGCCCAGCCCTGCTCTGACCGAGGCCAGTCAGCCAGCCAGCCAGCCCAGCCCCATGGTCACCCAGCCCAGTCCCATGACCCACCAGAGCCCTGCCAGCACCCAGCCTGTGGCACCCCCGCCCCAAATCTACACCCACGACAGCAGGTAAAGAATATCGACTCTCCTCTTTGTACAATATTTGTATGATTTACAATTTACTAATATGCTTTGCATCCCAAAGTTTAGTTTCATGAAAAAGTTGGCAGATGATGAGCAATGTTTGTAGTTTATCCAGATGTAGGCAGCTTTATGTATGGGTCTGTCTGTTGGCTTCAGAGCTTAGTTTGTCTGGCAGTCTCTGATACCGTGAAGTCTTTTTATAGACTAGCTCTCTATCTCTGGGCCAGAGCACTGTTCCTCTGAGATTACAGGTGAGTGAGTCCTTGTCTCTCTGATTCCCTATTTGCTTTTCCTTTCTCTACCTCTCGCTCCGTCTCTCTCTTTCTCTCTGCCACTTTTATCTTCCTCTCCAGTATCTCTCTCTTTCTTTCTGTCTTTCTCTGTCTTTCTCTCTACCTCTTCCTCTGACTCTCTTCCTCCTTCTATGCAGTTTCTCCCTTCTCCCTCTCTCCTAGCTGTGCCTTCATTGGTTGTTGTATAACATCACTTTACTCTTATGGGCCGCTGAATAATTAAAGTAAATAGCTTCTTTATAGACGTAGAATGAATATTTTAGTGAGCTCCGCAGGGGCCCCAAAATGTGCGGTGTCATTTGCCTTTTTTCCTGCTTTACAGAAATTCTAAATATCTTAGTACTCAGTCATGCTGTATGAATTGACACTCTTTGAAGGACTTGTTTTACATCAACATTTCATGTGGCCAGAAAATCGAATGTTTCATCTACTACTGGGACCCTGTACAAAGGCAGTGAGACTGGAACAACCCATCTATTAATGACAGGCGAGCGAGATTGGCACCGATCAGCCTTTCATATAGGGTCACCTTCACCGTCCCCTGAACCCCCCTCCCTCCTCTCAGGGGACGTTTCCATGTGAAACTCTGACAACTTAGTGGGAAAGCTGAACTGTTTCCCTCAGACTACTGTCTTCACTTCAACTGGTTTGACAGTTACAGGTCAGAGGTCAAAGCCCGACAGGATGTGAAACCAGACATTCGGCAGCCTCCGTTTACCGACTACCGACAGCCTCCGGTGGATTACAGACACCCACCGGTAGCGGACTACCGCCAGCCGCCCACGCTAGACTACAGACACCCCCCTCTGATGGACTACAGACAGCTGTCCACAGACCCCAGGCAGTTTCCCATGCCTGACTACAGACAGCCACAGATACAACTACAGGTACATCCCATTCCTACGAAATACTAACCCAGGATTGGGGATGATCCCATATACTAAGTTGGACATGTTTGTGTGCTCAAAATGAAGGCTGTAGTTCATGTCTGTAGGTAGAGGTACTGCCATTTTGAGATGAATATCTCTTGCTTGGACCTGTTGTATGTTTTTGTATGACCAACAATGATCTCATGGCTGTTAACATGTTTCGCCTCTCCATGGTGTTGTACTCCTTGTTGTCTGACTGCATCAGGACTTTGACTTTTTCACTGTGGAGCTGGAGAAGAGCATGAAGGGCTTTGGCTTCAGCATCCGTGGGGGGCGGGAGTACAAGATGGACCTTTTTGTCCTGCGATTGGCGGAAGACGGTCCTGCCATCCGCAACGGGCGAATGAGGGTAAGCCTGATGATGTCACATCCTGTTTATTATCGTTCACTTTTTCTCAGTGCACTCAGCTAGTTACCAAACTCATTGAAATCATTTGGGGATTCTCACTGTTATAGTCAGATGATTATCTCAGATTGCAATTATAATTTTAAGCCCTGTATGAAACTAATCTGCCTCACGTAAAATGATTGAGAGAGGGATGTCCCCTGAGTGTGTGAAGGATTTATGTTGTTGTGATTCCTGATGAGTTCCCGCAGAAACCCCTCTCAACTTAGTTATCAAAAATACAGACCTGTTCAGATGGAACAGGTCTGCTTGAACTAGCCATGCTTCTTTATGTTTGGTAGGAATAGTACTGTCTCTACTGCTCTCTGCAGAGATAGATCCAGCTCTCATTGTCTGTGGAATGAGGCCTTTTCCGAAGTTAGGTTAAAATGCATTACTCGACAAATGTAGGATGGCGGCCTTTCAATTCTCCCTCCTTCCACACTCACTTCTTCTTCCACTCGCAATCCTTTCATTCTGTCACGCTCTGAACACTTTATTGCACTTTATTGCCGGCAAAAAATATGGAGATCTCACTTAGCCTCACCGATACCAAGAAGTAGATTAAAGGTCCGGGCCGTCACTGTGCCTCTCCATATCTTCTGATGTATCTAGTATATCTCTAGTATATCTCCATACTGTCAAACCCCTCTCTCTTTCTCTTTCTCTCGGCCTCTCTTTATCCCTCTCTCTCTCTCTCTCTCTCTATCCCTTTCTCTCCCTCCCTTCCTCTTTCGTTTCCCCTTTTCCTTCCCAAATCCTCCCGTCGTTGGCGGATAGCATGGTCCTGCTGTACATTTCTTATCTGGAATGAACCTGTCACAGATAATGTGTTTGAAATGCCCCAGGGGAGCCGTGGTTCTCCTGCCACCACGGTGAGGTAAACGCTGCTCGGCAGGCTCGAGGTTAGCCAACTGGGAATGAGGGATGGAAATGCACCCCTTTCTCTTTCTTTCCCGCCTCTCTCTTTCGCCTTCTCTCTCTCTCTCTCTCTCTCTCTCTCTCTCTCTCCTCTCTCTCTCTCTCTGTCTCCCTCTCTCTCTCTCTCTCTCTCTCTCTTTCGCCTTCTCTCTCTCTCTCTCTCTCTCTCTCTCTTTCTCCTTCTCTCTCTCTCTCTCTCTCTCTCTCTCTCTCTCTCTCTTTCGCCTTCTCTCTCTCTCCTCTCTCTCTCTCTCTCTCTCCTTCTCTCTCTCTCTCTTTCTGTCTTTGTGCCTTGTCTCAACACCGGAGGGGTGATTAATTCTCTTCCTAATAGTGGACAGAGCGGCGCTCCAGCTGTGTTCACGAGGCAGTGTGACCCTTGAACCCTGCCAGATGAATGGCTCGGCTGAGGTAAGGAGTTAGGATCATCAAACAGCAACACAGGACTGAACGGGCCCAGGCTGGCCGTCTCAGGTGGTTAAGTCACTGCTCCCATTCCTTTGGTTCACCTCACTAAACATCCCAGACTGGGTCAGCTGGGCTGGGCTGGGCTGGGCTCTGGGCTGTCTGAAGAGGAGGTGGTGCTGCTGGAGGGGGAAACCTCTAAGGAGGCCATGGAGTTGGATTAACACATATTTACCCTTTTAACATCGACAGTCTCAAACGATCTCTTCACATTGTCCTTTCTTGCGCTGTTAGATAAACCTAGTTAAATGTCTCACATCTGATGGTAGCCAAGAGAGGGGTGAAGGACCTTTGAACCGTACACATGCTGTCCAAGAGGGGTCCTGACCTGGGAAGTGAGGTCCTGTTAAGTATGAAGATTAACTTACTGACATTTAGGCCGGCTGGCATGTTGAGTTCAGGGCTTCTGGGCTGCTTCAGAGTCAGACATTGGTATTCAGGAGGGTTTCTTTCTTGAATGCAAAACCCCTACAGCAAAGTCGGTCATAATTCCATTGGAATGACGGGACAAATTTGCGTCTAAAATTAATTACAACTGACATCCAATTCATGGGTGGTAATGCTGATTAGAGCTTTACACTGGCTGATAGGTCCTGTTTGAATTATGGGTCCGTATTGATCCTAATAAATTGCCATCCACAATAAATGAAGCTTGTTAATTTTATGCTTAATATGTGGTGAGTGTGCACGTCTCCAAACCTGCCTAGAGATAATTCGCCCTGTACTTTAAGTTGCAAGCCCCTCTGTAATGTGCTCATCTGTTTGCAGGCTGGTGATCGCATCACACATAAGGCTGACAGAGTAGCTCTTGGTTGGAGATCCTCACATGTATTTGTCGTCCTATGAGTTGGTGGTAGAAAACATTATTTTCTTTTTCTCTTTGTCTCTCAATTTCTTTCTCGCAATCTCTCTCTCTCTATCTCTATTCTTCTCTCTCTGTCTCTCCCTCTCTCTATCTCTTTCTGTCTTATTTCCCACTCTCTAATTCTCTCTCTTTTCCTCTCTCTCTCTCTCTCTCTCTCTCTCTCTCTCTCTCTCTCTCTCTCTCTCTCTCTCTCTCTCTCTCTCTCTCTCTCTCTCTCTCTCTCTCTCTCTCTCTCTCTCTCTCTCTCTCTCTCTCTCTCTCTCTCCCTTTCCCTCTCCCTCTCTCTATGTCTGCTTAGGTGGGAGACCAGATCATAGAGATCAACGGAGAGACACCAGAGACATGACTCACGCCCGGGCCATCGAGCTCATCAAATCAGGGGGGCGTCGTGTTCGTCTGCTCCTGAAGAGGGGCACAGGGCAGGTCCCAGAATATGGTGGGTGTAATAAAAACTAGTCTCTCTCTCCCTCCCCAACCCCCAGGATAAGCCTTACACAGTTCATGTAACTCTCACAGTACTCAGTCTAACTTGGAATCAGTAACTTCTTAATATCAGAACCACTCATTTCTATGTATGTCTAGTAGTTTCTTAATTATTTGTCTCTTGCTGTCCATCTCTTGTTGAGTCTATTCATTGACACAACTCTGCTTTTAAAATCTGAAAATATTATATTTTTTTCTATCTTTCTTATCTTTGTCTATTTACTATCAATAGTATATGTAGTTAATACACTGATTAACAAGTCACTGTCTCTTTTACTGGTAAATCTCTTGTTTCTTGACTAACTGTAGTGTAACTCTCCATTTCAAGGCCTCTGGTTTAACCCTAATGACTGCTCCAGGTTGTCACTTCCCCTCCTTTAGGAATGGTACCTTCCAGTCTCTCCATGTGCATGAAAAGTGACAAGCATGGCTCCCCCTATTTCTTCCTAATGGGCCACTCTAAAGACACGGTTTGTGAAAGATCTGCATGTGTTTTTCTACCAGTCGCGTGCTGGGTGTGTTGGTGTGTTGTGTGGTGTTGTGCTGTGATTCGGTGTGGTGCTGGAACTAGCAATGCCTAGTCATAGACTTAGGAAGGCCCTATTGAAGTCTTTGACACACTGATCCATTACATAGGATGTAGCAGTACATGCTCAGCCTCAGTGTCCTCTGAGGATCAATCATGGCAGCAGATATATCCCTCAGGACAGCCCAGCATGGAGCCAGCTCAATCTAGAGGACCTTCTTTATGACTTCACCAGCTCGGGGGAATAGTCATTAAACCATAATGTGTAAACATACATGCACACACACACACACACGGCCATGGCAGTGAGTCACATCCAGTGCTGAAGCCCCCCCCCCCGCCCTTGTAATATTCAGGTGATTGTACAGTTCAGTAATATACAGCCACCTTCATAAATTGATCTCCCTCTATCTCTCTTTCTATCCCTCTTTCTCTCTTTTTAATCCTTCTATCTCTCTCTTTCATTCACTCACTTATTCCAGAGCCTGTTGTGACAAGGGTTTAGCTCTATTTCTTTCCCATCATTCTCTCAGTCTCTGTAATACCTTCCCAGACAGATATAAAGCTGTGATATAGGACCAGAGGGACTGGAGTGCGGTCAGCCAGAGGACAAAATATTTAATCACTCGACATCATTTGTCATATCAACCCCATGTGTGTGTGTGTTCTGGCCCAGAACAGTTACTGTACATAAAACCAGAATAGCTCACGTAAAATGCATGTTTTCCGTGTTTTATTGCCTTTTTGTTGGAAAATAAATGTTTATTTGCAAAGTGGGAGTGTTAACAGGGCTGTATGTTGCAACGGTGGCCGCAGTCTGTTCATTGGGAACACTTTGCATGCTGATCAGTTTGAAAAGCAATAGCAATGTTGTTTTTGGGGTGTGCTGGATATCGTTTGTGTGTGGGTGTTTGTTTGTGTGTGTCGTGCATTGGGAACGAGGCAGCGTATTCTGTACACTTTATGAAGGAGCACAGGCAGTCATCTGCGCAGCGGCGCCCTTTAGAAGACCAGAGCAGTATGTGAGGTGACAGGAGGCATTAGCTCAGCGTGTGACGATCACAGACCGCTCTTACGCACACACGCGTACACGCGTGCAGGCACGTATGCGCACACAAACAGGCACACACAGACGCAGACACACACAATCTCATTGGGCCACAGGAGGCAGCATGTCACTTCAATGTGCCGAGCAGAGGCTGAGGGCTGGCAAGGATAAGTCGGTGTGAAATTCCGGCGTTCTAGAAAGCACCAGGTGCCCCTCGCGGACTGCCAGCTACAGTGAGAGCTCCAAACACTAGCCCTTCCGACTCCTCTTCTAATGACCCTTGACCTCTGGCCCCCTGCCCACTTTATTGATAAGGAATGATGACCCTGGAAGAGAGGCTCTGCAGTGCAGAGAGGGGAGCTAACAGGCGTGGTGAGCACAGTAGTCTCCAGGGAACTGAGGGCTGGGATTCAGCTGTTGCGGTGGTTAGTTACTGAAGGCCCCAGTGCCAGGGAGAGCAGCAGACCCACAGGTTTTTTACCAGGATAAAGCAGCACTTTATTTAGCACATCATCCATTCCATTAAACCTGTTTTCGATTTTCTGTTCCCTGCCCTTATGGTCTGGGGCTTTAGATAGAGTGAGAGAGCCTAGATTTATTCTGCAGAAAAGTTGTTGTGTGACGTACTGTATGTGAACTGTGAAGCTTTGGTTTCTCATTTGCTGCCCTGACCTCCTTACCTCAAGGAATAGCATGTTTGTTGTGTGTTTTTTTTAAAACAGAATATGTAAAACATAGTGTTTGATGATTGGTCAAAACCCTGTCCTCTCCCACCTCTAACTGTGTGTCTATTGGTCCCAGCAGACAGTCCCTCCCCTTGGGATGCTCACCCTACAGCCTCCCCAAGCCTGTCGGAAGTAGCCCTGCCCCTTGACAGCCTGTCCATGCCATCGCCATCATCTCATCTGACCCCGTCCTCAGACCCGGCTCACCAGGCGCCCCTGGAGGTTCAGCGGGATCCTGCGGGGCCGACGATGCCAGAGAGCAAGGCGGAGCGCTCCCAGAGCCCCTGCAAGGCCGAGCCGCTAAATCCGGATAAGACCGGTCAGGGGAGGAGGGCGGCCGGACCGCCCAATGGGAGCAGCCGGGCCAAGCAGAAGGAGGGTGGCAGGTCCACCCGCCGAGGCAGCGGTCCGAAGGGTCAGCCCGCCACCGAGGGGGGGCTAGGGGGGAGGGGAGGGGAGCAGCCGGGGGAGCCCAGGCCCTCCAAGAGCTCTAGGGGGAGATCCAAGGAGAGGAAGGCCGGAGAGAGCAGCCACCTCACAGGGAAGAGAGAGCTCACCCAGTCCCCTAAAGGCTCCAAGCCCTCACACACTAACTCGAATGGGAGCAGTGGTGGAGCCCAGAGCAGCAGCCACCCAGAGAGCAGTGCAGCACAGCATGGAGAGTTGGCCCAGGAGAAGCCCTGGACCAGGGAGCCCGAGAGGAGCCAGGGAGAGAGCCGGTCCTGCCACCCCAGCAAGAGCACCAGCAGCGGGGGCAGCGGACCAGGGAGGAAGGTCACCGTCTCTCCTGGGCCCTGGAAGATCCCCGGGTCTGATAAGCTGCCAAGCACACTGCGCTCTGGCACATCCACTCTGAGCAGATAACAGCGTGGCTGGCCCCCCTAGCTAAAGGCCAGGCTAGGTCACACATCTCTGGGCCCCCCCACTGTCTCTCCCTCTCTGCCCTGGTCTCCCCCCAGACCTCAAGAGCGAGGGGGGGGGGGGGGGGATCTCTCCATGCGTTTTTAGAGAACCGTTTTTATTTATATTGTTGTACTCTAAATTATTTTGAGAGATATTTTACACCCACCACCTTAAGAGCTGGAAGAGCATCAACTTTGAATAGAAAACAAAGAAAATATAGAAGAAAAAACGAGCAGAATGTGTGTAGCATGGCAGGGTTCTCTGGTTGTAGTGCGGGGTGTCTGAACACAGGAACTTCTTTTAGAAGTGCTAAATCACCCACCCACCCACCCCATCCCCCCAACCCCCCCCCCCCCCCAGCAAGCATGAAATACCAAAAGACCTCCATGCAAATCTAACCACTGATGGTTAAACCACGGTCAGTTGCCACTGCTGTTTTTTTAATACAGTAGGTATGTCTATATATACAACGAAGTCTATTTTAATGAAAAGGAATGTGGAAGACTGCTTGCCTGTTTTTGAAGAGAAAGAGAAAGACATGACAAACTAGGTGACATGAGTACTTACTAAGCATCTGTGGAACTTTGCCTTAAAACGAGACTGAACCAGAACTGAATATCTTGTATATTCTATCAGAAGATATGGAAATATAGATATATATTATATGAGTGTGAATATGTGGGACGTCGTGTAAATAAGATCACCTGTAAACATACCTTGATGGGTTCATGGTAGTTTTGCAACTTGGCGTGTGCTAGCTAAATGAGCTAAGGAACACAGAGTTCATCATCACATTCTTCTCTTCATTCTCCTGTCCAGACCTTGATTGCATCATGTGTGTGTGTGTGTGTGTGTGTATGGATCCACTTCGCAACGACTGACTGTTGTGGACTGCAGTGGAGAATGCAGTGGACGCTCCATTTGAGTTTGAGCTATCAGTCTGTGGCTGTGTCGCCGGCCATTTTCCTCACTGTGCTTCACAAACAAAGCAATTTACAGAGGTTTGTTTCAGTGGACGCCTGAAGAAGTGAAGGCTCATGGGACATTGGGGCAGTGTGCCTTACGACTGGAAAGGGGCACAGATGACAGAGGGGTTCGATAGAGGCTGCTATGTCATTACCGTCAGTATCCAGCTACATGGTACCATGAAGAACATTTATGTCCTGTGTTTATTTCTTTTCTTTTTTCACTTTAATGAGTACAGTCTCCAGCCCCACCGATGGCACAGTGTTTATTTTGTGACAAATCCAAGCTGTGCAATTTGAGACAGATTGAAGGCCTGTCACGGTTCCCATTGAGTTATGTTGGTGTTTGTTGCAGAACTGTTTATGGACCTTAATGTGGAAACAATGTGTCAGCACATCTCAGACAAGATGGTGTCAAGTATCTGCACTGAACTGAAAGTATGGAAGTTCAAATAAAACAAAATAAAAAAAAGACATTAGTAATTTTAGTGCGGCTATTGTTAGAGTGAGACTCAGTCCCGGTTGTCAGAAGAAAATCCATAGCTCACATCTGTCTATCAGTGTGTAACTGTACCTAATGATCCCAGTTTACAGAAGAAATTCTCTCATCTTCTTTCATCTCTACATATGCATGTACGCCAGTCTAGAAACAAATTCTCTATATTTGTTCAGGCTCGGCTTAAGTGATTCTGACTTCTCAGTCAGTGACACTCATTTGTGTATGTCTCTCTCCTAGACTGCTTACCAATGACCTTTTCTCAACTTTTCTGACAGTTTAGTGCCATCAAGGGCCAATCTCTTCCCCTTATAGTCAACATACATCTTGCTGAGTCACGTTGTCTGTGCGATGACTAAGCCTCAGGCTAATTCATCTGTCGCTCTTAGGAACCCAATGTGCACAGAAACAAGGGAAGACTACAGTGATCTGGCCGTTCTGACCTGAGATAACCTCTCTGATGGGAAGGGAGGAACAATCACTGAGGACTAATCACACCTTTCTCCTCTTTTTTTGATGCCAATTCTGAGTGGTAATTTTCATCACATCATTCTTATGATCACACTCAATAACTTTCAATCAATCTTTCTCTCTCTCTATATATATATATTATTAATATATATTTCTCTTCATCTATCCCCCTCTCTTTATCTATATATCTCTATCTATCTTTCCCTGGAGAATGAGGAAGGGGAGTAATTCAGTGAGCCAATGTAATCAGTAATTACACGAGGAATAAGATCAAAGCACAATCTCATACAGAGGATTGGCAAGAACATTTGTGCTCTGGATGAACAGGTAGCAGCTTTAGGCTTCAATGGACCAATTTCTTCTTACTGTGAGGGCCACAGGTGTCTAATGGGGTCAGAACATGGAGCACCCGGCCCCTAGACACTGCCTTCTCCCCTGTCTGGGACATGAAGAGGAGAGAGACGATGTCCTTCCTCTCTCCACAGTCCTCCACTGTCCTCCACTGAGCTGTCTCCATCAGGCCGACCGCAACGTCACGTTATGGGAATCAAAGAGATCGATGTGTACACATATATATTATCTGCAAAGTGAGTGTGTTGAAGATGACACTTGTGTGACCCCGCCCACCCCTCCCCCCCCCCCCCCCCCACTCCTCCTAGCAGCTGGGTATCACTGTGTAGTGTTAGCGCTGTGTTGATCTTGTACAGCTGTCTCTCTATAAATATGATTCAATGTATTACTGATAGTCACAAAGACTGTAAGTGAGCAACTATTTTTATGAAATGCAACACTATGGATATATTAACTTTTGCAGAAATCTTGTTTACTGTATGATATTCTGAAATGCTGTCAAATAAAATCTTGACGCAGTGTAAAAGATTAATAGTGATATGATTTTTGGGGGTTTATGTCTAACATTGTGTCATGATGGATAAGCTCAGCCAGAGGGCCAACAGAAGGAGCAGTTTAATTCTGTATTTTTGTAATTGTACCATACAAAGAACTACAAAAATGGAGTTGTGCCCTGGGAGAATCTTTCATTATAAGGCAAAGTTCCTGTATGGTAATATGGGAAAATTAACACAAATGTGATTACTGGTGAATAATGATAAATATATATAAATACAAATGTTGGCCTAAATTTGTCCATGGAAAGGTTTGTGGATATAATATTTATGCACTTTCTCATGTTGTCCATGAGGGGGCGATATAGACTTACATGTTTTTTGCAATGTTTCATAACAGATTTTTTCTTACATAAATTCCCTGAAATAGTATTTCTTCAACTCAAAACTATGTTATAAAGCTTTTGTACTTTGATGATTGTTCTAGGTAAGGGATTTAATCAACCAAACCACATTTCGTTCTAAACTACAACATCATTACATAATTGTATAGCTAGGTCAGCCTTGATCAGGACATTCAGACCCCAGATACAATAAAGAGAGACACAGAATACAGAATGTACTATATACATATCTCTGCATTCATCACAACTGGAACTCCAGGTTCATCTCTCTGACTGATGCATTGTAACCTAAACAGCCGTGATACGATCGAAAAACACATTGTCCTGTTTCTTGTTCTACCAGCGAGAGTGGAACAGGTTTGGATAAGGAATGTCCCGACCTTGTTTCGTCTGGTCCCAGACACTACTGCTGTCTCTGTCTGTCTGTACCCACTGTCTGGTCCCGCTCGGAGCCTCTTTAATCTCCATAAGGAGAGAACATGTCGCTTATCACCACGTGTGCTGCCTTTGGTTTGTTCATCCAGACGTCTTTCATTCTACTTCTCATCCTGCGATTCAAAGCAGCTAGAGGGAATGAGTAGTAGGTAGTAGTTGTATATTCTAAGGGATCTTTGTTCAGGTTTCTAACACGTTCGTGTTAGACTGGTTTTAAATTGTTGCTGGATTACTTTGAATATCTGGTGCAGACTAGCAGGCTCTGTCTGTCGCCTGGCGTAAGCAAGCAGGGTAGCAGTCTTCCTCCTCATTACTGCTGAGGCCTAATGAGGGATATGTATGCAGAGCAGTGAGTGTGTCCGACAGACACTGAGCAGAGGAGATAACAGCAAGAGCACTACAGCCTCCAGACAGAGGCTGGGGAGGTGGGAGCGAGGCTGGGGCTGGGGTGGTGGGATCGAGGCTGGGGCTGGGGTGGTGGGAGCGAGGCTGGGGCTGGGGTGGTGGGAGCGAGGCTGGGGCTGGGGTGGTGGGAGCGAGGCTGGGGCTGGGGAGGTGGGAGCGAGGCTGGGGCTGGGGTGGTGGGATCGAGGCTGGGGTGGTGGGATCGAGGCTGGGGCTGGGGTGGTGGGAGCGAGGCTGGGGCTGGGGTGGTGGGAGCGAGGCTGGGGCTGGGGTGGTGGGAGCGAGGCTGGGGCTGGGGTGGTGGGAGCGAGGCTGGGGCTGGGGTGGTGGGAGCGAGGCTGGGGCTGGGGTGGTGGGAGCGAGGCTGGGGCTGGGGTGGTGGGAGCGAGGCTGGGGCTGGGATTGAGTCTGGAGCTGGGTGGAGCTGCTGCTGTGGATCTCTGCTGAAGAGAAAATCAATCCTTGGCTGCAATACTGTTTCCACAGAGACAATGACACAATGACAAGCCAACTAACCATCCTCTTGTAGTCCTTGTGAACACGCTCTTGTTTGCGAGAGGAGAAACGTAAAAGAAAGGAGATGGATCAAATCTTGAAATAAATGTTTGTGTGACATAAGAATGGAGCTAGGGTGCTTTCTTGTTGTTGTTGTTGTTGTTGTTGGCATGAGAGATACCAAAAGCAGGGTGCATCCTGTTGGCTCACCTGGTAGAATGCATACCACGTAGGCTAAGTCCTTACCACAGCGCTCTGGCCTTCTATTCAATTTCCTGCTTGTCATCCCCTCTCTTTCTCCATTCCTCTCTCTCACTACAAACTGTCACTATCAAAAAAACACTACGCCGAAATGACCCAAAATATAAGAGAGAGATACAGTAGCTTAGGAATGGTATGTACAGTACACCAAATCTGTTTTTCGATAATGCTTCCTCAACAAGAGATAATGCAAAGCAATGTTTAGAAACTCCAAGGTTCTCTCCCAGCATCCAGGCCTCCTGTGGATGACTGAGAGTGGAGTCGTCTCTCACTCCAAACCATGTGAGGCGATGATGAATGGGCTTGCCCTTTTCCATTCTGTCTGTACCTTTGAGATCACACCACTCCCTTGCAAACTATGAAAGGTGGGAAATTGATGGAAGACTTTTACCACTAACATAAATGTGTGTCAAAGACCTTCCTCTCAGAATTAGTGTATTATCTATAAAATGTGTTTTATAGTTTTATACCTGGAAAGAAATCTCCACTCGTTTAGATTCTACAGGAAGCAGGTCATTTTGCATTGGGCATAAAGCTATAGTAGTTTATCAGTGTATCTGAACAGGTTATCTGAAGCGGGCCTGAATTAGTCTTCTTGATCAGAAAAACACTTCCACTCTGTATGTGTTACCTTGGTTTCTCTGAGTCTGTAAGGGTGGGTAAGTGTAGAAAGTCTACAGGCCTGGGATAGTTTGTCTCTTTCTGCTTTGATGAATCACCACTGTGACATAAGCACATCCTGTGGATGAATCACTATGGACTTAAATGTCTTTGTCCATTTTCCTTTTATTTCTCTTGACAGAATTTAAATTGTCTTATCTGTTTTAGGGGCCAGCACTCGGTCAGTGTCTACTTTTTATTTTTTCTCATTGACAAAATAAACGTTTAGAGTTGTTAGACTAATGCATACTGTTTGTATGAGTCCTCTTCATCTGAACTGATCTCCTCCACCCTGTCACTCGTGTTAAACCTGTTCTTCCAACCTTTCACATTGTGTACCATAAAAGCGCCTCTCAGTAAGCACACCAACAGGAAATGGGGAAACATTTTCCTGGGGTTATTCATTTGTTTCATGCAGGAAAATAAGGAATCACCTTTGTGTGTTTGATCCTGTGAATGTTTCATATGATGTGCAAATAGATATTGTGATACCACCCAAATCCTTGCTTCATGACTCATAAGATTAAGGTTCTGCCCTATCCTTTATCTTTGCAACTTAAGAGCAACATTATAATTTCTTATGCTTCACAAACTGGTCTGTAGAACAGGTGGACCTGTTAGGACACGATGAAAATGGTTGAGCTTTCCTTCAAATGAAAAATAGACTTTTAGGGTTAAAAAATTAGAATTTTAGAGTTTTAAGGGTTTACTAGTGTTCTTTAAAATGTCTAGGCCTAATGGTTTTTGCTACATTTGTATATAATTGTTATCGATAGCAATATTAAACTATGAATATCAAATATGTGGCCAAGACTCACCAGGAGAGAAGCAGTAGAAAACAAAATCATGTCTTAAGTCAGGTAAATAAATGAAGAATGTAGCCTACTTGTACAAAATATTATTATAAAGCCCTGGCCAGTGAAATATGTGCGTTCAACCCGTTTTCTGCTACATACTGTAAGAAGTCAACGTTTGGAATGCTAACGATGCCAAAACGCTTGGGCAGGATATTGAACAGAAAAAAGTAGACCTGTTATGTGCGTAAAAGGTGTGCCTTGTAAAAGGCTAACATGTCCCTGCCCCGCTGATTGCTTTCGTTGACATATCATCAGTACCACGTTGCCTCTCTACATGAGAGCGGCCAGTTGACTACAGTCAAAGTATTCCACACCGAGAGACGGGCAGCAGCAAGTCTGCAGTCCTCAATTGACAGGCGCACGTTTATCGGCACCGGATCCCAACGCAGCAGCCCACTAAAAATAAAAAGGAATTCTACCCATGGTAAAGGTAAGGAGAGAACTATTTATGGTTTAAATTTGGAAATGTTAACCAAGTATTTTGGGGGGGAATGGTTAAAATAAAGACTCGAGTCCAGGTTGGAAGAATGTGCTGGGGTGTTTGGTTGACATGAATGAGTGTGCACCCAGCCAGCGTTCAGGAACTGAGAAAGAAACACTTGTTTGCTGTGTAGATCTTACGTTCGATATTATGGTAATTTCGTGTTTTGTTGTTTGTAAGAACACATCGCTCCCGAATATCTTCCTTGCATGCTATAGCTGTCTGGGATAAACGCAGTGGCTAGTCCAGACGTCGCGCTAGTGTACCCAGCAGCTGCAAGCACAGCCCGCTCGAACGAAGCTGATGCGCTTCTGTTCATTGTAGCCTTTGAATGTGCTGTCTATTGAGTAGAAAAAATGACTACATTCAACCGGTTTACAAATAATAAAGAGGAATCCAAGGATGATACATTGCAACTTCATACAGTGAACGACAGCAGTTTCATTTTATACAATTCCTCCTGTTTTCTGTGTAGCCTATTTGGAATGAATCTGTGCTTGGTGCTCAATCATTGAACATCCTTGGTCGGGGATGTGGTCTCTAAGTCGCCTGCTGAATGGGACCATTCATCTGGCACGAACTGTCTTTTCAAGTTTGGGCTCTTGTGGTTTTAGGAAGGTGGCTGTACACAATTAGAACAACCGTTGTATTTAATAACTTATTTGCTATTATGTGCAAATTATCCAGGTGTCGTTAATCAAAAGGTTGGACATTTCCAAGCTTTTATTTTGCCCACAATCAAGTTTCCACATTGACTCTCTTTCTGTTCCTCCCTCTTTCTCTTCTACTCAAGTAGAGGCCTTACGTAAACATTTTATTTTGGCAAGTGGCCAATGCAATACCTATCTTGATAAGGTTAAGCAAGAGATGGCAGTTAAGACTCATCAGTAAGCATTGCTAAATCCCACACTCAGTTCCCTTTGTATGTCGTCCAGGACCATAAGCAAGTTCTTTCAGTTAATCTGCTAAAGTCTGAGTGAACTTTTTCCTCGCTCTGGAGTCTCAATATACACTTCCACTCTACCTCCTCTGTCAATGGGGGGAGGCCAAACCGGTCACATCAAATATCTCACTTCCTCTGTCTCCCTGTACATCATATTCCTATGCTCCTGCTCTCCCAGTGTGTGTGTCTCTCTCTGCGACGGGTGCTTTAAAGCAAGGCATCATAAATCTTTCAGCGCTGAGTAAATGTGTTTTTGGTCCTGCCGGTGCTGTCCTCCCTGCCCCCCCCCCCCCCCCCCCGCTGAGAGGATGGCATGCACAGAGGCATGATGGGACAGCAGTGACTGTGGGAATCAGCCAGCGGCCACAGTTCAGTCGGCCTCCTCCATTCTGGGAACTCATGGCCAGTCTTTAAAACCAATGTATGGCAACAAAAAGGGTTTGTGTGAATCCTTAAGTAACTGTATCAACTACAGGTTTGGTTCTATTGCATGTATGGGAATGCAGATAGGATGATTACTATCGTAAATCGGTATGGTATTTAAGTGCTCTGTTGTATTGTGCTGTGATTATATCATGCGTGACAACTGGGTGACGCATCCGCTGGAAGTGTACTACAGGTGTGCCGCCTGTCCTCCACCAATGAGAAGAGACGTAGGCTACCTGTTTAGAATGTTGGGAATGTCCTTCTCACTACATAGAGATGTAAGTGACACCCAACCCAAGAAAGAAATGTACAGTCTTACAGACTCTTAAGGTGATGGGAAGGATTGGCTAATTCATGAGAAGAAAGGTCATAACCTAGCTGATGAAAATGCAAATCCTGGCTCTCCAACCACAAGAGAGGCCATTAACCTTAATGAATGAATAAATAATGTGGGCCAATGGAAAAAGGGAAAGGAGAGACTACTGTAATGCACTTTTTGTGATTGGTGGAAAAAGGTCATCTCCGGACGTTAAGCTAATGAGGCAAAATGAAGCCCATTAAGCCCCAGCCACCTGATGCAGCACACTGCATCTCTCAGCTCTCTGCATGGAGTGAAGACCAGGCCTGCTCTTATTAAAGCAATCGCTCACTATAACAGCATTCTTTATAAAGCACTGAACTAAATCATCATCAAATATGCACATTGAATGTGCAACACATTTCCCTTTGAGAGGCATTGCATGAGCCTGTTTTCTTTTTGTTTTGTATCTTTATTTGGATTCTCCTCACGTTATGTGAATCAAGCTCAATCGTTCGTTTTGTTGTGATGTGTCTAGCACATCTTTGGATAGTTTGTTTGATTGGTGCTTTATTCCTACTCCAAGTAATCAGGGGACAAGCTGGCTCACTGATCGGCCAGCCAGTCATGTTTCAGTCCATGTCTGCAATGTTGACTCTGTACATCTGACTAAACACCCACCAAAAAGACTGCATTCAGAAAGCACTGGAAACCAGTAAAGTTGTATGAACAATAGAATCAGAATTGGTGTGGACTACAGAGAGGACAATTTGACCATGAACTGAAGCAGATGGGGACTTGTATGTCCCATGTGGTTGTTTAGTTCCCAGCCAGCCGTGGGATGAAGCAGAGGTAGTGCTCCGTTAACACCTGCAGGACATTTCTCACTGGAGGCCCTCCATGCCTCTGCGTCAGCTCCGAGTGCCACTGCTTTCAGTATAATGAGCAAGAGAGAGGGGCGAGCGAGGCCTGTGGGAGTGGATGGATGGTTTCGGGAGCGGGGTAACCCGATATACACTGATATGATAGGAGGACATCATAAAACATTTAGTTCCCCACATTTAGTTCCCCACACAGTTAGTTGATTCACTAACTGCATGCAGTTAGTGAATCAACACCAGCCTCTCTCTCCTCTATAAACACTGCTCTCTTTACCTCTTCTGCCAGCTGTGGCCTATTGGTTAATGGGGATATTGTGGCTATAGGTTTGAGCGTGTGGGACTGGGACATCACCTAGGCACAAGGACATGGTCAGTTGACTAGATTTCAGAAGGGTAATAGTAAAGATGTTAGTGTCCGAGTGACATTGTAGTCCAGGCATGAAAGAAGCAACGGAAGACTGGAGCTTACATTATTTAACCAAGAACACAAGTTTCAAGTTCAAGTTTAGTTTATTGCAATTTGTAACAAGTACAGGTACATTGAAATGATTCGGTCCTGTTCCTTTTAACGATCCTTAGAGGCCTATCAGAGTTACTATACTTATCGACAATGTGTATAAAATAAGTAATGATTAAACATGTTAGAAATATATATAATATTGAATAATTTACCTAACAACTGACCTAAGGTAAGAATAACCTAACAAATGTAAGCAGATGTAAGTAGAGTAAAGTGACGTCTTGTGACATATTGTGTGTTTGTGATGCACCAGCACACAAAGCTAATATATACAGTAGCTACTGGAATGCATAATATATTGGCTGCATGTTAACAGTGCAACCTTGCATGCACTGAGGTCATCAGTAATGGACCTAAATTACATTGCATGTGGACCTCTGTGTGCTCAATGTGAGCTCTAATCTTCAGTCTGTGACTAGGCCACAATTATAGACAGTGTAGATACGGTGTATTGAAGTAAGATTATATGTCTCCCCCCAATGACATATACACCATTCTAATTGACCTTGGAGCAGTCTAATCTTTTATTTTTATCAGGCCAGATGCTGCATTCACGTAATCAGAATGTCAACGCCTCAGCTTCACTCCAGTTGCCTTAAAGTAGTACATCACTCACACATTTCCCTATACGTTCAGTTGGCTCAGAAATATTTTTGAGCCTGCAGCTACTTTTCGCTAGCAACTCCCTTCTTTTTCTCTTTCTTGAAAACATTCACTTCCTTTGATTAGAAACTCAGGTGCAGTATTGTATGACTAGTGTTTCAGTGTGTGTGTATGATAATCCCCTTATACAAGGCAGCTTCTCTCCTGTTTACCTTTTGGGAAGATAGTTCTGACTGTATTTTACAAATAAAAGATGCGGTGTTCTACCAGAGAAGCGATAGAGCTTCCCCAGTGGGCCTGTGGTGATGTTCCTCACTAGAGATGTTAGTGTCAGGGCTGCCCCAGCCTCCCTCACTGTCTGGGGATTGAAGAACTACCCACAGTCCTGGATCTATCTGTGGCTATAGGCCAGGGGGGTATTCCAGAAAGCTGGTTATGCGACATAACCGGATAAGTTAACTCTCCAGCTGACACGCAATGTTGCAGCCACTTACTGGCAATGTTGCTGTCATATGAGGAGTTAACATACCTGGGTATGTCACATAACCTGCTTTCTGGAATACCCCCCTGGCCTATCAGATAAAGATAAATGTAGCCCTTCCTCACATACATACTTCCCTCTCCCAACCAGCCTGCCATCTTTATGCCAGCTAGTATCTCAGTAGGTAATCATATCCCATTACACCATCATAGGATCCACAGAAAGTATCCACACCACATGAGACAACGTCAGCGATGTGGCGGCGATAGAATCGTTGTTTTTGTTGTTGTTGTTGTTTACAGTGGTAAAGTTGCCTCATGGCTCCTCCCCCCTCTCCTCCCCCGCTCCCCGGATGTCCAGCCAGGTCTTGTCCCCAGCAGACAGGCCTAAGCTAATTGCATCCCCCCCCTCCCACCCTGGAGAAAAAGAACAACAGTAGCTAGACCTATATCCTCCTGCCCCAGATTCCCTGCTCCTCTGAGCATACTGCTTCATTACAGAGCCTTTACTTCCTAGAAGCCAGGGAGTGTGTAAAGGTACTATCTCCCATGGTATTGTACACTGTAATGAGATAGTGAAATGTGTTCTTTATGTGTTGGAACACTGTGTATGTGTCTGATGGGGGGGGGGGTTATGGGATGTTCCAGAATGTTCATGTGTGTGGAATTCAGGCAGGCTCGTGAGATTAGGGTATTTGGGTCCAAATGCTTTCGTTAAATCTTGCCCTTTTGGTATAGGCCTTAATCTTCTAGTCAAACGTAATCTGTGTGCAACTCCCTAAAATACACACCATTGCATTATGCAGTTACAACTGATGCAACTTCGATGCTTTTTGCTGTCAAACCTGCTGACCCTGATGGAACTGTACTAACTTCGAAGTCTAGACAATATGGAGAGCGGATGGCTGGCATACCCACATGAGACACCTAACCTCCTTGTGATTAATTATGGAGTGGTGCTGGCAGCCAATAAACCTGATCGTCATTACTGTGGATATGTGAAAGGTAGCAGATTACATTGTTGCGCACTTGTCTTCCTCTCTCCTGTTCTCTGTAATCCATCTGTCCACTCAATACCTGATTAAACATACTGTTTCATGTCAGTCACAGACTAAACCAAGCCGGTGTGTTCAACTTGGTGCTCATAGTGGGGGGATTGACTATGCTAAGAGCATGCAGCAATGATCATGTGTGGAGTGCCACTCTCAAACGTCACCAGGTGTGTGGCTAGGGCCTGGGGCTTCCCTGACACTCTCAGTCTAAACCAGACAGAGGATAGCACACAGTATGGGTGGAAGGACAGAGCAGGGCAACATCAGTGTCTGTGGGCTGCTAGACCATGGGGGGGGTGTTCAAACAACAGACTCAATCACTTTTACACAATTACGCTTGTTCTCAGCACCTTGACGTGTGTGTGTGTGTGTGAGCCAGGCTGGAGAAAAAGCCGGGCAGACACCATGGGAATGGCTGACTCTTAACTGGTCATTAAGAACTGTATGCTGCAGGGCTCAGCAGGGGCTCAGCAGCCCCACACACACACACACACACACACACACACACACACACACCTCCCCCTACCCCTTATCTAGCCTGCTCATGGCTTTGATTCAGCCAGGCTTGTAATGCCAAGCATGTAAAATCTGTGGATTTTTATAATGTCACATGCAATGTGTTTATTTAGGATGACATGGTGTGTTTACCATGCTGCCCCATCATGTTGTATTAACATGAACGCACAAGAAGCCTTTACTGAAATCCTTTCCAGGAATTTGATAAATGTCATACGATGGACACCATCAACCTTACTTTGCCGAAAAGGTTCTAATGGCAACATCTAAAGCTTTGTGTTTTACCAGATTTTCCTTAATCAAGAGGCTAGTTTGAGAGAGCAGAAGTTGTACAGTACGGTAGCTGTCTCTCCTGGAGAGACGTTGGCACCGCACCATGTGGTGTGTCTGCCTGACTGACAGTGTGGTATCAGAGCCCATCCCAGCTCAGGTGACAGTACTGGGATCCCTGTGACCCAGTGTGGGTTTGGACCCGGGGGAAACTGACACCACATAAACAGGCTCAGTCATGGCAGATGCTCCAACGGCATGTCTATGATAGCAGAGATATTGTAACTGTTTAACTGCATGCTCTTATGGTTCTTCCCCTTGGCACTTATTTTTCACAATGTATACTTCCTGTTTTGGCTGCTCGCAGTGTTTGGGGCTATCTCGTTGTTATGATCAGTGACCTATGCTCTTTTGTAAAGCTCTCTCTTGGAAGTCGCTTTGGATAAAAGCATCTGCTAAATGCATACATGTAAATGTAATGTAAATGTAACTGTACGCATTGCCAAACACATTTACACTCACTCACACACACACTCACCCTGTCATACAGTATGCTCACACACTCACTCACACACACACATACACACACACTAAACACATCTGATATTAAGAAAACATTTGAAACCAAGCTGGGAGAGAATAATTGTACAAAATAAATGACTTATCAAATTAAATTAAAGACCAGATAACATCATCGGAGCTGAACCCCTCTACTGTGCAAAGCGGATGTTATTTATTGTAATCAGCCTATATTATCAGATGCCTAGACACCGTGCAGAACAGAGACATGGGGGGGGGGGGGTTTGACACAGCATGAACTGCTTGGGATGCATAGCAGTGTCTGACTATGAATATAAGAACACTAGAGGTTGGGGGAAAGGAAGCCCTGCTCTTTCAGACCAGTTCTCTGACCTTGACTGAACATCTACACACACTCAGATGAAATCTTCAACTTGACTAGCTCTCCCTTTCCCTCACTAATTTGTCTTCCATTAGTCATCAATAAGTCACATATAATTGGTTTTTCCTCTCTTAGGGGGTCATTTGTATAGAATGAATGTGCTAATCTAATGACCCGGCTGATGCCCCTCCCTTAGGCGACACAGCACCATATAGAACAGAAGAAACCCAATTTCCCTGTTGCTGGTCTGTTTCCTGAGATCTCTGACTGGATCTGGGAACAAACGACGCCGGGGGAACGTTCCACAGAGGGAGAGAGGTGGATGGTGTTTACCCAACCACTTGCACAGCTCATGCCCTCATCATGATAATGATCAGGATTCATCCACTGTCTCATCCATCACAGCAGTGTTCTGTCTGGGTTCCATTAGTCACCACCAGGCAGACGGTTTGTCTGCGATGGTAGAATATTTGTGCTCGTAAATAGGGCCCAGGTCCTGAGGCTTGTGTCCTGGTGTTGCCTGGTGCCAGGTTATTGGAGGAGGTACTACTCTTGGCAGCGGGTCCCCGAAGGCAGGGTGGTTGGCAGCTGTCGCCGTTGGCATGGCTACGTAGGATTGATGCCCCGTTGTGGTAGCAGACTTCACCAGGCCGTTCTGCTGGAACTCCAAGCAAAGCCTAGGTGGATTTTGTTTCAACTCTGACCCTGAATTACTTTGCTCATTACAATTCCACTGTAGCATTCTGCTTTGATTATAGGTCAATATGGTTGACGTATTCATCCTGAGGCAATAACTCCGACCATAACCATGCTTGGCTGGCTCCACCATTCACCCCCCCGCCCTGCCCCAGCCCATGTGTTAAGACTGGGATTCTGTTGCAGCAGCTGGCATAGCCAGTTCCACTGGTAAAGGGAACAGCTGACATCTAGGCCTAGTGAGCTGAACCACTAGCTTTGGAATAGGGAATATAAAGGGTCAGTCCAGTCAGACAGTACTACGATCGTGGGGAATAGTTACCACAGTTACTGCGGCTCCAGCTGAGAGCTTCTCCCTTACGCACATTCAGTGTGTCAACCTTAGTGTTTGTGTCCAGGCCCGTTTTCTCTGGGTCAGCAGTCATAGTGGGGAGGAGAAGCTGCAGCCTGTGACCTGGGAAGAATGCCGTGGCTGGCCTGGTGTGTGTGTAGGTGTGTTTCTGTCCTTTTCAACACCACTCCAGGAACACGTTTATTGTCAAGCACTAATCCATTGCGATTTCCAGTCCTTATCCCCCACCCCCACCCCTAGTCTATTCGTTCCCCAGGAATCTCAAGGATGTTCTAGAACACTGTGTTGGAATGCTGACGCCTTAATGGAAAGTAAATTGAGACACAGCTTGAGCTAAACTGACTGTAGGAGAGGCCACCAGGTTCCTGCTGGTAGAATCAAAGGCAGAATCAAATGCAGTTCAGAGTTCATGGCTGCTGGTGAATAGACAAGTTGTTGGTCTTTACTGAGCAGCAATCTGCAGCGTCACAGATTGTCAATGGACGACACAACTGTGTGTGTGTCCGAGCATGTCTGCATGTGTGTGCATATGTGCGTGCACGCATGTGGGTGTTTTTGTGTGTGTGTTGGTGTGTAGTGCCTGTGGTGGTTGGAGGTGGTGGCGGTGTTGGTGGGGGGGGGGGGTTACAGAGAAAAAGAAAAGGACTAGAAATGGAGAGAGATATATTGTGTGCGTTTTCTCTGTTATCTAGGTCAGCCATGGCTCTGGGGGACGGAGTTCTAGTCCTCTGTCCTCCAGCAGACACTGGGCTCCATGGACCAGGAGGACAGCAGGGGAGATGGGAGATGGTTACCACAGAGCAGCCACACGCAGCCTCCCCCGCCTCTCTCTCGCGAAACAAACACACAATCCTGATTAGTTTAGGATTCCAACATCCACATTTAACCTCAAATTAACCACATATTTGGAAAGATATTTCATGTCTGGTACGTCATAGTCATGCTTTTGACCGAGTTCAGACGAGCATGCTCTTACATTCGGTCTGTTTATCTGAGTGGTGTCACAGGATGAGGCTAAACAGAGACAGGAAGTTGTCATCTGCCATTAGGAGGCCCCGTGATATGTTTGAGAGCTGTCGTCGTGGTGACAGTCACAGGCGCGGCTCTGAGGGCTGGCTGCCTCTGAAGTGGGAAGAAGCATCTCTCGCGTGGTTGGACAGGGCTGTGAGAGAACAGCCATCATGCTAACTCTGAACCATAAGGCAGCTATGCTCAGTCACATGTCCGCCTAACAGCCTAACAGCTCTCAACAGTGCATGCATGCCATGTAGAAGACTCCAGTGAGATAATACGTTTGAGTTTATCTACAAAGAATAACCCGTGTAATGCTTTAATAAATGGTCTGATTCATAAAATGATGTACTGAAGCCTTAAACACCAGGTTGAACTTGAGTATCTTACATCAATAAGATGCTCTCACAACTTTTGAAGGTGACCTTTACACGTTGTCAAAGTCCCCGCTTCGTAAAGTGTCCGTCTGCGCGCTCATTCAATTCTCAGAGGGCCAATAAAAGGCCAGTAGTGATGCTTCTATCTGGAGACAGTCTGACAGGCCTCGTGTATGAGATGTCCTCTTCTCTCTTCTCCCCTCCTCCTGCTCCTGCTCGTCCCCTTCCACCTGTTCAGCTGCTCCTTGTCCTCTCCTCCACGTCCTGACCTCATCACCCTGCAGAGCTGCTGGCTCTGGCCCGGCAGCAGGGTCATCGTGTTACTTTCCTCCCCAGGGAGCTACGCCTATGGAGACCTTGAGGAAGACACAGTGACTAGTGGCCAGTGACACTTTGAAATGATTGCCTACTCTCTCTTAACACATACACACACACACACACACACTTACACACACAAGCCTGCTCATACATTACTACACAAACACCTATACAGATTCCCCATCCTTAGTAGTTTATTAAATCTTCTTATAAATCAATAGTAATGTGAAGACGCTAACCTAACTATCCTGTTGCACTTAGCCATAGTCCAAGATGAACACTGTGGAGAATCAATGACAACGAGATTAAACAGGAACAGGAAGTGTGCTGTCCCAATCCCCTTCAGTCCCCACAGAGCACAGGGAATGAGGGCAAGCCCGAAGGTAGGGCTAGTGGCTGGTCCCCAAACGTGGCCTGGTCTGTGCTGTAGCGATCAGGACCTCTCACACGAGCCCTGGCTGTCTGCCACCAGCGCGCAGCAGGCACAGGCTGATACATCGTATTGAGTAGGCCCAAGTACCCAGACACAGTTCATTACACCCTACTCTGCCATTAGAGACCACATTGATTCAATTAAGTCTCTATGGAAGGGACTGTGCCCAGTCCAAGTTAGTAGGCATGGGTAGGAATGGCAGTCTGGGTCTGTCTCTCTGTGCCTCTGTCCCTGCCGCTGTCTCTCTCTCTCATCTCTCTCTCATCTCTCTCATCTTTCTCTCTCTCCCTACCGCTCTCTCTCTGCTTCTGTCTCTATGTCTGTCTCTGACTTTCTCTCTCTAACAAATAGGGGCATCGATGCCACTCCATACAGGGGTAAAAAGGTGTGCCAGGCTATTGTTTGTGATGTCAGGTATCACTGTGGAGTTTGGTCTTGCAAATAGTGTGGTGATTCACAGCTGCAGAGGAGAAGTTGGTATAAGTAGGCAAATACAGTCAGCCTCTAATACACTCGTAGCTAGAAGGAATGGGGAAATGGGGGGAGGTAAAGGGAGGGTAAAGAGTATGGGACTGGAGGTAATTTCCCCCTGTGTAAGATCTGTGTGTGTTTGAGACTGATCTGGTCTGAATGCATTCCCCTTTTGTGTCAAGCAAAAGAGAGTGGTAGGTGTGTATCCCACTGTTCTGTCATGCAGGTAAAGAGGTTCAAACCAGAGGGAATACATTACTGAACTGATCACTGTTTCGGTGGATCATCCCACTGTGAAAGAGCCCTCTTCCAACACCACACCCTGGCTATGCACTGAAGAGACAGCAAAATGCTTTGTTTAGGCTTAGAAACTGAGTTTCCCTGATCCTTTTAATGTAGACAAGCATGGGCCAGTCCTTCCAGCCTGGAAGAGAGAGTCCAAATCTCCTGCTCTCCTGGGACTGGGGACTGGCCTGTTATGAGCGATGTCATGAATACTCATCTCATTATCATGCCTGCCGTGACTCTCCCCCAACTCTCTGTGAAGGTCAGAGGACAGACAACGCTCACTATATCAAGTGTGTGTGAGTGTGTGTGTGTTATCTTTGTATCTGTGTGACTCACAACATGGTCTGTGCACAGCCCTGTCCCATGCACTCACGAGTCGCAGCCAGGTTATGTTAAGCTGTAATGAGCTCTTGATGATACACACACTCTCTGAGAACTGTATTTAGTGTGTATTTAGTGTGTATTTAGTGTGTATTTAGTGTGTATTTTTCCCCACACTCACAGCCTTAACACCTCTTTCTCTCTCGGTTTCTGTCTTTCCTTCTTTCTTTCTCTCTCTCTCTCTCTCTCTCTCCTCTTTCCTCTCTCCACCCTTCCCTCCCTCCGCCCTCTCCAGGAGCCTTCTTGTGTTGGCCGTAACCAGGACGACACCGACAGGGGCCGCCGCAGCAGCAGCAGACCTGAGGCCGTGGCGCGGAGATGGCCTCCATCGCAGACTTCTACGCGGGCAAGAGCGTTCTGATCACGGGCGCCACGGGCTTCATGGGCAAGGTGCTGGTGGAGAAGCTGCTGCGCTCCTGCCCCGAGGTGCAGACCCTGTACATCCTGGTCAGGCCCAAGGCTGGCCAGTCCATGCAGGAGAGGGTCAGCGACATGATGAAGTGCAAGGTAAGGAGGGCCATGCCCGTGTCTTTTGATACATATACATGTTAGATGTCGTTCATTTAGCGGACGCTTCGATCCAAAGCGACAAATAGCGCATTTAGAAAGTGCCGCAGTAGTTGATGGATGACAAGTGCATATTTCTAACAGTGTTTTGATGCTCAGAGCATCCTGGCTACCAGGCACGGTGAACTGTAATAATATCAATAGTTGAATATCTTGTACACCAAAGTTTGTGCTCTGATCTACTTTGTGTGGAGTTGCATCTTAGTTAGGTACTTTACAAGTCCCAGGATGGCACCCAAAAGTCAATATCAATATTCTTAAGTGGATCTTCTCCCTTTTGTGTACTGGTGTGAACTATTATGGAACCATTATGAAAGGGGCTTAGAGAGAAAGCCACTTTATATTTCCACTGGAAATATAAAGTGGACCACTGGATCATTGCCAACTTTCAGCTTATCATTCTACATATCTGGATATTTGTGACATGCTGATGCAAGCTGTTCATTCTAACCGCTTCACCTGGTCGATATCACGGACAGATTTTATAGAAGTGACCTATTACTGTTATGTACAGTTTATTGTACAATGGAGTTCTATTTCTGTTGCCATAGTGACATTGATTAATTAGCATAGACTTTCTCAGTACTCACTCACACATGTTTGAAGCCTGCTAACTTACAGATGGATGGGGATGGATGTAGGGATGGGGGGAGAGAGAGAAAGATGATGGGAGAGGTGAGGGAAGAGAGAGAGAGAAGAGAGGTGTGGGGAGAGAGAGGGGAAGAGAGATGTGGGGGGGGCAGAAAGAGATGGGGAGAGAGATGAGAGGGGAGAGAAAAGAGGAGAATGATGAGGGAGAGAGACAGATAAGGAGAGGTATGATGGGGTAAATCGAGAGATAAGGGGGGTGAGAGATGAGGAGCGAGAGAGAGAGAGATGAAGAGGGAGAGAGAAAGATGAGGAGGGAGAGAGAGATGTGGGGGGGAGAGAGAGATGTGGATCAGCAAGCTGAGCAGCAGACTGTGAGTCAACACAAAAAAAGTGACTGTGTTAGTTCTAATGAGGTTTGAAAGGTTGAACTGGGAACATATTGACGTGCTCACCAAGCCATGCTATAGCTGCGTGTTCCTGTGCACTCTGCTGCTGCGCAGGCCACACACACTGCCTTCCTCACACACACTCAATGTTTTACTCAGCTCAGTCTTGCACTTTTGTGCTCAGGATGAAAACACCTCATTTCACTACTTCCAGCCTCTCTTCGCTGTGGCATCTGGTTGGTGTTAGAGATAAATATTGTGACTGGATAGTATTCAATCTCGCTCACCTCAGCCCAGTTCTATATTTCTTTCATTCAGTCCAAGGTGAACCTGCTACCAGAACCAGATTCCAATTACTGCAAGCATCTCTCACCACATAATTAGCCCTCTCTGTCACAACAATGGAGGCGGCTGGTAATGGCACTGCAATTTCCACACTGTAGTGGCCTAGTGAGAGGAGCGGGTGGGCAGGGGGATTGCTGCAACCTATGTACCTGATGTGGTTGTTAATTCAAATGCGTCCACTTTCTCTCCAGACGTGGCTTTTAAACTAGGGCAAACTGCAGGTGTTTATTAAAGTCAGTTTCTGTCTATAGAAACATGGAAATTGAGCATACAGACACATGGGCAAGGAGGAGGGGCACCGAATGGTTCACATCGTAGCTAGTTGATTTATTCAACAATAATGCAATGTAATAAATGATTCTTCCCACAATGCACTTTGGCTACATCCCTGGCCCTAATTGGTATTCATGCCAGTGTCGCGGTTCAGCATTTTTCCACTCACAGGTGAATGGATATTTCATGAAGGAGAACGGGCGAGGGCTCCATTACACAGACTGTTCTTCCAGCTGTGTCCTTAGGATTCTAGTTTTGTCCTTGTTGCCTCTTGAGTGTCACTCTGAACACCTGTTGCTAGGTAACCACCAATCGGCAGAGCTCCCCTTGTTTTGTGGCTCTTTTAGAGGATGCTATCAGACCAGGCTCCCAGACTTGGGCGGGGAGGGAAGGCCAGGTAGATAGCACTGACTGCTACCTGCAGCCATGCCTGGGTGATAGATCATATGTAATAAGGTTTGTGTAGTAGAAATTCTCCATATAGAAAATATAGTCTCTCACCAGTAGAACCTACATCCAGTGAGTCCATAGACCTGCTTTTACCAACCTTATTTGATGAAATGTTAACAAAGTATTGGCCTGTGTCTGGAGCAGAGGCCTGTGTGTGGAGGAGGGTGTGTGACGTGGGAGAGGTGAGGAATGTTGGAACAGCAGAGACGGAAGGACATCGTGACTGTGTCGGTTAGTGACTGAGTGATAGTGAGTGGGCTGGGATCCCTTCATGTGTGAATGCTTCCATTGATTGGCTTTCAGAAAGTTTGATTAGTGGGAGGTGGCTAGGAACGATCTGATAGAGAAAGTGTGTGTGTGTGTGCGTGTGTGTGTGTGTTTGTGCGTGTGTGTGAGTGTGTGTGTGTGTGCGTGTGTGGGTGCGTGTGTGGGTCCGTGTGTGTGTGTGAGTGTGTGTGTGGGTGTGCGTGTGTGGGTGCGTGTGTGGGCCCCAGTGTGACTAGAGGTAGCTTATAGGGATTGTGATACATACTCCACCATGCCAGCTCTTACCTCAGCCCTCTGATCAGACATGGAAGGCCCACTGTAACTCCACCTCCTTCTCCACCGGTGGGGAAACGTACCGTCTTTGCCCACTGTATTTGCTCAGACATACAGAGGACTTGTCAGAGGGGAGAGGGAGGAGGCCAGGGAGGCTGGGGAGAGGGAGGAGGCCAGGGAGGCTGGGGAGAGGGAGGAGGCCAGGGAGGCTGGGGAACTAAGGCTTCACTGAACAGCGGCTTTGTTGTTCTTTAGCGAGGAAGAGTCATCGTTTCCTCCCTTTGTCCTCTTCTTGTCTTTCTTGTCTCCCTCGCTCAGAATAAAGAGGTACATTGTGAGGTGGAGCAGTACAGGAGGGGCAGCGTGACTTTGTCTTTGAGTGTGTGTTATGTGTGTTAGTGTGTGTTATGTGTGTTAGTGTGTGTTATGTGTGTTAGTGTGTGTTATGTGTGTTAGTGTGTGTTATGTGTGTTAGTGTGTGTTATGTGTGTTAGTGTGGGGGATGTGGGGGTGAGAGAGAAAGAGAGGTCATGTATTCAGTTCAAGCCTTAACATTCATCCTTGCCTGGCTCTTAACCCGACTATAATTTGATTCTGTAGCTGTTCTTGGAAAGAGGCTGGATTCGAGGTATCTAGGTATCTCACGCCAGGAAGAAAAGCAGACCCTAACCCAACCACATGTCTCTTGTCAGTGACAGAGGCGCTACACTGCTCTTATTGTGATGTTTTAATCATTCATAGGTAGGCAGGTATTCTTCTGGTGATGTGCCTGACGTTTACTCACCATTAAGGTAGGGCACAGCTAACATGGCTGCCAGGACTGGGAGAGGCAGTTTGGGCAGGATGAGGCAGGTAGGGCAGGATGAAACATGTAGGGCTGTGTTATTGTATTATCTGGCATGAGGTACTGGTTACACCCAATTGATTGACTTTTCTTAACCCTCCTGTTGTGTTCGTTTCTTGTTCACTACTTTTGTGTTCCCGGTCAAAAGTGACCACCCCATTATAGCTGACTATATTTCCATAATAATACATATATTATCAACTAAAGTTGTGTTACATCTTTGTAGCAACTTAACAGTACTTCGAGTCTGTACTGTAGTAACTGTCACTTGTACCATAAACAAACCATTTATTGTTAATATGATCATCTGTTCCCATGGCTACATTTCAGCTAGTTATGTTTTACTTGATATGGTTAAATGTAGTCCCAAGTCTTACTATGAAAAGTAAGTTAGGAAATGGGTTTAACAGCAGCATGTAGGCACTTGTAATAATCAGAAAGCTCATAAGTTGGCATCAGGCCTATATTCAAGATCTCTATCTTATTAAACTCCTCCCAGATATCGAGCCCACTTTCACAGTAACCCACTATGACAATTCCTATTTTTGGGGCCCTTTTCACCAAAATAGACGTGCTGCCTTTCAAAGTTATATGTTAGCATCACAGGCTGAGGTGACAACACTGAAAGACACAAGTTCAGTCTAGTTTAGACTTCCTTCATCCACCAGTGCATCTAAAGTCGTGTTTCCATGGAGGTAGACTTGTGCATTTGTCAGTTTCTCGACTCTTTAGTGCTTCAGTGAAGCTGCGGGGACGGTGTCTGCTACGTTCTGCCCTGCAGTTATAGCATGAATTATTAATGTTTCCCTTTGATGGCGAAGCTGGTGATAGCAAAGGCCTCTGGAATACCGTCAGAGAAAGACATCATTGACTGTATTAACAAGTGTATGAACGCAGGTGTGGCCTGCTACCCAGAGAGAGACCAGGGCGGATCCCCCAGAGAGGAGAGGGGAGGCTTCACTTAACGCTTCACTTTAGCCAGGCAAATACTGTAGGATAGCTGTGTTATTGGAATCTGTTTACTTGTTGTGAGGATAGAGTAATCACAGTGTGTTTGTTAGCAAAGGAGCTAACAGTAATCTATGCGTATTGTTTATTTAATTTGTCTGTGTTGTGACTTGCCAGAACAAAGCTGGTCTATTATGGCTGAATAGCAGTATTGATTTAGATGTTTGCATCTAGAAAGGCAGGATCTTCCCAGCTAAATAAACATTGAGGAATGATCGATTTCTTCCTAAGTGGTTTTTGGATTGTGTTTCAGCTTGTTCCTGTTTTCCATGCAGAGTACTATAGTGAAGTCTCTCCTCTAGTATAAACCTCTTCAGAAGGGTATCACACAACCGTCCGGTTTCACATGTAGTACTGCACTCCCATGCTCCCAGCATGCCTTGCAGCATTCCAAAGTCAGGCACATTACCTGAACCCTGTCGTGGCAGAGAGAGGTCCTGGAGGTGGCTGTCAGCATGGCATGGTGCCAGCCCTTCTCCTTTCTCTATCTTGTGCTGATTGGCATGTGGCATGGGGGAGAGGCAGCGAGGCAGGCGCATAGCAACCACTCCAGGCACTCTTGAACCCCCCCCCCCCAAGAGAGGGGGAGAGAGAGGGGGAGAGAGGAAGAGAGAGGATAGGAGAAGACAGGCTTTGTATGTAATTAGCCTGCAAATGAATTGTAAACAAATTGAACAATTAGCACATTAAGCATTGCTGGCAAACATATTGTATGCAGGGCTGACAGTCACGCTCTCGCACATGCTCAGTCCGCTCAGTCCTTCTCCTACTGGGGCCCCAGTGGCCCTAAAGGGTATGAAGAGCCTGCCAATCTCCTGCCCCAGTCCCTTAAGTCTCTGCTATCCAGATGCCTGCTCCACAGTGCTGGAGAAGCAGTCACTGAGCTGATCAAACATGACGGTGACCTTGTATGTTTCTGTGGGAGTTAGCTTGGCTTTGGCCTTTTTGTTGTTGAGTGACTTGATGAGTAGCATCCAGATGCAGCGGTATGCTGCTCTGCATCACAGCCAGCTCCAAAGTCTCAGTCTCTGATGTGTTAGCTTGCTACATGACTGAACTGGAGAACAAGTTTGCCCATAGTCCTGCCTCAATGTGACCGTCCGTTCTCCCCTGAGAGACCCGGTCTTGAACGTGAGTTTGATAGATGGTGCAGGTGAGCTGCAGGAGGAGAAGCTGGAGAAGCTGGTGAAGTCCGGAGAGGATCAGACTTTTGGATGTGTAATTACTTAACTCGGGCCAGTGTGGGTCTGTGTGGGTTGTTATTGACCCAGTCCAAGATGGAGAAGGCCTGGCCTCGTTACCTCAGGGGAGGTAGAGGGTCTAAGGTTTGGTGACAGGACAGATGAGAACCCCGATCAACAGGGATCGTGTTCGAGACTCTCCAGCCTCCCAGTGCCCCTGTCCTCAGATCGGACTCTCCGTCCAGTCTGCCAGAAAGACACACCGTCACCGTACACTGTCTCAGAGCTCCCTCAGGTGTTTCCTTTCAGGCGTAAGTAAACGAGGATGGTTTTCACAGCAAGAGGGTGCTGACCTTACACATAGATTCGGGGGTGTGTGCTTGTGTCTGAATGCATTCGAGCTCTTCTGGTTATAGCTGTAGAAATGTGTGCGTGTGTGTGTTTTGGAGGCCGTCTTCCAGTGTGTGTCTCTGAGCTCGGTGGAGCGTGTGGAGCGTGTGGAGAGGGGGTTTCAGCTTGGTTTCCTCTCTAATCTCCGGGCTGACGACAGCAGAGCTGAGACCCCGGCCCCAGTATTCCACTCATCTGTAAACACACACACCACCACAGGTCCCAGGCTAGGGGGAAGGAACTACACACACACACACACACACACACACGCAAACACACACACCACCACAGGTCCCAGGCTAGGGGGCATGAACTACACACACACACACACACACACACGCAAACACACACACCACCACAGGTCCCAGGCTAGGGGGCATGAACTACACACACACACACACATGCAAACACACACACATACGCACAGAAAAACCTGAGGAGCTTTAATGCATGCACAAAAAGAGGAACTTGATCTCTCACCGGTATTTCGGTCACCTTCCCCAAACCCAGGGGGTGACCACTACTGGAAGACACGGTTTTGCTCCTGCGTTACGTGTGGTTGAGTGGTCAACCACACAGAAGGGCCTGTATGGGAAGCTCCTCTGTTCCCTTCTAGAGGAACATTTGGCCCCCTACTGGTCTTACTGTTGGAACTGCAGTCATTGTTAGTGTGGGTTGTTCTAAAGCAGGATAATTTAATTTTCCTTTGTCTCAGCATGAGGTCACTGTCTCTGAAACAGAAAAAGATGCCATCAGCATTTCAAATGGCCAAACCACATAATTCTATAATCGCTGTCACTGTAAACCCTATTATTATGCTGATATTGATCGGCCCATATTGACGAGAGCAGCAGAGGCTGGCATCTGAAAACCTTCCATCTCTCAGAATGCGCTAATGAGCTGTGTTCTGAGCGGTGTTCTGGCCCACTTCAACCCCCCCCCCCCCCCCCTCGGTTCCTCTTCTGAGACCCTGACTAGCACCGATGAATTAGGAGACGAGAGTTTGGATGAGTTCCAGAAGAGGCTGGCGTTGTCTCAGAAGACTCCTTAAGGAACAATTTCCAAGTCGGCGAGCCAGCCTCGGCAAGGGAACGATTCAGGATGTGAAAACACACACGGGGAACGAGACAAGGCTGAGGTTTAGATTTGTTATTTGGATCCTTTTCATGTCGATCCATAGACGCAGTGACTCTTGGGTAGCCTCCCCGGGCAGGTGTGTGAGGTGGAGGAGGGCTAGACAGCAGGTTTAGTTCTAAGCCACAGCAGACAGAGCCGACGGGCATTTAGCAGTTAGAGAGATTTATGTCGGCATCCAGGGAGAAGGATCTGGGGGGCTCAGTGACGCACCCCGGCCTGTTTTATATCCGTATTGGAGCGGGGTTAACGAGGACTGGAGAGCAGAGGAGGGACGGAGGACAGAAGACGTGCTTCTCTCCGTCTCTCCCCGTGGGCAGCTGTCTCTGACCTGTCCGCCCACTCGTCTTCCAGATGGACCCAGCAGGGCACCTCTCTTTCGCCCTCCTCCCCAGGATCAGCATCACATTGTCAGCCTAAGCCCCGCTCCCTGTCCCCCTCCCGCACATCTTCCCTGGAGCGCCGCGAGAGCAGAGGGCGGCTCCGAGGGCCTGTTTGTCAGTTTGTGCTCATGTGTGGTGGAGCTCTTTTACACCCGGCATCCTTTCTCACATTCACTCTTTTCATCCACTGAAGAGGTCACAAGTAAGGCCGCGAGGGTAGCTATCGTTCAGCCATGCATGGCCTGTTTGTTAGCAGGAAGCATCCGGACCATGATGTCTGCCTTATGGCCTTATTTCTCTCATTGCAGCTACTAGATCTGTGTAGGCTGGAAATGGAGGTCAGATTTGAACATGCAGCATTCAGCTGTTTCCACCTCGAGGGATGGGGAGAAGAGAGCTACTGTACGTTTCCAGCCAGCTGCTCTCTGATTGGACGTGTATAGCTGACTCAGCAGAGAGCAGGCCTACCACAGAGCAGGGCCAATTACCCAGCAGCCTGCTATAAACAGACGCTCCACCTGGTACGCTCTCTTCATTGTTGTTATTTTAATCAGAGCACTTGAAATCCAGCTTCCTTAAGGCTTTGGCAATTGGCAGCAGTCTTTATTAGAGTTCCGTCTACATTCATACGGAGTGATGAAGATTTGACAATGTTTGTTTGTTTCAGTGCTTCATGTGTGCTTGCATGGGTGTTTGTGTCTGTCGGTTAGGCTTTCTTGGGCAATACTGTACGTGCATGACTCTGAATGGCCACTATAGTGTGTTTCTAAGCAGGAAAAGCATGGTCCACTCTCCTGTCTCCAGTCTGCTATGCGATAATGTTATTTCATGCCTGTGAAGTTGCCAGTCCCGATGAGGGCTCCCTCCACTTCACTGGGCATTATCTCCGAGCACATCTAAAGATGCTGCAGAGCACTGTACCATTCTCCCAAGGCACAACCACCGGGGCAGAGCAAACCATTCATCCTCCTTTTCGTTCTCTCCCTACGACTGCATTTCTCCTCCTCTGTCTCTTTGTATCCTTTTTCTCTCTCGGACACCCTTTTGCTCGAGGGGGCGGCCTTGCATCTAAAGGGCTGTGAAAGAGGGCCCACTTTTAAAGGGCAGTTAGTAAGGGAAGTGCTGTTTAAATGGCTGCTTGAGTTTGCCAGCAGAAAGAAAACTGCCGTTAGTTTCTGTGAAAGTCCCCCAGAAATGGCTTGAAGCGGGAGATTTACAACCTCCAGGCTCCTTCACGCAGGCGGGCGCACAGGAAGAGGGAAAACGAAGACGACTGGCAACCGCTCACAAGCTGGAAAACCACAACAGGCAGTCATCAAAACTGATATTTTATAGGTTTCCCATTGAGTGCACCACTGCACTCAATGGGAAACCTATAAAATATCCCACTGAGTGAATAGAATGCTTTCTTCTCTGGCAGAGATCTTGGCTCTGTGTCTGATATGTACAGAATATAAGATCAGGACTGTGGTCAGTGGCTCGTTGAACCCAGTTGTGCCCCAGCTGCACTGTGAGTGGCTGGCCGATTTTTGCCGCTTATCTTTTGTTCGTTTTTTTTGGGGGGGGGGGGGGGGGGGGGGGGGTACTTGTGTACACACACACTTCTTTTCTTCACCCCAACGGGCGGAAGGGGGGTTGAGGGTTAGGGCAGTGTGGGGCTGGCACGGAAGGACCGCCTGTCCAGAGAGCCGCTAACAAAAGAACACCAAGATCCCACAATGCCCTTCTCTCCTTGTCACTGAACAAAAGCCTCACAGAAGCCCACAGTCTCCGTCCTCGCTCACCCTGCTGACCCCAGTGAACTCTCTCTCTCTCTTGTCCCCTCCCCGTTTCTCTCTTAGGCTGGGTTCCTCGTTCCCATTGTACAAATACAGTCCCCGGTTGTGGTCAGAAAGTCACTCATGTCTAGTCCTCTGTGGATGTAGCTTCTAATATTCTTTACCAGTCTCACCCTGTGTGAGAGAGCCTCCTCACCCTGTGTGAGAGAGCCTCCTCACCCTCACCCCGTGTGAGAGAGCCTCCTCACCCTCACCCCGTGTGAGAGAGCCTCCTCACCCTCACCCCGTGTGAGAGAGCCTCCTCACCCTCTCCCTGTGTGAGAGAGCCTCCTCACCCTCACCCCGTGTGAGAGAGCCTCCTCACCCTCACCCTGTGTGAGAGAGCCTCCTCACCCTGTGTGAGAGAGCCTCCTCACCCTTACCCCGTGTGAGAGAGCCTCCTCACCCTCACCCCGTGTGAGAGAGCCTCCTCACCCTCACCCTGTGTGAGAGAGCCTCCTCACCCTCACCCCGTGTGAGAGAGCCTCCTCCTCTCATCATGCCACTCTGAGCAGACCAATAGAACGCCATGTCACGTCACAGGTGTCGTCTCGTTGCTTGTCAGTCCACGTTTCCACAGCCACCTCTCAGAAACCCCGCTTTCGCCCGCTCGCTTTTCCATCCGTTCGATCTCTTCTCCTCCGTTCCAATCGAGTTGAATTGATTCAACTCACTCCACAGTGTAAGTACCGCCCACTCGGGACATTTACACTGACAGTGAGTTGAATCAATTCAACCCGATTGGACGGAGAACAAGTCTAGAACTGCCAGGCAGACGCCAGCTGTTGAGATGGCAGTAGTC